>CAUDMG010003725.1:0-727500 GCA_958450375.1 Homarus gammarus
AAGGAGGAGTTCTTAGTCCAACTCTCTTCAACATCCTCATGGGAAACTTGTGTCGGCTCCCCTTTCCAGAGGGTACCAAACTGCTGTGCTATGCTGACGACTTAGCACTGATAGTAAAAGGCAGAAACCAAATCAGCAAAGTCCAAAGAGCACTAGACCTCATCAGTGAAGAATGTATGAGGCTCAGGCTCAAGATATCAATCCCCAAATCGAAAGCCATGAGGCTTGGACACAATGAGCCGGTGACAACTTCAAATACAAGGTATTGCCCTACAATGGGTCAATGTATACAAATACCTGGGCATCTGGATTGACAAACGCCTCAAATTTGACACAGATAAACTATCTAAGAGACCGAATAGGCAAGAGAGTCAACCTGATGAGAGCCATGACAGGACCCAAGGTGGGTGCGGGACATGGAGTCCTAAGAACGCTATATATACACGCCATTCGATCATTAACAGACTATGCGACACCGGCTCTTAACACACTGTCTGAGGGGCAGTGGGCGAAATTAGAAGTTACCCAGAATAACGCTATGAGAGCCATTGTCAAGGCACCTATGAGGACAAAAATTGAAAACCTACACATGGAGACAGGTCTCATCTCTCCAAACCAGAGCGGAACGATTAACAGCGTGCTTTGCAACAAAGCTGATTACCAGGGTTCGGGAAGGTGACATCAAGAATGAACTCTTACGAGCACTGAACCTTAACAGAGATGTCTTTAACAAGAAAACATGGCTATTGTGCGCAGCTGAGGCTGTAAATCGACTGAAATTGAAAGACAATTCTCAGCAAAGGTCCTGATACAATGAGTCCAGATTGTAGCACCCCAGCACCGTGGGAGTCCCCGCCAGCAATCTTCAACATTCTACAAACTGGGACAAGAAAGGCTGACTGTAACCCACATGAGCTCCTACAGATAGCAGAGCGAAACATGAAGGCACTAACACCTCACAATAGTACAGTGTATTACACAGACGGTTTTGTAGAGACCACTAGTACGAAGGCAGGAGCAGCCTTCACTATAGAAGGAGGTAACACGTCCCTTTGGAGAACTTCAGATGGATGCTCTACTTTGCAAGTTGAGCTAGCTGCCATACTTGGAGCCCTAAGACACACTTCCATAAACAGTCAACAGGGCATTGTAATACACACTGACTCACGATGTGCTATTGAAGCGCTACAATGCATAGACAACATTCATCTTATAACATCCGTTATTGGACTACTGCAAGGTTTAAAACTACAAGATCGGCAAGTTATCATTAACTGGGTGCCCAGTCATATCGGAATCCCAGGGAATGAACGAGCTGATGCTGCTGCCAAGGCTGCGTTAGAACAGCGAAACATTGAGATGAACATCCCGCCCAGTCAGGAGCAGATAAAGACCACAATGACACGAACCACCCAGTGGAAAATAGAGACACATAGAAGATTAACACCAGTATCACGATCGGCCAGGTGGTACTATCTGGTCACGAATTATGAGAGACCACCATTCATGAAGGATATAACAAGAAGGGAAGAAGTTAACTTCCACCGACCGAGACTGGGATACCCATGCATTTGGGAAATACTTGCGTCAGCACAAGCAGAGTAGCGCATGTGCAAGACCTGTGACAGCGGAGCAGAAAACACACTGCAGCACTACCTCATAGAGTGCCCTGGAACACAATTTTCTAGGAGAAACATACAACCACCTATCACAGCAGAGAAGGTTGCCAGAAAGCTAACCACCAACTACTCTCAAGAAACCCTACAGTTTCTTACCGAGCATACCCCCCCCTCATTTGTGGTGGAGATGTGCATTTAACCAAAAAGACGCTGGTGTTTTATCCCAGCAGTGGGTGGACCAGCATTTTAGCTTAAGGTCCACTTAGGTAATATTCCTACAAATCAATTAAAAAAAAAAAAAAAAGAAGCTGAACCATGAAGGGGCGCTTGTGGTAGAAGCGGTACGACTCTTGCCTTGCAAGCAAGATATCACGGGTTCGATTCCCGGGCAAGCGGAAGTTGTTTGGACACTCTTCCTAGCCCCCTTGGTCCCTGTTCACCTAGCAGTAAAGTAAGTACCTGTTGTAAATCGAAAGGTTGTGAATTCTTATTCAGGGAAAGTTGTTGGAGCTTCTAAACTTGGAACTAACTTAACCCGAGGATCACACACCCAACACAGACAAAACCAAATACGTGCGCTATGCGCCAACCAAATAAACGCAGTCGTGTAAAGCCACGGCACTATCTCTCCCACTACAATTCCCTTCCTAACCTCCTGCTCCTTCCTCTGTCATCTTCCCTGCTCTGCCTTTCGCTACCAACAACTTTTTGGAGCTTCTAAACTTGGAAAAAACTGAACTGAATCGGCTGGATTGTCCAATTAACCAGGCCTATCACATATATTTATTATTTGGGCTTAAGTAACGAGACCCAAACTGTAGTTCCTTGTTTTATTATAAAAGGATTGTATCTATAATTCCTAAGTGTAAATCGACCGTAAGTTCCACTGTATATGAGTGAATGAGAAAGGGATGGCGTTTATGTATTATAAACGTTAGGTCACGTCCTTATGATATAACTTGCTGTGAGCGACTACTGGAGTAAGGGCCTCGCTGTACGGGCTTACAGATATGCTAACGATGGGTCTCTACCCTCCTGGGAGAGCTGCCCTCTCATGTGTACAACTCATATCTTACTCATAGACAGTAGAAAGTTACAGGGTGGTGAATCTGAATATAATATCAGATGTATTGACCCATTTATATAATATGTTCTGTTGATGAGACAGGGGCCCATTACAGAACCATGTGGAGACGTCAGTTGAGCAGTGAGGTCAGAAGACGCATGTCGCAATTACTTCCGACCCACGTGCTTCCACTTGCTCACGTCGGCGCCTGACCAGTCTTACTGTCACCACACACGCCACTCTCATTTTGACGTGGATATCTCGTTTCTGTTGAATTGACTTGATTGTTTCTATGCGTTTTATGCTCACATTTCTTAGTGCCCTCACCGATTCTCCCAGTATTAACGAACCCTGCAGGAACTGTCGTTAGGACAGGCCATAGAGGGTCCCCTTAGAGGGGTGTGAGCTGGGCCGGTGAGTTTAGCTGCTAGGGTACAGTAGGCTCCTCCTTTTTTAGGGGTCCTGTTGCAAAACCAGAGCCACTAACCTTCGAACCCCGTTGGGGGAGGGGGATTGGCTACGGCACTGGTCCTAGGGCAACAAGGGACTAGGTAGGTGAAGTGAGACTTCACTGTCAATTTATTGATATAAAGGTTAACGAGAGAGACGTAACCGATGAAAGGAAAATGTCACAAGAGGCCTCGGAAGGAAAACAACATCTCCGACATAGACAATATGTCCCCAGCAATCCACCCCGTGGCAGAACCACCCACCTTCGCGATTCCGACTGTGATGAAGTACAAGATTCCCAAAGAAACCGAATTCAACCATGCATACGAGGTAGTGGTAGCACTGGAACTAGAATACAAGAACATCAGGTTCAGTGTGAAGCCCAACCTAGTTGGAGACCTGATACTCTCCCCTGAAGACCACAATACAGTCAAGATCCTCAGCGAGGTCACCAACCTCAACGGGAAGACGGTCAAGATAATACCATTAGACCCCGAGGAGAAAATAACCAGAATGGTCCTACTACGATATCCTCTGGAACTACCTGTAGAAGTCATCATAAAACATCCAAAAGTGATCAAGGCAGAGCGTTGTGTTACGAGTCAGGACAAAGCACAGATAAAGCAAGTGCTAGTGGACATCAAGGGGACAGTCCCAGAGGAGGTAGACCTAGGCACCTGGGGGACTTACAAGTTGCGTCCTTTTGTCCCAGAACCACTACGATGCTACAAATGTCAGAAATTTGGACATGGCAAATCCATGTGCCACAAAAAACTGAGATGTCACATCTTCAACCAAAGCCACAAGACAAAAAATGTGTATTCAAAAACACAAGGAAGGAACCACCACGACAGCCAAGTGCCCAAATTGTGGAAATAAACATCATGCTTGGAGCACATCATGCCCAGAGAGAAGAGAGCGGATGAAAGTTGCAATGGCAAAAATTCAACCACAAAACATAACAGAAGCACCTCAGAGCACATTCGTGTGGGGTCAACCGCGACAAAAAACAGTCAATCTAACACCCACCCCGCTCCAACTGTCAGAGAATTCCTTCCCTGCACTTCCCCCACCAGGCTACAGGACAAAATTGAAGACACCGGGACAAAATCAGTCCATGCAGGGAACCATGACAAATCAGTGGACTCTACAACCGCAGTGGAGGTGTATAACAGTAAAAGCACAGAGACACTCCAGTATTGGTGAACACCATATCGCCTGCGACACTGCAACCCCCTCAGGCGACCACCCAACTGAATAGACCCCCGCCTACGAATCTACAAGCAACATTCACAGAAGAACACATAAAACAGATGATCACCAATATGATAGTGACTGTCTCTACTATAATAAAGAAACAAGATGCCAGCACCGAAAATATAGTAAATGCAATTATGACAGCTCACAGAAAAGATGCAGGAACACCAGACTCCCAAATCTCTACAAGTAGAACAGACGACGCCCTTGAGTCAGATATCAGACAAGAAGAAGAACTTGCCATCCGAGAGATCACTCAAAACAGTGAAACCTGAAGCCCCTTGCAACAGCACACGAGGAATAGAACAACAAGCACAGACTGTAAGGAAACACACGATCAAAGGCAAGAGCGACAGAACCCTGAAGAGAGCAGAAAAAACTTTCGAGATACCTCCAAAAACAAGAGGAATTACACCTCCTGCTCCTCCCTTAGAGCAGGTGCCCAAGAAACAGCCACCAATGAGCACACCATTCCTAACGGACGAGGAGGAGAGCGACTCAACCATGAACGCCGAGAGCAACTACAGCACCAGCGACGAGGAGATAAAGATAGAATAGCCCCACCTCCTTGTCATCTGAAGATAACACAGTGGAATGTACAAGGCCTGTCCAACAAACGGCATACTGTACAAGCAGCATCCATAGCTAAAAATATTTTTGTCTTCATTCTGCAAGAAACCAAGATGTCAAAAGATAAACAATTCCGCTTGCTTGGATACCAACAGTACTCTGTACCAAAGGGGCCCCAACTCCCATGGCAGCATGATTCTCGTCAGGGCGACCATCCCCAGTTCAGAAGTAGAACCAGTTCACTGTGGAGATGGAGTAGAGGCACAAGATGTTCGGATACACTTGGCAAACGACAGTCTTGTAGTATACAACATCTATAAACCGCCACCCAAACGACTAGAAGCCGGTGAACTACTGATACAAGCAACACAGGAACTTGTGCTCATTGCTGGGGACTTCAGTGCCCACCATCCACGAGAAATCCGACCGTAACAATGAACCAGGTTGGTCATCACCTAGTGGAACTGCTGACAGATGTTCTATAAATAACGCTCATTAATACTAGGGAACCAACACACATACTGGAAGGAACATTGGGAGATAGATGATAAACTGACCAGTGACCACTTTGCAATGACAACTACTTTGAGGATGGAGCTACTCCCTCCTCCCCTACGTCCGCCACCCAGATGGAATACCAAGAAGGCAAATTAGAAATAATATCAAGATGAACTCCAAAAATGGTATTCGAACTATAAACCAGCAGAAGCTATTGACCAACTAAACCAGGAACTTACTGATGCCATACAACATGCAGCAGAGAAAGCAATACCAAAAACAAACCCTACAAATAGACACCACAAAGACAACTGGTTCTACAATGACGAGGTCAGAGAACAGAATCACAGAATCAACACATTCAGAAGACATCTCCGACATTACCCTTCCCCCGAGGGAGTGAAACTCTTGAAAGCTGCTGTCCAACATGCTCGTCAAATTACTCAGAAAATTTCTGAAGACAAATGGCTCGAGTGGTGTGCACACACCAGCCTGAGTTAACTCTGGAGAAAACTCACTTTAGCAACAGGAAAACTGCCCAGATCTCCAGCCCACCCCCAGACACTACAGGAAGTAAATCGCTTTGCAGAACACTCGCCATCAATCTCAACTACCTCCTGAAATAAGACTTCATCTGCAGCAAGTACAACTGGAGAGAGAAGTAGTAGTCAGACATGCAATTGAACAAACTGACACTACATACTGTCTGTTTACTATAGAAGAAATCAGAAGGGCCAGGAAAACAAGCAAAGACACCTCTCCTGGCAGTGATGGTTAACCTATTCATTGCTCAGCAATGCAGGGCTTGCTGATGAACTTGCTCTCCAAACAGTTATCAACGCATCATGGTCAGCAGGTAAACTCCCGTCAGCTTGGAAAAGAGGAAACAATGTTCCTATTCACAAACCCAATGATCCCCAGAATTTCCGACCAATATCACTAACAGCAACCATCGGCCTGACCGCCGAAAGGATGGTCCTTAGACGACTCCTCTGGAAAACTGGACCACTTTACCACAATATCTCTGGATTCACCAAAGTCGTCAGCACTGCACACAGTTTGCCCACTTTCCTGGGATCGATTGGTGAAAATAAGGCAATCGTAGTATTCCTTTGAGCTGGCAAATACACAGGCCTTTGTAACCACTCTGGCCCGGAAAGTCGTCAGGGGATGCCTACTGGCTTGGATTGCTGACTATCTCCAAAACAAAACAGCAAAAGTTACCCGTCAAGGACAAGACTCAGATCACCAAAGACTGGAAAATGGCACACCACAAGGAGGAGTTATTAGTCTAACTCTCCTCAACATCCTCATGGAAAACGTGTGTCGGATCCCCTTTCAAGAGCGTACCGAACTGCTATGCTATGCTGATGACCTAGCACTGATAGTAAAAGGCAGAAACCAGATCAGCAAAGTACAAAGAGCACTAGACCTCATCAGTGAAGAATGTTTGAGTCTAGAGCTCAAGATATCAATCCCAAAATCGAAAGCCATGAGGACACACAAAGAGCCGGTGACAACTGCGAATACAAGGTATTGCCCTACAATGGCTCAATGTATACAAATACCTGGGCATCTGGATTGATAAAGGCTTCAAATTTGACAATGAGATAGACTATCTAAGAGACCGAATGGGCAAGAGAGTCAACATGACGAGAGCCATGGCAGGACCCAGGGTGGGTGCGGGACATGTAATCCTAAGAACGCTATATATACACGCCATTCGATCTTTAACAGACTATGCGACACCGGCTCATAACACACTGTCTGAGTGGCAATGGGAGAAATTGGAGATTGCCCAGAATAACGCTATGAGAGTCATTGTCAAGGCAACTATGTGGATAAAAATTTAAAACTTACACATGGAGAAAGGTCTGACATCTCTCCAATCCAGGGAGGAACAATAAACATTTCTTATGAATGTGACGCCCCAACGGCTACTCCCGAGGTGCGCTTCAACCTTAGGAAAGCAGGCTGGGGGCGCCTACTCAAGAGTCGGTCGTATAGACACCATTGGAGAAGATATCAACACCAAAATGTCACACATAGAACAAGCCATAATACACGCAGCACATTTAACAATTCCTAAGACTTCTGCAACTACCCAAGGGCCTGGAGTTCCATGGTGGACACCAGACTGCCGACGAGTGGTTTGTGAGCGCAATAGGCGATGACGTTTATTCAACAGAGTTCCATCTATTATCCCATAGGTGAATAGTGGAGGGTGGCTTCTCGACGAACCCCAGGCCATTGCCAAAGCCATAGGCCAGAAGTTCGCAGATGCCAGTAGCTCCACCAATCATGATCCATGCTTCGGCGTGTTCCGTGATCGCGCCGAGCTCGTGCATCTCGACTTCGAGAACGGGGACGAACAGGACTACAACCGAGCATTTTCCCCAAAGGAACTTTCTTTTGCTTTAAAAAAGGGAAAGTGTTCTACTCCTGGACCTGACGGTATACGATACGAGATGATTAAGCACCTTGACCAGGGAAACCTGGACAAATTGCTAGAAGTGTTCAATGAGATCTGGACGTCCAGAACGTTTCCAAACTCATGGCACTTTGCCCATGTCGTACCGATCCCAAAGAGGGACAAATGCTCTACTAACACCAACTCATTCCGTCCGATTTCGCTCACAAACTGTCTGTGTAAGGTCATGGAACGTATGATAAAACGTAGGCTAATGTATTTTTTGGAAAGTAACAACTTATTGAGTGATCGACAAAGTGGTTTTCGCCAAGGTAGAAGCACACTAGATCATTCAATAAGTCTTGAAACTGACATCTCAAAGGCTCTTTGCAATAAAGAAACACTAATTGCAGTATTCCTAGACATAGAAAAGGCTTTCGACATGACATGGCGGACTGGCTTCATGATGAAGCTCCAGGCCTTGGGTCTGAGAGGTAATTTGCCAATTTTCATTAGAAATTTTTTGCAAGACAGAACTTTTTCCGTCAAATTAAAGGATAACGTAAAGTCAGACACATTTGTCCTAGAAAACGGAGTTCCACAAGGCAGCGTTTTGGGCCCAATATTATTTCTCGTAATGATTAATGATTTCCTATCACCAGCACCCAGCTTAAGTGACCTCAAATTCTCCTGGTTTGCTGACGATTACGCAATCTGGCGCTCCTCTCGGGTCGAGAGACGATCTGCACAAAAGGTGCAAGCCGGCCTAAAAGTCGCTGAGGAGTGGGCAATACAATGGGGATTTAGGTTTTCAGTTGAGAAGACAGTAGGAGTAGTCTTCACTAAGAAACGTAACATAAATAATCCAGTATTAAAATTAAATGATACTCCTATTAAATTTCAGACTTCAGTAAAATTTCTCGGTGTTCATTTTGACAGGAAATTAACGTGGAAAAGCCACATTAACGAGCTTGAAAATAGATGTCTTAAAGTCACAAACATCTTGAAAGTTTATAAGGTACTACATGGGGAGCCGGTAGGAAATCTTTATTAATGGTGTATAAGACCCTGATCAGATCGAAACTTGACTATGGATGCTAGTTGTATGCTTCTGCATGCGACACCACACTCGCAGAATACAGAACCGATGCCTTCGTCTATGTCTGGGTGCCTACAGGTGTACACGTATAGAAAGACTAGAGGTGGAGGCCCATGTCCCTCCACTCCACATCATGAGGGACTTGTTGACGCTAAGGCACGGGTTGAGTGCGGCTAGGAGGCGCGGCACAGGCCACCCAGGTTGGTGTGCTGTTGCTAAATTCCGTTTCCTGCAGCTGCGTAGGTCCCCGTCCTCGGTTGTCCGCCTCCAGACCTTGTGCCAGGGTGCTGGTATCCACTTCGAAGACGTTGATAGATATGTTCCACCGTTGTGTACGCCATGGGAGAACCCCAACTTCCATGTGGAAACATCGTGGCTTCCAGGAGGGAAGAATGACCTACATCCCGAGCTCCTTAAACAACTTTTCTATCTATTTCTAGAAGGATATAGCGCCTATACTCACGTGTACACAGACGGGTCCAGAACTGACGACAACGTTGGAGCCGTTATCTGGAGCAGAGACGGAGAGTGGAGCTCCCGCCTGCCGCGGCATACAACCATATTCACTGCAGAGATGTTAGCAATAAGTAGAGCCATTGACATTGCAATAACAAGCAATGGCAATGATGTTGCTATCATTTCAGATTCTATGTCAGCTCTTAAAGCAATTCAAGGTGGTGACACTACCAGCAATGAGATACAGGGCAACATTATTAATAAACTACACGAGTGTGCCAAGAATATTGTGCTGATATGGGTGCCTGGGCATTGCAACATTCGGGGCAATGAACAGGCAGACAAACTAGCAAAAGCGACTGTGGGTCTCAGGGAGACAACCAATGTACCCTGGGAGCCTCAGTCGTGTCTCTCCTTGGGGAAGACATATACAACAGGGAAGTGGCAACATGATTGGAGGAGGTTAGATCTTCGCAACAACTGGAAGACTAACATAGGAAACTGGCTTTCAGCATACAGAAAGAATAGGAGGGAAGAGGTGGTTCTAGCCAGACTAAGGTTAAATTGTACCTATTTGACCCACCTAAAAGCTTACATTGATAACTCCTTTCCGCCTATCTGTGCCACGTACAACAAAATTATTTCCATTCGACACATTCTGACGGAGTGCAGCCAGTAAAAACCAGAACGCCGGCAGCTGGTGATGTTAGCTGCCAAGCGAGGCTTCGTGCTGACTGTACCCAATTTAATGCATGATGATGTCACCATAAGTGACGCTGTAATAATCTTCCTCAAGGAGACCCGTCTTATCGGCATGTTGTGAAAGACACACGCATGAACTCTTTTTATAATATGTATGTAACCATGCCCTAAAGAAAATAAAAATGAATAAAACAAAAACAAAAACATACAACATTAGAGACATATCACAAACCTTCCCATTACATACAACACGCACATATACCAAGTAAAACTGACACCTACCTACACATATCCAAACACAAAAAGACACGGGCTACAAAAAAAGAAAAGAAAAAAAGAAAAAATCACAGAGAAACTTGTCACCTGACCGGCCATTTCATCTGGACTGTCAGTAACTCACTATCATATCACTCACTCATACCATAATTCATCCCAAATAAAACAACAAGAAGAAAGAAGAAACCAAAATACCAAGAACAAGAAGAACACAAGAATAACAAGAAAAGAAGAAGCAAGAACATCAGATTAGTTGTAGCAAGAAAGAAGACCAAGAATAGAAGAAGAAACCTCAAGAAGAAGAAAGACGACATCAGCTCCGGCCGAAATAGCCTAAAGGCGAAGTGGCCAGCAATCCCCAAACAAGAAGAAGAGAGGGATAGTAAGTGGTGGAGGTATGAATGGAGGGGTGTGTTTTTTAACGTTCCCAGAATGCCATATTTAAATCACCTATTTAATAAAGAAGAAAAAGTGCTAAATATGATGAGAAGTGTAATGGAGAGACAGATATATAAATAAAGATAGAGATAGCATGGATAAAAATGTAGAGAGACAGAGAGAAGTGGACAAACAAAAGAGACATAATATAGACAGATTCAAGGACACACAGAAAGACAGACAGATAGACTTATGAAACACATAGACAACATATAAGACAGACACATAAATACGGACAGACAGACATGACTACAATAGACACAGGGTGAATATAGACAGTGATACAGACAGGAGGTTGACAAAAAATAGACAGATTCATACATGCATAAAGAGACAATATGGCAACTAACATAACAGACAGACAGACAGACAGTTGACAGCTGACCGACTGGTTCACATTAAACAAACCGGCAGACACACGCCAACAACGGATAAGACAGACTGATTTGACGACACAGAGTACCAATGGGCTTACAGTCAAACACCACGCAGACGAACAGACAGTTAGGATGAAAATAGACAGGACGGATAAACTTGAGACAGTAGAAGGCATTTATAAGCAAGAATAACACCAAATTCACCATAGCTACATCAGTGAGGGTAGCTGATCTTACATCCACCAGCTTAAATAATAAGACGCATTCAAAACTAACACCCTCGCGCGGAAAGAACATCGATGGTCGGTCATTCATGTGAGATGGGCCGAAAACTGACTAACGTAGATGATGACTACAATGACTTAACACAAGTGATGACTTATGCAGATGGTGACTAATCTAACCAGAATCAAGGTCACTTCACTTCATAATATAATTTATCTCGTAATGATCATCGGTGATTCATAATATTATATTTTTATGATTTTGACCTCTCCTTATGGCGAATATTTCTTTAACTAATTTTTCTAACCTTTATTCTATTCCCTCCTATAGTATACTAGATACTTACAGAATTCCGTAAGAAATTAGCTATTCGAAATGTGATTAAATGTTTTGTAATTAATCCAGTGTGAAATGTATCGGTATTGGTGGTACAATCCTAATGCTCTCTAATCCTGTTGATTAGGTGAGGTTAATCTGGGTTTATTGAGATGAAAGATTAGGTGTGGGGTTTATTCTACCTATGTTAGTCTCAGGTACGACCCTTAATGTAACAATCACTACCATGATTATAACAGCCAGGACCATGATTATAACAACCAGGACCATGATTATAACAACCAGGACCATGATTATAACAACCAGGACCATGAATATAACAACCAGGACCATGATTATAACAACCAGGACCATGATTATAACAACCAGGACCATGATTATAACAACCAGGACCATGATTATAACAACCACGACCATGATTATAACAACCACGACCAAGATTACAACAACCACGACTATGATTATAACAACCACAACTATGATTATATCACCCACGACCATGATTATAAATATCACGACTATGATTATAATAACCCCGACCATGATTATAACAACCACGACCTTGATTATAACAACCACGAATATGATTATATCACCCACGACCATGATTATATCAACCAAGACAATGATTATATCACCCGCGACCATGATTATATCACCCACTACTATGATCAAAACCACGACCATGATTATAGCAACCACGACTATGATTATTACAACCAGGACCACGATTATAACAATAACGACCATGATTATACCAACAACGAACACGATTAAAATACCCACGACTATGATTATATCACACACGACTATGATTATAACAACGACTATGATTATAAAAAACACGACCATGATTATAACACCCACGACTATGATTATATCAACCACGACCATGATTATTACAACCACGACCATGATTATAACCACGACCATGATTATAACTCCCACGACTATGATTATGACAACCACGACCATGATTATAACAACCACGACCATGATTATAACAACCACGACCATGATTATAAATATCACGACCATGATTATAACAACCACGACCATGATTATAACAACCACGACCATGATTATAACACCCACGACCATGATTATAACACCCACGACCATGATTATAACACCCACGACCATGATTATAACACCCACGACCATGATTATATCACCCGCGACCATGATTATATCACCCACGACTATGAACATAACCACGACCATGATTTTAACAACCAGGAATATAACAACCGCGACCATGATTATAACAACCGCGACCATGATTATAACCACGACCATGATTATAACAACCACAACCATGATTATCACGACCATGATTATAACCACAACCATGATTATAACAACCACGACCATGATTATAGCAACCACGACCATGATTATAGCAACCACGACCATTATTATAACAACCACGACCATTTGGAAAACGATGTCACTGTACGCTGTCAGCTGCACGTCGGTTGTACACTACCCAAGCAAGAGGGTTCGAACTTTCACGCCTCGGTAAACTGCACCTCCGGAATCGCCACCGGGCACGAAGGGCCCACGATCACTTGCATAATATACTATAGGTTTAGCTGTCTGTCTCTGTTCTGGGAAGCCGAAACAGCACAATCACTTTTCATCAAACTTGGTGGAAAAATCGTAAAAAAGTCGTGGAGTGGAACAAACCTGGTCCTATGTTGATGGTTTCTTTAGGATGGCATTAATTAACCATTTTATTTACGCTGGAAAATGATGAAAGTCTACGGAATTGGCGCACACTCAAGTCTACAGAATTGGCGAACCCTCACAAGTCTACGGACTTGGCGCACATTCATTCGTTGTACACTGTCAGCCGGACGGCGATCCTGGCACGAAGGGCCCACTGTCATACAATACAATACAATGTAATACAATACAACACAAAAAAAAACAGTACAGTACAATACCATAAAATACACAACGAACTATAACTATTTGTAAGAATAAAACAATTATATAGACATGAAAGACTCACAACTTGATAAGATATCCGTAAGACATTAGCTATTGGAAATGTGATTAAATGTTTTGTTATTAATCCAATGTGAAATGTATCGGTATTGGTGGTACAATCCTAATGGTCTCCAATCCTGTTGATTAGGCGAGGTTAATCTGGGTTTATTGAGATTTAAAGTTGTGTGGGGTTTATTCTACCTGTGTTAGTCTCAGGTACGACCCATATTGCAACAACCACGACCATGAATATAACAACCACGATCATGATTATAACAACGACGAAGATGATTATAACAACCACGACCATGATTACAGCAGCCACGACCATGATTATAGCACCCACGACCATGATTAAAACAACCACGACTATAATTATAACAACCACGACTGATTATAACAACCACGACCATGATAATAATAACCACGACCATGATTATATCAACCACGACTATGATTATGTCACCCACGACCATGATTATAATAACCACGACTATGATTATAACAACCTAGACCATGATTATAACGACCACGACCATGATTATAACAACCACGACCATGATTATAACCACGACTATGATTATAACAACCACGACCAACCTCGACCATGATCATAACCACGACCATGATTATAACAAACAGGACCATGACTAACAATCACGACCATGATTATAACAGCCACGACCATGATTATATCAACCACGACCATGATTATAACAACCACGACCATGATTATAACAACCACGACCATGATTATAACAACCACGACCATGATTATAACAACCACGACCATGATTATAACAACCAAGACCATGATTATATTAACCACGACTATAATTATATCACCCACGACCATGATTACATCTTCCACGATTATGATTATATCACCTTCGACTATGATCATAACACACACGACCATGATCATAACTACGACCATGATTTTAACATCCAAGACCATGATTATAACCACCACGACCATGATTATAACAACCACGATAATAATTAAAACAACCACGACCATGATTATAACAACCACGACCATGATTATAACAACCACGACCATGATTAACAACCACGACCATGATTATATAACCACGACCATGATTATAATAACCACGACTCTGATTATATCACCCATCGACCATGATTATATTACCTTCGACTATGATCATAACCACGACCATCATCATAAACACGACCATGATTATCATACCCACGACCATGATTATAACAACCACAACTATGATTATATCACTCACGACCATGATTATATCACCCACGACCATGATTATATCACCTTCGACTATGATCTTAACAACCACGACCATAATCATAACCACGACCATGATCATAACAACCAAGACCATGATTATAACAACCAAAACCATGATTATAACGACCACGACTATAACAACCACGACCGTGATTATAACAACCACGACCATGATTTTAGCAACCACGACTGATTATATCACCCATCGACCATGATTATATTACCTTCGACTATGATCATAACCACGACCATCATCATAACCACGACCATGATTATAACAACCAAGACCATGATTATATTAACCACGACTATAATTATATCACCCACGACCATGATTATATCTTCCACGATTATGATTATATCACCTTCGACTATGATCTTAACCACGACCATGATCATAACCACGACCATGATCATAACAACCAAGACCATGATTATAACAACCAAGACCATGATTATGACGACCACGACTATGATTATAACCACGACCAAGATTATAATAACCACGACCATGATTATAACAACCAAGACCATGATTATAACGACCACGACTATGATTATAACAACCACGACCATGATTATAGCTACCACGACCATGATTATAGCAACCACGACCATTATTATAACAACCAGACCATCTGGAAAACGATGGCGCTGTGAGATGGACGGCAGTTGTGCGCTAGTCAAGCACACTAGTTCGGACTTTCACGCCTCGGTAAACTGTACCACCGGACTTCTCCACCGGACAAGAAGGGCCTAGGATCACTTGTCTAATATACTATAGGACTAGCTGGCTGGCTGTCTGTCTGACTGTTTGTTTGTTCTGGGCAGCCGAAACAGGACAATCGTTTTTCATCAAACTTGGTGGAAAAATCCCCAAAAATTCGTATAGTGGAACAAACCTGGTCCCATGTCGATGGTTTCTTTAGGATGGCATTAATAAACCATTTTATTTACATTGGAAAATGTTGCAAGTCAACGGAATTGGCGCACCCTCAAAATTCTTCGGACTTGGCACACCCTCATTCGCTGTACGCTGTCAGCCGGACGGTGAAACTGGCAGCTCGAAGGTCCCAATGTCATACAATAAAATACAATGTAATACAATACAATGCAAAACAAATTAAAACAAAACAGTACAGAACAATACAGTACAATACCATACAATACCATACAATACACAACGAACTATAAATATTTGTATGAATAAAACAATTATATAGTCATGTAAGACTCACAAGTTGATAAGATATCCGTAAGACATTAGCTATTAGAAATGTGATTAAATATTTTGTTATTAATCCAATGTGAAATATATCGGTATTGGTGGTACAATCCTAATGGACTCTAATCCTGTTGATTAGGTGAGGTTAATCTGGGTTTATTGAGATTTAAAGATGTGTGGGGTTTATTCTACCTGTGTTAGTCTCAGGTACGACCCATATTGTAACAATCATGACCATAATTATAACAAACACGACCGTGATTATAACAACCAGGACCATGATTATTAGAACCACGACCATGATTATAACAACCACGAAGTTGATTATAACAATCACGAACTTGACTATAACAACCACTACCGTGATTATAACGACCATGATTATAACCACGACCATGATCCTAACAACCACGACCATGATCATAACCACGACCATGATCCTAACAACCACGACCATGATCATAACCACGACCATGATCCTAACAACCACGACCATGATCATAACCACGACCATGATTATATCAACCACGACCATGATTATAACAACTACGACGATGAATATATCACCCACGACCATGATTATATCACCCGCGACCATGATTATATCACCCACGACTAAGATCATAACCACGACCATGATCATAACAACCACGTCTATGATTATAGCAACCATGAATATGATTATAACAACCACAACCATGATCATAACCACGACCATGATTAAAACAACCACGACAATGATTATAATAACCACGACCATGATTATAACAACCACGACCATGATTATAATAACCACGACCATGATTAAAACAACCACGACAATGATTATAATAAGCACGACCGTGATTATAACAACCACGACCGTGATTATAACAACCACGAACATGATTATAATAACCACGAGTATGATTATAACAACCACGACCATGATTATAACAACCACGACCATGATTATAGCACCCACCACCATGATTATGACAACCACGACCATGATTATAATAACCACGAGTATGATTATAACCACGACCATGATTATAACAACCACGACCATGATTATAGCACCCACGACCATGATTATAGCACCCACGACCATGATTATAACAACCACGACCATGATTATAACAACCACGACCATGATTATAACAACCACGACCATGATTATAGCACCCACGACCATGATTATAACAACCACGACCATGATTATAACAACCACGACCATGATTATAATAACCACGAGTATGATTATAACAACACGACCATGATTATAGCACCCACGACCATGATTATAACAACCACGACCATGATTATAACAACCACGACCATGATTATAACAACCACGACTAATATTGCATCACCCATCGACCATGATTATATTACCTTCTACTATGATCATAACCACGGCCATGATCATAACCACGACCATGATTATAACAACCAAGACCATGATTATAACAACCACGACTATGATTAGAACAACCACAACCATGATTATAACAACCACGACCATGATTGCATCACCCACGAAAATGATTATAACAACCACGACGATGATTATATCACCCACGATTATTTATGATATCACCTTCGACTATGATTATAACACCCACGACCATGATTATAGCACCAACGACCATGATTTTAACAACCACGACACTGATTATATCAACCACGACCATGATTATAACAACCACGACTAATATTGCATCACCCATCGACCATGATTATATTACCTTCTACTATGATCATAACCACGACCATGATTGTAACAACCAAGACCATGATTATAACAACCACGACTATGATTAAAACAACCACAACCATGATTATAACAACCACGACCATGATTATAACAACCACGACTATGATTATATCACCCATCGACCATGATTATTACCTTCGACTACGATCATAACCACGACCATGATCATAACCACGACCATGATTATAACAACCACAACGACGCTTATATCACCCACGACCATGATTATATCACCTTCGACTATGATCTTAACAACCACGACCATGATCATAACCACGACCATGATCATAACCAAGACCATGATTATAACCACCACGACCATGATTAAAACAACCACGACCATAACAACCACGACCATTATTATAACAACCACGACCATTATTATAACAACCACGACCATTATTATAACAACCACGACCATGATTATAACAACCACGACCATGATTAAAACCACGACCATGATTATAACCACGACCATGATTATAACCAAAACCATGAATATAACAACCACGACCATGATTTTAACAACCACAACCATGATTATAACAACCACAACCATGATTATAGCTACCACGACCATGATTATAGCAACCAAGACCTTCTGGAAAACGATGTCGCTGTACGCTGTCAGATGGACGGCAGTTGTGAGCTAATCAAGCACGAGCGTTCGAACTTTCACGCCTCGGTAAACTGTACCACCCTACTCGCCACCGGGCACGAAGGGCCCATGATCACTTGTCTAATATACTATAGGACTAGCTGGCTGTCTGTCTGTCTGTCTGTCTGTTCTGGGCAGCCGAAACAGCACAATCGTTTTTCATCAAACTTGGTGGAAAAATCCACCAAAAATCTTAGAGTGGAACAAACATTGTCTCATGTCGATGGTTTCTTTTGGATGGCATTAATTAACCATTTTATTTACGCTGGAAAATGATGCAAGTCTACGGAATTGGCGTACCCTCAAACGTCTACGGACTTGTCCCACCCTCATTCACTGTACGCTGTCAGCCGGACTGCGAACCTGGCAGCACGAAAGGCCCACTGTCATACAATACAATGTAATATAATACAATGCAAAACAAAACAAAACAGTACAGTACAGTACAATACCATACAATACCATACAATACACAACGAACTACAAATATTTGTAAGAATAAAACAATTATATAGACCTGTAAGAATCACAGCTTGATAAGATATCCATAAGACATTAGCTATTGGAAATGTGAGTAAATGTTTTGTTATTAATCTAATGTGAAATGTATCGGTATTGGTGGTGCAATCCTAATGGTCTCTAATCCTGTTAATAAGGCGAGGTTAATCTGGGTTTATTGAAATTTAAAGATGTGTGGGGTTTATTCTACCTGTGTTAGTCTCAGGTACGACTCATATTGTAACAATCACGACCATGATTATAACAACCACGACCTTGATTATTACAACCACGACAATGATTATAACACCCACGACTATGATTATATTAACCACGACCATGATCGTAACCACGTCTATGATTATAATAACCACGGCCATTATTATAACAACCACGACCATGATTATAACAACCACGACCATGATTTTAACGACCATGACTAACAACCACGACCATGATTATAACAACCACGACCATGATTATATCATCCACGACCATGATTATAACAACAACGACTATGATTATAACCACCACCATCATGATTATAACCACGTCCATGAGTATAACAACCACGACTATGATTATTACAACCACGACCATTATTATAGCAACAACGACCATGATTATAGCACCAACGACCATGATTTTAACAACCACGACCATCTGGAAAACTGTCACTGTACCCTGTCAGCCGGATGGCGTTTGTGCACTAGCGAAGCTCGAGCGTTCGAACTTTCATGTCCTGGTAAACTGTACAACCGGACTCCCAACCGGGCACGAAGGGCCCACGATCACTTGTCTACTATACTATTGGACAAGCTGTCTGTCTGTCTGTTCTGGGCAGCCGAAACGGCACAATAGTTTTTCATCAAACTTAGTGGTAAAATTGCAACAAATTCGGAGAGTGGAACAAACCTGGTCCCATGTCGATGGTTTCCTTAGGAAGGCATTAATTAGCGATTTTATTTATGCTGGCAAGAGATGTCACTGTACGCTGTTAGCCGGCAGGACGATTGCAGTTATCGTACGGCTCCCCCCACTTTTTCTCTTAGCTTTTTCTTTTTAATGTTCTTTGGATTAGTAAAGGAAGGAAGAAGAGTAAATAGAAGAATACAGAAGGGGAAACAGAAAATACAGGTGAGGGGAGGAGCTGAGTCACTATAAGAAAATGAGAACCTAAGGAGTCTGCAATAGGCCGGTTGGCCTGTGCATGGCAGCTCAAGTCGAAAGTTACTACCACTATCATCCATGAATCTATCTAGCCTCCTTTTAAAACTTTCCAGCGTTCCAGCACTTACTACAAAGTTGCTAAGCTTGTTCCACTCATCCACCACCCTATTTGAGAACCACTTCCTTCCTATCTCCCACCTAAACCTAAACTTATCCAAGTTAAATCCGTTGCTACGAGTACTATTCTCCTCGGATATTATAAGAACTTTATATATATCCCCTTTATTGATTCCTTTCACCCACTTAAATACTTCTATCATATCTCCCTGCACTCTTCGTCTTTCTAGGGAATGCAAGTTTAGTTTGTTTAACCTATCTTGATATGGTAGGTTTCTCAGTCCCGGAATCATTTTCGCCATTCTTCACGGCACCGACTCCTGTGAATTGATATCCATTCTATAATAAGGGCACCAGAACTGAACCGCATAATCGAGGTGCAGTCTGACTAGCACACGATATAGTTGCAATAAGACCTTGCTCTCTTATTACTTACATTTCTAGATATAAAATCTAATACTCTGTTTGCCTTATTTCGAACATTAACGCACTGTTTTCTAGGCCGTAGGTCCTGGCTTCCGAGTTCCCCCAAGTCTCTTTCACAAGTCGACTTCTCTAGGTTCATGTTGTTAAGGCTGTATGCATTGACAGTATTTGTTCTTCCAATATTAAGTATGCTGCACTTGCTGGTGTTGAATTTCATTTGCCATTTATCTGGCCACCCCTGCAGTTTATTTAAATCCTCCTGTAGTGCATTTGCATCCTGCCCTGAATTAATCTGCCGCCCTATTTTGGTATCATCCGCAAACTTGCTTATGTCACTGCTGATCCCAGTATCTTGATTGTTTATGTAGATTATGAACAAGAGTGGACCTAGTTCTGACCCCTGGGGAACCCCACTGGTTACACAGCCCACTCAGATTTAACACCATCTACGATGACCCTCTGCGTTCTGTCGGCTGAGCTATGATTTTAAGCAATTTAAAACTTTCCCCACGATACCATGAGCCTTAACTTTTCTCAGAAGCCTCTGATGCGGTACTCTGTCAAATGCTTTGCTAAAGTCTAAGTAAATAACATTGTAATTTTCGTCATTTTCTACTACCTCGAAGACTTTCCTAAAAAACGTCAGCAGATTTGTTAGACAAGATTTTCCCTTTGTAAAAACATGTTGAGTCGTAGATTAATTTGCTTTCTGTAAATGCGATCGGATGCTATTTGCTATAATTGATTCAAGAAATTTCCCCACTACTGACATCAACTTGATCTTTTTTGAATATGGGTACTACATTTGCCTTTTTCCACAAGTCTGGCACAACTCTTGTGTCAAACGAATTTGTAAATAAATTTACGAGGTGTCAGGTAATCTGTTCCCTACACTCTTTCAAGACTCGAGGGAAAATTTCATCCGGCCCTGGTGATTTTTTCTTTAATTTATTTATCCTCTTAAGAACATCCTCTTTTCTGATTGTGATATTCTTCAATTTCTCTTTTTCCTTTCCCCTAAATATCCGTTCCTCTTCTGGAATTTCCTCGTTAATTTCTTCTGTGAAAACTGATGAAAAGTAGCTGTTTAATGCTTTGCTTATTTCTTCACTGCCATTGATCACTTCCCCCTTCCCTGACTTTAAAGGCCCAACTTTGTCCTTGACCTTTGTTCTATATACCTGGAAAAATCCCTTGGGATTCGCCTTGGATTCTCTTGCTATTCTGATTTCATAGTCTCTTTGCTTTCCTTACATTTTTCTTTACATTCCTAGATAGTTCATTATACCAGTTTCGGAGCTGCTCGTCCCCTCCCTTTAATTTCTTGTAAATTCCTTTCTTTATTCCTATGTCATGTTTAAGTTTTCTGGTCATCCACCTTAGCTCATTCTTATTTGACCTAATTTTTCTGTATGGTATATTTTGTTTTTTTGTTTTACGTAGTATACTAATGAATATATTATAGTCATGATCAATTGTTGTGTCATCTGTGACCTCACCCTTTCCTACTGGGGACTGGCCTGACTGTTCCCAGGTGACCTCACCTAGGTACCTTCTTAACCCCTGATAATCCGCCAACCGAAAGTTTGGGACTCTGATCATATTGTCATCGTTTTTCGTTTCCCAATTTAGGGAGAGCATGATTTCTCTGTTCACTGTTACCTAGTTCTTCCACTACTGTGATATTTCTGATAATATTTTCTTTATTTTGTTAATACTAGGTCTAATATATTGTCACCTCTAGTAGGTTCTGGAATTAGTTGTTTCGAAAAATTGTCCTGTACTGCGTCTAGGAAATCTTCAGATTCATAGTCACCTAAAATGTTGTCCCAGTCAATATTTCTGAAGTTGAAATCCCCATAATGCAAAGGTTGTTATATTTTGCTGCCCTGCCCATGTCTCCTCCTCAACAAGTCCGGGAATCGACCCCGAGTCCTACAGGGTACCGTGCCACTGCTTTAAGTATATACATCTGTCTTAGTATATATATATATATATATATATATATATATATATATATATATATATATATATATATATATATATATATAAACTTTATATTACGTACATGCGGTTTTGGGCAATCTTGTCTCGAACCTATACAAATTACCTGCTGTCTTCGACTATAATATAATTTGTTAACCCAGAAGTTATACACTTTTCCTATTACACAATTTGTCCACGATGCAATCCGCCAATTCTTGATAAAATCCAAATATACAAACCCTCCCATTTAATGCCTATACAAATTTCCTATTTCTGTGTACATTCACAAGGATTTCTATATACAAACTTTTGGATATTCCTAGAGGACTCGCCAGCAAGAATTGGGCCCCCGAATCTTTGACAGGTACAGGTCACCCACATCGGGTACCGGAGACTTACACATCCACAGCGAGTACCATGCCTCTGCTGAAAGGTGTACGCAACCGTCTTAGCAAGGATTTTAACATGAAATTTCAAAGGGCAAAGGTGCAGTGGGACACAGGTGGAGTGGGACTATTTGATTTGGGACACCAACCTTACTTTACTTGACATGCATTTGCTTCCCCACCTAGAAACAAGTCAGTGACCGCATCCACCGAGTTAGCCAAAAGGGGATTCAGAACTGGAGCATTTTTACGGTTATGGAGAAGTTGGGTATTTTGGTCAGGTTTCTCTGACATTGATACTAGTTTTATGAATGATCAACCACAATCACTCCAGTTCTATCACAGTCACTTCAGCACCACCACAATCATGTGTACTTAGCTGCTACAGACAGTCAGTCGGCCCCGAGAGCGATGCGTCCTTGCTTGGTCAGGACAGATGGGTTGTGAGCCATCGTGACCACACCTACCTACTCTGCCCTCATTCTCAAGTTTACTGAAGCTTCGAGGCATCTCTCACTCACTCACAATAAACTGAAGCATCTCCATCTGAAGCATCATTCATATAAGACAATCACTTACGTCAGGTAAGAAATATTACAACTTATGGACCACTAACAAGAAAATAACACTGAATTATGTTTACTAAGACAAATATATACGTGTTGGTTTACATAGATAAGGAATATGCCAAGTTAGCTTCACAGCTCCATGACTCGTGACTCGGAGCTTCGTTCATGAAGTGATTCGAATCCTTGGTGTTTCGTGAGGCATTGAATATGACGTCACTGGTGGGCGGAGCTTAGTAACTAGGTGTTGGGTAATGTAATGATTGTTATGTTTGTTTGCAGTGACCAATAACACCACATTAATAATAGTTACCTTCAAATACCTACATTAATTACTAACTTAATTAGGCAAAGTATACAGTATATTCACTTACCATGCAGAATTTAATTAGCTCTGTCAATATGTATTAGCTATGTCAATAGCGTATGTATGTATGTATGTATGTGGGTTAGGTTTTGGTAGGCTTAGGTTAGGTTAGATTTGGGTATTAACTTATTAGGTCATTACAACAACTCACAACTCACAACATCTCTTAGGAGAAATAATCTCAACCAAAACAAACACCATTACTCAAAAGGTGTGTTAATTAATGTTAATATATTACCACAAAAAATAATACGAAATTATTAACCTGTTTTCAAAATTAGATGACTTAACCTTACTTAACCTAATCTAATATAAATATTTTTTTTTAATTTATATTAGTTTTAGTTAATTTATATTACTTAAAACATTAATTACCTCCAATTTATTATGTTCGCGGTATTCTACATAACATCAAAACGTAAACAAAGTCACCTGGGGAACCCAAGGAAGGTAGAATTAAAAAAAATATATATATTATTAAAATACCCTAAAATACCTTTGCCATGGAGATAAAAAATAGACATATTTAGTAAGACATTATTAACAACTGTAGTGTAAGGTCAAGGGGTGATTAATTACGTTATAATGAAATAAATAGGATAATTATATCTTTGGTTGCTTCGTGTATTAGTGTACTTACATGTACTTATAATACGTACTTATAGTTCATAGTTGTGTTATTAACGTCCTTAGAATAATTACTTATAATATGTACTTAAGGCACTGACTTGTGTTACTGACTTACTTATAACACTTGAAAGTCCTAGTCTTGCCTAATTAAATCTAACCTAGCATTGCCTTAACTAATCTAATCTAACACTAACCAAACTTAAACTAACCTAACGTAACTAAAACTATTTAAATAATTATACAGTTAGGTTAGATTAATATTAGGTTGGATTAGTGCTGATGTTAGGTTAGATTACGTGTGGTTAGGTTAGGTTGTTAGATAGGTTAGGTAGAAACTGTACCGTACTGCATTCAACCTCATCAACTCCTTTTCCAGACTTTTGAGAGATGGACTGATAACGGCAGACGCTCTCCAAACATTATGTCTCTGAAACACAGTGGCATAAAGGTACAAACAAATATAAAATAATTATCGTGTTTCTTTTAAATTTTTTCAGTTTTTATTTATTATTTTAAGTTTGGTTTTATATCATTAAAATAAATTATTAGTACTTAATGCAAATTCTGTGGTCTGTTTTATAACTTTGGTCTAATTCTTTCAGTATTTTCATAACTTGGGTCTAATTCTTTCAGCATTTCCGTAACTCCGATCTAATTCTAAGTGTTCACGTAACTTCCAGGGGTCATCGTGGGTGACCTCCGCCTTCGGTGACTTTGACCTGAGGTCGTCTCCTCCGGCCGAGCGAACGCCGCGGAAACGAGGCAGAGAGGAATAAAGTGCAGCAGGTGAATGACTTCTAGAGAGATGTATTGTACGGTTAACAGGTGCATGGAATTATCTGTATCTTTCTAACTCTCTATCTATCTTCTGTCTACATCTATCTATCTATCTTCTTTACAGTGAAGCCTCTATACCAGTGGTTCTCAACCAGGGGGGAATTCAGGTTTTCAGGGGGGGGGGGGGAAACTGATTCGGGAGCAAGAGATATGTTCGATGAGAAATCAATCACAGAATTTTGGCCCTTGGTGTGCGATTCCTACCCAAAAGTGGCAGAAAGAGCTATCCGTGCATTGCTTCCGTTTGTGTCGACATATCTTTGTGAGTCAGGCTTTTCAACTCTGTTGCAAATTAAAACGAAGCAACGTAGTAGGTTAGAGGTAGAAAATGACCTGCGTTGTGCCCTTTCAAGCACTCCTCCGCGTATCCCAGAATTGGCGAAGAAAAAACAATCACAGGTTTCTCATTGACTGTAATCTTCATCTGAATAAAATTAATTACAAATTTACAATATACTGGTATTCTATTGAAATTTTTGTTTATTGCATTATGCTTCAGTTTGGTCTGTTAAGTAATTCAATATAAATATAAAAAAAAACTATTTTACTTTTATTCAAGTTTTATAAATCCATCAACATTTTCAATTGGCATTTAATTTGTAAAACTCCACTATAAAAATAATCCATGTAAAATTGTAAATGTACTAATATGGAAAAAATAAAGGTTTTTCAGTATTATATGCATATTATTTGGAATGCACTTTTTGAGGCAGACAATCTTGGAAAGGAGGGGGGGATGACATCCTGACATATGGTGAAAGGGGTGCATGGGGCAAACAAGGTTGAGAACCACTGCTCTATACAGTAACAGGCTATGGAATATTACCTGTCTATTTACATCAATATATCTCTCTATTTTCTGTCTGTCTATCTAAATTATACAGGGAAAAATAATGACACAGCATATATTTTAAGCAACGACTACAAGACAAGATGCAGTTATAACCACCTCGTTCCGGTGTGATTAACGACGAGATAATGTGCTATTTCTCCGCCTGGCTTATTGGCTGGTGGAGAGTTTATCTGGGATGAAGCTGTGTTGGGGTGCGTTGACTTGGTTTGGCTTGTCTATACACATATTTAATTATATACTGTACCTGTATTGTCTATATATAGTACATGCTGAACTATATACATGCATTTTCTATAGACTATACATGCCAAATTCATTGTATACATGTATGATATCACTGAATAGATATTGTTAATTATTATTGTATATTATTGTTATTACAGACAGTCCTCATAGTTCAGGGCTCCAATATTTGTCTTTTCCTTAACTCGTTTCTTAAAAAGTTAATTAATCAATAGAATAAATTAAATCCCTTTCAGGTTTGTCCAACTGTTAGGAAAATTCTGGTCACTCAAATTTACATTTTTGTTACATAATATTCTACTGAATTTGATTACAGACTGTACTCTTATATTGAAATTATGTACCATTTATAATATTTATAGATATTTATACATTTGAAAAGTAAAGATTGTCATTACAAAACATTTAACAAATTTTTTCAAATAACTGTCTGGGACATTTTGTTGTGCCTCATCTTGGGTAAACATTTTCATTTACATTCAACTGCTCTCCATTTTGTTATTATGACCTCATAGTGAGTCAAATTATGTCAACTACAGTAGTTTATGTTGCTGGTTGTGACACATTATTGGGACACATCTTTCCTGTACAGTAATACTTTACGTGTAAGTCAGTGAAGTAATTGACCAGGTTGTTGGTCGTCTCGTAGTTCATCGTCGTCCTCAAGAATGGATCTCCGACAAAATGTGACGACTTGCTGCATTGTTATTGCAGTGAAAAATCCATATAATGGACTTTGCCTTCCATATAATCCATTAAATGGGAGTTTCACAAACTAATAAACCCTCGATATAATGGACTTTCCTCCCCACATACAATAGTGCATTAAATAAAGGTTTTACTGCATTATTATCATTTCAATGGCACTACCTCAGCTGTTACCTTTAGGGGAGGAAGTTTATGTTGCTGACGGGACCAGCCGGGTGTGGGAAGACTACCACAGTGAGGGTGTTGGTCAAGGAGGCTGGACTCAACCTACAGGAGTGGACCAACCCGACCACTACACCTTATAACTCATCATTCATGGATTAGGGTCAGTTGATGGGATGATATAACACTATTTGATGTCATCCCAACCTAACCTAACTTAACCTGACCTGACCTGACCTGACCTGACCTAACCTAACCTAACCTAACCAAGTGTAGCCATCACTCAAGGCAAAATATCCTGTACTGTACACCCTTTTAACATTAGATTAAACAACTTCAGTACACTGAGTTCCTCATTTACTCATTGGTATTAGTCATAAATGCTAAATCAGGCTGTTGATATGTTTGCTGTATGACATTTTTTTATTCTAATTCTGCTTTAAAATAATATAACACATAATCATCTGATTTTTTTACCTGTAGAAAACATTTGGATCCCCGGAGACACAGCGAGGCCGGCCAGCCAGACATCACAGTTCTGGGATTTTTTATCCGTACGAGAAAATACCGAAGCGTTTGTGGGACGTGGAAACATAAGAACATAAGAACATAAGAATGGAGGAAACTGCAGCGGGCCTATTGGCCCATACTGGGCAGTCCCGTTTACACCCAAGCCCTATTGCTCAAATAAGCATCTAACCTATGTTTGAAGCTATTCAGCGAATTCGAGTTAATGATGATATTTGGTAACTTGTTCCATTCATCCACTACTCTGTTTCCAAACCAGTGTTAACCTATTTCCCGCCTAAATCTAAATTTGTCTAATTTAAAACCATTGTTACAAGTTCGCTCCTGGTTGGATAGTTTGAGTACCTTTGTAATGTCCCCTTTGTTTAGCCCTGCCTTCCACTTTTACACTTCTATCAGGTCGCCCCTCGCTCTACGTCTCTCGAAGGAGTGCAAATTAAGATGCTTTAACCTGTCTCTATACTCACGGTTCCTAATGCCCGGGATTAGTCTTGCCATCCTCCTCTGAATTCTTTCCAAGGACTCTACATCCATTCTGTAATACGGTGACCAGAACTGAACTGCGTAATCCAGGTGTGGTCTCACAAGAGCAAGATACAGTTTTAGGATGACCTCGCTAGTCTTGTAACTAACACTCCTTTGTATGAACCCAAGTACTTTATTAGCCTTGTTACGAGCAAAAACACATTGTTTACTTGGTTTAAGGTTCCTACTTATCATTACTCCTAAATCTCTCTCGCAGTCGGATTTCTCTATGGCATCGTTGTTCATCTGGTATCTGGTTTCCCTGTTTACATCTCCTCTACTGAGTACTTTACATTTGTCCACGTTGAATTTCATCTGCCATTTTTCAGACCATTCGAAAAATTTGTTTAGATCTTCCTGTAGTTTTGCTGAGTCCTCGTCAGATTTAATAACACGTCCTATTTTAGTGTCATCAGCAAATTTACTTTTGTTGCTGTCTATGCCGATATCTATGTCGTTTATGTAGTATATAATAAATAATAATGGTCCAAGTACTGAGCCTTGTAGAACTCCACTTGTGACGTTGCTCCAATGGGACTTAGTGCCGTTAATGCTCACTCGCTGTTTCCTGTCCTGTAACTACGCCCTAATCCATTTAAGGATGTTGCCTTTGATGCCATGAGCTTCTACCTTTCTAATTAGTCTTTCGTAGGGGACTCTGTCGAAGGCTTTGTTAAAGTCGAGATATACCACATCATAATTGTGCCCCTCGTCCACCGATTCGAAAACTGATGAAAAGAATGTTAATAGATTAGTTAGACAAGAACGTCCGCTTGTGAAGCCATGCTGGGAATCATTGATCAACGTGGTGTGTGTGGAGGACTTCCCTAATGCCTTTTACAGGGACCTATCGTCATTCCACGCTCTATTGAGGTTCGCATTAGCTGTCATTTTTCTGTGTGTTAGTAGAGGTACTTTTGGGTCTTATCTGGTCTGTTTTGTTGTCTTATTTCACCGTTGACAAATTGTTGAAAATAAAAGTACCAAGATCATAGATAGGTGGCCGACACCACTGTAAAGAAGCAAATAATTCTGGCTGTAAACATTTGAGTATTCAGCAGCGGCACTTTCTTCTGTAAGTTAATCCAGATATTTTACCTTGATCTTTATACTCATATAATCTATCTAAAGAAATTCCAATATCCCTTTTTTCTTTTTTGCAGTTTTAGAAATAGTACATCATTTTTATAACCACTGGATAAGTTCACAGCTCGAGAGAGGAGACAATGTAACCAGTACGTATAAAGATTGTGGTTTAGTAAGTGGGGTATGTCTCTCCCTCCTTCCCGTACAGACGGTATAATGAGAGAGGCATCAGCAGCCCCGTCATCTTTATCATGAGTGACTCCACCAACCAGCAGAACAGTGCCAAGCATCTCTTCCTACCAGACCTCCACCAAGAACTCGGCATCATTAATATTGTGTAGGTGATGACTGTTTGTTGGTGGTAGTTCTCACCTTCAGTCACATATACACACACAGTACAGACAGAGAGCTATTGTCGTATATACATCATCACTATTGTTAATAATGTCAGCCTTTTATTTTCTTTTAAGAGGTAAGGAATCGTTTTAGGTCCTCCTCGAAGGTCCATTGATAGTGAGACTCAGTCAAGTCACACTGTAGCTTGTACCTTGAGTTGGCTTTCCGGTCAACACGCTATAATTCATTCCCTCTTAGACAGACTTTCCATTGGTTTAATCATTACTAACACACAAGGAAAGTGTTAGTTGTGAAATATTAAACACAAATATAGGAATATTATCGACGTGGCCTGGTATGACGATGTATTTAAGACCGAATTTTTCTTTTTAGGTTCAACCCCATAGCAAGTGGGTTGTTGGTGAGTCGGGTGGTCCATATGGAGAGTTTGTGTGCCCGGGGGAGAGGACATTCGCTCCCCACCAAAGAGGCACTACAGATGTTGGCTGAAACTTCGGGAGGTGACATCAGAAGTGCCGTCAACGCTCTACAGTTTGCGTGTCAAAAGGTTCGTTACCACTGATTAAAATTGTCTTAAGGGTGTAGGTAAAGGGAAGGAGAGAGAGGAGAAAGAATAGAGAGAAGAGTGGATAGAGAGAGAAGGAAAGAGGATAGAGAAAAGGGGGTGGATAGATGGATACAGTTAAAAAATATTAGAGTAGTACTTGAGAATCAGATACTGTATGTGAACTAATCTTTCCATAACACCTCCAACAGACATATACCAACTTTTGGGTCTGTTCACCGGGGCGTCAGGCAAAGGTCGGCCGCTGAACAGAACAAAATCACAGACCAAATCTCAGCCGAAGAAGAATTCATCGACCAAAACTCAAGAGAGCGACCTCGACGGCTTTGCTGCCGTAGGAGGGAAAGACGCCTCCCTATTCCTCTTCAGAGCTCTGGGAAAAGTTCTCTATTGTAAACGTAAGAGATTTATATCTTTGTACAATTCAGCGATGTAATTTTATACACAAAATATCTACAGTATATAAGGTGCTGTAGATGAGAAGTCAAGAAACAGGAAAAATAAAAAAAGGAAATAACAAAATATCCTGTTAATGTTCAGAGGAAAGTTTGAAGATAATATAGGTATATACAGTATTAAAGAAACATCTCCCAAGCCACCTTGTCCTATTCATACCCTTGATTGACATCGAGAGAGATCCGGTTGATGTTAGAAGTGTGTGTGTGTCCATCTTGATTGTTGACCTGTCTCATAGTAGGTAGTTGATTAACAGTAGGTGAGAGCGGACAGGTGTGTGTGTGTGTGTGTGTGTGTGTGTGTGTGTGTGTGTGTTGTTGATGCTGGTTAACATGTAGCACCATAGTTTGGAAGGTTTAGGAAGATTGAAAGAAGAATAAACTATATTTAGTGTGTCTCCTCAGGTAAACAGGACGAAGGTGTTACTGAACCCTTACCAAAATATCTTTAGCCCCAGGAGAGAACACCGCTCTTAGAGAACCCGGAAAGCATCTATGACAACACGTCCATGGGAGCGTCCAGTTTTAGTATGTTCCTGCATCACAATTGCCTCAACTTCTTCCCAGACATAGAGAGTGTCAGTCAAGTCATGCAACACTTAGCTGACTCCGATGTACTGGCTGCTGAGTGGACGGTTTGTTGCTCCACGACACAAGAGGGGTCATCTCATGAACACTTTCCACCCTAGCTTAGATCACCTACAGATTTACCACCCTAACACTAACCTAACTAACCTAACCCAACCCAACCTAACACTAACCTCACCTAACCTTACAGTATACAGTAATCTAATCTAAGCTCATTCCCCCAAATAGCATTAGAGTGGTTAATCTTAAGGTGAAATAAGCTGGGGAGGAGATGCTTCAGGTGATCCCAGAAAAGTTTATTGCCAAACATAATAACATCCTTCATATTAAATCGTACAGTAATTGTCTCAGTTGAATATTAAAATTGCATCACTCGTGTTACACTACATTGTTGAGACTGACGATGGTTTTGCTAATTTTGATTTTCTTTAAAGGATCGGGAGGTACTGGAGGACTACTTGGCCTTAGTGACGGTGAGAGGTCTGATGCACGCTAACAGAGGTAGCAGTTCAGGTGGGGGCTGGCGACCGTTTACGAGGCCTCAGTGGTACAGTAGGGTGTGTCATACGGAGGCGAATTTTTTTTTTTGAGTTTGAAAAATCGGTCCATGGTATTAATGATGTAGTTCTATATGCAGAATCATGTTATATCTTCAGATTTGAAAAGTTTTTATTTTTTGCTTGGTAAATTTTAGCTTGAAATCTTATGAAAATTCAGTATTCCCACCCTTTTACCAACACCACTAAATAGCTTATTTAAAGTAAAGTAAATGTATCAGGTTAATTTATTAGGATGAAAATGATCCAGAATAGTGAAACGAATGATCTTGACACATTTATTAAATTTAATATTCCTTTAGAAAATAAAATCATCAAATACAAAAACCGGTTTTACTACTACGACCCGGTGTTGCTGCACATCATAGAGAACATGTCTTTCTTGCTTCTGTTTCTACTCATCACCTCCCTGCTGACCACCTGAGCTCGGATGTAGCCTTCCCTCCTCTCCTGGCTGTACACGTGACTGCTGGCCTCGCTCACTTGCTGTACAAAACGCTCTATACTCTGGGTGTGCGAGGGCCAGGCAGGGACATGCATGGGGTTGTCCAGGAAAGCTCTGACTTGAACATTGGTGAGGCTGCAGGTAAGAGGGGGCTCACTGCCAGCCTGGATGTTATCTAGATCTATGAGATCAGTGAGGGTCTTGGCACCTAGATTGACTTCAGGAGTTTTCATGACCCTGAAGGAATCGTCACCAACTGATTCGTCATGCCCAGAGCCTCTCATAAGTCTCATATCCAAGATCTTTTTGACTGCCACTCTTCTCTCCTCCTCATCCTTACTGCAGAGCATTGTCTGCAGAACTGCCTCGGGATGAGCATACCAGGAAGATCTCCTCACAGTCTGCTCCACAATCTGAACAACCTTCCTTGGCTGACTCCTCAGGAGCTCAAGCTGGAAGAGAACATGCCTCGGACCTTCGGAGAACGATGACTTGACCTTGGTGTTGAACCAATTTGGCAAGTAGACACTCACGATGAATTGGACAATGCGTCTCAGGTTGTAAAGCTGGTTCCCTTTCAGTTTATGATGAGCGACCAAATTCTGCAGAACCTGAGAGCCGTTGTGAGCCACCTAGAATGTGAGACTGGACCTATCTGCAGGTAAGCAAGTCTATCAGGCATGACCCCAGTTTTGATGGCACTGCAAATCATGTAACCATAGTACTGGTCAGTACTCAGGTCGTCAATGACAGTATGTGCAAGCTCAACGAGTGGAGGGCCAACTGTGATTTTTTCAAAGCTCGGATTTATTTCTAACTCAGTGGCAGAGTCCAGCATCTTGCCAAGAGGACCAGACCATCTGTTGTTTGAAAGAGTCTTGCCATCCAGCTCCTGGATCAGATGTCTGAATGGCAACTCGTTGGTGTGGAGGTCACAAACAATCCAGACCAGCTTCCTCCCGATCTTCCGCTCTATCCACTGTATGACCCCCCCTTGCCACCCTGTGTTCGTGTTGGTGCTGTCCCCTCCAATGGCCTGCAGGGTCTGGTCTACGTTCCTCTCTCTGAGCCAGTTCACAATGTTATCTGCCACTATCTCAGCTGGTTTCCTGATGTCATCTTTCTCTGGAGTGAAATGCCACAAATACTTCCCTCCTGGTTCACTGCAGCAGGAGTAGTGTTCCTCCTTCACCATGGCAGGGAACAACTTGTCAGAATCTCCAACTTTCATGAACACTTTAGTGTCATCCCTTCTCCCATCAAAGAACAAACAATTGATTCCATTTTCTCTTATCCCCTTATCAAACTCCTCTTCTAGGTTACTGACAAGTTTCTCCTGAGCTCTCCTTACTTTGTGATGATCTATCACCTGCCTGATATTGTTGTCACCCCTGCTGTTGGTTCGTCTCCTCCTCCGTGGCTGGATTTTCAACCTGAAGTGATTGCCCTCGGTGGGCCGCTCCCGAAATCCCACGTGAACCCTGTTATTCTCTGCAAATGCCACCTCTCCAGGATCGCCCACTGGTCCCTAGGTAGGGTCGTCCTCTACACTGATGGTTCTGTTGACCCCGCTACAGGTCGGGCCGGGGCTGGTGTCAACATCTCCCGTCCTGATGCCCCTGAGCCTATCAAACTGTCTAACAGAGTTTCTGACGGGGCATCCTCCAATCAGGCCGAACTAATAGCCCTCCTTGCTGCCCTTCTCGCTGAGGAAGAAGCAGATGGTTTCTGCCCCTTGCTTGTCTGCTGCGATTCCAGGTCTGCTCTCGACGGGATCGCATTTGGATCAGGGGAAAATAAGGACCTCACCCTCCGAATACGAGGGTTAACATCCACACTTCATAATGCAGGGTGTCCTGTGACGTTCTTATGGATACCCAGTCATGTCGGTATCTTGGGGAATGAGGCAGCAGATGGCCTTGCCAAGACTGGCTGCAACAAGGCCACATCTGACTACGTTGTTCCTCGAACACTTTTACAGCTTAGGATTCAAATGCGCCGCAAACAGAGAGAAGCTCGGGAAGCAGTCATCCCACTGGACTCCCCGCCCATCTGGTACGATGTCCTCCTTAAACTTCCTGACCTCTCGTATGTCTATGGGAAAGGGTCGCGGAAAGGGGACGTGATTGCTGCCCGTATCATAATTGGGTATGACTTTGCTTGGGAGATTGGTATCCCCGCATCCCCTGAGCACCGCTCTTGTGCATTATGCAGAAGACCCGACAGCCGCACCCTTATCCACTACATCCTAAGATGTCCCCACACACAACGCTTCTGTGACGCCTGCTGGACCACCACTCCACGACCCCCTGACGGAGACACGATGATCTTCCCCATACTGGCCAGATATTATGTAAATAACATTAATTATGTGTTAAAGGAATATCCTTCCTTCCTTAAGCTTTAGTAAGCCCCTTTATAATATTTATACTGTATATACTAGTCACACTTGGCAAATGCTTCTGGTGTTATTGTACAGGGGTACCTAGTGACAGCACTAGGATCCCGCTTCCTCTATCAAGGAATAAACAATTGAAATTGAAAAAAAAATGAATTGACGAGCAACCCAGGTGGTGGAAACAGCTCAGGTAGGCGGAGGGTGAACTTTCCAAGTGATTTACGCATGTCATTCTATGAGCGGTTGTTGTGGGCTGCTACACTGGGAAGAACGCCGCAAAAAAAGTTTAAACCCCTGCTTAATGAAGGACGAATTTTTTTTTTATCTGACTGTAGCTGGGGATGAGGCGGTAAAGTTTTTGACGACAACAGGATTTAAGGAGGGGATAATGACGATGCCTTTGGACACAGAACAGCACACCAAGGTCATCGTCTTCATGTTTCCGGTTATGCTGGATCCGGATTTTCTTCTTAACGATACACGATTCGTCTGGGCAAAGCGACACGAAATCCGAGGTGAGAAGAAGAACCAAGTGGTAGCCTTGATCAAGGGAGACGTTCCAGAGAATATATTTATATCTGGAATAGGATATAGGAGAATTGCAAAGTTTATTGAACAACTTGTTTTGAGTTGCAAGTGCAGCAGGTCGGACCATATGACCTGGAAAGGTCAAAGTGAATGTCTATGTCGTTACTGTGGAAAAATCAGAATTCAATAGAATGTGAAAATTAAATAAAGTCTGGCAACATGTTGTAACGTATCGTTACAATTGTGGCACGCAGAATGCAGGTTCCTCAATTTGCGATAAGAACCCAGAAATGCGTGGTGCGCGGTGGCAGAGCATGGGGGAGGTGCAACAGCGAGAAAAGGGGGGAAGGACGAGGAGTTGCAGGAGACACAACTCTACCTTCAACTGAGAACGTGTGGATGAAAAGGATGGAACAGAGTGACATGTTGAAGGTAACAGGATATGGTGCAGGAGCTGCACCAAAAGTTGTTCCAGAAGAGAAGGTAATTGACAAGTTTGGTGATGTGTATGGTGTAGTAGTTCAACTCAGGCAAGAAATTCAGATGCTTAGAAAAAAGGCAGAGGATAATCAGAAGGTAATTGCTCATTTTTGTGAATATAGGAAAGTGGATGTTGAGCTAAAAGGAAAGAAGGTTGAAAATAATAGTGATAAATTCTGACAGACAATCTTTGGTATGGGGGACCGGAAAATTGGATATTAGGGTAGAGATAACCCGCAGGTGGAATGACATACCTGAAGTATTACATGATAAGGTGTTAGCTCGAGTGAAAGAAGTAATGGAACAGTTTGTGAATGAGAAAATAATTTTAGTTTTTGTTGTTAATAGGAAAATTGGAGAGCACTAGTTTAAGTAAACTTTCACGGAATGTAAATAGCTTACGTCCAAGGTCTACATATGTGCATTCTTATGCACTGTTGTATAAGGTGGATGTTATAGCCTTACAAGAGACGGGCACGGAGGATGGCAAGTTGATGAAATTACGTGATTATCAATGTTTATGTTTAGTAGCTAATAATAGAAATAATACAAGAGGTCTGTTAACTTATGTTCGGAAAAATGAACCATTTGAATTGGTAATAGCGGACAAGTAGAATGGGGTTGATAGTTTCTGTGTTAAATTCTACATCCATGGTAGGTCTATATGTATTGTTAACATCTATGTACTGCTTCCCACACTTCCACATGCGACAATCAGCATTGTCACTCAACGTCTCAAAGAGTTGTGAACCACAGAAATATGAACCCGCGTCCGAAGCATTCGCTTGTGACGTGGAGTGGGTTACCGGAGGCCAGTGCTGCTGTTTGGTGGAAATTCGTCCGCTATAAGTTAAAAAAAATGAAATTCGATGACGTAGTCGGTAGACCGTGACGTCACTGTACCTTAGGCCCCGGTGGCTAGTCGGAAAAATACCGAAATTGTTAACTAAGCCTCTTTTGGGGTCAAATGCAAAATAAAAATTATATAGAATAATTATGAAGGCATTTTATTTGATTTCCTTCATTTTATAATTGATAGTTTAGCAATATTGCTTTATGATGAGTTAGCACGAGAGGATGACGTCTACAAGGAACACAAAGACAGTCATTTCGTCCTGTTCCTTGTTTGAGTTCCAGGGGCAGATTCAGGAATATCAAAGTTGAAGGGTCCACGAAGTTTTGGGTGGGGGAACCTGACCAGCAAAGAGAGCCCACCCACCTGGGGATTGGGGGCCGCTGTAAGCCCCCCAGAATATGTTTTTAAATTTGACCATTATCATGGGCATATTGAGGCCATTTGAAGCTATGTGCACTTGATATTAGGGTATATTCTGAGGAGTCAAGTTGGCTTGGACATAGTTGCCCCGAGGATCCCGTAGAATGGAAACGGCAGTTTTTAGATAAAACTCCTGGACACGATCCTGTAAGGGGAAAAGACCAAGTTTGGTATATGGAGAAGTAGAGTGTCTCCACTGAGGAGCCCCAAGGATGATGCGAGCAGCTTTCCTCTGGATAACTTCGAGACGGTTGACAGCAGTCCAAGTAATGTTGACGAGGGCAGAGGCGGCGTAGTCATCACAGGAATGGACAAAGGACTTGTACATGGTGAGAAGTACAGGGATGGTGGCACCAAGGTAACCCCTGCACATGGTAGAGAGGGGAGCGAGACGCCGAAAGCATATGTCTCGAATATAGCGGACTTGAGGGATCTGACAACGTGTGCGTTTTACATACACACCCAGGTATTTTGTCTCATTAACCCAGTCCAAGGGCGGTCCTAATAAGAGAAGGGGTGGAGGTACAACACGACCGTGCCACATGGCTTTTGTTTTCGCAGTTGAAAGAAGGAAACCAAGTGAATCACACTCTCTGGAGACCAGATATAGGATTTCCTGCATGCTGAGGTAGTCAGGGGCTTGGAGGAGGACATCGCAGGCATATCCTGAGTGGACAACTTCTGTCGGCCACGGGAGAGATGCACTGGAGTGCATGAGTGTTAAACAAGGTGGGACTCAGGACTCCACCTTGAGGGGTGCCGAGGTTCATATCTTGAACAGGAGATATAGAGCCTTCAACGCGAACCCGAGCCTGACGTCCAGTGAGGTGAGAGGCGATCCATTGAAGAAGTCTCCCTTTAACCCCTAACCTCGCAAGTTCAGCTAAAATGAAGGCAGGCTGAGCCGTATCAAAGGCTCCCTTGATATCAAGGAAGACAGAGACGCGGGCAGTCTGATTACAATAAAAGGAAGCAATGGAGTGTGCTGTGCTGCAATGTTGTATGAAACCATTGAGGGAGTTGTGGAAGCCGCCTATGGTGTGAAGAAGGTGACGATGGAGTATCCTCTCCATCATCTTGCAAACACAGGAGGTAAGACTAATGGGTCGATATTTCCCAGGATCTCCCGGCTTAGGGATGGGGATAATAGTGGCATTTTTCCAGTTAGACGGGAGAACCCCATGTTCATAAGACATATTGTAGAGAGCAAGCAAGAGGCCGTTAGGAATATTAGTACAGGCGTTGAGGACGGAGTAGGCTATCTGATCATCCCCAGGAGAGGTGTCTTTTCTAGAGCGACGAGCACTGTCAAGCTCGAACTGTGTGATGGGATGATAAGTGGGGGCAGGGGAGGTAAGAGTAGCACGAACAACAGGCTCAGACGCATCGATGCGAGCCTGCACTGCCTCCTGCATCGGATCTGGAAGTGCCTCAGAGGAGGAAGCGAGTACGAGTACGAAGTCTTTAGTTAAGAGGTGAAAGAAGATTATTAGGGGTTGAGGGAATAGTGGTGAAACTGAAATACAGCAGGAGTAGAAAGAATCTGGGCTCAACCAGATCGCTTCATCTTTCTTATTGGTATTTTGTCTTTGTTCTGCTCCCTTGGGTCGTCAGACCTTTGTATTAATATTGGTTTATTTATATAATGCTGCTTATTATTATTATTTTTATTATTGTTGGTGTTAGTGAGCTCGCCTAGGTCCTTGTGTAACTGGGAGGGTAGTCACATTTTTTTTTTTTTTTTTTTTTTTTTTTAGGTGTCAGTTAAGTGTTAGTTGTGTTAGTCTAAAGGTACACTGTATGGAGAGGCCTGCCAGGTTCTTAGTGGAGCTGGTAGGTCACTCTCATCTTTATTCCTCTATTAATGTTTTATGTGTAATATATTGGGGCAGGAGGTGGTTCAATTACTTCTTCCTGGCTAATGTAGCTGTGAGGGTAATCACATTATTATTATTATTATTATTTTTTTTTTTTTTTTTTTTTTTTTTTTTTCCGGAGTTAGTGAGCCCGCCCAGGTCCTTGTGTAGCTGGGAGGGTAATCACACTTTTTTTTTTTTTTTTTTTTTTTTTTTTTTTCTTGCTAAGATGTTAGTTCAATGTTAAATGTTAATTGTTAAATATTAGTTATGTTAGTCTAATGGTACACTGTATGGAGAGGCCTGCCAGGTTCTTAGTGGACCTGGTAGGTCACTCTCATCTTTTATTCTCTCTATTAAGGTTTTATATGTATATTGGGGCAGGAGATGGTTCAATTACTTTCTTCCTGGCTGATTTAAACCAACTGTGTTCTTGGAATTCTTCGTTGTCTATATTATTTATCCAGTTTTGATATGTTTCTGTGTTAAGTTCAGTCACTTTTTTCCAAATATTTACAGCTTTGTTGTGTATATCTACATTGATTGCTAAGAGATTTGCTCTCTTGTGTAGCTGTTCATTACTGATGTGGTCTGTATATTTTATGTTATATATAAATCTAAGGGCTATATTTTGTACTGTTTGTAACCTTTTAATGCACGTTTTACTAAGGGTGTTCAATGGGATGGGTGGGTAGTCCATAATTGATTTGACAAGGGCAATATATATCTTTCTCTTGTTATTAATGCTAAGGTTCTTAAAGCATTTTATTTTTGATAATCTTATTCTTGCCTGTCGTTCTTTATCTTTTAAGTATGTTATATATCCTCTTTTTGTTAGTTTTAATCCAAGCATCCTGCCTTCAGTGTCGTATGGGTATAGTTCCTGGTCGACTATTACTGGACTTGTTTTAATCTTGGCTATTGGTATTATCTTGAATTTGTTCTTATTTGTCCTGATTTTCCATTTTTTCTCAAAATCATTTATGTTTTTATCGCTCTTACCGTGTAGAGTGCCATAAATTGGGTTGATTTTCCTGGGTATGATACTATTTGAGTAATATCATCAGCAAACATTACATATTCGCTAAAGGGGGTAGGTTGTGGTGTGTCTGAAGTATAAATTGTATATAGTGTTGGAGAAAGGCATCCTCCTTGAGGTACTCCACTCTCAAGATTAAACATAGTTCCCAAAAAGTTTCCAATTTGAATTTGTGCTCTCCTACCATCTAAATAGTTACACAATATTCTTAGCAAGTATTCATTAAGTCCCAGCTTTAATATTTTATATTTTAAGCCTAAATGCCAAACCTTATCAAAGGCCTTAGAAACATCCCTTAAAATTATATTGATCTGGTTACCCTTGCTTTTTTCTATGGCAATTATCTCCGTTATTATAGCTATTGCAGTTAGGGTATTTCTATTGGGCATAAATCCATGTTGTCTGTTGTTAGTTTTCCCATGTTGTGTTAAAAAGGCTATAAGTCTTGTATTTAAAATTTTTTCCAATAGTTTCCCAGTAATTTCTAATAAAGATATTGGCCTGTAGTTTAATATTTCCTTATTGTCCTTACCCTCCTTCGGAATAAATATCATTTTAGCATATTTTAATTTGTCTGGAAAGTAACTAGATATTAAGCATGCGTTATAAATGTTTAATAGTGCATTTAAAATGTTTTCAGGTAGATTCATGATCATATTTCGTGTAATACCTGTGAGCCCAGGGGCTTTTTCCTTAAACTTCCTCAGACAGTGCATCATTTCTCCCATGGTTATTATTTGATTATTAGGTAATAAGTTATAGTCTATATATTGCCTTGGGGTGATTCTATGTGTATGTCTTCCCATCTCTTCTTCTATCCTTTCTTCGTGTTCACTATCAAAATCTTCATTTTCCTCATCTGATATTTTAAAAACTTTTACCCATTCCCTTTTGAATGCCGACTCTTGTTCATTTTCCTCGTGCAATTTTGTTCCATTTTGGTCTTTAATGTATGGTGTTTTTTGCTTGTTGTGCCCCATCATCTTGCTTATGGAAGTCCAAATGTTTTTGTGTCTTTAGTCATGTCAGCCGCCATTATAATATCATTCCATTTTTTATTGTTTGCTTCCTTACATGCGTCTCTTAATTTTATCTGTAGTGCTATCTGTGTCGTGTATAGCCATCTGTTACTGCCGTGTCTTTCCATATACCTGTTTATTTCATTGTAATAGGTCTGGATTAATTTAACTTCTTCTGGTAGTCTGTTGTTGGGTAATGTTCTAAAGTGTGATGTAGGAGTGTGTTTGGTTATAGATGTTTTTATTGCTGAGTGCAGTCTGTCCATTTCTGAGTCTATATCTTCTGTTGTTTTCCCTTGTAGGTTAATCGAGTGGTGATTACCTAAGTCGTCTTTGAAGCTGTCCCAGTCTGTTTTACTCATTTTCAGTCTCTTTTTTATTGGTATCTGTATGGGGCTTGTTGACAGTGTTAGTATAATTGGCAGATGGTCACTGCCTGTAAGAGGTCCCTGTATTATATGGTAATTGAAAAAGGCTTTGTTGTTGGTAAAAATTTTGTCTGGTGTCGATTGTGTATTGTGATTTCTCCAGGTTGGAAAGTTAGGACCCAGATGATTGATTTTCCCTAAATTTATTAATTGATTAAGGGCGTTTCCCACGACGTTATTATTTGTATTGTCAAAAATCCTATGTCTGGCGTTAAAGTCTCCTAAGATGTACATCGGATGACTATTGTTAGCCAATTTTAATAAGTCTTCTATAGGTAAGTAGGGTCGTCTCGGTGGCAGATAAGTAAGAGCAATAATTTCGTCTCCTTGAGTTGTATTTATTTTTATTGCTAGAAATTCATCCTGGAAGTCATCAATTAGTTTAAATTTTAAGTTTCTTTTAACCGCTATAGCTACTCCGTCATTTTTCTCGCCCGATTTGTTTCTTTGGTTTACATAATAGTTAAAGAGTTTTATGTTGTTGTTTTCTGTCTCACCGTGACTGATCATTAGTATAATGTCAGGGTCAATTTCTTGATATATATTACTTAGGTTAATTCTCTCGGTCTTCCAGTTTCTTACGTTATGTTGTATTATTCTTAAAGTTCTTACTGTTTGTCTATTGTCCATTATTTCTAATACTTGGATTGTAACTGTTGAAGTGGAGAACTATCATCCTGTTTCCCGCTTCTGACTCTTCTAAACTCTGACGGGTCTACTATTTTAAAGTCATTGGTCGTAATCTTTAGTTTGTCCATAGTAATTAGTGACCAGACGTAATCTTCACTTTGGGATTTTTCTTGATATGTCCACTTGTATATCCCTCCTTCACAGTTTTTTACTATTGTCCCTCCTGTTGGTCTCGATGTTGGGATTCCATGTTTTGTTGTAGTGATAACTTTTAATCCAATATCTTCAGCAGATTCAGGTTGTATATTGTGTTCAGTTTCCATCTTATCTTCTCTCCTCCTACTCCTTTGTCTTGTAGTCTGTCCTTTTGTTATTTCTATCTTCTCTTTGTCACTTCTAGTCATTTGTCTGGGATCTCTATCAGTCGCTTGTGTTCCTTGTGTATCAGCTGTTGCTCCTTGCTCAAACCTTTGTTTGTCTAGCTGTAGTCTTTCTCTCAGTTCGCTTGCGTATGTTGCCTGAAATAGTTTTTCGGATTGTGGATTCTCTGGAAGCTCGTGCCCAGTCCTCCATTAAAGAGCAGGCAAGGGAGGCGGGGTCAGGGTGGGGAGGAGGCCTCCGTCGAGTACCCCGTACAGCATTAATCCGATTCCATACATAAGAGGGTGACGACTGGAACGATAGGGACCCCGTGAAGGATAGCCAGTTCGCCTCACGAATCCGACAACGCTCCTTAGTTGCAAAAGAGCACCAATTTTTGAAGTCTTCCCAGTCCTCTGGAGAACGAGACCTCCGTATGGCAGAGTGTAGATCACGGGTTACCTACCGGAGATGTCTCATGGCAGGGATACGATACCAGTAGTTGGTGGCACTTCTGTGGTGACGGGGAGGGCGTGGAGGGGTAGCACGATTGACAGTCATACACGGCATCAACAAAATCAGCGCTGTAAGAGTCAAGGGACTGGGGGACAACATAGGAATCCGCCCAGGTAGAAAGGTATTGGGTAAAGGAAGGAACAGCATCTTGTGTGAGACGAAGGCGAGAGGATCGATAAGGAGCTGATGTCGGGGCAGAGAAGGGGAGCCTGAGATGGATAGTAACGGCAAGATGGTCACTATACAGAGCAGGCTAGGTGCAGACGGTTGGGTGAAATGAGGTATTACCGTTCAATAGTAAGCCAACATCAAGGAAACTATGAGGGAGGCGAGTAGGATCGTCAGGACAAAGAAAGCGAACATCATCATCCCCATTAAGAAACTGTGAGAGATGTGATCCGTTAAGGGTACATGGCGTGGGATGATCCGGAGTTAGAGTGGGATGGCGGGCATTAAAGTCGCCAAGAACAATAGTAGGAACCCCATCATGGAGGTCGTGAAGAACCTGGGGGTCCACAGAATATTGACTACACGAAGGGTCCGGTCACCAAGAGTAAGGCAGACAGAAAGTAATTCAGACGGGGGTCCATGTGAGTCAGGTGAAGGGAGGCGAACAGATGGAATGGTGTTACGCACAAGGGTGAGGAGGCCACGAGCCTGCCCACGGTACCGAGGCAGGGTGTAAAGAGTATAGCCAGAGAGACGGAGTGGAGTAACATCGTCTGTGATGGTTTCCTGAAGTAGAGCAACATCTACTTGATGGGAGAGCACAAACTGGGCGAGGTCTGTCCGGCGAGGTCTAAGTCCCTTGATGTTCCATTGGAAGAAGAGTAGGGAACGGCCTCCGGTGTGAGATGAGTCGGAGGGGCTAGACAGGGCTCCAGAGGAGGTACCAAATTCTGTTGAGAAAAATGAAGAGGGAGGAGTGGGAGAGCAAGGGATGGATCCTCCATCTCGGGAGATGGAAGGAGGCGGGTCACCAGGGCTTGCAAAGTGCGCCCCTGTTGGGTCAGGGTGTCCAGAATGAGTTGTTGTTGCCTCTGCAATGTCGCAATTGTTTCCACAAACAAGTCGAGTTGGGCAGAGAGATGGTTGATTTGCTTGGAGTGGCGATCGAGACGGAGAGTGATTGTTTCCATAGAACCAACTTGGTGTACCTGTGCAGGAGCTGGAGGTGGCGGCGAGGATTGGCGAGGGCCCGACTAGGCATGTGGTGGTGGGGTTGCTCGTCCCATAGGTTCTGTCACTATGATTCAATCGACCAACCTGCTGCGTTTTATTTAAGATTTAATTCTTCTTGCATACTTCTGCGTGTATAGTCCTTTTCTTCCTATCATTTATGATCTCATCACTATCAATTCCTTCACTTTTCTTCTCCAATTCTCGCTCCCTATTCTTTATTTCTTACTAATTACCTCTTGAAAATTGTCTGTCACCTCCAATAATGTTAGCCGCGGATCATCTGCTTCCGATTCGCTACATGAAAGCCTTCACAAGTTTCTACCCATCACTTGCCACATTCATGATGCAAAGCTTAGGCAGCCAGTGAAAATCAGCAGTATTTTCTCAGAGTACAAGGCTAACACGTTCGATCAGTGCGGCCGGCGTTCAGAGAATCTAATCGTCCATCCCCTGTACAGTCACCTCCAAAAATTCGCGTCTACTTCCGAACGAGTCGGTATCGAATAAATGAAATAATGTATCTTGAAATACACACAACTGTGGGTATTCTTGGTTATAATGTTCATTGCCTGAGGATATTATCCACATTTCCTCTAACATTCCGTTCTGAATGTAATACTTAAAAAAAAAATATTTTCTCTCTCTCTCTCTCTCTCTCTCTCTCTCTCTCTCTCTCTCTCTCTCTCTCTCTCTCTCCCTCTCCCTCCCCTGGTGAAGATGGCTTGTTATCGAAGTTTTCAGGGAAGAATGCGATCCTTAATACATATAAAAATTATGCCCTTGATCATTATGACAACAAAGAATTTATTTTTTATTTTACATGTATGTCAATAACATGTTTATATGTGAATCTGGATTAAATAAAAGAAACATGATATATCAAATACAAAGGACATTATTTTTCAATTAAATGCCTCAATAAAAGTCCCTTATACACGAAATACAACAAACAAATAGTGTAATATACAGGGTGATTCAGCAAAGAGTACATTTAATTGGAGGCTGAAATCCTAAGGATAATTATAGACCACAATGTCTCTCTGGTAAAATGTCAGATTCTACATATGCCCACGTGTTCGTGACAGGTGCGAGCAAATTAAACTTAGTTCAGGCACTCTGGAACGTGTCAGACAATCAATGGTACGACGTGTACAGACCTGCATTGTGGCAGAAGGGGGCAACTTTGAACATTTCCTTTAGGTTGTAACAAAGAGGGTCACACTGTAGAGATCTGCGAATAAATAATCACAAAAACCTAGGGGGTTTCACATCAAATTCACTCTCATTAATACAACATCTTAAATGTATTGTAACATGGAAACTATGCAGACTCTGACATTTTACCATAGAGACATTGTGATTTAGAATTATCCAAGGATTTCATCCTCCATTTTAATGTACTCTTTGCTGAATCAACCTGTATAGTCAAGCAGATACGACCCTGGCATCTTGTCGTCCACCACCAGCTAAATCTCTCCCAATGGAGGGGAATGTATTGAACTGTTTCACGCCCTATTTTTACTAAAAGATTGGATCACTTCTTTAATATGAATTTACACATTTTAGCGTGGTGGTCTGATCCTCACATACGAGTCACAGACCCGGGGGCTTGGAGCTGTGCACATAGCACATCCCAAAAGAACGAATGCGTGGTTACCCAAACTAGAGCTACCAGGTAATGTCATCAACCTGGATGTAGTGAGAGGTGCAACAGGCGGTCAAAAGTAAGGACTGAATAATGGTGCGATAATAAATGTCCCCGGTTTGTGCAGAGTGCAGTGAATAGCACCTACCTTGAAACCATCAAAATGGCTCCTTACCCGATGTGCTTTACAAGGAAATAAGTGCTTACAATATAGGCACAGAAAGTGTAATAATTATTCCCACACAGAGTATCTGTCAAGTTCCTGGATTTAGAAAGTATCACTGTAAAAGTATTTGCCTAACAAAGTGGTGCTCTTGTCTGAAAGGCGGCCTTCGTTGCAACAGTGCATATCATAGTCATAAATCTTGTGAAAATTTGCTTAAGAATTCACGGAACTTCATATGTATGTTTATTTAGGATGATAGAGCAAAATAAAAATATTATATTACGTTTTCGACGCAAATTTATATTTTTCAAGTAGTTTAGACTTCACTTTCACTCAAGAACTTACAGTACATTTTGGCGAGAGACACTGTTTCCATCTGACTAACCGTAAATTTCGGTGTCACGTGACTATGTCTAGCCAATCAGCGTTGCTCTCGGTGTCACGTAATTATGTTTAGTTAATCAGCGTTGTTCTCGGTGTCACGTAATACTCCTACGCACACTCAGTTTCGAATTTTAGTTGATAGTGGCAAGATGGCTAGATGGTATCTCTCTGCACTGGTGTTCTATCTCAGCTTGGCAAACCAATCATCGTTGCCATTGCCATTTTAAGGTTCATGGTATTTTGCCAACCTCTGTGAAGTGCTACAAGTGTTACAGGTGTCCATACGCAAAACATAGACCGATTATGGAAGAATATCAAGTGTTGGGTGGTTCCTGCTGGCAAATAGCGGGGACATTACTAAAAACAAATTTCTTTGAACATGTTTCAAGCCGAATACAACGATCACAAGAATATACTGCACTCCATTACTTCTTTCTACACAACGAAGATTAGGTTAGGTCCTTCTGGTTAGGGGGCTTCGTTAGGTTTCGTTTCGTCAGTTTTTTGCATGATTTTTACCCCCACTTTGTGCAACCAATATTGTTGGTAATTGGGAAGTGGGAGTCATATCTCCATAACGGCTCATTTGCGGTGAAAATGAAGGTCCGATTCTCTTGAAACACCATCAGCACCAGGTTAAAATTCGTTTTCATTCCAATAAGTATCGCGGATTTGTTACCATTATCACTAGGGTTCTTTTTTGCCGTTTCCTGTGCACATTTATATATTTCGATTATTTTAGACTATAAGATCTCCCAATTACCAATAATATTGGTTGTTCAAAGTGGGCTGGGCTTTGAAATATTGGGAAAATGTGGTGTAAAACACTAAAAAGAACACTTCAAGATGTGAAAGACTCAAGTTACGAACTTAAATAAGCTCTGACAGATTATCAAAGCACCAGCCCTGGTCCTTTGTAACGGGAAGGCATTGAAAAGCTCGAAAAAGTGCTAAATAAAACCTTAAGAATAATCCTCGGCTGTTTTATGAGCACTAAAGTGCTTAATGCTGAAAGAAATGGGAATGCCCCAGTGTCAAAGATATTATGATTGAAGTCAATCTCACGATAGCCCTAAGAGCTAAACAATCTATACAAAGCTGAGACACAGCAGCGCTTCCTGTCACCCTGGAGGAAAATTTCCTTGGTATCATGTCACCCACATACCCACCTAAACGACTGAACACACACAATCCTTATTCCCATTACACTACCAAAATGCAAGCTCCTGAACACATACATTGCCTAAATGCTGAAAATATCTCGCAGACTATCTACAGTCTACACTGACGGCTCTCTTAAGACTGTTCGTGGGAGGGTTGGAAATGCTGTCATTGTTACTCAGCCTAACGGTGATGTACGAGTAATAGAGAAAGGAGCTATGATCCACACTACAAAATAAATTATTTGCCATACTCACAACTCTGAAACTTGTTGAAGGCATTGCCACTGACAGTCCCATCATCACTGACTCCTTATCCTCACTGCTTACTCTTGATACTATAACTGCAACCAAACACAAACATATACTGTATGCTATGTTGATGGGGTATAAGGATCAAGCTGATGTGGCTTCCCTCTCACATAGGCATCAATCAACATGAAAGTCATAGAACTGATGCTTTAGCTACGCTCGCATCCAACAAAGACAATGTTGAATACAATTTATAGGACTTTCAACCATAACCTTAAAAACAGTAATTAGAAAAGAACCTTCTGATGAATTTGAAGCCAGTAGACAATTGCAAAGACGCACTAGTTTACCATGATTAGAGAACAAGTAACAAGACCACTAGATTGCAAGATGTTGTAGCAGCTAGACAAAGGTTAGGACATAAGTATCTCAGACACACACTCCATCACTATATCTAGACTGTAAACAAAATAACACCTTTTAGGGTCAGGTCTAAGCATTCTGTGTATGCAATGCCATAACACTTTATCTCTGATGGGAAGATAATTGATACACGGAAGCTGTATCCATACTTCGCATCTAGTAGCTAAGAAACTTTTACTGTATGTACCGAACTAAATATTCAATGCCACATTATCTTGATCACCGGAGTCTGATAAGCACACTTTGTGTCCTCTACTCTGTAATCCTTTTTCCACTACTACTCACAGGATATTCATCCTGCACAATTAACTATTTATTGTCTGCAGCAAAGTTTAAGGAAATCAATTGTTAATCTGTACTTGCATCTCGTTTTTTCTCTCCCTTTCTCTGTATTTCGTCTATTTGTACTCCTGTCTCCGTCTGTTGATACGTCTTTCCCAGCCTGCTACATTCTCTCCCCCTGAAGCTCTTATCTGCCCTGCCAGCCGGGAACATCCTGAAATATCTCTTCCACACGACTCAAAACTGTATCTCCTGATGGTCATTTGTGATAAACCCACCAGTTAAGCTCCCAATGTAGAAACTGAAAATTGTTATACACCCTCATTTCAAATACGACCTCACGTCAATACATCATTACCAACAGCGTGGACGAAAGATTTCAGGTCATCTTCATAATTATCAGTATTCCAATTAATCGCCGCTATTCCTGGCCTCCTTTATTGCATTAATCAAAAAATCCTAGAGAGGGTTAACACTTCAAGGGGTAATTGGACCTCACAATGGTTGGGTGATATCTCCTCAAAGACTGTGTCGCGTGGTAATTGGCTCCACAACACCAGACCCTCCTGTGGGTGGAGGGAGAGAGGGACTGGTTGCACATCTGTAAATCTTTAAGAATGTCTCGCTCTTGTTTGTCACATCTTTAGACAAAGTAACTTTCCTTACCACTTTCCTTATAATTTACCATCATTTGTTGTCTGTTGATCAGCCCCAGCAAGCTTGCTGGAGTGACACAAGACAAAAACAAATTGGCTACCTTTTGTTTCAGTTAAAATTTAACCATTCCCACGTTAAAATGTTTCTTGTCTGAGTATTAAATGTCTAGTTACATCTTACGGTACTGTATTATTATTATTATTATTATTATTATTATTATTATTATTATTATTATTAAAATTATTATGATTATAAAAATTATTATAATTATTATAATTATTATACATATTATTAAAATTATTATAATTATTAAAATTATTATTATTATTAAAATTATTATTATTATTTAGTTTTTAGAGTAAATTGTCTCGTATTTTGCGAAATTATATGTGAGAATTTAGTTGAGACAATATACTCTCCAAAAGTCATGCTGTTCCATGAGTTCCCGCTCAAACTGAACAGTGACAGCGTGAGTGCCTTGAGGTCGATTTTGAATTTATATTTGACCGGCCTAAAAGGAAAAATTCCACAAGAAAAAAAAAATCGCAGTTTTTTTGTTTATAGCAGGAACCTAACTTAGATAAATAGTATTGAGGATGCCAAATAAGATGTGGGTAGATACCTTTCTCAATTTGGGGTTTGAAGGTCAAATACAAGGTCACAAAAGCCAAAGAATGAAGAACAAAAATCAGATCTCTTAAATTTCAGTGGTGACTATGTAACACCGTGTTTAAAGGAGTATCATTAGGACATATAGAATATTTTTGGTATCTTATGAATAATAAATAAATGAAACTATGACTCTGGATGTCCTTATTTCCATTAAAAATACATTAAGTATGCTGGGTGAGGTGCGCGTTTGCCTACTACTATCATAGTACAATTATTAGCAAACTTTCTCATGGGGAATATTGTCATTATGCTGGTTGGCCAGACATTGATTTGATATATGCAATTAAAAGTACAGTCAGTGCCAGCTGGAAAAATAATAATAATAATAATAATAATAATAATAATAATGAATGATAAGTATGTTTCAATATTTCTGTGCCTACTACATGATGCCATTCTCAGTTGTCTTGGCAGATAGGGAGCTCATATGCAGTGGATACAAACAAACTAGTCTTTGCACACGACGCAAGTTGCACACTGGCGCCATCTATTGATTTGGCTCAGCACTTTTCAGAACCCAATGAGCACAACATTTCGGTCCGCTTTCCTATCCTTCGTACATAGTTTCTTGTAAAACTAAACGACCAGAGGTGGGCGGAAATTATGTCATAAACAAAAGACGTTCAAGTTGCGAATCCTCAAATAAATATCGAACACTCACTCATTCATTAGTATTTGAGACTTATACAATAAACATTACTTTGTTTCACTAAACACATCGAAACTAATGTTACCATATTCACGTATAACATATAATATCTAAATTTTAACGGCTATTAAACTACCTCAAATAAATCAATGCATTACTTTTTATGCTTCAACTTATCATTTCAAGTTCATATGCCTACCAGTAATCTATTCATTGGTTCTTATTCAGACACTCGTAACATTCTTTTTATGTACTATACACAGCTAGAAGTGTAATTTTATGAGCTTTCCAACGCAGTAATTAGATTTCTGATATGACCAACATCTTTTGAGAAAATAGCCAAAACTGGTTCGCAAATAGTAAATTCTTTTTTTGTTTCGATTATTTTTGTGTCCATGTTTCGTGTCGATATAAATTATATTGCATCTTGTAGCCACCACGATAACGAAGAGAATGGTACTGAAAAAATTCATATAAGTTGAGAAAATCCTTCTCTTTCAGACACTTTTTTCGAGACACTGTCACTATAACGAGGTTGTATAGCCTGATATGGTAACGCCTTTTGAAAACTAAACACTTTCCCTGTAAATATGAAAAAAAAAATATTACATTACAACCACCACTTCAATTCTCTCACACTAAAACTAAATTTTTTCAGGCAGTAGGGCACTGTAATCCAGGAGTTGATGCTGCCCGCTCAGTTATGGAAATTTAAGTAGTCATGGCTCACATTCACTGTCTGACTGCTGAGATATTACCGCACATTTATCATTCCGTTCTTCCCATCCTATGAGCCTCGGGAGTTACCAAGTATTTTATTTGATAGAACTTATTTGCTACTATGACGCATAAAAATTTGATGCAAATCTGTTAAAAACTTAATCTTGGGCGATTTGTTTAAAATTTGGTTACTCAATTTGCATCACTGTGAAGTTGGTCTTATCATGAATATAACGCGAATCACGTCGAATGTAAACAAACACGGGGCTGCCACACTGCAAAAAACCCTGATAAGCCCCTATAAATGCACTAGTGAAAGTGACTGTACATTGATTAAGCATGGGTGTCAGATATTAACAAAAAACGCCATTCAAAGACAATTTTTTTGAGTTGTGGCCGGTCTACTATTAATTTGTTTTAATGCTTGCCATACTGTTTGAAGTATATACTTTGAGATGAAATAAGTTAAGCGATCAATGGTGGAGCCCACCTTCAACCACTACCCCTCTTCCCACCTGCCCACCTCACCCCATTGGGCAGTGTCTGAATAAGAACCAATGAATAGATTATTACTGGTAGGCATATGAACTTGAAATGATGAGTTGAAGCATAAAAAGTAATGCATTGATTTATTTGAGGTAGTTTAATAGCCGTTAAAATTTAGATATTATATGTTATACGTGAATATAGTAACATTAGTTTCGATGTGTTTAGTGAAACAAAGTAATGTTTATTGTATAAGTCTCAAATACCAATGAATGAGTGAGTGTTCGATATTTATTTGAGGATTCGCAACTTGAACGTCTTTTATTTATGACATAATTTCCGCCCACCTCTGGTCGTTTAGTTTTACAAGAAACTATGTACGAAGGATAGGAAAGCGGACCGAAATGTTGTGCTCATTGGGTTCTGAAAAGTGCTGAGCCAAATCAATAGATGGCGCCAGTGTGCAACTTGCGTCGTGTGCAAAGACTAGTTTGTTTGTATCCACTGCATATGAGCTCCCTATCTGCCAAGACAACTGAGAATGGCATTATGTAGTAGGCACAGAAATATTGAAACATACTTATCATTCATTATTATTATTATTATTATTAATATTATTATTATTTTTCCAGCTGGCACTGACTGTACTTTTAATTGCATATATCAAATCAACGTCTGGCCAACCAGCATAATGACAATATTCCCCATGAGAAAGTTTGCTAATAATTGTACTATGATAGTAGTAGGCAAACGCGCACCTCACCCAGCATACTTAATGTATTTTTAATGGAAATAAGGACATCCAGAGTCATAGTTCCATTAATTTATTATTCATAAGATACCAAAAATATTCTATATGTCCTAATGATACTCCTTTAAACACGGTGTTACATAGTCACCACTGAAATTTAAAAGATCTGATTTTTGTTCTTCATTCTTTGGCTTTTGTGACCTTGTATTTGACCTTCAAACCCCAAATTGAGAGTGGTATCTACCCACATCTTATTTGGCATCCTCAATACTATTTATCTAAGTTAGGTTCCTGCTATAAACAAAAAAACTGCGATTTTTTTTTCTTGTGGAATTTTTCCTTTTTGGCCGGTCAAATATAAATTCAAAATCGACCTCAAGGCACTCACGCTGTCACTGTTCAGTTTGAGCGGGAACTCATGGAACAGCATGACTTTTGGAGAGTATATTGTCTCAACTAAATTCTCACATATAATTTCGCAAAAGATGAGACAATTTACTCTAAAAACTAAATAATAATAATAATTTTAATAATAATAATAATTTTAATAATTATAATAATTTTAATAATATGTATAATAATTTTAATAATTATAATAATTTTTATAATAATAATTTTAATAATAATAATAATAATAATAATAATAATAATAATACAGTACCGTAAGATGTAACTAGACATTTAATACTCAGACAAGAAACATTTTAACGTGGGAATGGTTAAATTTTAACTGAAACAAAAGGTAGCCAATTTGTTTTTGTCTTGTGTCACTCCAGCAAGCTTGCTGGGGCTGATCAACAGACAACAAATGATGGTAAATTATAAGGAAAGTGGTAAGGAAAGTTACTATGTCTAAAGATGTGACAAACAAGAGCGAGACATTCTTAAAGATTTACAGATGTGCAACCAGTCCCTCTCTCCCTCCACCCACAGGAGGGTCTGGTGTTGTGGAGCCAATTACCACGCGACACAGTCTTGTGAGGAGGTATCACCCAACCATTGTGAGGTCCAATTACCCCTTGAAGTGTTAACCCTCTCTAGGATTTTTTGATTAATGCAATAAAGGAGGCCAGGAATAGAGGCGATTAATTGGAATACTGATAATTATGAAGATGACCTCAAATCTTTCGTCCACGCTGTTGGTAATGATGTATTGACGTGAGGTCGTATTTGAAATGAGGGTGTATAACAATTTTCAGTTTCTACATTGGGAGCTTAACTGGTGGGTTTATCAAAAATGACCATCAGGAGATACAGTTTTGAGTGGTGTGGAAGAGATATTTCAGGATGTTCCCGGCTGGCAGGGCAGATAAGAGCTTCAGGGGGAGAGAATGTAGCAGGCTAGGAAAGACGTATCAACAGACGGAGCCAGGAGTACAAATAGACGAAATACAGAGAAAGGGAGAGAAAAAACGAGATGCAAGTACAGATTAACAATTGATTTCCCTAAACTTTGCTGCAGACAATAAATAGTTAATTGTGCAGGATGAATATCCTGTGAGTAGTAGTGGAAAAAGGATTACAGAGTAGAGGACACAAAGTGTGCTTATCAGACTCCGGTGATCAAGATAATGTGGCATTGAATATTTAGTTCGGTACATACAGTAGAAGTTTCTTAGCTACTAGATGCGAAGTATGGATACAGCTTCCGTATATCAATTATCTTCCCATCAGAGATAAAGTGTTACGGCATTGCATACACAGAATGCTTAGACCTGACCCTAAAAGGTTTTATTTTATTTACAGTCTAGATATAGTGATGGAGTGTGTGTCTGAGATACTTATGTCCTAACCTTTGTCTAGCTGCTACAACATCTTGCAATCTAGTGGTCTTGTTACTTGTTCTCTAATCATGGTAAACTAGTGCGTCTTTGCAATTGTCTACTGGCTTCAAATTCATCAGAAGGTTCTTTTCTAATTACTGTTTTTAAGGTTATGGTTGAAAGTCCAATAAATTGTATTCAACATTGTCTTTGTTGGATGCGAGTGTAGCTAAAGCATCAGTTCTATGACTTTCATGTTGATTGATGCCTATGTGAGAGGGAAGCCACATCAGCTTGATCCTGATACCCCATCAACAAAGCATACAGTAAATGTTTGTGTTTGGTTGCAGTTATAGTATCCAAAGGAAACAGTGAGGATTAGGAGTCAGTGATGATGGGACTGTCAGTGGCAGTGTCTTCAACAAGTTTCAGAGTTGTGAGTATGGCAAATAATTTATTTTGTAGTGTGGATCATAGCTCCTTTTTCTATTACTCGTACATCACCGTTAGGCTGAGTAACAATGACAGCATTTCCAACCCTCCCACGAACAGTCTTAAGAGAGCCGTCAGTGTAGACTGTAGATAGTCTGTGAGATATTTTCAGCATTTAGGCAATGTATGTGTTCAGGAGCTTGCATTTTGGTAGTGTAATGGGAATAAGGATTGTGTGTGTTCAGTCGTTTAGGTGGGTATGTGGGTGACATGATACCAAGGAAATTTTCCTCCAGGGTGACAGGAAGCGCTGCTGTGTCTCAGGTTTGTATAGATTGTTTAGCTCTTGGGGCTATCGTGAGATTGACTTCAATCATAATATCTTTGACACTGGGGTATTCCCATTTCTTTCAGCATTAAGCACTTTAGTGCTCATAAAACAGCCGAGGATTATTCTTCAGGTTTTATTTCGCACTTTTTCGAGCTTTTCAATGCCTTCCCGTTACAAAGGACCAGTGCTGGTGCTTTGATAATCTGTCAGAGCTTATTTAAGTTCGTAGCTTGAGTCTTTCACACCTTGAAATGTTCTTTTTAGTGTTTTACACCACATTTTCCCAATATTTCAAAGCCCAGCCCACTTTGAACAACCAATATTATTGGTAATTGGGAGATCTTATCGTTTAAAATAATCGAAAAATATAAATGTGCACAGGAAACGGCATAAAAGACAATCGATTCCTAACTAAAAAAGAACCCTAGTGATAATGGTAACAAATCCGCGATACTTATTGGAATGAAAACGAATTTTAACCTGGTGCTGATGGTGTTTCAAGAGAATCGGACCTTCATTTTCACCGCAAATGAGCCGTTATGGAGATATGACTCCCACTTCCCAATTACCAACACTATTGGTTGCACAAAGTGGGGTAAAAATCATGCAAAAAACTGACGAAACGAAACCTAACGAAGCCTCCTAACCAGAAGGACCTAACCTAATCTTCGTTGTGTAGAAAGAAGTATTGGAGTGCAGTATATTCTTGTGATCGTTGTATTCGGCTTGAAACATGTTCAAAGAAATTTGTTTTTAGTAATGTCCCCGCTATTTGCCAGCGGGAACCACCCAACACTTGATATCCTTCCACAATCGGTCTATATTTTGCGTATGGACACCTGTAACACTTGTAGCACTTCACAGAGGTTGGCAGAATACCATGAACCTTAAAATGGCAATGGCAACGATGATTGGTTTGCCAAGCTGAGATAGAACACCAGTGCAGCGAGATACCATCTAGCCATCTTGCCACTATCAACTAAAATTCGAAACTGAGTGTGCGTAGGAGTATTACGTGACACCGAGAACAACGCTGATTAACTAAACATAATTACGTGACACCGAAATTTACAGTGAGTCAGATGGAAACAGTGTCTCTCGCCAAAATGTACTGTAAGTTCTTGAGTGAAAGTGAAGTCTAAACTACTTGAAAAATATAAATTTGCGTCGAAAACGTAATATAATATTTTTATTTTGCTCTATCATCCTAAATAAACATACATGTGAAGTTCCGTGAATTCTTAAGCAAATTTTCACAAGATTTATGACTATGATATGCACTGTTGCAACGAAGGCCGCCTTTCAGACAAGAGCACCACTTTGTTAGGCAAATACTTTTACAGTGATACTTTCTAAATCCAGGAACTTGACATATACTCTATGTGGGAATAATTATTACACTTTCTGTGCCTATATTGTAAGCACTTACTTCCTTGTAAAGCACATCGGGTAAGGAGCCATTTTGATGGTTTCAAGGTAGGTGCTATTCACTGCACTCTGCACAAACCGGGGACATTTATTATCGCACCATTATTCAGTCCTCACTTTTGACCGCCTGTTGCACCTCTCACTACATCCAGGTTGATGACATTACCTGGTAGCTCTAGTTTGGGTAACCACACATTCGTTCTTTTGGGATGTGCTAGGTGCACAGCTCCAAGCCCCCGGGTCTGTGACTCGTATGTGAGGATCAGACCACCACGCTAAAATGTGTAAATTCATATTAAAGAAGTGATCCAATCTTTTAGTAAAAATAGGGCGTGAAACAGTTCAATACATTCCCCTCCATTGGGAGAGATTTAGCTGGTGGTGGATGTATGTATATTATGTATGCTGGATTATATATTATGTATGTATATTATGTATGTGCTCCATTTATGTAGCTAGCAGCGTGTGGCAACGTTATTACCATATCCCACATGCCTAATTAATGTGCCTGGCGACGTATGGAAGCTGCTAATGTATCACTTGCCATACGTCGTCTATAGCAGTTGACAAGGAGCCTAGCCAGGGAGACCGCTGCTTCCCCTTGTGTACATACTCTTTTCCAGTAAACGGAACCTACAAAACTATACAGGTGTTTGTGTTCTCTCCTGTATATAGAACTTATTATTCAGAACCTAACATGGCGCAGTGAACCGATCTTACTGGATAATTACGAGTGATAGTGCAAAGTTTGTGGAAAGCCGGCTTTTGGACTCTCGCCTTGGGTCAACTCCCGCGCGTCATCCCTCCTCGAAGAATTTCGCAACTTTGAGCAGTGTCAGTGACAGTGATTTTCTGTGAAGTGTTTAGCGCATTGTGTGTTTCGTGCCATTCATGTGTGACCTTGTTCTAAAGGATTCCCAAGGTATACGGCACGTTCTGGGCATTTGTAAGGAGTAGAGTTCAGTGCACCCGTCTCTGACCGCGTCCTGAGGGTAACTGGACTGACTGGGAGTCGCCGCGCCTCTCCCTCCACCCCCTCACAGCGCCGCCTCCACCCCCCCTCACACCTGGGGCGAGACGCTCTACCTGCCCGGGACACGCACACATACACGTACTAACACTCGCTGACCGCGCGGCTTCCTTATATATATTTTATATATATAACCTACTTATCTGTGTATTTAATTAATTTTTTGTCTGAAACCTTGTTGATACGACGGGCTGACCGGTCAACACTGATTTAAGACATAGTACACAGATGAAGTAGCTATGTCTCATGCCTTACGTAGCCGTGGACCCAGCGTCTGGATGAGTCAGGCGGATGATAGCCCCGCAGAGATGGATGACCAGGCCGGCCACGACGCTCCAGCCCCCACATCGCGCAGTCCCTCACCTCAATATTCAGCGTTGTCTCCAGAGATAATTGCTTTACTGAAGTTTATGAGAGATGAGAAACGCGAGGATGAAGCTCACAGACGTTTGGCGGATGAGCACAGAAGGCAAGCAGAGGCAGAACGAGACCACCATCGGAGATTGGAAGACAGTGAACGGTTTGAAGCCTTGATATCTCGCCTCACTGTTAACCAAGCCCCTGGCTCTAACACTGCCTCGGCACTGATTGGTTCAGATACCTCATCCATGCTTCCTTCACACCCCCCAGCCCCACCGAAAGCAGCAGCTCAAACACCGCCCATCTTGAAGCCTGATGTGAATTTCCAGACTTTTCGTGAATGGCGGCGACGGTGGACTGATTATTCTACAATGGTGGATCTCCAGAGTTTGTCACAGCCTAAACAACTCATCCAGCTGCATATGTGCCTGTCCTTGGAAATTCAGCGTGTCTTGGAACATACGTTGCAGGTACCCCCAACCTCTTCGCTGTCTGTAGAGGAGGTACTGGACGTTCTACAGCGGCACATCAAAGGACAGCAGGATGAAGCTCTGCGCAGGAGGGAATTGTTTAGCTGCAGACAGATGGAGGGTGAGTCTTTTGATGCCTTTTACGTACGTCTTAAGAGAGCCTCGGAAGAGGTAGATATATGTCCAGGCCACCACCAGCAGTGCGAGGAGACCCAGTTGAAGCAGGTGATCCTGATGGGTGTTAAGGACGAGGAACTTGTCCAACGCCTCACCTCCCTCGACTCTTCCTCTTCTCTTAAGGTTGTGTCTACGATATGTCGCTCCTATGAGGCTGCCAGGTGTGCCACCTCTGCCATCTGTGCTCCCCCTACAGCTGTACGCGCCGTGTCCCGGTACAAGAAGGACAAGAAGTCCGTTCCTACGCCTTCGCCCACCACGTCCACGCCCGGTTTATTTTGCAACAACTGTGGTAACCAGCACGGAACACAGGTGTGTCCAGCTGCTCAGTCTACCTGCAACAGTTGTGACCGTAAGGGCCACTGGTCACTCACAGTACGGTGCCCAGCCAAACGCGTCCAGTGCAATGTGTGTGGTCGTCTGGGCCACTATGACAAGTGTTGCCCTTCCAACAAACCCAAAGGACCGCGTCGGCGGAAGCTTCAGCCCCCTTCCACCAGAGAGGGCCGCTCGAGCCACATTAGGAATGTGTGCTCCCCCCCGCGTCCCAGGACCAAAGTCCCCCAGTACATCAGTGTCATTGTGACCTACCGCAGTGTGTCATCCCGTCTTCAGATGTTGCCCGACACCGGCGCTGATGCTACAGTCATCGGTCCCCAGCATTTGCAATGCTTGGGGCTCTCTCCAAGTGGTCTAGGACCGCCCCCCAAGGATCCTCGCTTTATGGCAGATGGTTCACAGATGACCCCGGCCCTGGGTTCACTCCAAGCACAAGTCACCTTTGGCAACAGGTCGTGTCAAGCCTGGATTGATGTGCATAACGGTGTCCAGACTCCTTTGCTGTCCTACAGACATTGTCAGGAGTTGGCCATCATCTCCCAGGACTTCCCCAAACCTATTCTTGAGGTAAAACACGCCAACAGGGTGCAAAAAGGGAGCAGCAACGACCCTGCTGCCGCCCTACCCCTGCCTCTTGCCAGTGACGCCTCTCCTTCGGATGCTCGGAAGTACTTCCTGAAGGAATTCAGCGACGTTCTGGTGACCAAGTCCGCTCTGGAATCCAAGCCTCTGAAGAAGATGGCAGGTCCCCCCATGAGGATCCACCTGAGGGACGACGCGAAGCCATTCGCTATTTACACGCCTCGACTGGTTCCCCTGGCCTTCCGCGAGGCGGTCAAAAACGAGCTGGACTCCATGGTCGCCCAAGAAATTATTGTACCAACCGGCGATGACCCCTCTCCATGGTGTCACCCGATGGTTGTCGTCGCAAAACCTAAAGGTGGTGTTCGGATCACCACTGACCTTTCCAAGCTCAACAACCAGGTGTCTCGTCCTGCGCACCCTTCTCCCACGCCCTTTGCAGCTATACGCAGTGTGAACCCGAAGGCCCGCTTCTTCACGACGATGGACGCCCTGTGTGGATACTGGCAGATAGAGCTTGCCGAAGAAGACCGACCACTCACAACTTTCATCACCCCGCATGGACGTTACAGTTATTGCCGTGGACCCATGGGATTCGCCGCTACAGGAGACGCTTTCTGTCTTCGAGGTGATATGGCTCTACAAGGTCTGGCAAACTGCGTGAAAGTGGTCGACGACATACTCGTGTACGATGAGGATTACATGGATCACCTCTGCCGTATCTACGAGGTACTCAACAGGTGCCGGAAGCACGGCATTACCCTAAATGCCGACAAGTTTGTTCTGGCCAGCTCTTCAGTTGACTTTTGTGGGTACACCCTCTCAGGGAATGGTATCGCAGCTGACCCGGAAAAGGTCCGCGCCATTACGGATTTTCCCACCCCTGCTAACCTGACCGACTTGAGGTCCTTCATCGGTCTCGTCAACCAGTTAGCAGAGTTTTCGTCGGACATCTCCGCAGCTGCTCAACCACTTCGCCCCCTGATGAGCCCCAAGAGGACATTCCTGTGGACCCCCGACCACGACAAGGCCTTCCAGCAAGTGAAACAGGCCCTGTCTCGTCCACCTGTCCTCGCCACGTTTGACCCAGCCTTGCCGACAGTTCTGCAGACAGATGCCTCACGCTTGTATGGCGTGGGATACGCCCTACTGCAGGATCATGGTGGAGGGCAGTTCCGGCTCGTCCAGTGTGGCTCGCGTTTCCTCTCTGACACTGAGACGCGCTACGCCACTATTAAGTTGGAGCTGTTGGCTGCGGTTTGGGCAATGTCCAAGTGCAGGTTTTACCTCATAGGCCTGCAATACTTTCACCTAGTGACCGACCATCGCCCGCTTGTCCCGATCCTCAACCACTACACGCTAGACGCCGTTGAGAACCCTCGCCTCCAGCGTCTGAAAGAGAAGCTCTCAGCGTACATCTTCACTGCAGTGTGGCGTGCTGGTAAGGAGCTCTGCATCCCTGATGCCTTATCCCGCTCTCCTGTCAGCCGCCCTTCTCCAGAAGACCATGTACTCGTCGCCGACCTCGCTCTTTCCGTCAGGACTGTGGTCACTCTCCATGCCGTCCAATCCCTTCGTTCGGACCCGTCACCAGATGACGACAAGGCAATGGAGGACCTTCGAACAGCGGCCCGAGATGACCCTTCCTATGTCCGACTCGTCGAGTGTGTGAGGAATGGATTTCCTAGCAACCACTACGATCTTCACAACACCCTGCTCCCGTATTGGAAACTCCACGATGAACTCTACTGTGACGGAGACCTTGTTCTGTACGGAGCACGTGTAGTTGTCCCTTCTGCATCACGTCCCCACGCCTTGGCCCGCCTTCACGACAGTCACCGTGGAGCTGAGGCCACCAAACGACGTGCACGACAGACTGTGTTCTGGCCCGGCATCAACTCCGACATCTCCAATGTTGTCCGTGCGTGTGAGCCCTGCCAAGTATTACAACCCAGCCAGCAGCAGGAACCCTTCATGAGTGACGACAACCCCACCCGCCCCTTTGAGTCTGTTTCGGCCGACTTTTTCTGTGTGTCAGGAAAGTCCTTCCTCGTTATCGTCGACCGTCTCTCTGGTTGGCCGGTTGTCATCAAGTGCGGTAATGACACGACGTCTGCCGCCACCATCAGCAAGTTCCGCCACTACTTCCGTGACGTGGGCGTTCCTGTACGCCTGCGAACCGACGGAGGGCCTCAGTTCACAAGCCGGGACTTTGCTGCGTTCCTTGACCGATGGGGAGTCCGGCATGTGTTGTCATCGCCCCATTACCCGCAGTCCAACGGCCACGCTGAGGCTGCTGTCAAATCCCTGAAGCACCTCATCCTTAAGGTGGCCCCTTCTGGGAACATTGACTGCGAGGCCTTCGACAGGGGTCTTCTTGAACTCCGCAACACATCTAACTACACCGGACGCTCCCCTGCCCAGGTTTTGTATGGACGCCCCCTTCGTTCTTGTGTCCCTGCTCACCCTCAATCCTTCTCCAAGGAGTGGCAGGCCAAGACAGAGGATTGTGATCGCCGAGCCGCCGAACGTGTTCAGGACGTCGTCGCCCGCTACAATGACCACGCCCGTTCTCTCCCCAGGTTGAGTGTCGGCACCCAAGTCCGTGTTCAGGACCCGACCTCCCTACGTTGGGACAAAGTAGGCGTAGTTATGGGTCTCGGCAGGTCACGGGACTACCAGGTGCGGTTACCCAGTGGTCGTGTGTGGTGGAGGAACCGCCGTTTTCTCCGCCCAGTAACAATGCCTTCTGCTGGCCCCGCCACCAGTGTTGAGTCCCATACCCTTCCCAGTGATGAAGTCCCTCGACGCTCAGAACGGATCCAAAAGAAAAGGCCCGCTCAAGACTTTGCTATGAGCGTATAGGGGGGAGGGAGGTGTATGTATATTATGTATGCTGGATTATATATTATGTATGTATATTATGTATGTGCTCCATTTATGTAGCTAGCAGCGTGTGGCAATGTTATTACCATATCCCACATGCCTAATTAATGTGCCTGGCGACGTATGGAAGCTGCTAATGTATCACTTGCCATACGTCGTCTATAGCAGTTGACAAGGAGCCTAGCCAGGGAGACCGCTGCTTCCCCTTGTGTACAGACTCTTATCCAGTAAACCGAACCTACAAAACTATACAGGTGTTTGTGTTCTCTCCTGTATATAGAACTTATTATTCAGAACTTAACAGTGGACGACAAGATGTCAGGGTCGTATCTGCTTTGACTATACCGGTTGATTCAGCAAAGAGTACATTAAAATGGAAGGTGAAATCCTTGGATAATTCTAAACCACAATGTCTCTATGGTAAAATGTCAGATTCTGCATAGTTTCCATGTTACAATACATTTAAGATGTTGTATTAATGAGAGTGAATTTGATGTGAAACCCCCTAGGTTTTTGTGATTATTTATTCGCAGATCTCTACAGTGTGACCCTCTTTGTTACAACCTAAAGGAAATGTTCAAAGTTGCCCCCTTCTGCCACAATGCAGGTCTGTACACGTCGTACCATTGATTGTCTGACACGTTCCAGAGTGCCTGAACTAAGTTTAATTTGCTCGCACCTGTCACGAACACGTGGGCATATGTAGAATCTGACATTTTACCATAGAGACATTGTGGTCTATAATTATCCTTAGGATTTCAGCCTCCAATTAAATGTACTCTTTGCTGAATCACCCTGTATATTACACTATTTGTTTGTTGTATTTCGTGTATAAGGGACTTTTATTGAGGCATTTAATTGAAAAATAATGTCCTTTGTATTTGATATATCATGTTTCTTTTATTTAATCCAGATTCACATATAAACATATTATTGACATACATGTAAAATACAAAATAAATTCTTTGTTGTCATAATGATCAAGGGCATAATTTTTATATGTATTAAGGATCGCATTCTTCCCTGAAAACTTCGATAACAAGCCATCTTCACCAGGGGAGAGAGAGAGAGAGAGAGAGAGAGAGAGAGAGAGAGAGAGAGAGAGAGAGAGAGAGAGAGAGAGAGAGAAAATATTTTTTTTTTAAGTATTACATTCAGAACGGAATGTTAGAGGAAATGTGGATAATATCCTCAGGCAATGAACATTATAACCAAGAATACTCACAGTTGTGTGTATTTCAAGATACATTATTTCATTTAGTTCGATACCGACTCGTTCGGAAGTAGACGCGAATTTTTGGAGGTGACTGTACAGGGGATAGACGATTAGATTCTCTGAACGCCGGCCGCACTGATCGAACGTGTTAGCCTTGTACTCTGAGAAAATACTGCTGATTTTCACTGGCTGCCTAAGCTTTGCATCATGAATGGGGCAAGTGATGGGCAGAAACTTGTGAAGGCTTTCATGTAGCGAATCCGAAGCAAATGATCCGTGGCTAACATTATTGGAGGTGACAGATGGTGGTTACAAGTGTTCCCTGTAGAATGCAGTGATGGGTAGGGAAACACCGTGTAACACTGAAGTCCGTTTATTATGGATGAGAGAAATACAAGTGGTGACTAGCGTGTGCCATGCACGGCTCACACAGTCAGACTGAGGCTGCCTTGCCATATGGCAGCCTCGGGGCAATGTTGTCACATAAAGCGTGCAGTGTTGCCACGTAATTATATATATAAATGCTACTCGGAACAGTAGCTTATTTACAAGGTTGCTACTCGGCACAGTAGCTTAGATGCATAACCTACATCTCCCTCCCCCCTCACGCTCATAGTCTTTGCCTTGAGCGGACTTCTTAGTCCTAAGTCGCTCCGAGCGTCGAGGTGCACTGTGGGGCGGATCCTCATGAGGTGTAGGTGACTCGTCCTCGTTCAGGGGGCCAGCAGCAGGGGGTGGGACTGGCCGGAGGAAGCAGTGGTTCCTCCACCAGACACGGACGCTCGGCATCCTGACCTTGTAGTCCCGCGACCGGCCGACGCCCATCACTATGCCCACCTTGTCCCAACGTATCGTCGTCGGGTCCTGGACGCGGACAAGGGCACCAATCTCCACTGGCTGAAGAGGGCGGGCACGGTCGTCATACCAAGCCTTCGCGTCCTGGGCACGTGTAGCGGCGCGGGGGTCGCAGCTCTCGGCTCTGGTCTGCCAGTCCTTCGCAAAGGCCTTGGTGTGTGCAGGAACGCAAGAGCGGAGAGGGTGACCATACAGGATCTGAGCAGGGGAGCATCCTGTGTGGGTGGGAGTGGACGAGGGTTCTGGGCAGCTCTGTGCGGCAGCGCCAGGCGCGTCGCTCGTCGGCTCACGCACCCTGCTGGCCGTGTAACGAGCAGCTGGGATCTGCTCGGGAAAGTCTCTGGGCACCACGCCTAACTCCTTGCAGTGCTCCCACGACAACAAGGGTGTAGCGAGAGTAGGCTGCACGTCGATCCATCCGTGTCACGACCTGTCGCCGTAGGTGATCTCTGCTTGAGAGGAGCCCACAGCGTCGGGCATCTGGGAACCGTCCGTATTGTAGTACTGCAGCTGCGGCGGTGGTCCCAGGCCGCGTTTGGTGAGGCCCAGTTTCTGGAGGTGCTTCAACCCAATCACCGCAGTATCAGCGCCGGTGTCCGGTATCACCTCGATGTGACCCGACACATCACCGTGTGTGACGGCGAGGCGGATTGTAGGGGAAGGGGTAGCCCTGGGGCGTGTGGTCGATTCCACCCTCCTGATGTGACTCCGCTGCTGCTTGGGGCTGCGTGGGCCATCTGGAGGGGGCTGCGTGCGAACCACCCCGAGGGAAGTGAGCTGCTGTCCTCCTCGTCTCGGGCTTTTGGGCTTGGGTTGGCGGCAGCACTTGTCGTAGTGTCCATAGCGACCACAGGCCTGACACTTGCGGCCTCGTGCAGGGCACCTGTCTGTGTTAGACCAGTGGTCCTTACGGTCACATCCACGACACAGTGTGTCGGCGGCCGGGCAAGTCTTGGGGCTGTGCTGCTTTCCACAGCTGTCACAGGAAGCACTAGGCGGAGGCGTGGAAGAACGTGTGGCAGCCTTCGCGTTGTTGGCCGCCTTCTTACCATTCTTGTATTGTGAGATTGCTCTCACAGCAGGAGGGGCCCGTAAGGCAGAGGTGGCGGACTTGGTGGCCTCGTATGACCGACATTCAGTCACTACCACCTGGAGTGTGGAGGAAGCGTCCAGGGGGATGAGTCGCTGCACCAACTCTTCCTGCCTGACACCTGCCAAGATCCCGTGCTTGATCCAGGCTTCCTCACATTCCCGGCTGTGCGCCTTGCAGACGTCGATCTCCTCTGACAAACTCTTCAAGCATACAAAAAAGTCGTCAAAGGATTCGTTCTCTGACTGCTTGCAGCTGGTGAAGGCACGGCGACGCAAAGCCTCGTTGTTCCGACCTTTAACGTGCTCCTGTAAAAGGTCGAGCACATCCGTCACTGAAGATGTAGAATCGGGAGGCACTTGCAACGTGTGCTCCAAAACTCTCTGGGTCTCCAGCGACAAACACATCCGCAGTTGGATGAGCTGTTTGTTTGGAGGCATGCTGTCAAGGTCCACCATCGTGGAGTAATCTGTCCACTGCCGCCTCCACTCACGAAAAAGCTGAAACGTGACGTCTGGTGAGAGGGCAGGTGGGGGTTGAACAGATGCCTTGGGAGCTGTTTGTTTGGAGGCAAGAGTACCTGGAGGACGCTGGTGTGGTGGAGGAGGGAGGATATTAGCGCCTTGGTGCGCGAGTGAGGGAGGGTGGGTTAGCGCCAGGGTCGCCAATAGTGCATCAAAACGCGACTTTTCCTCCTTTCTTCGTATCTCCTCCCTCTGAAATTCCATCTCTCTACGTCGCTCGTCCCGGTCGTCCATCCACCTCAGAATTGTGGCAATGTCCGTCACAGGCGGTGGAGGATGAGAGTCTGCGCCCGGTGGAGGGGAAGGTGGTGGGGAGTCGTGTCTCCCATCTTGACGTTGTCCCTTCTTACCTCCCATCTTTGTGTGTGCGTGGACTGCACTGTTTAGTATATAATGTGGCGCCTCAACAGCTCGAACCACATATGTATGACATAAACAGCACAGAAATAACGCATATAGTCCACTGTTCTGTCCGTGAGTGAGTGCGTGCGTGCGTGCGTGTGTGTGTGTCTGAGAGAGCACTTCGTGGTGGCCTTAATGCCGGTGGCTGGAGACGCGGCGGGAGTGAGACAGAACGTCAGTGTCTCCCGGGATGTCACACGAGAAGGGTGTACGCCTGCGTGCTCCGTGGGCACCACAAAAAAACAGGCCAATGCTCAACTCTCAGCTCTAGACACACTAATACACTGACACTAACACTGCCACCGTCACTAAAACGCACTGTGACGGCCCAGCACTGCACATCGCGGCGAAACACAGGGCAACACAACACAACACACTATGAGTCGACGCATCACCGGCAGACGTAACTGTCTCGGCATTGTTTACACACTTGTAAGTCCACAGATCCCAATCACTGCACCATGGTGGTTACAAGTGTTCCCTGAAGAATGCACTGATGGGTAGGGAAACACTGTGTAACACTGAAGTCCGTTTATTATGGATGAGAGAAATACAAGTGGTGACTAGCGTGTGCCATGCACAGCTCACACAGTCAGACTGAGGCTGCCTTGCCATATGGCAGCCTCGGGGCAATGCTGCCACATAAAGCGTGCAGTGTTGCCACGTAATTATATATATAAATGCTACTCGGCACAGTAGCTTATTTACAAGGTTGCTACTCGGCACAGTAGCTTAGATGCATAACCTACAACAGACAATTTTCAAGAGGTAATTAGTAAGAAATAAAGAATATGGAGCAAGAATTGGAGAAGAAAAGTGAAGGAATTGAGAGTGATGAGATCATAAATGAAAGGAAGAAAAGGACTATACACGCAGAAGTATGCAAGAAGAATTAAATCTTAAATAAAACGCAGCAGGTTGGTCAATTGAATCATAGTGACAGAACCTATGGGACGAGCAACCCCACCACCACATGCCTAGTCGGGCCCTGGGCAATCCTCGCCGCCACCTCCAGCTCCTGCACAGGTACACCAAGTTGGTTCTATGGAAACAATCACTCTCTGTCTGGATCGCCACTCCAAGCAAATCACCCGTCTCTCTGCCCAACTCGACTTGTTTGTGAAAACAATTGCGACATTGCAGAGGCAACAACAACTCATTCTGGACACCCTGACCCAACAGGGGCGCACTTTGCAAGCCCTGGTGACCCGCCTCCTTCCATCTCCCGAGATGGAGGATCCATCCCTTGCTCTCCCACTCCTCCCTCTTCATTTTTCTCAACAGAATTTGGTACCTCCTCTGGAGCCCTGTCTAGCCCCTCCGACTCATCTCACACCGGAGGCCGTTCCCTCCTCTTCTTCCAATGGAACATCAAGGGACTTAGACCTCGCCGGACAGACCTCGCCCAGTTTGTGCTCTCCCATCAAGTAGATGTTGCTCTACTTCAGGAAACCATCACAGACGATGTTACTCCACTCCGTCTCTCTGGCTATACTGTTTACACCCTGCCTCGGTACCGTGGGCAGGCTCGTGGCCTCCTCACCCTTGTGCGTAACACCATTCCATCTGTTCGCCTCCCTTCACCTGACTCACATGGACCCCCGTCTGAATTACTTTCTGTCTGCCTTACTCTTGGTGACCGGACCCTTCGTGTAGTAAATATTCTGTGGACCCCCAGATTCTTCACGACCTCCATGATGGGGTTCCTACTATTGTTCTTGGCGACTTTAATGCCCGCCATCCCACTCTAACTCCGGATCATCCCACGCCATGTACCCTTAACGGGTCACATCTCTCACAGTTTCTTAATGGGGATGATGATGTTCGCTTTCTTTGTCCTGACGATCCTACTCGCCTCCCCCATAGTTTCCTTGATGTTGGCTTACAATTGAACGGTCATACCTCCTCTCATCCAACCGTCTGCAGCTAGCCTGCTCTGTATAGTGACCATCTTGCCGTTGCTACCCATCTCAGGCTCCCCTTCTCTGCCCCGGCATCAGCTCCTTATCGATCCTCTCGCCTTCGTCTCACACAAGATGCTGTTCCTTCCTTTACCCAATACCTTTCTACTGGGCGGATTCCTATGTTGTCCCCCAGTCCCTTGACTCTTACAGCGCTGATTTTGTTGATGCCGTGTATGACTGTCAATCGTGCTACCCCTCCACCCCCTCCCCGTCACCCTAGAAGTGCCACCAACTACTGGTATCGTATCCCTGCCATGAGACATCTCCGGTAGGTAACCCGTGATCTACACTCTGCCATACGGAGGTCTCGTTCTCCAGAGGACTGGGAAGACTTCAAAAAGTGGTGCTCCTTTGCAACTAAGGAGCGTTGTCGGATTCGTGAGGCGAACTGGCTATCCTTCACGGGGTCCTTATCGTTCCAGTCGTCACCCTCTTATGTATGGAATCGGATTAATGCTGTACGGGGTACTCGACGGAGTCCTTCTCCCCACCCTGACCCCACCTCCCTAGCCTGTTCTTTAATGGAGGACTGGGCACGAGCTTCCTCCCCTGAGGCACTTCCAGATCCGATGCAGGAGGCAGTGCAGGCTCGCATCGATGCGTCTGAGCCTGTTGTTCGTGCTGCTCTTACCTCCCCTGGCCCCACTCATCATCCCATCACACAGTTCGAGCTTGACAGTGCTCGTCGCTCTAGAAAAGACACCTCTCCTGGGGATGATCAGATAGCCTACTCCGTCCTCAACGCCTGTACTAATATTCCTAACGGCCTCTTGCTTGCTCTCTACAATATGTCTTATGAACATGGGGTTTTCCCGTCTAACTGGAAAAATGCCACTATTATCCCTATCCCTAAGCCGGGAGATCTTGGGAAATATCGACCCATTAGTCTTACCTCCTGTGTTTGCAAGATGAAGGAGAGGATACTCCATCGTCACCTTCTTCACACCATAGGCGGCTTCCACAACTCCCTCAATGGTTTCATACAACATTGCAGCACAGCACACTCCATTGCTTCCTTTTATTGTAATCAGACTGCCCGCGTCTCTGTCTTCCTTGATATCAAGGGAGCCTTTGATACGGCTCAGCCTGCTTTCATTTTAGCTGAACTTGCGAGGTTAGGGGTTAAAGGGAGACTTCTTCAATGGATCGCCTCTTACCTCACTGGACGTCAGGCTCGGGTTCGCGTTGAAAGCTCTATATCTCCTGTTCAAGATATGAACCTCGGCACTCCTCAAGGTGGAGTCCTGAGTCCCACCTTGTTTAACACTCTCATGCACTCCATTGCATCTCTCCCGTGGCCGACAGAAGTTGTCCACTCAGGATATGCCTGCGATGTCCTCCTCCAAGCCCCTGACTACCTCAGCATGCAGGAAGCCCTATATCTGATCTCCAGAGAGTGTGATTCACTTGGTTTCCTTCTTTCAACTGCGAAAACAAAAGCCATGTGGCACGGTCGTGTTGTACCTCCACCCCTTCTCTTATTAGGACCGCCCTTGGACTGGGTTAATGAGACACAATACCTGGGTGTGTATGTAATACGCACACGTTGACAGATCCCTGAAGTCCGCTATATTCGAGACATATGCTTTCGGCGTCTCGCTCCCCTCTCTACCATGTGCAGGGGTTATCTTGGTGCCATCATCCCTGTACTTCTCACCATGTACAAGTCCTTTGTCCATTCCTGTGTTGACTACGCCGCCTCTGCCCTCGTCAACATTACTCGGACTGCTGTCAACCGTCTCGAAGTTATCCAGAGGAAAGCTGCTCGTATCATCCTTGGGGCTCCTCAGTGGAGACGCTCTTCTTCTACATATACCAAACTTGGTCTTTTCCCCTTACAGGATCGTGTCCAGGAGTTTTAACTAAAAACTGCCGTTTCCATTCTACGGGATCCTCGGGGCAACTTTGTCCAAGCCAACTTGACTCCTGCTGTCCGAGGCCGACCTCCATCTAGAAGACAGTGGCGAGGGTCACTCATCCGAGCCCTTCAGGAACACGACCTCCTGCCTGATATTGTTGTCACCCCTGCTGTTGGTTCGTCTCCTCCTCGTGGCTGGATTTTCAACCTGAAGTGATTGCCCTCGGTGGACCGCTCCTGAAATCCCACGTGAACCCTGTTATTCTCTGCAAATGCCACCTCTCCAGGATCGCCCACTGGTCCCTAGTTTAGGTCGTCCTCTACACTGATGGTTCTGTTGACCCCGCTACAGGTCGGGCAGGGGCTGGTGTCTACATCTCCCGTCCTGATGCCCCTGAGCCTATCAAACTGTCTAACAGAGTTTCTGACGGGGCATCCTCCAATCAGGCTGAACTAATAGCCCCCCTTGCTGCCCTTCTCGCTGAGGAAGAAGCAGATGGTTTCTGCCCCTTGCTTGTCTGCTGCGATTCCAGGTCTGCTCTCGACGGGATCGCATTTGGATCAGGGAAAAATAAGGACCTCACCCTCCGAATACGAGGGTTAACATCCACACTTCATAATGCAGGGTGTCCTGTGACATTCCTATGGATACCCAGTCATGTCGGTATCTTGGGGAATGAGGCAGCAGATGGCCTTGCCAAGACTGGCTGCAACAAGGCCACACCTGACTACGTTGTTCCTCGAACAATTTTACAGCTTAGGACTCAAATTCGCCGCAAACAGAGAGAAGCTCGGGAAGCAGTCATCCCACTGGACTCCCCGCCCATCTGGTACGATGTCCTCCTTAAACTTCCTGACCTCCCGTATGTCTATGGGAAAGGGTCGCGGAAAGGGGACGTGATTGCTGCCCGTATCATCATTGGGCATGACTTTACTTGGGAGATTGGTATCCCCGCATCCCCTGAGCAACGCTCTTGTGCATTATGCAGAAGACCCGACAGCCGCACCCTTATCCACTACATCCTAAGATGTCCCTGTAATGGTCATGATAAGAGCTAACCTGAAAACCTTAAGGATTTATATTACGCTCAAACGTTCACAAAACCTTCCGAGTCCCCCAGTGGAAACGTCCCCCGTTTTCTATGTTTCCCCCGTCTTGGTCTATGGGAGTAGACGCTGTATGCTGGGACCTGTTGCCATCCAACCCTTTGTAATCAATTTAATTTTGCTTTTGATAGCTGAGTCAGAGCATTGTTAGTGAAGATAATAGTAGAGAATGAAAATGAGTTCATAGTCTCAATTTCAACGTCAGAGTGTACCGTTAATTAATTCATCGGAATAGGAGTAGGTGGACTCCCTGGTCTGTTTTGAGTGAGGGCCCCGCGGGCATTTCTACCGTTTGTGAGTGCCCGTCCCTTCATCCATACAGGTATGCCATTCAACTATGTGTTGTAATTCGCCCTTCTTTAAGTGATTTGACCCAATTAATAGTTGATTGTGCAAGTGTTACAGTAACGTAGTTGATATGCTCTGAGTGAAGTCATATTTACGTCTTTAACGTCCCCTGAAACGTAATGTTGTTGTCACAGTTAGTGAGTGCCCGTCCCTTCATCCATACAGGTCCCCTGACGCTGCCCCGTTTGTCTCCCGATCCCATTGTGATTCTTGAATCGCTCTACCATCCAACAACGGCCTCGGATGTATTAGATGTCCAGCCGGGATCATATATGAGAAGATGGCACCGATGCGGCCTGATTAATGTGCCCCACGGCTTTGTTGGGCCAGACCCCAGACCCGCCATGTGTCTGGCTACCCCACAATAACAACAGCCCCAGTGCTCTACCCTGGGTTATTCCTTGGAAGTATATGTCCACAGAGAGTGTTGTAACATGTATGTTAGGGATAATTAGTTGGAAGTAATTATCCCATGTTGGGTAGCGGACCCCTGCATATACTAGTGTCATTGTTTACGTATATGTTGAATAATCTACAATGAGTGCCATGTAATGTACCACCAGTAATGTTATGAGTAAGAGTAAAGAAGAAGGTACTGAGTTTGCACTAAGCCCAGGAGGTGAACCTGGTAATCATATGATTAATAACGTATATTTTCCCCTTTGATTGCATATTAATAAATTTGTTTTTAGAGTACTTTAGGTGTATTCATTTCTCCCACAGTATTTTACCTTTACTTCCATCCAAGTGACCTGATACCAAAATTACCATACTCACGTGCCTAGACCCTCGACCATGCTACCAAAGGAATGACCATGCTACCAAAAGAATGCCCAGGCTACCAAAAGAATGTCCATGCTACCCAAGAATAGGTGATGGAACTGAGTAAGAGTAAGAACTAAGAGAAGTAAATAAGATGAGGGTGGTGTAGAAACAGAGAGGGAGTCAGGCCCCCTCACATTGGTGACAGCTCGAAGATCGGCCCCCTCACATCCCCACACACACAACGCTTCTGTGACGCCTGCTGGACCACCACTCCACGACCCCCTGACGGAGACACGATGATCCTCCCCATACTGGCCAGATATTATGTAAATAACATTAATTGTGTGTTAAAGGAATATCCTTCCTTCCTTAGGCTTTAGTAAGCCCCTTTATAATATTTATACTGTATATACTAGTCACACTTGGCAAATGCTTCTGGTGTTATTGTACAGGGGTACCTAGTGACAGCACTAGGATCCCGCTTCCTCTATCAAGGAATAAACAATTGAAATTGAAAAAAAAATGAATTGACGAGCAACCCAGGTAGTGGAAACAGCTCATTTAGGCAAAGGGTGAACTTTCCAAGTGATTTACGCATGTCATTCTATGAGCGGTTGCTGTGGGCTGCTACACTGGGAAGAGCGCCGCAAAAAAAGTTTAAACCCCTGCTTAATGAAGGACGTAATTTTTTTAATCTGACTGTAGCTGGGGATGAGGCGGTAAAGTTTTTGACGACAACAGGATTTAAGGACGTGATAATGACGATGCCTTAGGACACAGAACAGCACACCAAGGTGATCGTCTTCATGTTTCCGGTTATGCTGGATCCGGATTTTCTTCTTAACGATACACGATTCGTCTGGGCAAAGCGACACGAAATCCGAGGTGAGAAGAAGAGCCAAGTGGTAGCCTTGATCAAGGGAGACGTTCCAGAGAAGATATTTATATCTGGAATAGGATATAGGAGAATTGCAAAGTTTGTTGAACAACTTGTTTTGAGTTGCAAGTGCAGCAGGTCGGGCCATATGACCTGGAAAGATCAAAGTGAATGTCTATGTCGTTACTGTGGAAAAAATCAGAATTCAATAGAATGTGAAAATTCAATAAAGTCTGGCAACATGTTGTAACGTATCGTTACAATTGTGGCACGCAGAATGCAGGTTCCTCAATTTGCGATAAGAACCCAGAAATGCGTGGTGCGCGGTGGCAGAGCATGGGGGAGGTGCAACAGCGAGAAAAGGGGGGAAGGACGAGGAGTTGCAGGAGACACAACTCTACCTTCAACTGAGAACGTGTGGATGAAAAGGATGGAACAGAGTGACATGTTGAAAGTAACAGGATATGGTGCTGGAGCTGCACCAAAAGTTGTTCCAGAAGGGAAGGTAATTGACAAGTTTGGTGATGTGTATGGTGTAGTGGTTCAACTCAGGCAAGAAATTCAGATGCTTAGAAAAAAGGCAGAGGATAATCAGAAGGTAATTGCTCATTTTTGTGAATATAGGAAAGTGGATGTTGAGCTAAAAGGAAAGAAGATTGAAAATAATAGTGATAAATTCTGACAGACAATCTTTGGTATGGGGGACCGGAAAATTGGATATTAGGGTAGAGATAACCCGCAGGTGGAATGACATACCTGAAGTATTACATGATAAGGTGTTAGCTCGAGTGAAAGAAGTAATGGAACAGTTTGTGAATGAGAGAATAATTTTAGTTTTTGTTGTTAATAGGAAAATTGGAGAGCACTAGTTTAAGTATACTTTCACGGAATGTAAATAGCTTACGTCCAAGGTCTACATATGTGCATGCTTGTGCACTGTTGTATAAGGTGGATGTTATAGCCTTACAAGAGACGGGCACGGAGGATGGCAAGTTGATGAAATTACGTGATTATCAATGTTTTTGTTTAGTAGCTAATAATAGAAATAATACAAGAGGTCTGTTAACTTATGTTCGGAAAAATGAACCATTTGAATTGGTAATAGCGGACAAGCAGAATGGGGTTGATAGTTTCTGTGTTAAATTCTACATCCATGGTAGGTCTATATGTATTGTTAACATCTATGTACTGCTTCCCACACTTCCACATGCGACAATCAGCATTGTCACTCAACGTCTCAAAGAGTTGTGAACCACAGAAATATTAACCCGCGTCCGAAGCATTCGCTTGTGACGTGGAGTGGGGGACCGGAGGCCAGTGCTGCTGTTTGGCGGAAATTCGTCCGCTATAAGTTAAAAAAAATGAAATTCGATGACGTAGTCGGTAGACCGTGACGTCAGTGTACCTTAGGCCCCGGTGGCCCGTCGGAAAAATAACGAAATTGTTAACTAGGCCTCTTTTGGGGTCAAATGCAAAATAAAAATTATATAGAATAATTATGAAGGCATTTTATTTGATTTCCTTCATTTTATAATTGATAGTTTAGCAATATTGCTTTATGATGAGTTAGCACAAGAGGATGACGTCTACAAGGAACACAAAGACAGTCATTTCGTCCTGTTCCTTGTTTGAGTTCCAGGGGCAGATTCAGGAATATCAAAGTTGAAGGGTCCACGAAGTTTTGGGTGGGGGAACCTGACCAGCAAAGCGAGCCCACCCACCTGGGGATTGGGGGCCGCTGTAAGCCCCCCAGAATTTGTTTTTAAATTTGACCATTATCATGGGCATATTGAGGCCATTTGAAGCTATGTGCACTTGATATTAGGGTATATTCTAAGGTCAATAGTAATTAAGTTTTACTATACAAACATGCCTTAGTACAATACTGCAATAAGGAACAGTATTGGAGCTTTCTGATGAAAAGGGGGGTCCCCGCTGGATCCGCCTTGAGTTTAGTGCCTTTCATATACCTTTCACTACAGAGCCTTTGTCAAAAGCATCTACAAGCCGTTAAACACCGACTATCGTTCAGTCCTTTACTGTTAGTTCTCTATTTGTTGTTATTTTATCAGACACTTTTAAATTATATATATTATCGTAGTTATGCCTTTATAACAGTGCATTTTCTATGATATTCACCTGTGGTATCACTCCATTTTCTACTTCTTGAACTTTTTTTTTATCTCTTTTATTCAATATAATACTGTTCTGCTCCACCTGATTTTAAAGTTGTTTAAAGAATCTATTGTGCAATATTTCATACTGTATACGAACATAAGAACATAAGAATGGAGGAAACTGCAGCGGGCCTATTGGCCTATACTGGGCAGTCCCATTTACACCCAACCCCTATTGCTCATATAAGCATCCAACCTATGTTTGAAGCTATCCAGCAGCGTATTCGAGTTAATGATGATATTTGGTAACTTGTTCCATTTAGCCACTACTCTGTTACCAAACCAGTGTTTACCTATTTCGCGCCTAAATCTAAATTTGCCTAATTTAAAACCATTGTTACGAGTTCGCTCCTGGTTGGATAGTTTGAGTACCTTGGTAATGTCCCCTTTGTTCAGCCCTGACTTCCATTTATACACCTCTATCATATCGCCTCTCACTCTACGTCTCTCGAGGGAGTGCAAATTAAGATGCTTTAACCTGTCTCTGTACTCAAGGTTCCTAATGCCCAGGATTAGCCTTGTCATTCTCCTCTGAATTCTTTCCAAGGATTCTATATCCATTTGTAATACAGTGACCAGAATTGAACTGCGTAATCCAAGTAAGGTCTCACAAGCGCCAAAAAGGAAATGAATTGTTACTGATATCCTATATATGTATCACATTTAACAAAGAAAACGTTTTTATGACGTCATGGTCTCGTAGCCAGTCACAACGCGTGGGAGATAACCAATCAGAGCGTTTGGTAAAACAGTCGGAATTACGGCTGCCCTGCCGGTAGCCGGTGGGAGAGGAGGGTTACCGGCTTGGGGGTTGGGGTGATTAGGGTAGGAGTGGAGGTGGGCTAGAATAATTGTGCGGCTAGCAAGACTGGATTTTTTATTATTTAGAAGCATATAATAAGATAACCTGTCGCTTAATACCTTGATTCACTCATACTGGTTGTGAGCTAATATTCTTGCTTTGCGCAACCACTGTTACCAGAACAGAACCACACATAGACCACATTCACACCACACTCATGATAATGCCCAACGATATTCACATTTTCTGTCAAGCTTGTTACGATATCTGTGTCGCCTTCGCCTGCCCTAACTACAGGGGAAATCGAAATCAAACAACACCTCTAGGCATCACAGACCATGTAGCACTAATATGTGAAGGGAGAACGCTACCTCTTCCGCCTGGGGTGTGGTGGGAATCTTATTTGCCTTAATGACCCTTGTGCAGTCAATAGGCATTAGCCTGTATTTTAAGTAATTAAACGTGGTAGAGCCTAATTACAGGGAACTACTGATATTTGTTTAATGAATATCCATGACATTGGCTGCATAACCAAGTATGACAAGGAAATTAAAAGACATGCTTAATTCATAAAATGGTGAAATTACATAAAGATTATGTTACTAGGTGCAATATGGTTGTCATATATACTGTATAAAAAGCAATTGACATGACAGTCTACAGTGGTGAATAGGTTAGCCAGTAGCCGGCCATGGCTAGACTCAGTTTTTACTTATTCTCCATCATCCTTAAAGGTTACTGCATGATGTAAATAAATATTGAGAATATAAGTTGCCATATATGCAAAACTTTTCAACATTCCTAATTAGTTCAAATAGACTGAGGGAAGCCTATGCAAGCAGTGGCGTGTATAATTAGGAAGGAAGGTATGCATTAATTACCCTATGGATTGGGTGGCATAATTATTTTTCTTAGTAAACGACTTTCAAATGACAGCACTATATTTGATGAGATGTGGTGAGGAAGCTAGTAAGCACCGATTCATATTAGAATAATATCAATGTAACTTGTTTGTATAGTCATTTAGAGGAAGCTTCCGAGAGCAACGTCTTAAGCGACTATACTTAGCAGGCAAGGATTCCACGGAGTACACTTGTCTCGTGAGGGGGTAAAGACGTTGTCTGCATCCCTGGAGCGTGAAATTGTCACTCCGAAGGGGGGGTTTCGCCAGTAGAGAGAGGTCGGGGAAAGTGGGAGTCAAAAAACAAGCAGGTCCTGGGAAGTAAAATTAGTTGCTCAGGACAAGGGGTAAAACAGGACCAGGGAAGAGTAGGTTTAAATGTATACTATACAAACAGTAGGAGCGTTAGAAATAAAACAGACTTGCTGAGAGCGGTTGTATGTACCGAGAATGTAGACGTCATAGCAATCACCGAAACTTGGATGAATCTGGCGAGCAAATTTTTTTTATCAGAGTACCACAGAGAAGGGTACAACCTTTTTCACAAGGACAGGGAAGGTAGGAAGGGGGGAGGGGTCGCACTCTTCGTCAAGGATACATTAAAATGTTGTATTAATAATTCAATAATGGGTGAAAAAGGAACCGAGTCTGTATGGGTAGAAATCACGGAAGGAAGAGAAAAACTAATTATGGGAGTGATTTACAGGCCCCCAAGTCTTGGCAAAGAAGCAGCTCAGCCCATATGGCAGGAAATGAGTAGGGCAGCAAAATATAGCAACCTATGCATTATGGGGGATTTCAACTTCAGAAATAGTGACTGGGACAACATTGTAGGCGATTATGAATCTGAAGACTTCCTAGATGCAGTACAGGACAATTTTTCGAAACAACTAATTACAGAACCTACTAGAGGTGACAATATATTGGACCTAGTATTAACAAATAAAAAAAATATTATCAGAGATATCACAGTAGGGGAAGAACTAGGTAACAGTGATCACAGAGAAATCAGGTTCACCCTAAATTGGGAAACGAAAAACAATGACAATATGGTCAGAGTCCCAAACTTTCGGTTGGCGGATTATCAGGGGCTAAGAAGGTACCTAGGTGAGGTCACCTGGGAACAGTCACGTCAGTCCCCAGTAGGAAGGGGTGAGGTCATAGATGACACAACAATCGATCATGACTATAATATATTCACTAGTATACTACATAAAGCACAAGAACAAAATATACCCTACAGAAAAATTAGGTCAAATAAGAATGAGCCAAGATGGATGACCAGAAAACTTAAACATGACATAGGAATAAAGAAAGGAATATATAAGAAATTAAAGGGAGGGGAGGAGCAGCTCAGAAACAGGTATAACGAACTATCTAGGAATGTTAAGAAAAATGTAAGGAAAGCAAAGAGAGACTATGAAATCAAAATAGCAAGAGACTCCAAGGCGAATCCCAAGGGATTTTTCCAGGTATATAGGACAAAGGTCAAGGCCAAAGTTGGGCCTTTAAAGTCAGGGAGGGGAGAAGTGATAAATGGCAGTGAAGAAATAAGCAAAGCATTGAACAGCTACTTCTTATCAATTTTCACAGAAGAAATTTGAGATGAAATTCCAGAGGTGGAACTGATATTTAAGGGAAAGGAAGAAGAGAAATTATAGAATATCACTATCAGAAAAGAGGATATTCTTAAGAAGATAAATAAACTAAAGAAAACAAAATCCCCAGGGCCGGATGAAATTTTCCCTCGAGTCTTGAAAGAGTGTAGGGAACAGATTAGCGGACCCCTCGTAAACTTCTTTACAATATCATTAGACACTGGAGTTGTGCCAGACTTGTGGAAACAGGCAAATGTAGTACCCATATTCAAAAATGGAGACAGAGCATCAGCATCAAATTACCGGCCGATCAGTTTAACGTCAGTAGTGGGGAAATTTCTTGAATCAATTATAGCAGATAGCATCCGATCGCATCTAGAGAAAAGCAAATTAATCTACGACTCTCAACATGGGTTTACAAAGGGAAAATCTTGTCTTATAAATCTGCTGACGTTTTTTAGGAAAGTCTTCGACGTAGTAGATAATGACGAGAATTACGATGTTATTTATTTAGACTTTAGCAAAGCATTTGACAGAGTACCGCATCAGAGGCTTCTGAGAAAAATTAAGGCTCATGGTATCGAGGGGAAAGTTTTAAATTGGATAAAATCATGGCTCACCGATAGAACGCAGAGGGTCAGCGTAGATGGTGTTAAATCTGAGTGGGGCCGTGTAACCAGTGGGGTTCCCCAGGGGTCAGTACAAGGCCCACTCTTGTTCATAATCTACATACACGATCTAGATACTGGGATCAGCAGTGACATAATCAAGTTTGCGGATGACACCAAAAGAGGGCGGCAAATTAATTCAGGGCAGGATGCAAATGCATTACAGAAGGATCTAAATAAACTGCAGGGGTGGTCTGAAAAATGGCAAATGAAATTCAACACCAGCAAGTGCAGTGTACTTAATATTGGAAGAACAAATACTTATAATGTATACAGCCTTAACAACATCAACCTAGAGAAGTCGACTTGTGAAAGAGACCTAGGGGTACTTGTAAGCCCGGACCTATGGCCTAGAAAACAGTGCGTTAATGTTCGAAATAAGGCAAACAGAGTATTGGGTTTTATATCTAGAAGTGTAAGTAACAAGAGTGCAGAGGTCTTATTGCAACTATATCTTGCGCTAGTAAGGCCGCACCTCGATTATGCGGTTCAGTTGTGGTGCCCCGATTATAGAATGGATATAAATTCACTAGAGTCGGTGCAGCGAAAAATGACAAAAATGATTCCGGGACTTAGAAACCTTCCACATCAGGATAGGTTAAAGAAACTTAACTTGCATTCCCTAGAAAGACGAAGAGTGCGGGGAGATATGATAGAAGTATTTAAGTGGGTGAAAGGAATCAATAAAGGGGATATAGATAAAGTTCTTATAATATCCGAGCAGGATAGGACTCGAAGCAACGGATTCAAGTTGTATAAGTTTAGGTTTAGGAGGGAGATAGGAAGGAACTGGTTCACAAATAGGGTGGTGGACGAGTGGAACAAGCTTAGCAACTTTGTAGTAAGTGCGGGAACTCTGGAAAGTTTCAAAAGGAGGCTAGATAGATTCATGGATGATAGAGAGTGGTAGTAACTCTCGACAGGAGCTGCCATGCACAGGCCAACCGGCCTATTGCAAACTCCTTATTTTCTTATGTTCTTATGTTCTCATGTATGGTTACCCACTGCCAGTCGTAGATTTTGCTTTCACTTGCACTCTATCCTATACCCTAATACAGTTATTCAACACCAAGCTATTTTTCAGTGAATTTTATAATTCATTAAATTTACCCTCCATAGTATTGACTGGCCATAAAAACTTTTCGAGTGCGCAATGTGATTTCTTTTTTCCTTCATGGTCATAGTTTGTTCTCTAATCCTTATACAATACACATGATAAATATTACTCACACACACGTGGGTGTGTGTATAACTACTCAGAGAAGTCCGCTTTATCTGTAATGGCAATTTTGTAATTACTCTTAAAGGGGTTGACTTGCTGTAAACGAAGAGAGTAATATGATAATGTTTAAAGTAACCTCTAAAAATACTTTTCGTAATTAAATATGAAGGTCTAAACAAATTTTTTGCATGGTCTGAAAAACGGTAGATGAAATTTAATGTGGACAAATGTAAAGTACTTAGCTTTGGAAGATGTAAACAGAGGCGCCAGGTGTCAGATGAACAACGTTGATATAATGAAATCCGACTGTAAAAAGTTTCATGTTGACCTGTGATATTCTTACCCTGATTAAACTTCAAATACACATTCAGTTTCAGAATCATAATAAACTCTGTATAAATATTGTAGTGAAAACCTAAAATTCACAACTTTATAGGTTGGATGCTCATATGAGCAATAGGGGTTGGGTGTAAACGGGACTGCCCAGTATGGGCCAATAGGCCCGCTGCAGTTTCCTCCATTCTTATGTTCTTTTGTACATATTACCCAACTCCTATATATTATGACATCTTACATAATGACCAAAGGCACCCAACTAACCCGGCATAGCTAGTCAACATTAAGAAACAATCAGCCACCTGGCAGTACAACCATAACATACTTATTCAGATAATACAAAAGATAATACAACTTGACCTAACATACACTGGTAACATACAATACCTACAAAATAAAGATAACACGGACCAAATATAACATACAATGGTAACAAAAGTCAAACCAGCAAATACAATGAAACTATTCCTATAAAGGATAAATCCTAATTTAGTCTTCCCTATCCCTATAACATGGAACAAGCAGACAAAACCTAATTACGTTAAATCAACGATCTAACAGGGTACCCCTACTGCTAATGCCGACGGTGGTCCTGCGCTGGAGTGTGAGTACTCTGCCCCCTCCTTAACCGGCTCCACACACAACTAGAGACCTATAAGTGCACTATACCTTTACTCCCTGCCAGTCCCTCACACGAGACTTCCACCAACAGGCTTCTTGGTCTGGTATAATCCACGCTCTTGCAAATACTCTCCCGGGGAGAGTTTGGATAATCTTAAAAGACACGATACTTTCTCACCTCCAGTGAGGTTCACACCGCGACCTGTCACGCTCTGCCGAATATTGTGCCGACTAGCCTGTCGAAATCCACAACCTTGACTAGCGGCAGAGATCTGAACCAATCACGAGGGTTACCTATATTACATCATGAGTAACTGCTAACCGCTAATTTTCATCCTGCTCATGGCAGAAAGATTTAGGGGTAATGCTAAGTAGGAATATTAACCTAAGACAACAATGAGCATATGCTCGAAACATGGCTAACAAAGTACTTGGGTTTATACAAAGGAGTGTTAATTACAAGACCATCGAGGTTATCATGTTTGGATGTTAACGCCCTCTGGTTCTTTTAATGATTACTGTCAGGTTGAACACTTTCGCTTTCACCAAGGATATTGAATAAGATTATGAACAGTTGTAACAACATATGTCTATTTACAAGTATTTACACTGACAATCGGCATGAAGACAATACAGAGCAACATAAACAAATGTGGTAAGGAAGTGCCGGACTGCCGGCCGGAACAAATGTCGGAAGTGTAGACACTGTATGTCAAGCGTGGAGTCTTGTATATACACTCGGCACAGGCGGTAAATTGGCGTCTTCTCAACAACTGTACAGGAAATCAAATGTCCACCTAACTGGCACAGATACTTGGTAATGGACCCGAGAGGAACAGCACAGAGGCTTGAGCGGACAGTGCTGACGTGCTGACATACAAAGGTTAGGAGTGCAGCAGTTCACACCAACGTGATCATGAATAAAAGGAGGTAGCAGATGACCAACTGCGTCAGAGGAAGGGAGCCAAGTGCCCAGCCATACGGTTACACCCCGCACCAATGAGGATTAAAGAATGAGAAATTGAAATTGAAATACTTTATTAACCATAAAACTATTACATCAAAAGGACAAAGTAGAATACTACTCACACCATCACCTTTGCCAACCCTTTCTAGGGTTTACAAAAAGTTATAAATGTTATAACAATACAAGCATTATTTTTACATCAATGAAATAGTTCATTTTGACATGAACACTGTACTACAATAAAAGAACAGATAATGTAATCCTACACAATATTAAATGCTGTATCCTTGGAGCAAAATTTTTATACATTGCAAGAATTACTTAAATTTTTCCATTATTAATCATCCAACAAACTTGTTTCTTTAAAGTAGTGATCTCACTGTTCCTGTATGGTTGGATTTTATCACATCCTAATACATAATGTTGTGGTGTATGTGCATCCCTAAGATGACACAGTTGACCCGCCCCTCCACTTATCTGCCAGTAATATTTGTATCCCAATCTTAGTCTCATTATAAGTGTCAACAGATGATAAGGTGTTTTGTAAAACATACAAATAGTGCTGAAAACTCTCGCTACATACGGCAATCACTTCTCTTCTTGCTTTTTCCCATTCTTCTCTTTTTCCTTTCATTTTCCTCTTTATCGTTCTAATACCTACATAAATAACAATATCTATACACATCTTTTCTGCACCTTTTTGGGCCAATTTGTCAGCCATTTCATTTAAGTGAATCCCCACGTGTGATGGAATCCATACAAGCTGCACTTTACATTCCATTTCTTGCATTATTATGGTCAGTCGTTTACAGATATTAACAATATGAAAATTACCGGATTTTTACTCTGAAAAGCTTCTAATGCACTTCTACTATCAGCAAAAATATATGCTTCTTTACATTTCTCTATAGCAACCTGGAGTCCTTCACAAATTGCGTGTAGTTCAGCGTGGATGAGGTGTTGCTACTAATTATTTTACAACCGTTTCATCTGCATAACACTCATTGATAAAATATTCCTTTATAAAAACACCACATCCCGCTTGACCGTTACTTAATACTGATCCATCACGATATATATGTACAGTGTTTCGCCTGGTAAAACTCTTTATTTTCTCTAAAAAGACATTTCGTAAATAACTGGTATGCCAATCATCTTTTTTCCCCTTAAGCTGTAAAATATCTACTGTAATGCATCCTTCCTGCCATGGTCTAAACCTAAAATAAGTTTGTAATGAAACGCAATATTTATCTACTCCATACTCCATCATACTATTATACAATAGCCTTGCATACTTGGACACATTTCCAAGATCTGTTCTTTTATTTAAGCACATTATTGTACGGGACAACCTATTATCTCTTCCTCTCCTAATGGTCCTAAGAGTAGCGGCTACAGCTAGTTCCTTTACTCTATGTTTTCTACTTGGTAAATCTAACTGCATTCTCATTATATCAATTCTCGTGTTCCGTTGACACCCTAAAACAATTCTCATGGCCTCGTTTTGTATCACTTCAAGCTTTTGAATAAGTTTCCTACTATGCATTATAAGGATGGGAGCTGCTATGTCAATGACTGAACGTATAGTACTGATATAAGCCATCCGTAAAATAGGAATACCTGCGTCATTTTCCTTCCATGCCAAAGCTCTTTAAAGGTCTTAAACGTCCTTTACATGCATTCTCCAGGCATTGCATCCCACTTGCTTTACTGTTGGACTTATACCCAATGTACATCCTAAGGTATTTGTGAGCATCAACTTTTTCTAGCCTTAATCCATTCAAAAATAAATCCCCTTGTTCATAATTTCTGACCAGATATTTAGTGGTTTCATTGTTAATTACAAGGCCCATTCTACAATAAAGTGTACTCAATGCAACTAAAGCCTCTTGCATGTTTCTCATACCTTTACACTGTAAAAGTCTATCATTCGTATATATTATAACTTGAGTGTCTCCGGGAAATTCGTAGCGAGCCATTATGTTCATCAATATGTTAAAAAGAGTGGGGCTAAGTACACCTCCTTGTGGAGTCCCCAACTCCGTCTCTCCTTCCTCCGAGTACCAACCCTGAAACCATACTCTAGCCATTCTGTTACAAAAGTCCTACAGGTAGCCTCGGAGTTATTCAAACAGTTTACAACACAGTCTGCAGTACTTCTCAGTCTCATCAATCCATGTAAATTGGGCGCCAAGAGATTTTCCACTTTATACAACAACCCGTGTAATACTTTTCTTTCCACCATTTTACTAAAATCTCTAATGTTTTTTGGTATTGGTACAAATATTGCTTTCTTCCACTTATAAGACATATTAAACAATTCTAACAGGATCCCTTCTCTAATACCAGCGAGACAGTTAAAGATATCATATGTTTTTCCATCATCACCGGGTGCCGTAGACTTTCCCTTTGTAATCACATATAATAACTCGCCTGTCGTTATAGATACACATGTATCATCCCCCAGTGTACACTGACTTTGCACTAACTGACGCCTAAGTCTACTCTTACTTTGTAAAGAGGCCTGTACACTCTGAGGTAATTTGGCAAAACTAGCAATCCCAGCCCATTTCCTAAAAAGTTGATTTGCTTTCCCTGTGGGACAGCGTAGCTGTTGCCCTTGCTTTGAACACCATACGCTTTATTCACTTCCTTCCATATGTCACCCAAGCTTTTGCCTTTAGCGATTCTCCCTACAAGTCTGCCCAGTATTTATTCCGCGTCTCTTGCTCGATTTCATTACATTGGTCAACAGCCAAAATGGTTCACATATGAGATCATGCTCACACAACTAATTTCATATTGCTGAATTCGAATCTGATATTTGTTTTGTTCTATCAGACCAGGTTTTATAAAAAAATCAATAGGTACAAATATTTAATATTCCATCACGTGTCGTGCAAAAGATGAGATTATCTCATGCGACGGTGCTTTCATGACTAATTTCATATTAATGAATATTAATTGGATGTTTCATTCTACCATCAGACCTACTTTCTTAAAGAATAAAAAAAATAGTAAATATAGTAACATTATCGCGTCATGCAAGATACAATTTTAAACCTATCACAGATAAGCTCATAAAAAATTGTACCAAAAAACATAAGTTCAAATCCTTTATAATGACAAAATATGAAGTTCTAAAAGTGCTTCTGAACTTTACTCTTTCTCTTGTACAGCTTGCTCTCTTCTTGTTGCAGTGTCCAGCAATAGTCGCCCATCATGTTAGGACTCAATTGTCCCTGATATCTGCTCTCCATTATGGCGATATCTTGATGAAATCTTTCGCCGTGTTCATCACTAACGTCTCCAAGGTTACCTGGGAAAAATTCAATATGAGAATGGAAAAAATGCAATTTCAAGGACATCCTTGCTCCCAATGCATGATAATTCTGAAGCATGGTTGTTACGATTTCTTTGTAGTTGTCAGCACGATAGTTTCCAAGAAAATTCTTTGACACATTGACAAATGATTCCCTTGCTTTTTTCTCCAGTGGGTTCAATGTTTTGGTGAATTCGCTATCATTAACTAGTATACGAATTTGTGGTCCATTCAAGACACCTGCTTTCAACTTGGCTTCGGAAACCACACCACCTAGTTTCTGAGATAAGTATAGAGTCCCAGCACCGAATTGATCCATAGCTTTGATGAAATTTTTAGCCAAACCGAGCTTTAGAGGCAGTGGAGGCAAAAATATCTTTTCTGGATCTACAAGCGGATTGTGAGCACAGTTAAACCTTCCAGGCGCATCTCTTGGTCTTGTCGGCCAATCCTTTCTCACATGGTGCTCTGCATCAGCTCTGCTGTTCCACAAGCACAAAAAGCACATGTGCTTTGTGTAGCCACTCTGAAGGCCCAGTAGTAAAGTGATGACTTTGAGATCGCCACATATCTTCCACTGGTGTTTCTCATACTCTATAGCGGCCAACAGAATTTTCATTGTTTCATAGCTCTCAGTCATTTTTGTTGCGTGTGCTATTGGGACAGATGAAAGCCGATTGCCATTGTGTAAAAGAACAGCTTTCAGAGAGTCTTTTCCTGAGTCTATAAACAGCCTCCAATCCTCTGTCTTGTATGTTTCAGACTTGCAGAGTTGTTGCATGAGAGATACTGCGTCCTCGCAATAACAAAGGTTGTTTGCCATCTTGAAAAATGCAGACAGCTGTCTATGTCGGTAACGCGCTGTAGTGATATGCACTCCATCTTCTAGCAGGTTACGCTGCTTTAGTCTGGATCCCAAAACTTCAGCCTTTTCTTTTGACAAGTTTAGGTCCCTGATGAGATTATGAAGCACTTCTTGAGTAAATAGTTTAGGCCTGGTGTTAGGTTCTGAATAATAAGTTCTATATACAGGAGAGAACACAAACACCTGTATAGTTTTGTAGGTTCGGTTTACTGGATAAGAGTATGTACACAAAGGAGAGCAGCACTCTCTCTTGACTAGGCTCCTTGTCAACTGCTATAGGCGACGTATGGCAAGTGATACATTAGCAGCTTCCATACGTCGCCAGGCACATTAATTAAGCGTGTGGGATATGGTAATAACATTGCCACACGCTGCTAGCTAGGCTGAATAAATAATACATAAATGGAGCACATACATAATATACATACATGACATATAATCCAGCATACATAATATACATACACCTCCCTCCCCCCTATACGCTCATAGCAAAGTCTTGAGCGGACCTTTTCTTTTGGATCCGTTCTGAGCGTCGAGGGACTTCATCACTGGGAAGGGTATGGGACTCAACACTGGTGGCGGGGCCAGCAGAAGGCATTGTTACGGGTCGGAGAAAACGGCGGTTCCTCCACCACACACGACCACTGGGTAACCGCACCTGGTAGTCCCGTGACCTGCCGAGACCCATGACTACGCCTACTTTGTCCCAACGTAGGGAGGTCGGGTCCTGAACACGGACTTGGGTGCCGACACTCAACCTGGGGAGAGAACGGGCGTGGTCATTGTAGCGGGCGACGACGTCCTGAACACGTTCGGCGGCTCGGCGATCACAATCCTCTGTCTTGGCCTGCCACTCCTTGGAGAAGGATTGAGGGTGAGCAGGGACACAAGAACGAAGGGGGCGTCCATACAAGACCTGGGCAGGGGAGCGTCCGGTGTAGTTAGGTGTGTTGCGGAGTTCAAGAAGACCCCTGTCGAAGGCCTCGCAGTCAATGTTCCCAGAAGGGGCCACCTTAAGGATGAGGTGCTTCAGGGATTTGACAGCAGCCTCAGCGTGGCCGTTGGACTGCGGGTAATGGGGCGATGACAACACATGCCGGACTCCCCATCGGTCAAGGAACACAGCAAAGTCCCGGCTTGTGAACTGAGGCCCTCCGTCGGTTCGCAGGCGTACAGGAACGCCCACGTCACGGAAGTAGTGGCGGAACTTGCTGATGGTGGCGGCAGACGTCGTGTCATTACCGCACTTGATGACAACCGGCCAACCAGAGAGACGGTCGACGATAACGAGGAAGGACTTTCCTGACACACAGAAAAAGTCGGCCGACACAGACTCAAAGGGGCGGGTGGGGTTGTCGTCACTCATAAAGGATTCCTGCTGCTGGCTGGGTTGTAATACGCGGCGGGGCTTACACACCTGGACAGCATTGGAGACGTCGGGGTCGATGCCAGGCCGGAACACAGTCTGTCTTGCACGCCGTTTGGTGGCCTCGGCTCCACAGTGACTGTCGTGGAGGCGAGCCAAGGCGTGGAGACTTGAAGCAGCAGGGACAACTACCGAAGGAGAGGTGTCACTGGCCAGAGGTAGGGGTAGGGCGGCAGCAGGGTAGTTGCTGCTCCCTTCGTGCACCCTGTTGGCGTGTTTTACCTCGAGAATCGGTGTTGGGAAGTCCTGGGAGATGATGGCCAACTCTTGGCAATGTCTGTAGGACAGCAAAGGAGTCGGGACGCCATTATGCACATCAATCCAGGCTTGACACGACCTGTTGCCAAAGGTGACGTGTGCATAGAGTGAACCTAGGGCCGGGGTCATCTGTGAACCATCTGCCATAAAGCGGAGATCCTTGGGGGGCGGTCCTAGATCACTTGGAGAGAGCCCCAAGCATTGCAAATGCTGGGGACCGATGACTGTAGCATCAGCGCCGGTGTCGGGCAACATCTGAAGACGGGATGACACACCGCCGTAGGTCACGATGAAGCTGATGTACTGGGGGACTTTGGTCCTGGGACGCTGGGGGGAGCACACATTCCTAATGTGGCTCGAGCGTTGTCAGGAGTCGTCGTACCTCTGATTGGAAGACTGTGGGCGGCCCTCTCTGGTGGAGGGGGGCTGAAGCTTCCGCCGACGCGGTCCCTTGGGTATGTTGGAAGGGCAACACTTGTCATAGTGGCCCAGACGACCACACACATTGCACTGGACGCGTTTGGCTGGGCACCGTACTGTGAGTGACCAGTGGCCCTTACGGTCACAACTGTTGCAGGTAGACTGAGCAGCTGGACACACCTGTGTTCCGTGCTGCTTACCACAGTTGTTGCAAAATAAACCGGGCGTGGACGTGGTGGGCGAAGGCGTAGGAACAGACTTCTTGTCCTTCTTGTACCGGGACACAGCGCGTACAGCTGTAGGGGGAGCACGGATGGCAGAGGTGGCACACCTGGCAGCCTCATAGGAGCGACATATCGTCAACACATCCTTAAGAGAAGAGAAAGAGTCGAGGGAGGTGAGGCGTTGGACAAGTTCCTCGTCCTTAACACCCATCAGGATCACCTGCTTCAACTGGGTCTCCTCGCACTGCTGGTGGTGGCCTGGACATATATCTACCTCTTCCGAGGCTCTCTTAAGACGCACGTAAAAGGCATCAAAAGACTCACCCTCCATCTGTCTGCAGCTAAACAATTCCCTCCTGCGCAGAGCTTCATTCTGCTGTCCTTTGATGTGCCGTTGTAGAACGTCCAGTACCTCCTCTACAGACAGCAAAGAGGTTGGGGGTACCTGCAACGTATGTTCCAAGACACGCTGAATTTCCAAGGACAGGCACATACGCAGCTGGATGAGTTGTTTAGGCTGTGACAAACTCTGGAGATCCACCATTGTAGAATAATCAGTCCACCGTCGCCGCCATTCACGAAAAGTCTGGAAAGTCTCATCAGGCTTCAAGATGGGCGGCGTTTGAGCTGCTGCTTTAGGTGGGGCTGGGGGGCGTGAAGGAAGCATGGATGAGGTATCTGAACCAGTCAGTACCGAGGCAGTGTTAGAGCCAGGGGCTTGGTTAACAGTGAGGCGAGATATCAAGGCTTCAAACCGTTCACTGTCTTCCAATCTCCGTTGGTTGTCTCGTTCTGCCTCTGCTTGCCTTCTGTGCTCATCCGCCAAACGTCTGTGGGCTTCATCCTCGCGTTTCTCATCTCTCATAAACTTCAGTAAAGCAATTATCTCTGGAGACAACGCTGAATATTGAGGTGAGGGACTGCGCGATGTGGGGGCTGGAGCGTCGTGGCCGGCCTGGTCATCCATCTCTGCGGGGCTATCACCCGCCTGAGTCATCCAGACGCTGGGTCCACGGCTACGTAAGGCGTGAGACATAACTACTTCCTCTGTGTACTATGTCTTAAATCAGTGTTGACCGGTCAGCCCGTCGTATCAACAAGATTTCAGACAAAAAATTAATTAAATACACAGATAAGTAGGTTATATATATAAAATATATATAAGGAAGCCACGCGGTCAGCGAGTGTTAGTACGTGTATGTGTGTGAGTGTGTCCCGGGCCGGCAAAGCGTCTCGCCCCAGCTGTGAGGGGGGGGGGGGGGGTGGAGGCGGCGCTGTGAGGGGGGGAAAGGGAGAAGCGCGGCGACTCCCAGTCAGTCCAGTTACCCTCAGAACGCGGTCAGAGACGGGTGCACTGAACTCTACTCCTTACAAATGCCCAGAACGTGCCGTATACCTTGGGAATCCTTTAGAACAAGGTCACACATGAATGGCACGAACACACAATGCACTAAACACTTCACAGAAAATCACTGTCACTGACACTGCTCAAAGTTGCTGAGATTCTTCGAGGAGAGCTGACGCGCGGGAGTTGACCCAAGCGAGAGTCCATAGAGTCCATAGCCGGCTTTCTACAAACTTTGCACTATCACTCGTAATTATCCAGTAAGATCGGATCACTGCACCATGTTAGGTTCTGAATAATAAGTTCTATATACAGGAGAGAACACAAACACCTGTATAGTTTTGTAGGTTCGGTTTACTGGATAAGAGTATGTACACAAAGGAGAGCAGCACTCTCTCTTGACTAGGCTCCTTGTCAACTGCTATAGGCGACGTATGGCAAGTGATACATTAGCAGCTTCCATACGTCGCCAGGCACATTAATTAAGCGTGTGGGATATGGTAATAACATTGCCACACGCTGCTAGCTAGGCTGAATAAATAATACATAAATGGAGCACATACATAATATACTTACATGACATATAATCCAGCATACATAATATACATACACCTGGTATTTTCAGAGTCATCCTGGTAGTCGTTTTCCATTGAGGTAGAGGTAGAATCGGAATCACTCAATTCTTGTTCAGTCGGTGGATTTGGGACTGGAAGTTCAGCACTGTGCGGTACTGGTCGGATTGCAGAAGCAATATTGGGGTACTGTACCTTGCCTCGTGTCTTGATTTTTATTCCCTTAATATTTGTGAAACAGAAGTAGCAGTCACTACTTTGGTCTTTAGGTTCACGCCATATCATTGGTACAGCAAACGGCATTCCTGAACTTCGTTTACAACACATCCACTCGCTCAGGTGGTTAACACAAGACTTACAGGCTACAGGAGGTGCCCATTTCTTGTCTTGGTCACCCAAATGACATTTGAAGTAACTTTTGTAGTTCAGTCGAACAGCTTTTGTGATTGGTTTCTTGAGGCTACCAGGAGTGAAGGCACCACATATGTAGCAAAAACTGTCAGCACCGTTCACACACTTGCGACGTTCCATGTTTTGTTAATTTCAGAGTAATTACAAATCATGCAGGTGTAGATATGCAATACCATGAATCAGCAAACTGAAACAAACAAAAAAGCACAAATGAGGACAAAATAATTGCATAAGTGGAGCCAATGAGCATATAAATTACTGTATGAATAGCATGGTACACTAAATATATAGATATGCTGGTTCTGGAAACCTGAGCCTGATACAGCTATACGAATGTCATAATTGAGTTCAGCACATACAATTACACTAGAATCAGACTGTTTTGATCCAGAACCATGAGATTTTTTTTTTTGTTGACCAGTGTTATCATTTGGATTTGCACCTCTCTAAGGAGTTTACTCCAGCCCTGAACCAATTTGTCATTCACATACATATTACGTTTCCCATGATTTCTTTCTCTTTTATAACTACACTTACTTGTCGTCAAAACATTATCAATAATATGTAATAAATCATCATAAAGCTATCAACATCCTTTGGATCATATTCTGTATACCAATCCTGTATAGTAGTGACCAGCTCCTGTTTTTGTCTTCTAGCAACCAATATCTTTTCCGCTTAATTAACTTCTGTATTTCGTTAATATGTATAGTAATTCGTGATGTAAAAGATCATTAAGCAAATCCCTAACTATGTCAGCATTCGCTCTTATTCCACATGTATTAAAACATACTGCATAATCTAACCTTCCTCCGTGTATGTGGGTAGGCTCATGATTCCCCAGTATTTCAATATCATCAAACTCCTCAAGAAGTGTAACCATCTCCTTCCATTAAGGTTGCTGGGTCCCATAGTACCCAGAACTTCGTGTCTTGCATTAATATCACCAACCATAACTCGGGCATGTCATCAATATCCAAACTTTGAGGATGTACATAGATGTTAACAATACTATACATATAGACCTCCCTTAGACGTAGGTTTTAACTCATAAGCTTTCAACACCATTCTGCTTATCAGCTATTGCCAACTCAACCGGTACATTTTTCCGAACATAAGTTAACAGACCTCTTGTATTATTTCTATTAATAGCTAGTAAACAGAAACATTAATAATCACGTAAATTTATCAAATTACCATCCTCCGTGCCCGTCTCTTGTAAGGCTATAACATCCCTCTTATACAACAGCGCATAAGCATGCACATCTGTAGACCTAGGACGTAAGTTAATTACACTCCATGAAAGTATACTTAAACTAGTGCTCTCCAATTTTCCTATTAACAACAGAAATTACCTTTATTCTCTCATTCACAAACTGTTCCATTACTTCTTTCACTCGAGCTAATACCTTATCATGTAATACTTCAAGGATATCATCCCACTTGCGGGTTATCTCTTCCCTTATGTCCACATTTCCGGTCCCCCAAAGCAAAGATGGTTTGTCAGATTTATTACTGTATTATTTTCAACCTTCTTTCCTCTTAGTTCAACATCCACATTTCTCTGTTCACAAATGGGCAATTACCTTCTGGTTGTCCTCTACATTTTTTCTAAGCATCCGAATTTCTTGCCGGAGTTGAACTACTACACCATACACATCACCAAACTTGTCAATTACCTTCTCTTCTGGAACAACTTTTGGTGCAGCTCCTGCACCATTTCCTGTTACCTTCAACATGTCAATCTGTTCCATCCTTTTCTTCCACACGTTCTTAGTTGAAGGTAGAGTTGTCTTACCTGCAACTCCTCGTCCTTCCTCCTTTTCTTTCTGTTGCACCTCCCCCATTCTCTGCCACCACATACCACGCATCTGTGGCTTCTTATTGCAAATTGAGGAACCTGCGTTAAGCGCACAACATTTTGCCCAAGCTTTATTTTATTTCCACAGTCTATTGAATTATGATTTTTTCCACAATAACGACACCGACATTCACTTTGACATTTCCAGGCCATATGGCCCCACCTGCTGCACTTGCAACTCAAAACAGGTTGTTCAATAAACTTTGTAATTCTCCTATATCCTATTCCAGAAATGAAAATCATCTCCTGAACGTCTTCCTTCATCAAGGCTACCACTTGGCTCTTCTTCTCACCTCGGATTTCGTGTCACTTTGCCCAGACGAATCGTGTTTCGTTAAGAAGAAAATCAGGATCCAGTGTAACCGGGTACATGAAGACGATCACCTTGGTGTGTGTGTGGCGTTCTGTGTCCTGAGGCATCGTCATTATCACTTCCTTAAATTCTGTCGTCGTCTAAGACTTTACAGCCTCATCCCCAGTTACAGTCGGATAGGAGTTAATACGACCGTCCTTAAGCAGGGGTTCAAACTTTTTATGCTCTTTTCCCAGTGTAGCAGCCCACAACAACCGCTCATAAAATGACATGTGTGAATCACTTGGAAAGTTCAACCTCCTCCTCACTGAGCGGTTTCCACCACCTGGGTTGCTCGGCACATAGGTACTTTCACGATGATCCAATTGAGTAACCTGCTGTGTTTTATTCCCAGTTGAATTCTTTCTACTCTCTTTTGTGTATGTCGTCCTTTTCTTCCTATCATTCATGATCTCATCACTATCACTTCCTACACTTTTCTTCGTCAACTCTTGCCTCCTCTTCTTTTCTTTCTTACTAGTTACTTCTTGAAAACTGTCACCTCCATTGTTGTTGGCCGCGGATCATCTGCTTCCGATTCGCTACTTGAAAGCCGCAGGTCATCTTTTATGCTGTTCAGTAGTGCAATCTTTTCTTCTCTAGCCAAAGCCTTCACAAGTTTCTACTCACCACTTGCCCCAGGCATGGTGCAAAGCTTAGGCAGCCAGTGAAAATCGACAGGGTTTTCGTAGAGTACAAGGCTGACATGTCCGACCAGTACGGCCAGCGTTCAGAGAATGCCAAAGAATGAAAGGAAGGCAAAATTAAAGGCCGTATTTCGCGTTTGATTGCTCGACCATTTTAGTAATGTTCTCACGTACCAGAAAGCGACACCATCGTTTATCTTATATGGCATTTCCCTGAGAAGACTTTTAATGTTAAATATATGAATTATATTTTGTTTATAGTAAACAGGGACTAAAGATATGTTATCCATGAATAAAATGTTTGTAGGGTTAAATAATTGAATGTATAAATAATTCGTTTATGATCCCCTTCAACATTCAGCCTTCCCAAAGGGGCAACAAAGGTAAGAAATGAGGAAAATATACGGTATTATTGCGTTTTGAACCACGTTAATTTTATCTTATGTATCATTCATATGAGTCAAGGTTAGGGTCTAACCTTACCTACCATTAGGACAAGTTTGAGTTTAGTTTAGTTTATTAAAAGACGTGGTCGAGAAATAGTTCCATAACAGTAGCCTGGTGGGTAGGCAGCCCCAGTGAATTAGCTTATTTAGAAGCGTGTAGGATCATGATTTACTCCAAAAATCGGTATTATTTGAGGGCTTGCCCCTAATCAAAACCTTTTTGTGTTTGTTCTTTCATATTGTTGGCCCAAAATAGGGTGAATGGTATTATTGCAGTTTTCCACAACCATAGAATCGATAATTTTTTTATTTGTATAACATACTTTAAAGGCTATTATAAGAAACTTTTCTTCTATACCATTTTCCTCGCAAATGTATAATAGCGTCGGAAATTAAATAGCTTATTTATGTAAACACGGTTATAGTACTAAAAAAATCGTTTTTAATAACAATGATTTGGGGCCAAACGCTCTATTTTTACAAAGCAATGAAGGTCAAAGCGTTTGATACCCATAAAAACACACACGCGAAAATTCCATGTTGAAAGAGGTGTGTGGTTGAAAATGCAATTTTACCTCAGAAAATAACGATAAAGAACAATCCTTGCAATTGTTTAATTAGATTTCTCTTTAATAGTACCTTCCCCTCCTTGCAGAAGTGAAAAGTGATTACAGGTTGCACAACTGTGTTTAAATAAGGCATTCTTAAAACTCAACAGGAGTTTTGTTCTATGCAGCCAACATTTCACTTTGGATTCATTCAATCCACGTAGCTCTCCTCCAAAACTGAAACATTTGAATGCTTACTTCATGTGTTCAGAAAAAATTGTGCTTATGTTTGTCTGACACTTCTTGTAATAAAAACAAATATTCGTATACTACTGTTTTTAATCTTAAATTCCATTATAATTCCCCCCAACCATTTTTGGGGGATGGTTTTGTCGGGCAAGCAAACAAATTTATCAGTATAAAGAGGACACAAGATTTTCAGTTTATATACTTTGAATGATTGTGAACACAAAGGACCCATTAGTAATAATGATAACTGAAAACACAAGTACAGTATAGTATGTACCCTGTAAACAAGTCAGTGTGTATGTACATGGGAGTGAAGTAACACATAAGAACATAACATAAGAATGGAGGAAACTGCAGCGGGCCTATTGGCCCATACTGGGCAGTCCCGTTTACACCCAACTCCTATTGCTCATATGAGCATCCAACCTATGTTTGAAGCAATTCAGCGTATTCGAGTTAATGATGATATTTGGTAACTTGTTCCATTCATCCACTACTCTGTTTCCAAACCAGTGTTTACCTATTTCACGCCTAAATCTAAATTTGTCCAATTTAAAACCATTGTTACGAGTTCGCTCCTGGTCGGATAATTTGAGTACCTTTGTATTGTCCCCTTTGTTTAGCCCTGCCTTCCATTTATACACCTCTATCAGGTCGCCCCTCGCTCTACGTCTCTCAAGGGAGTGCAAATTAAGATGCTTTAACCTGTCTCTATACTCAAGGTTCCTGATACCCGGGATTAGTCTTGTCATTCTCCTCTGAATTCTTTCCAAGGATTCTATATCCATTCTGTAATACGGTGACCAGAACTGGACTGCGTAATCCAGGTGTGGTCTCACAAGAGCAAGATACAGTTTTAGGATGACCTCGCTAGTCTTGTAACTGACACTCCTTTGTATGAACCCAAGTACTTTATTAGCCTTGTTACGAGCAAAAACACATTGTTTACTTGGCTTAAGGTTCCTACTTATAATTACTCCTAAATCTCTCTCGCAGTCGGATTTCTCTATGGCATCGTTGTTCATCTGGTATCTGGTTTCCCTGTTTACATTTCCTATACCGAGTACTTTACATTTGTCAATGTTGAATTTCATCTGCCATTTTTCAGACCATGCGAAAAATTTGTTTAGATCCTCCTGTAGTTTTGCCGAGTCCTCGTTAGATTTGATAACACGTCCTATTTTAGTATCATCAGCAAATTTGCTTATGTTGCTGTCTATGCCGATATCTATGTCGTTTATGTATATAATAAACAATAATGGTCCAAGTACTGAGCCTTGGGGAACTCCACTTGTGACGTTGCTCCAATGGGACTTAGTGCCGTTAATGCTCACTCGCTGTTTCCTGTCCTGTAACCACGCCCTAATCCATTTAAGGATGTCACCTTTGATGCCATGAGCTTCTACATTTCTAATTAGTCTTTCGTGGGGTACTCTGTCGAAGGCTTTGCTAAAGTCGAGATATACCACATCATAATTGTGCCCCTCGTCCACTGATTCGAAAACTGATGAAAAGAATGTTAATAGATTAGTTAGGCAAGAACGTCCGCTTGTGAAGCCATGCTGGGAATCATTGATCAATCTGTGCTTCTCCAGGTGATTTCGAATAGAGTTTGAAATGATTGCTTCCAGTAATTTGCCTACTATTGATGTTAGACTGATTGGGCGGTAGTTAGAGGATAGTGATCTATCCCCCTTCTTGAAGATCGGTATTACATTCGCTATCCTCCAGGATTCTGGTACTACACCTGTTTTTAAGGACATGTTAAACAACTTTGCTAAGGGCATACTAAGCTCTTCCTTACATTCCTTTAATACTCTGGCAAATATCTCATCGGGACCAGGTGACTTATTAGGCTTTAGTTTGTCTATTTGCTTACTAACATCGTTACTAGTCACTACTATCTCACTTAATTTGTTTTCTTCACTATCTCTGAATAGAGTCGGTGCCTCGGGTATCATGTTTAAATTTTCGCTGGTGAAAACTGTTGAAAAATATTTATTCAAATTATTGCTCATTTCTCCGTCATTATCGGTGAGCTCGCCGGAGTCTGACCGTATTGGTCCAATCTTTTCTCGTGTTTTAGTTTGGTACATTTGGTAGAATCCTTTGGGGTTTGTCTTTGCCTCCCTTGCTATCCTTACCTCACTATTCCTCTTTGCTTTCCTTATCTCGGTTTTAACCCTACTCGCCAATACCCTATAATAGTCCCGGAGGTGAATTTCGCCACGATTTATCCTTCTACCTATAGCCTTCCTTTGGCCAATTGTTACGAGTTGGGGATTTAGAATATAGTTATACGTCTACCCAGATCCCAACAGGTAACAACAAAAAAAAAACAAAGACAATCGGACATAAAAGGGTAGACAAAGGATGGGAGTTTTTGTTGTATATAATAAAGTACCATAAATTCCTTAACAAAATATTCAGCTTATAGACTACCCTTAACCAAACTTAACCTAAACATGAACAGTATATACATAGTAATAAAACATAAAACAATAGTGAAGCAATGTGGAGGGGCGAGAGGCAATACAAGATTACAAATACTTAAGTGAGGAGCTGAGATGGCTGACGAGCAAGGCTGAGTATGGTAGAAGACGGTAGGTAGTCACTGTGCCGTAGGTTTCCAGGATAGGTGATCCTGCGGTCGCTTCCCAGAGTGAAGTATTCTCTCCTCGAATTGGAGCTCACAAAGAAGACTGAGAGGAAGTGACGCAACAACCAGGATATGGAGAAGGGAAACCCGGGAGTGGTAACTAAGACGAGCCATACTCGTGTTTCGTCCCTAGATGGCGTTGCTCGTGGTGCTGGGTAGGTAGATGAAGACAATCGGTGGAGGGGTTCGTAACACACCCCCCCTCCAAAGACCTTCGTAGCGCGGGCGCGAAGGAGGTGATCACCTGGTGCGTCTGGAGAGTAGCTGCTACATTTCCACTGGAGCTTGGGATAAGGAGTCTGCAATCAGGTTGTCCACCCCCTTTATGTGCCGGACTTGTAGATTATAGGGCTGGGTGAGGAGAGCCCAGCGGAGGATTCGCTGGTTGGAGGTCTTGTTGGTTTGGATGAACGTGAGTGGGTTATGGTCGGTGAAGACTAGGGTTGTTTGTGGGCAAGACTGGAGGTAACATTCAAACTTCTTTATTGCCAACACCAGAGCCAGGGCCTCCTTCTCTATGGTCGAGTAGTTGGTCTGATGTTTTTTCAACTTGGCAGAGTAATATGCCACAGGGTGAAGGACATCAGTGGTTGGGTCGGGTTGTAGGAGCACAGCCCCCACTCCGACACCACTAGCGTCGATTTGCAGATGGAAGGGCAAGGTGTAGTCAGGGGGGTGGACTACAGGCTTAGAGGCAAGGAAGGCTTTGAGGCGGTGGAAAGACTGGTCGCACTTCTGGTTCCAGATGTAAGGGACCGCAGAACTGGTAAGGTCTGTGAGGGGTCCGGCCACGCTGGAGAAGTTACTGCAGAACCGACGGTAGTAGCCGCACATCCCCAGGAAGCGCATGAGTTCCTTCCTCGTCCTTGGAGTGGGGAAGGACAAGATGGCTTCAACGTTTGCGTCCTTGGGTCTCACCATACCATGCCCAACGATATGTCCCAGGTAAGTCACTGAGGCCCGGCCAAAAGCAGATTTAGCCAGGTTTATGGTGAATCCAGTCTCTTGCAGTCGTGCAAACAGTATCTCCAAACGCACCAGATGTTCATCCCAGCTGTCTGACACCACCACCAGGTCATCCAGGTAGGCGAACGTCCCACCTAGGTCCTGAATAAGGTAGCTTATGGCCCTCTGGAATGTGGCCGGAGCATTAGAAAAGCCAAACGCCATAACCAAATATTGAAAAAGACCAAATGGAGTTATAAATGCCGAGATTATTTTTGCCCTATCCGTGAGTCCTACTTGATAATATCCTTTCAACAGGTCTATGGTACTGATAAATTGGGCACAGCCTATGCTGTCTATTATATCTTCAATCAAAGGTAAAGGGTAGGAGTCAGAGACAGTGACCTGGTTCACTTTACGATAATCTGTACAGAAACGAAAGGTGCCATCGGGTTTTGGAATGAGAAGGCAAGGTGAAGCCCAGGGGGAGGTACTAGGCTCAGCTAAGTTATGTTTTAACAAGAAGTCTACCTCCTTTTTCATAATCTCTTTTTTTTGTGGATTTAGTCGATATGCTGATTGCCTAATGGGTTGTACATCATCTGAGATTAGCTTAATATCATGTTCAAGTATATTGCAAAATCCTGGGAGGTCTGATGTGACTTTAGGAAATGTTGATAATAACTTAAGTGAGATTTTTTGCTTGAGATGGATTCAGAACAGAAAAATACTCATCCAAGTTGTTGAGTATGTGACTGTTAGCAGGGTTCTCTTTAGGTAGAGGGAAGTCTAAATTCTCCAATAGGTCCATGTCATCTGTCTCCGGCCCTGACAAAACCGTATGCAATACAGGTAGGCTTACAGCCTCTGGGATGTCTTCCTCTGACTACCTGGAATGGTAAAGTTTCATGAGATTAATGTGAACAAGTTGTGAATCTTTTTTGCGATCAGGGGTATGGATTATATAGTTGAGAGGAGATAGTTTATTAGCATTGACTGGACAGTTTTGATGGAACCGTTCCAAGCAACCTTGGGACGGTGGGTGGTAAGCCGAAGATGTACAGTGGTCCACACTGAGGTCTTTCATCACCTGTTTGAACAAAGATGGATCAGATTGTTGGGCTGTAATGAGCTCATCCTTACTAATGGTCTTATTGTACACATTTTCTGTGGGTAGTAAGATATTGGAGGTGGTTTCAGATGAAGAGGGCCCATTACGCACACTCTGTGACAGGGTGACAGCACAAGATGGGAAAAGATGAGGAATAGTTTCTTCAAGGTCAGTGGTGGAGTTGACAGGTAAGGGAGAGTCGACTGTCTTTATGTTAGGAACCACTAGATCTCCTACCAAGTCATTACCCAATAATAAATGAATGCCGCACACAGGCATTGGGTCTTTGCTAATGGCTATTTGCACTTCCCCAGTAATCAAGGGACATTGGAGGTGCACTTTAGCTAAAGGATAGGAAGAATGGGATGAGAGATCTGAAATTAGAACACTCTCATTTGTAAATGCGGTAGATATATCAGGAATGACGTTAAACAGGAGGATAGATTGTGCTGCGCCCGTATCACGTAGTATACGAATAGGGAAAGAACGAGACCCCTCTATGATTGAAATTTTTCCCTCATAGGTGAATGAAGAGAAGAGATCCTGATGGGGCCTTTCCACATTGGCATTTGCTATTGGTTTGGATTTGGGATCCAGGGAACTACTTTTAGCAATTCGACACTTTGGGTGTTTACAATTCTGGATCGTATGGCCTGGGTTTTTACAGTAAGAACAAGTAAGCTTGGTTGCATCGGGGGGAGTAGGTGTGGGACCTTTCGACCTACCACTCACGTTCCCAAGGTTATCATCAGAGGAGGACCTAACATGTCGGGAAGTACCACGTTCTCTACTGCCCAGTGACTCCACCAACAAAGCATACGCATCAGCCAGCTCAGCAGCACGCCCTAAATTAACCTCTCCACGCTCCTCCACATGCTTCAAGATGTGAAATGGTATCTTGCTTTTCCACTCCTCCAGGACTACCAAATTTAACAAATCCTGAAATGTGGAGGTCTCTGTAGCCTCTAACCACTTCTTAAAAAACCTAAGCATTTCTTGAGCAAACTCAACAAATGTGTGTGAAAATGGTTTGGTTAGTTTACGAAACTTCTGCCGGTATCCATCTGGCGTGATAGCATAAGATGTGAGGATATTCTTTTTTACGTTATCATAGTCATCAGTCTGGCCTAGACAGTTATAAACTCTACGAGCCTTACCATATAATTTAGGAACTAACACTGACACCCACTGGTCCTTTGGCCACTCATTCTTCGCGGCTATTTTCTCAAAAGTCCTAAATGACCCGTCCATATCGGATTCATCAAACCCGGGAACAAGGGAAGAAGCAGTAGCAGGGTTAAAAGCAGCGAGTTTCTCTTTTAATGCCACTTCTTTTGATTTAAACTCCGATGTTAAGGTGACTTCTGTCTCTCTCACCTGTAGTTCTTTCAGTTTAACCGCCTGCACCAACTTGGCCTGTTCCACCCTTTCTTCATGGTCCAACTTGTACTCCAACTTGGCCTGTTCCAACTTGGCCTGTTCCATCCTTTCTTCATGGTCCAACTTGGCCTCCAACTTGGCCTGTTCCAACTTGGCCTGTTCCATCCTTTCTTCAGGGTCCAACTTGGCCTCCTGCTCCAACTTGGCCTGTTCCAACTCGAGTTCTTTCATTTTGATTTGGAACTCGAACCTAGCTCGTTCTAGTTCTAAGGGGTCTATTCGTTGTGTTTCTTCTTGAGGGCTAGCCAGACCTGAGGCAACTTCTGAGTGAGGAGGGGTGGTGGATAGTGGTTGAAGTTTCTTGGACATGGGCGTTAATCTGTCAATAGCGGATTCTTTTAAAACTTCTTGTTGAACCAACACTTCAATCACATGATTTTTTAACATTTCCTTAGTCAGTTGCTGTGAAAATGGGATATTGTAATAGTTGGCTATTTCTTTCCATTCTTTCTTCAGGATATTAACACGTAATTTAGCTACGGAAGGATTGTCAATAAAATCGTGAAGATCAAAACCTGAGGTGGCCATTGTTAAGAAAAATAGGATAAATTAACTAATGGTCAAAAGATAAGATAAGTGGATAACCCTAGAAAATATCACGGCAGTGGATAACCAGAAAGTCCCGGAAACTAACCAAGTTATACCTAGGGAAATTACACTTATGATTATTGTTCTTCTGAGAAGATCCTTAGATAAGGACAAGAGACTTGAAAGAGGTAGGGCGTATTACGGCATTAATATAAAGATCCGGATTAACAACCCTGATATACTTGAAAGAGGTAGGGCGTATTACGGCATTTATATAAAGATCCGGATTAACAGCCCTGAATGAGATAATGAGAAGAACAATAATTGAGGCTTTATAATTATGGGGTCCTGGTAGAGCGGGGCGTCCCAAGATATCACTTCACTCTAAACTAGTGACTATGGAACAGCCTACTCTGGAGTGAGGGTACGGCATTAAACAGATCCGGATTCTTCCCTACACTCGATAAGACTTACTACACGACTGCCACGTGTAATAACAGGTAAGCCTTATGACACTTGGAACCTAATATCCTACGTCTGTCACTCTTACTGTACGATAATACCAATATATGCACACACATATGAAGGAAACTTTAAACCACCGTAAAGCAATTGTAAACAGAAGTGACTGGGAGGGGTAATTAACACTGAGTAACAAGGGAGGAAGGAATATGGTACTTAAGGTCGTGTCCTGTCACGGTCGCCATTTGTTACGAGTTGGGGATTTAGAATATAGTTATACGTCTACCCAGATCCCAACAGGTAACAACAAAAAAAACAACAAAGACAATCGGACATAAAAGGGTAGACAAAGGATGCGAGTTTTTGTTGTATATAATAAAGTACCATAAATTCCTTAACAAAATATTCAGCTTATAAACTACCCTTAACCAAACTTAACCTAAACATGAACAGTATATACATAGTAATAAAACATAAAACAATAGTGAAGCAATGTGGAGGGGGGAGAGGCAATACAAGATTACAAATACTTAAGTGAGGAGCTGAGATGGCTGACGAGCAAGGCTGAGTATGGTAGAAGACAGTAGGTAGTCACTGTGCCGTAGGTTTCCAGGATAGGTGATCCTGCGGTCGCTTCCCAGAGTGAAGTATCCTCTTCTCGAATTGGAGCTCACAAAGAAGACTGAGAGGAAGTGACGCAACAACCAGGATATGGAGAAGGGAAACCCGGGAGTGGTAACTAAGACGAGCCATACTCGTGTTTCGTCCCTAGATGGCGTTGCTCGTGGTGCTGGGTAGGTAGATGAAGACAATCGGTGGAGGGGTTCGTAACACCAATGATGTTCTTTAAATAATTATTTATCCATTTAGGGTCATTGTTGTTTGATCTGAGTTTTTTGTATGGTATGTTCTGCCTTTGTGCATTAAGTAACTCACTATTTAAATTGTCGTGGAACTCGGCAATCTCAGATCTCATTATCAGGTCGGTGTCATCTGTCAGGTTCACGGCCAAGCGCGACACCCCCTCTCTCAGCTGCCTCTTTAAACTGTCAAAGTTTGCCCTTCTGAAATCTGGTACTTTAGTGGAATTTTCCTTAAGTCTGTCCTGAAAATCTAACTGGAATCGAATTTCTTTGTGATCGCTGTTTGCAAGTTCGTTCCCTACCTCGACATTGCTAATGAGGTTTTCTCTGTTTGACAAAACTAAATCCAATATATTATTACCCCGTGTGGGTTCGGTTATATGTTGACTTAGGAAACAGTCCTGGATCGTCTCGAGAAAATCCTCTGATTCTGAGTTACCTGTAAGGTCGGTCCAATCTATTTGGCCAAGGTTAAAGTCGCCTACTATACAGACTTTGTTGTGTATGGAAGCCCTGCGCATTTCATCCTAGATAAGTCGCTCATTGACTCTGTCAAGATTGGGGGGTCTATATATTACTTCTGTGATTAATTTTTCCCGACCGTCGCTTAATTCTATCCAAATTGTTTCTGTATTCCTCTCAGTTTTTATTTCCTTATTTATTTCACACTTCAGATTATCCCTAACATAGATTGCTACTCCGCCTCCTTTCCTGGTCTGCCTATCGGTATGGAACAGTTTGTAACCCGCAATTTGGTATTCGACTGGTAATTCACGTGTGTCTAGGTTGATCCATGTTTCAGTGAATGCAATTATATCGATTTCTTCGGTACATACCAAGGCCCTAATATCATCCATTTTGTTTCTCATACTTCTACTGTTCGCGTAATATACATTTAAGTTAGTCGTGTTCTGAGTCCTTCCCTTACCGCGTTTAGTTTTAAACTCCCTGTCTAATTTAGTTATGTCATCATTCCTAACACTCTTTCCCTGTAATCTTTCGCCTTGTTTACCCTCTCCCACTGCAGTCTCCTCCACCCCCGTGCCCCTATGTTCTCTTAGCAGTTTAAAGACTTCGATATCTTTTGAACTGCCCCCTCTAGAGCCCCAGCCAGGGTTGCTACTCCATCCCTAGACAGGTGCACCCCATCCCTAGCATAAAGGTCCCTTCTGCCATAGAAGTTGTCCCAGTTGTCAATGAATGGGACTGATATTGACTTGCAATATCTGTCAAGACGGTCGTTAACACCAACTGCCCTTGACAACCATTCACTGCCAACTCTCCTTCTAGGCAGGACACGGCATATGATAGGGATCCCTCCCTTAGTCCTAATACGATCTATGGCTGCCTTGAACTTATCAAGAAGCTCCTCGCTCCTACACCGGCCAATATCATTGCCTCCTGCACTGAGGCAGATAATGGGTTTGTTCCCATTACCAGACAAGATATTGTCCATCCTTTCAATTATATCCCCCACCCCAGCTCCTGGCAAACACACCCTCATCCTATTTTTGTTTTTACCACAAAAGGCTCTGTCCATGTACCTTACCTGTGAGTCACCAACAATTAAAGTTTTTATACCTTCCTTGTCATCCCTGACCCTGACTGTACTAACGTCCAATTCGTCTATCAAGGGACTGAACGGGTTGGTACACTTAGCTGTTGTTGTCGTTGTTGTCGTATCCTTGGTGTGCTTCTTCACCAAAAGCTTTGTCTTCCCACTACTCACAATTTTCCACTCGCTTGATTTTTCGTCAGCCACTGGCTTTACTCGTCCAGCCTCTCCTTTTAACATCGCCAGCTCTTCCCTTAATTTCAAGTTCTCCAACGTGGCCCTCTCAATTTCTAACTTGGCCTTCGCCAATTCTTCAGTGGACCACTCCAGTTTGGTCAACAAACTCTCATACCCAAGACCGCACCTTGCTCTGGCCATATCTGATAATTATCCCTCCGGAGCTAACCCTGCCGTGACCTTTCCCCTAGTGAGGTCAGAACTCACTACAATATCTACATATGTAATCATTTGCATGAGATTGCATTACCTGTATTGATTGATTTCCAGCATGCCATATGGTATAGTATACATAATGAATTACAATATTCAAATAATATTAACTTGGTAAGTATTAATAATAAATAAAAAGACTCATACTGAAGGCAGTATAGGGGTATAGGCAAGGAATAGGGTCACGAGTCTTAAGGTAGTTACTCCTGATCCGATTTCTAATTTAGTACATTTCTCACACACTAGATGGCGGGGTTTACCTGGGGAATAAAAATCGTACTGATAAAGGGTATTTGGTAATTCATCAGAGTACGCACGGGCTACTCTTGAAGAGTGCCGCAGTTTCCTCTCATTCCTTTAACCTTCATTGCCCCCCCCCCCCCATACTATGATTCGGTTCTAACTACTCATGAGCAACACTTGCTTCAAATACAGAGGACAAACCCACGCCAGCACACTCATAAAATACCGTTTATTTGCAGACGATAGTAATCTCTATGCCAGCAACTCAGACATCCATTCCTTGATGAGAACTATGAACACTGAATTTACTATAATCAGGACCTGGGTAATACGTAATAAACTGACCTTAAACCTCGAAAAAAAAACCGCTACACGATCTTTCACTGAAGGAAAAGCTTACCCCAAGACTTTGACCCCCTGTACCTTGGTAATACTCCCACAAAATACTAAATTTCTCGGAGTTATTGTTGATGAGATAGTTAACTGGAGAAACCACATACAAGCCGTTCACAGTAAAGTCAATAAACAGTGCTGTATCATGTATCACACTCGACAGTCATTCACTCTCACAGCATTGAAAGAAATTTATTCTGATCTTGTTTACCAACACTTGATACACTGTCACACACTATGGGTGGCCTCTGGCTCTTCAAAAACTCAATCCCTTGTTACTGCATAAAAGAGAGTTGTGCGAACAATGACCGACTTGAAAAAAAAAATCACACAAACGAATAAATTTTTAAATCGAAAATGTTAAAATTCGAGGATATTAACATTTGCTGTTGTGCCCTATTTGTTCACAAATCTGTCAATCACTTGCTTGACAACAATTATTTCCAGTTTCGGAATAATCAGAGATACAACTTAAGGGACCAATATCTACTCAGACCGCCCCCCCCCCCCCCCCACGAGCTCCTCCCAGTCCCAGACCTCCATAAAATATCATGGTGTGAAGGTGTCAAACAGGTTACCCCCACCCATCTGAGCAAAGACTATGGTCCCTTCCTTTAAATCATCTCATAAAAAATATCTATTGTCTAATTATTAATATTTCTTGTAATACAAAATTTATATACCTTTTATTGTACCATCAAAACCGTTTTATCAGAAATTATCATGAAGATAGATAAGAAATTAACATTGCAAAAAATATATTTGCCAACTATACATATTACTGACAGCTCTGTCCTCTTGTTCAACCTTGATACAATCCATGTTGTACTGCTTACCTCATTATATTTATAATTTTCAATTCCATTGTAATTTATGAATATACTTATAATATAAATGTAAAAATAAAATAAAATAAATAGAATAAATACATATCGAAGTGATAACTGTGGTAGCATTCTGATATGTTCTTATTACCACCATGCTATGTGTACTATTCCAGCTGATACTAAATGTTACATTATAATTCCTTGAGATAAATGTACTGTATATATCAGGAGCCAACAAGAGAGCTCTGGCTCTCAACTGGCTCAGCCATGTTAACGTTGTTATTATTTTCGACTCTATATCTGTGTTTTTTCTGGCTAAATAAACTGTTTCAATCAATCAATCAAAACTGAACAGCACAGTTCCAACAATCATTGGACTGGAATACAAACCCCTTACAATATCACGAGCTTGTGAGATCTCTCTTGGATTCTGCAGTTCAATTTTGGTCATTGTACTATGGAATGGATACCGAATCCCTAGAAAGTATGCAGAGGAGGATGACAAAACTAATCCCGGGCATTAGGAACCTGGATACAGAGACAAATTAAAACACTTGAATTTGCCCGCACTCGAAAGATATTGAGTGAAGGGCGATATGATTGAGTTATATAAATGGAAATCAGGGTTAAACACAGGTGATTTATTAAAGGTATTTAAATTTTCCGACCAGGAACGAACTCGTGGCAATGGTTTTAAATTAGACAAATTTTGATTTAGGCGCAAGGTAGGTAAACACTGGTTTGGTAATAGAGTAGTGGATGAGTGGAACAAGTTATCAAACATCAACAAGCGTCAAATGTAGGTTGGACAGGTTATGAGCAATAGGGGATGGGCGTAAATAAAACTGCCCAGTTTGGGCCAATAGGTCCGCTGCAGCCATTTGTGATATAGCTTCCTGTGAATTGTTGTGTTTTCTGACTAAGGCTTTTCTCAATTATGGTTATACTTTATGTATGTTTTATTTTGGATTGATTTTAGTTTTGTACATAGGTCTCCCATCATTTTTGATGATTTTAAATTGTAATGCTATATTACTTTGAAAAGTTGCTGAAGGTAAATTTTAGATTAATGTTCCGTTTTCCTTGTATATTACCTATAATTCTTAATCTGTTTGTCTGTTTTCTAGGCTCTGATGATGTAATTTTTTTTTCGAAACGTAAGTAATTAAAGAACCCAACTTAGTCAAGATGCAACCACCTTCAGCAGTCTGGTTTATGTAGATGATGAATTATGTTTCTGGCCATGTAATGAGGGCCTATAAGCTTTTCTTTTTATATAATTCCTGAGTGTAAATCAACAGTAACTTCCACTATTTATGAGTGTGAAGGGAGAGGACGGAGGCTATGTAAATAGACCGTTTAATCACGTCCGTTCGATGTAAGATTATGAGTGTGACTGCCGTGGGTGCCGCCTTACCGGAGCTGACCCATGTGCTAACATATAGTCAAACTGGCAGCGCCCCAAGGAGGCTACCATTCACATGATATGAGCATGACAACTCATGGCAAGTGGAAAGTTACAGGGGATGAATTAGTATATAAGTCAAATGTAATGAACCCATTTATATAATACTTCTGTTGATGAGACAGGGGCCATTACATTGCTCGGTCACCTACCTGCCTAGCTCCGCGAGGACTAAATAAACTCGCAGACTACATCCTACACAACCCTAACCATGTTATAAACGTATATGTAGACACTAAGCTGGGGACTCTACAACCATAGGGTTTTTATCAACTACAGGAATCCTAGACTTAAGTGTCTTACCGGTTAGAATGTTGTGGACAATTGTCAATTTGGATGATACTGACTTATAATAACAAAAGAGAAACCTCACTGCTAAAATTAACATAATTGTGGGAATTGTGAGACCTGGTATTGCATATTCCCGTGACAAGTAAAATGGCAAATTATTTAAATCAGCAAATTGGGTCTCTTTCAAGTATGAAATAACCTTTAATTTCTCTGAAACAATCTGAAGATCTTTTACAGTAAAGTTCATCAAAGGAAACATGGGAATTAAAGCAGACTTGAGATTTAAATTCAAGGCAAAATGCTGATAAGTAGGCAAGGTCCATAATGAACTACAAGTGACTTTACAGTAATCCGGAGCCTTGTAATGACCTTTCACAACTGTTTACCACCATCGTGGCATTTTAAAATAACATTAGTGACATTAGGAAAGAATAAGTACTGCACATTATGGAGATGAACGTGAAACACAGTTTTAACACTAACTGGCCTAGAGCTGCATTGCGTAAGTGCTGTGCGTACATTAGTTTGTATGACTGCCAATTCACATATCCCTTCTGCAGCAGGAATAAATGCGAACATATAGGCTGGACATATGTGTAAGTGTAGATAACACGACAGTTCCCCAGGATCATCCAACGCCGATAAAGAATATTTCTCATCCACAAGTAAAAGTTCTTTAGGCCTATCCAGAGCATACAGTGTGTCGTTAACAAACCAGGGGAAGGGTTCTAAATGTCATGCATTAAACGTATTTTGCCCTCGCATAGGTATGTGGATAAGAATAGCATTCTGGGTGAGAGTCGACTCCAATAGAGGTAAATAATATTCCACCTCAATATCATTAAAAATAGGAGTTAAGTGATACTTCAACTTGGCAATCTGTAATGCATCACGAAGCCTCTGCACAGGCACAAGCTTTGCGTCTACACGTCCTATCCCTGCATCTACTATGCTGTCAATTAGTTAATTTTTATTAGTAACAATCTTCTGAACTGAATCTTCCTCAGCATGTAAATATTCAGAGAAATAAAGGAGCCACTGTAACGTAGGGACTGAATTCTGCAACTTATAAACAACCCTCGATATATGGTTAGACTCCGATATTATCGCATTAACTTTCACTCTAAGGCAGTAATCGCATGGAATGTCTGAGATATAACACGATTCTGCTGAGGTACAGCTTGATCGACAATGTTCATGCGGTCCCCCAATTTAGCTACATCATCGGCCGTTGCCGTGCCAAACAGAGTGCTTTGGATAAGACCCACAAAATAAAATAAACCCCTCTTTCGTCGTGCTTGAGAACGCACTTCCATTGCAAGATCAGCCTCAGACGCTGGTATTCTTTCTCCAACAGCGACGAAAAGCTTATGAAGGGTCATGAGACGAAATTGTTGAAGGTCAATAGTTTGTGCAACCTTTGTTGATACATTAGGAGCTGAACTGAGATCATCTAGGACTACCAATGCTGACTGTAGTTGCGCGTCGACGGTTTCAATCTGACGGGGAAGCTTGAGCAGTCCATGTAACTCATACTTGATGTTCACCACGTCCTCAACTATGAGAACGCGTCCAAGGGGTGCAACGAGAGCACCAGGCTTGAGGACGGATGTGGACATATCTGTCAACACAACGGTGCCACAACACAGTAGGAGCAACACAATGATGTTCCAAGCCATTCTGTAAGAGATTACATTTGTTTTAATATCTGCTTGCACACTCTGCTCCTATACAGTCTGCAAAGAGGTGTCTATTACATCATTATCAACTGTGTGTAATAAATGTTCATGGGTCTTCTTAAGACGGTCCGCATGCACGACATCTGCGATCTGTGCATTAGGCTTCCAAATTTTAAATTTGTTGCCCGCTTCCTCGGCGATAATGCGGAATGGACCCGAAAACTTAGCCGAAAGCTTGGAGTTCCTTTCAAGTTCTCTTACCGTAACACCATCTCTTACTTCTAACACGACAGGTTTAGCATGTTTATGTTGCTTCACCATCATTTCAGGGCGTGACGCTGCTAAATGTGATCGTACTTGGCTATGAATATCCGTAAAAACACGGATTTGTTTTGCCGCGAAATCATCCATATTATAAACACGTTTTTGGCGTGTCCGTAAGTACAACATAAGGCAGACGTTTGTCTGTACCATAGACAATGTAGTAGGGTGATTTGACCGTAGGGCTATTAATCGACCCATTAATAGACGCTGCAACCTGCTGTAACCAATCTTCCCATGTGTATTGCAAATCACACACAATTAGGCGAAGTATCTCCAGGATGTTGCGATTGGTTCTCTCAACAAGGTCATTAGCCTGTGGATGATAGGCTGTCACAAAACTTTACTGTATTCCATATTGGGCACATATTTGTGCTACTAGCTGATTCTTGAACTCTGTCCCATTGTCTGAGAGAAGAACTTTAGGCGTAGTATATGGACATATAAGATTCATCACTAATGCATAGGCCATAGACTCGGCTGTTTTATCCTTCAGTGGGACTAAAACCACGAATCTAGAAAAATGATCCACACACATTAAGACGTACGAGGATCCCTGATGACTCCTCGGAAGTTGTAACAAGTCAATAGCGACTGTGTCAAACGGACGGTCTGGTGCAGGATATTGTAGAATCCGTACCGGTGACCTTGTAGTACCCTTATGTTGAGTACATGACAAACACTTAGCAATGTGTAATTCTATATCTTTCTTCCTTGTGTTCCAGAAATACTTCTTTCTTACTTCCGCCAAGCACTTGTCACGTCCTTGGTGACCTGCCTGTGGAACATCATGGAACATCGTTATAATCGTTTCACACAACGTGTCAGGTACGACTATTTGAGAAACAATACCCTCAGGCGTCTTTTTCGATCTATGGAGTATGTTATGTCGTAATTCAAACTGACTTAAGGGAAGAATTAATTTGGGGAGTTTAGCATCCTCTCCCGATTCTAGAGCAAAAATGACTGCTGACCATAAGGGGTCGCGTCGTTGCTCATCCTCCAGTTGTGAGAGAGTGAACGTTGATACAGGCATCACTGGTGCTATATTTCTTGACAAAGCGTCGGCGACAACATTCGCCCTTCCCGGTAAATACCTGAACTCGGGGTCAAATTCCTGAATTGTCAGATACCAGCGTGCCAATCTGCCTGATAAGTTTCTGCCATGGAACAGTTCAGTCACTGCCGCATGATCCGTAAACACAGTTATCTTGTATTCAAAGATAATGTCTTTAAACTTCTTTAGTGCCCACACAACATCTAACGTTACCAAATGCGTTACTGAATAACGTATTTCAGCATCATTAAGTTTACGACTTGCAAAAGCTAGCACTCGAAACTTTCCTCGCGATTCCTCTTGAATGAGTACGACTCCGATTCCTTGTCCAGAAGCGTCAGTATAGAGGGTGAAAGCTTTAGTGTAGTCAGGGAATGCCAGAACAGGGGCATTGGTAAGCGCTATCTTCAATGCCGCAAAACTATTTTCGTGTTCAGCATCCTACACAAACATTACATCTTTCTTCAGCAACCATGTTAGGGGTGATGCCAATGTTGCATAGTTCTTAATAAAAGAACGATAACATCCAGATAAACCAAGAAAACTACACACTTGATCAACCGATGTAGGTTTTGGGAACTGAGATACAGCTTTCACTTAATCATCATCTGTGTGAATGCCCTCACCGTCAACTACATGACCAAGGAAATGGATTCTGGATTTTAACAACTCACATTTTGAAAGTTTAATCTTAAGTCCTGCTGTGGAAAGTTTTTCTAACACTTCACGCAGTTTAATCAGATGGGTATCGACGTCCTTACTGACTACTATTAGATCATCGAAATAAGCGCAGAGCGTGGTACCAATCAATCCGGCAAACAGGGTGTTGATCATTCTTTGAAATGTCAGTGGGGTATTCCTGAGACCAAAAGGCATCCGTAGGAACTCAAAGTGGCCCAGGGCGTACTAAATGCCGTGACCTCCCGTGATTTCTCATCTAGTGGTATCTGCCAATACCCACTAAGTAAATCTAAGTTGCTAAATACAGCATTATCCTTACCTAAGGACTGCAAAATGCAACTCAAGACAGGCATGGGGTACCTATCTGGGATCGTACATTCATTAACGCGCCTGAAATCTATAACAGGGCTCCAACCACCATCCTTCTTTGGGACGAGGAATAAGGGACTATTAAAAGGGGACTTAGAATGTGTAATAACATTCTCATCCAACATATCTCGCACCATATCCTGCATTACAGAGCGCTGGCTATGTGGTAGTCTGTAAGCTGGTACATAGATAGGATTTGTTCCCTCCTTTAATGATATGTGATGGGATGTTAAATCTGTCTGTCCCCTGGCAAGGCTACAATATTTCTGTAGTCAGCAAGCAGCTCCAAATGGCGTGTCTTGCCCTAAGGATGATCCATCACCTTAACGTGTGGCGCTATTTGATCTATCCTCTCTTGCCTAGTCTGTTGGGGTTGAGGTACAATACTACCAATTTTGAATTGCGTAGGCTGTAATTCGACATTGTCAAACCACCAGGTCGTATCTTGCTTAACGTCGACTCCCACGACAACCCCTTTAACTTGCACGTTTCCGGGAGACATACAACATAGGTCTCCGTATACATGTCAGGTAATTCTACAGTGGCCTTAGTGAATTCCTCATTCTGATAGTGGAGAATACTCTTCAAAATTGCAGGTACAATCTTTCAACTCTTGCTGTTATAATCACGCTGGGAAAGTGAGGGTGTAAGGTCTTGGGCTTGCTCTAACACGTTATCCGCCTTCCTCCGAGTGGGAATGGTGGACAACACTTTCGACCTTGCGGTGAGCAAAGGTGCATAATGACGCATAGTGTTGTAAGAAACACCTTTAAACGTAATAACATTATTACGTAGACGAACATCTATATTATTCGTTCTGAGTGTTGGGAGACCAATTAATCCGTCCGCTGGCAAATTAGAGTGCTGGACCACATAAAAGTCCACATAGAAGGGAGCACCACGTCTTGAAAATCTAAGTGGTAACATCACCATTCCGTCAATACTCAGCTGCGTGCCAGATACTCCTTCGAGATCGGTGTCAATAGGACTCCATAGGAAATCACGGTGAGGGAATCTACGTTTTAACTCCTGATAGGATGTCACGGCCAAAACATTTGCGCATGTACCCGTATCAATATCCAGAGCCAATCTGATATCATTCACTCTCACCGGTATGGACAACACTTCCACTTTACTTAGCGCCGCTACTAATGAGGCTGCTACAAAAGTGTTGTGGGAAGTAGGCACCAATGTACTTACCCTTCCTCGTTTTTTGACAGGTGCTGGTCTTCCCCGACTTCTTATCCTGGTAACGAAGCGCTTTACTTTGCTGTGTTACCGGGGGTACACCAGAGTCCACGCTCCTAACCTTAATCATTATGTTGCACTCATCTGTGCTGTGAGATGCTGACCGGTGGAATGCACACCACAATCCTGATTTTTGGCCAGGTGGAGACGTAGCCTTAACCACCTCCTTGTACGTCCTTGGCTTCTGCCTAGCACTTGTGGGGGGATGGGTGTTCTCTGGTACTTTAACACCACCAACCTGGAGCTGATAACAATCATCGATCGTATGGCCCCTTTTATTACAATGGGTACACCTCAGAGATCGACGTTGCTTGTAACTCCGGTATTGAGGTGCGATTGGAGCCAACGGCTGCATTTGCGCTACCTGGGCAGGCGCTGTAGTCTGGGAAGTTCGTGCCATCAGAGGTCCTGTCACCTTCGGAGAAAGCTTGTTAGCGTAATCCACCATAACAGTAGGCGGGACAAACTCCACTTCCTGGGCCCGGCCATAGATGGGACGACGAACCCCTAACAGGAAACCAATCAACTCGATTAATGTTTCCACATTTTCCGGCGACATCTTGCCATCATTGTCGTACCATCGTGAATACCGGAAGGTCGCCTCCATGTCTTGTCATACTTCTCCGGCAATGGAAACATCCCCCATAGGTGATTCCGCGTGAACCACCGGAGCCAGATGATCCAACCATCTAAATATCCACTGCAGATGGCCCAAGTGGGACCCGCACTCAAAAATTCTAATGAGAGAGTGTGCTTGAACTTCTCATAGTCGGGGTCCATCAGACCATAAGCATTGAGGTGCGTACTAGCAAAGGAACCCTGCGGGATGTGGGAATACACAAACGCCTTCTTATCGTAATCATCGGTAATACTCACATTGCGCAGTGTCCTCACACACACGGATGAAATGTGTTACTCTATAATCATCCTGACCAGTAAAATTACGTACCTGGTCAGCACGTGGTATCATGTGAAACACATTCTCTGGGTTAGTCGACGTGGGAGCGTTAAGAGAAGCCATGTTAGCGTTAGATGTATGCAAGCCACTACGTTTACGTCAAACAGAAGGCTCAGTTAATGGCTCGGGTAATGCTAAGTCAACCGACACACTGTCACCCAGAATAGGATTAGGAACTACCATGTGAATGTCCAGGCGAGGTACTATATTGATTCCCCGACCGTAAGGTACGACGGTTTTAATCGTCAAATGATTCCTCAATTAACTGTTTACTACTCTCTACAGAATCGTCTAACTGTGTTTCAGGCTTGACTGATTTAACCTCTGTAGTAGAAACGTGAAGTTCATCCTCTATTTGTGATTCGTCAGCAAAAAGTTCAGCTAGTTCAGTAATGTCCTCAGACCACAACTTTGGAAATTTATCCATGAAGTTTCATTTGGGTCAGACAATGATTTACAGTAAGAGCAAAACACTTGCCTCTCTTGTACAGGAAATTGATAAAAATTCTAGTTAAAATAATTAAAACATCAATAACTGAGCAGGTAAGAAATAACTACTGTACATTAAAATAAGGAAGACACTTACAACAATGACATAACCTATCCGATGTCCTATCAATGTAGAGTTATGTCTCGAACATGTAAATGTGTGTAGAAAGTATGTTACTCTTTAAATACCTAATACAGTAGTTTTGGCGTCTGTATAGAAAACGCGATCCATCCAGCTAATCCCAGATGGGGGGGTTAGTGGGGTGGGTACCTAGGGTCCTCCCAGGCGGACAGCTGTAGACAGAGATGGTGTGGGAGAGTGTTGGCACCCGCTCAAGGTCGGTCGGCGAGTGCTTGCTTCTGAGTATCTTCTCTTAACAAGGACCAGACGTGCTGCAATGACAAACGCCGGGTGAATCCACTTCACTACAGGGGAGTACCTTCCACAGTATATTCAGGTGCTGACGATGAAGAATCAGGTCCTCTACTCACTGATATGATGTCGCCGCTTCTGTGTGCCAAACCTTCTGCAGCCCTGTATATATGAAGGACTTTCTGGGGCACCGGAAGTATAGCAATCAACGATCACGAAGCCACAATAGTCGTCTAGACACTTGTGAAAGGTCTTTTGTTAGTAAACCCAGAAAGTTGTTGGGTATGTCTGCAACACTGCAAGCGGCGGGCACAGGGTAAGAATGCTGACAAGACGCTTTCCTGACGGCTCTCACTTGTCGTTAACAGGGTTATGGTAATAAGTCAGCAATAACTCAGTATCGGTTAAAGGAATAAGTCTGTACACCACTATGGGAGACAGACTGAGGAACACTAAACTACAATCGTCTCACTACGGGATATAGCAACACACTCGGATATGTAATATAACACGTCACTGTTTTTTGTTTTTCTTGTTTCGCAAAACACTGACGCCTTGGTATGTAGACTGGAAGAGTATCCGTCCCCACACTACCTGTAACCAATATGTTCTAGCCACAAAGCATATGGAACTAGACATATATTATATTGGGTAAGCGTAGCGAATCCCAATTGTTGTTTCTTCTTTTATTGAAAAAATATTGTTTATATAATTCCTGAGTGTAAATCAATAGTAACTTCCACTATTTATGAGTGTGAAGGGAGATGACGGCGGCTATGTCAATAGACCGTTTAATCACGTCCGTTCGATGTAAGATTATGAGTGTGACTGCCGTGGGTGCCGCCTTACCCGAGCTGACCCATGTGCTGACATACAGTCAAACGGGTCGCGCCCCAAGGAGGCTACCATTCACATGATATGAGCATGACAACTCATGGCAAGTGGAAAATTACAGGGGGTGAATTAGTATATAAGTCAAATGTAATGAACCCATTTATATAATACTTCTGTTGATGAGATAGGGGCCATTACAAAGCCCCCTCGATCAAATTCACTGTGGAATTAGAGCATGTCTGTAAATTGCCATTCCTAGACTGTCTGATCCACAGAATAGGTAACACCTTTAAGTTCAGTATTTAGAGGAAACCTACTAATGTGTGTTCATACATTCATTATTATTCTGCCCACCATAATAGAGTCAAACAGTCAGTATTTTCATCAATGTTTTTTCTTGCTTTGAGAATTTGCAGTCGGGAATTCATTGATGAGGAATATAAATATATCTATAATATTGGCTTGAACCTTAAGTACTCTAGATCTTTTATAGACAAATGACTTAACATTACTAAGAAATATTTTTATAGAACCGATCCCAATCCCACCCATGACCATAAGAATCTATTAGTATTACCATTTCACAAAAAATTCTCTCAAATTCCTTTACAACTAAAAACCTGGAACGTTAATGTGCATTTAAAAACTCATGCACTGTAAAACAAATGTTAATCAAGAACTCCCTCAACAATGCAGGCGGCTGCATTTACAAGGTTCCTTGCAAGGAATGTAATATGTTTTACTTAGGCCAGACAGGTAAAGATCTTGTAACTAGACTTAAACAACATAAATATAGTGTTAGAACAGGCCAGGAATCCAATGTTCTGTTTGTTCATTTGAGAGATAATAAGCATTGCATTGACTGGGATAATGCCTCCTCAATATTACCTTGTAATTCAATTGACAGTAGGAACATTATAGAATCCAGTCTCATTAAACATACCGAATCCGTCAACATGAATTTGAGTAATGGTATGTACAAACTGTTTAATTTCGTAATTAAGAAGATTTGAGAAGGTTGAGAAGGTTGGGTCATCTTACCCTCTGACCTGACTACACACTGCTGCTGTGCTTATGAAGATTAGTAGGGTCACTGCCTAGAAACCGGACCATTATGGACACTCACTGTCCCCTAGGGACTTGATCTCACTCTCCTCTACTGTATATATATATATATATATATATATATATATATATATATATATATATATATATATATATATATATATATATATATATATATATATATATGTATACATTTCATTAGCTTTATTGGGCAAATGAAATAGATATGGATCCTCGTGTTACGAAACCGGATTTGGTAAAACGTTGCTCTGATCACTCTGACATATATATATATATATATATATATATATATATATATATATATATATATATATATATATATATATGTATACATTTCATTAGCTTTATTGGGCTAATGAAATATATATGGATCCTCGTGTTACGAAACCGGATTTGGTAAAACGTTGCTCTGATCACTCTGACATATATATATATATATATATATATATATATATATATATATATATATATATATATATATATATATATATATATATATATATATGTATACATTTCATTAGCTTTATTGGGCTAATGAAATATATATGGATCCTCGTGTTACGAAACCGGATTTGGTAAAACGTTGCTCTGATCACTCTGACATATATATATATATATATATATATATATATATATATATATATATATATATATATATATATATATATATATATATGAGAAACTTGTTCTTGGTTTTGGTAGGAAGTTTTCTATCACTCAACGGTGCGCTAATCCGCTTACTATTGCTAAAGGTATAATCTACCTGGAAAAGAATAAGTCGTTAGATATTACAAATGAAGATATTTCCATAGCTAAAGGTTGTATTCATAGTGTTTTACATAAGAAATTTGTTTCAAACATTCCAAAAAGATTTGAAACAGCCTTGATAAACTTGAAAAGAAATAAGAATATCCATATTACCAAGGCTGGTCAATCTAATGCTATTGCAATTTTGGATAAAAGTGACTACAATGATAAGATGAATTCATTACTTAGTGATGAAAGCACGTATTGTGAGCTTACGAAAGATCCCCTGGAAAATATTAATAAGTTATCTAATTCCAAAATGAAGATGATATTGATAAAGAACCCCGATCTCATTAAACAGCTCTCTCAAATCAATCCCACTTTACCTTATATGTATGGATTGATCAAAACACACAATCTTAACAATCCATTACGTTCTATCGTGAGTTCTGTGGGTTCTGTTACTTACAAATTATCCAAGTGGCTGGTAAAGATGCTATCCCCTCTTACAGGCCAAATATCTAATTCACATATACACAATAGCAGTGATTTAATTGATAAACTCAAGAAACACAATGAACCTTGTGAATTAATAAGTTTTGATGTAAATTCACTGTTCACTAGAGTACCTGTGAAAGATTTACTTTCATTTCTTAAAGATAAATTACAACTGTTAGATTTAACTATTGAACATGATACATTTCTCAAATTGATAGAGTTATGCGCAACTGACAATGTGTTTAGAGCAAATGGGAAGTTTTACAAGCAAATATTTGGCATGAGCACGGGTAATTGTCTTTCTGCTCCTCTAGCCTGTATTTATATGGGGTTTTTGAGGCTAGATTACTACCCAATATAGTGGACTTTATTCCTCCATGGTATAGACATGTAGATGATGTTCTTTGTCTTTCGCCTAGAAACAGTGACCCATTGGAATTTTTAGACAAGCTTAATGATATTGTCCCAAGTATCACATTCAAAATTGAAAGAGAAATAAATGGATCCCTTCCATTCCTTGATATGCTTATCATGAGAAATGGCCAAAACTACAAATTTAAGGTATACAGAAAGCCCACACAGGTAGACAGTTTCATGCACTTTTTATCGAATCACCTGGAGTCTACCAAGATGTCAGTTTTTTCTGCTATGTTCTTAAGATATTTGCGTATTTGTGACTCTGAATTTATTGATGATGAATTGAAACACATTCGTTCCATTGCACAAAAACTTGGGTACCCTTCTGAGTTTGTTGATCATTGTTTTAAAAGGGCTAAAAAATCCTTTCATTCCTCTCAAACCAGGCAAATTCCTACACTTAAGAATATTTTGACTCTGCCCTATCGTAATGAATTTGTCCCGTTAGTTCGGTCCCTCAAACCGCTAAATATTAATGTTGTTTTTAAATTTGCTTAGCTTTTTCTCAGAAGTATATGAAGCGGTAGATAATGATAAGTCATATGATATAATTTATTTAGATTTCAGTAAAGCATTCGATAGAGTCCCTCATGAGAGATTGATAAGGAAGGTAGAAGCACATGGAATAGGTGGATCATTATTAAAATGGATTAGGTCATGGTTAACTGGTAGGAAACAAAGAGTCAGCATAAATGGATTTAAGTCAGACTGGGGTGCGGTCAAAAGAGGAGTTTCCCAGGGATCTGTATTAGGCCCTCTGCTGTTTGTTATATTCATTAATGATCTTGATTTAGGTATAACTAGTAGGATTACTAAATTTGCAAATGATACCAAAATGGGGAGAGTGATAAATTCAGACAGTGACTTTGAACACCTTTAAAGAGATCTAGATACTTTACATGAGTGGTCAGTAGACTGGCAAATGAATTTTAATACTGATAAATGCAAGGTACTACAGATAGGGAAGACGAATACAAACGTTAAGTATAAACTAGGTAACACGGAAATAGAAAACTCAGATTGTGAAAAAGATCTAGGTGTATTTGTTAGCAACGACTTGAAACCTAGAAAACAATGTATTAGCGTTCGCAACAAGGCAAACAGGATTCTTGGGTTCATATCTAGGAGTGTGAGTAACAGAACTGCTGACGTTATCTTGAAACTTTACCTATCATTAGTGAGGCCACACATGGATTATGCGGTTCAATTCTGGCGTCCTTATTATAGAATGGACATAGATTCTTTGGAGAGAGTACAAAGAAGAATGACAAAAATGATCCATAATATTAGAAACCTTCCATATGAAGAAAGACTGAAAAGCTTAGGCTTGCATTCATTAGAGAGGCGTAGAGTTAGGGGAGATATGATAGAGGTGTTCAAGTGGGTAAGTGGGATTAACAAGGGTAAAATGGAAGATGTTCTGAAGCTCAGTAATAACGAAATAACTAGAACAAATTGCTTTAAATTAGATAAATTCCGATTCAGAAAGGATATAGGCAAGCACTGGTTTGGTAATAGAGTTGTGGGTATGTGGAATAGGCTACCGAGTGCTATAGTAGGATCGGGGACGCTAGGGAGCTTCAAGACGAAGTTGGATAGGCACATGGAAGAGCTGGGATGGGTGTGAAAGGGATCTGCCCTGTATGGGCCAGTCGGCCTCCTGCAGTATCCCACTTTCTTATGTTCTTATGTATGTTCTTATGACTCAACCATTACTAATATGTTAATAAGAAATAGCACAAGTTTGAATGTAAATGGAAGTGTTTATTGTATTCCATGTAGCAAATGTAACTGTAATTATGTAGGACAGACAGGAAAAACACTGCAGCTCAGAATCAAACAACATAAGCACAATATCAGAACAGCATCTGAAAGCAGTGCCTTGTTTGTTCATGTTAGGAATAATAATCATCCCATTGCTTGGGAAAAAAGCTTAGAAGTATTTAAATCATCTTGTGTTACAGAAAGACTTCTGGTTGAAGCTAGTTTGATTAAGGAATTAAAATCAATAAACCTTAGTGATGGTCAGTTCAAAACTGATAATATGTAACATAAATTTATTTGTCAGTGGCCCAAGGTTAATAATGCTTTGAAAACCCTTGATCTAGATGTAGGATAGTTATTTAGTGGGTCCCTTATTTTTTGACCTGACCTGACTAGTCACATCGCCCCCTTCTCTTAAGCTCCTCTACAATGCATCATTAGATAACAATAAATTTAAACTATTAAGAAATGTTGCTTGCACACATGAAACATGCCTTAAGGGCTTTCAACAAAATAATATCAACCACTGAGAAAATGGTATAAAAAAATAGAAATTAATAACTCTACAATGAATAGGCCTTAAGGGCACTCAACAAAATTATATCACCCCAACAGATGCACACTTCCTAACCTAATTTAAACACTACTCTGGGGAACAAAGGTTATACCTAAGATCGGAATTATAAAGAAAAATTAAATGCATTAAAGGAACTAAATCACAATATCACTCTGGTTCCACTTAGTGACACAAACATTCAAAAAACAATACTATCAAAATCATTTAAGAACTGTTACTACACACGTCAAGATAATATGAGTAACTGAAAAAATGGTACTAACTACACACAAAAATATTGTCACTATTATTGAGATGTTACTGGGTCCACCAATACCTGGGAACCATGCTCCACCCAACTCAACATACACCCATAATAAGGGAGATAAAATGTTTCTCTAGGTATCCCCTAGACTCCTGGTCTCAGTGTGTGACCATTAATTTACTCAGATAGCCTCAGTGTACTCTCAGTGCGTCCATGGGCTGGAAGAGAGAACGCCAGCAGGTGACCGTGGCCAGTAGGTAATACTTCTAGATGACCGAGGGCACGTGGTGTTGTGCGCCCGCGTGGTAAGAACTGATCACCCAATGCTGATGCTGGTCCCGTGTCGTTTTAGTTGTCGGGAGCACTCGTTCACTCAAGAGATCCTCTGCTACCCCGCTAACCAGTGACAAGCCTACACTGATTGTTCCAACGGTGACAATCGCCAAGCCTCAATCATCAACTGCAGTCTCAAACAGCAGTCAATCTCTCGCAGTCATCACTCCCGCAGTCAAGTGGGTTCTGACGGAAACCCTGAAATGAACTCACTGTTAGCTCTTGTTAACTTTATCACTGCCCTATCTAAACCCTGTCTGAGATCGAATGAGACTTAATTGTTATACTGCAATAGCGCAACACAGGTGACTAGAACACGTGATCGTTCGTGGACGGACGAGCAGGGACCTCCTGTCTGTCCGATCGCTTTCGGGAGACTGAGAAAGAGCGAGCCTCGTGTCCTCTCAAGGCGTTAGCTTAGACCTACGTGACATATTTTCCGCCTAACTAATAACTTTCTTGGGACACCCGTAACATTATTCAGACTGATAAACGATCTATAATAATTTCAAATTCAATAATAGTCCCTTAACTTCATGAATCGCATCATTATTAATTTGGCAAACTGCATTTATTATCGTATAGGCCAAGTTCCAAAAGCTCTCACTACGTGCAGGAGCGAGGTCTTCCCTCAGACGACCTTAAAAACTCAGTATCGCCAATGGCGCGGCCTTTGAAATTACACTGAAGTTTCTGAATATTACATACATTACATATATATATATATTAACTTACAGAATATTTGAAAAGCCAACTGGTGGGGCTTCACAATGCCCTTTCCGTAAATTAATACTGGTTGGGAAAGAATTTTGCCCAGAAAATCCTCCAATTTAACAGCTTTTTGAGGACACTGGCCAGTCTGGGGACATTGGTGGGTAGGGGTGGAGGGGGATTGGGACCGCGTCTGAATTTTAACGATATAAATAAATTGATTTTACGGTGTCCGCAGCTGAGTTATGATCATACAATAGTAATAAAAGTCTTCAGTTACTAGCGGCCATAAAAATACCGCACCAGATATGTGCTGGCTGGGAGGAGTAAGGACACATAGCTAGAATCAGCATTATGAAAAATTAATCATAATATAACAATATTTTGGTGTCTGTATCATAAATAACGAAAGCTATTAATCAAAAGAAAAGATTAGAAACTTTATCAGGAACAGTTCATCGTGAAACGAAAAATGGTTACACCAATACAGGATTAGCGAATCATGACACGTGAAACGAAGAGTAACAATATCGGGAATAGTGAATCATGACTAAAAAAAAAAATGTTTAGTATCAGCCTCAGCATTAGAGAAAAAATGCTTATATTCTTGCTGTTAGTCACCCAGTCTTAATCAATGACGAAAGCTCGTGTGCCGCTCTGTATCGTTCCCAGGAGCAACCAAGACGTTTATTTATTCTTCTCCCCTTACATTATGGTTCCAAAGTTCTTGTCTTGGGTAGGACTAAACAAATGCTGGACGAACGTGGAATACATTAAAACTTTTGAGTGAAAAGTTCGAAAATCAGTTTGTCGAGGCAACGGGGAGAAGAATGGTGGAGGAAAAGGGGGGAGCGGTGTGTTTGTGAGAGGGAGAGAGTGAGGAGGAAATGGAGGGAGGGAAGAAGTGGAAGGAAGTGTGTACGGGGGAGGGAGGCATAGGGTGGACAGACGAGAGAGGGATGCTTGAGAGAAGGGATAGAGAGAAAAAAAAGGAAAAGAGAAGGTGGAGAGAGTGAGAAGTTGAAGAGCGAGAGATAGTGGAGAGGCGAAGAAGGTGGAGAAAGATGAGAATAAGAGAGGAAAGAAAGAAAGTGTTGAAGAGAGGTGGGAGGGCGTAAAAAAAAAGCAAAGAAAGGTAATAATGGGGATTAAAGAAACAAATTGAGTAAGGGAGTGGGTGGATGGACAGAGGCGGACAGGATGATAAAAAAAAGTGGGGAAGGATGATGGTGCCAGTGGAGATATGAGGGAAAGTAGGGAGTAGGAAGAGAAGAGGTGGGTGAAGGTAGGAGGTTTAGAAGGATGAGAGGAAAGAAGGGGGGGATTTTCTTTTAGCTTAGCAATGTTCATTACTATGCAAGACATTGGTTCACACACAAGATATAGTAATATAGGTCAAGGTCATATTCATGAGGGTGCTATCTCTGTTCACTGCTATGCAGGACACTGGTTCATACCCAAATGACTAATCAGCGTGGACTAGCAAATTCAGGATAGACTGCAAGAATGTCCTTAAGGGCCCCTGATTCAATGTAGTAATTACATAATTCATACTATAATGGGGCAGGTGGCCTGAAGTCTTTGACAGTATCACATCCAATAATATAATGTTTAAGCTAATGCTTTAAAGGTTTATCACAAGGTTTATTTACATAGTGAGTGTTTCTGTGTGGTTATAGCATCCCTAACTTGCCGGAAGTGCCTGTATTTTAGCCAAATTCTAGTTACAACTACATCACATTACCTGTTTCTGTTTCTGTCCCTGTTCTGGCCATAATGGTATATCTTATCACAGAATTTGTCATGAATACCTAATGCTACAATTGTGTTCTCTGTGTATTTTTCAGTTCTACATATCAGAGGTAGTAGATAGAGAAGGATAAAGAAGCGTAAAAAACTAGAGAAGGGTAAAAAGAGAGGCAGGAGATGGATAAGGTGAAGTGAGTGCAGAGAGGTAAGGAAAGGAGAGCTGTTGGGGCAGATGAAAGTAAAATAGGGAGAGGGCGAGATGAAGGGGGGGGGGGAGATGTAAAAAAATAGAGAGAAGGGGAGGAATGGGAAGGAGAGATGGTGATATAGTTAGAGGGAAGGAAGGAGGGAGAGGATGTAGAGGGTAAGAGTGAAGGAGGATTAGGTAAAAGGAGTGAGAGGGGGGAGGAGGTTTAGCCTGGAAGGAATGTGCATTTTTAATATCGTCGTCTTTTGATGGATAGTTGGGAGGGGGGAGGTGCCGTGATCTGCAGCTTAAATCAAACTGGATGGTAGTGACCTGTTGACGGTGATGTGGTGACAGTGAGGTGGTGATGGTTATGTAGGGAGAATGATGTGGTGATGGTGATGTAGTGCTACTGATGTGGTGATAGTGACCTTGTTACACGAATGGACGCCACAACATTCACCACCACAGAGTACTGGATATCTAACTGGCCTTCGAAGTTTCGAAGATATGATAGAAACCAAAAGTGAAACAATTAGGTGGTGCATAGAACTTTGAAGCTTCAAAGAGGTATATGCAAACGGGGTGACTCATTTAGGTGGCATATAAAACAGGGAGGGTGAAGGAAATGGAGAGAGCAGACCAGAGAGAGTAGACTGTCGCTGGGGTGCTCTCCATTTGGACGTTGATCACGTAAGTTTGTGTGTTATTTAGTGAATGTTAGGTTTAGATATCGGAAGGAGTAGAGTTTAGGGAGCTGCAGCCTTTACTACTGGGCCTGGCGACCTTGTAATATTAACTGCCTGTATTGTGTTGAAGTGTGGTGTTAAGAGTATATATAGATGATGTATGCGGAATTATATTAAGGTAACATAAGATGATCAGTAAGTGATTCTTGTAGGTTTTGATTGTTTATTCTTTTACCTTTACAATGAAAGGTATTGTGAGATTGTTAGTTGAACTTTTTATACCCCCTTGTTACACTGCAAGGGTCAGGGAAGTTGTTCCCTCCTGTTATCCATTGCCATAGCCAGGGATGGGTAAATAAATGGTGATGGTGATGTTGCCATGATGATGTGGTGATGGTGACCTGGTGATACTGATGTGATGATGATGATGACCTGTACAGAGACAAGCTCATTAGTAATGTCGAAGTATGGGACGAACTAGCTAACTGCAATCACAAGGAAGTGAGATTCAAAGTAGAAATTAATGTCAGTTGCAAGGAAAATGCCATTAAAGTCCCAGATTTCAGAAGGGCAAACTTTGATAAGTCGAAGAGGCAGCTGAGAGAAGGGGTATTGCATTTGAGGGTGAATTACATGACCTCACGGGAGGTGATCTCATACAGTGTACCCACAGAGGGTGACCTCACTTTACCTCACAAAATATGACTGTTGAGGGTGACCTGACCAAGAAATCTGAAGTTGTCGAGTTCCATAACAATTTAAATAATGAGTTACTTAATGCACAAAGGCAGATTGCAACGTACAGAACAATCAAATCAAATAACAATGACCCCCAAATGAATTATAAAGTATTGGCCATTAGGGTTAAGACCGAGATAAGAAAGGCAAAGAGGAATAATGAGCTGAAGGTAGCAAGGGAGGTGAAGGCAAACCCCGAGGGATTCTTTCAAATGCATCAAACTAAAACACAAGACAAGATTGAACCAATAGAGTCAGATACCGGTGAGCTAACGGATAACGGCGGAGAAATGTGCAATAATCTGAACAGATATGTTTCAACGGTTTTCACAACCGAGAACTAAACATGATATACCTGAGGCATCGACTATATATACAGAGATAGTGAAAAGGAATGATTAGGCAAGATAATAGTGACTAGTAACGATGTTAGTAAACAAATAGATAAACTAAAGCCGAATAAGTCACCTGGTCCCGATGAGATATTTGCCAGAGTATTAAACCGAATTACGATTCTTCGTAATGTAAGAGATGATTATGTGTTCAGTGGCGGATCGCGAAGAGACGGGGGAGGGGGGCAGCCGACACCCTCATGGCCAAGCAGTCGGGTTCCATTGTCATTATAGAGGTGCCTGTTCTGCCAGTTTTGTAAATAATTAAATTTAACATAATCATTATATTTCTGAATGATACTGACGAACAACAACTTCAGATGAAAACTAAAAAAAAGCCTATATGAAATGCGCAGAATATACTATGGGGCAGTAAAGACGGCAGAGGTTGTTTGGCAGTCCTCAGGCACAGGACACAGTTTGTTTCAAACGGCATTGCCAGGTTATTTGTTGGGAATAACAGGTTACACATTAAGATTTCATTTAAGACACAATGTCCAAATGTGTGTGTGTGTGTGTGGGTGTGGGGAATGTGTAGTGTGTGTGTGTGTGTGTGTGGGTGGTGTGTGTGTGTGCTGTGGTGTGTGCTTTAGTACGTGTGTGTGCTGTGGTATATGTGTGCATATGCTGTGGTGTGTGTGTGTGTGTGTGTGTGCGTGTGTGTGTGTGTGCGTGTGTGTGTGTGTGAGTGGGAAGTGTAGTGATTGTGTAGTGTGGGTGTGTCACATGGCATATACGTAAAGTTTTCACTGTATATTTCATCAACATGGGTGTAATGGCCCCTATTTTATAAACAGAAAGATTATATAAATGGGTTAATTACATTTGATTTATATACTGATTTACCCCCTGTAACTTTCCACTGGCTATGAGGTGACATGTTCAGTGCATGTGATAAGGTGTGCCCACGGGAAGCTGCGTCCTATTATGCTGAGTTAAGGCATTATGTAGTCGGCTCCCTGGTCACCTAAAGCGGGCAGGAGTTTGATATCCTTGACTAGAGGAAGACGTTATTTGAGAGCCATCATGGATCGTTCCGTCTTCCCTCGAGGGAGGACGACGTGCCTATTCCGTTCTCCCTTAATGGGTCACAACTCATAGAATTAAGACTCAATCCCTCACACAAGAAGGACGTGATTAAACGGTCTATTTACATAGAACCCGTCCTTCTCGTAACACTCATAGCTACAGTTATTAAGTTAAGGTTGATTTACACTCTGGAATTGTATCAACAGCAGTTCCTCAATAAAAGGAGAAACAGACAATTGGGTTTCACTACTCTAACCCAAAATCATATAAATGTACCAGCCTAGTTAACGTCGATAAAACCAATAGTTAACCGGCTATAACATGGGTAACAGACTAAGGGCGTCAACAACTGATATATTTAGTCCTTGCTTCCAGCACTAAGACACACACTGCAGTATATAGTAGTTTATGATTGCAATATCATGGTAATGATACTCATGTTGATGAAATATACATTGAAGGATTTACGTATATGCTATGTGACACACCCACACTACACAACCACTATACCGCCCCCCCCCCCACACACACACACAAATGGTTGCCCCTCATGTAACGAGGATGGCCGGCCCAAGGGCCACCTAGGCATGAATTTGTTTAAGGTGTAGAAGCTGTTGCCAACACAACAACCACACCCTAAGTTAACGAGCTGCATGACGCAGTGTCAAGGAAAACTCAGAGAAGACTGGACAACTCGCCAACTGCACTGGCTAACCATTACCCCGGAACATGATCCGCAAATAGATTAACATCCAGGTTCCCAATTACTGCTGGGTAGTCAGAGGCAAATGGGGTAAAGAAACTTGCCCATAGTTTCATCCTGACCGTGGATCGAATCGAGGTCCGAACGCTTGAGAAGCGAGCATGCTGACCATTACACCACAGGTCGCCATACAAACACACACACACACACACTACTACTACTACTAGTACTACTTTGCTGTCACTCGGAATCGAGTATGACGATCATCCAGCTACGATACAATGATATGAGTTATTAGGGATGTCACCTTCATTGGTGAGTTTTGAGGTGACTAAAGAGGCCGATAAGGGACCGGCAGAGTTGTTCACAAATATTGCACATGTGGAAGGCTACATCGAGTGCGGCAGAGGCGTTGGCAGCGTCTTTTCGGCGTTGGCGCTTGTCTGCCTCGGCTTGCAGTCGGACTAACTCGAGGTATTAGCACCTTCTCGTGTGGTGCTCATCCAAGCGCTACAATGTGGAATAATCGTCTCCCAGGTGAGGGGGTAGATTGGGCACTTTTTCAGGTTTGTCTTAAGACTATCCTTATACCTTTTCAGTTGCCCGCCGGCGTTACTTTTACTATTCGTTATGTGACTGTAAAGTAGCTACTTTGGCAGTCTACTGTCATCCATGTGGGTAAAATGACCAGTCCAGCGTAGTTGTTTATGGATAATGGTAGCCTCGATGCTCCTACAGTTGGTGTCGGCAAGAATTCTGGCATTTGTTCTCTTGTCTTCCTAACGAACTCGAAGGATGGAACGTAGACTATGTTGATGAAAGTTTTCAAGTGCCTTGAGGTGCCTCCTGAATGTGACCCATGTCTTGCTGCCATATAGCAGTGTGGGGAGGACCACTGCTGGATATATGTGAAACTTTGCAGATTATTTCAGCTCCCTACAGCTGAAGACACGGTTTCGGAGTCTGCCAAAGGCTTGAGCTGCATATCTGATCCGAAGCTGAATTTATTCATCGATGTCTGCGGTGGTAGACAGGTGGGAGCCGAGATACCGAAAGTGGGTAACATTAGAGCGGGTAGTGCCATTAAAATGGATGGATGGTGAAGGTGTGTCGGAACCAGGGGCAGGTTGAAAGAGAATCTGAGTCTTACTTACATTCACCTCAAGGCCGAAGTGTGCATACGCATCTGCGTAGGTGTTCAGGATCTCCTGTAAGACGCATTCAGTGTGAACAACAAGAGTGAGGTCGTCTGCATACTAAAGTTCAGTAATGGAAGCTGCAAACACCTTTTTTCATCTAGTACTTTATGTCCACGCCGCCGATTAATTTGGCACTGGCACGAGTAAGGAAGGCAGCCAAGAAAATGGAAAAGATAGTTGGTGTCAGTACACGTGCTAGTTTACTGTAATCCCAGTTTGGATGGAGAAGAACTCAAACTGGGTGCCATTGTGCAGGACCCTTCCGTTCATGCCATTGTGGAGTTGCCTCACACTGGAGATGAATTTTGGTGGCCAGCCAAAACGGCTCAGGGTCCGCCAGCGGGTTCCCTGTTGATCAAGTAAAAGACCTTGCTTAGGTCGATAAAAGCCATGAACAGGTCACGATGCTGTTCTCTGCACTTTTCCTGTATCTGGCGAGCAGCAAAGATCATGTCAGTGGTACAGGGTGATGGTAGAGGCCACACTGAGATTCTTGGAGTAGGTTTTCCGCATGAGGAGGAAGTCTATTTAAGAGGACTCGGGCGATAATTTCGCCAGCTACAGACAGCAGCGAGATCCCGCTGTAGTTGCCACAGTCTGACCGGTCTCCCATGTTCTTATAAATATTGACGATAGAGGTGCCTTTAAGAGTTTGGGGATTTCCTCTTTTCCAATATATTCTCCAGGAGAGTGTGGAAACGGCTGATAAGCAGAGGTCCTCCTGCTTTATGCACCTCGGCTGGGATTCCATCAGGCCCTGAGGCTTTATTATTTTTCATTAGTTTGATGGCAGTAGCTATCTCATCCAGGGAAGGAGATTAGCTGAGGTGGGTCAGCACTGGATGCTGTGGAACCTGCTGGGTAGTCAGGACATCCATATCAGTGTTTCGGTTAAGCAGTGAATGGTAGTACTCTTTCCAGCACCGAATGAGGCCCTCATTATCTTTAATTATGGAGTTACCGTCAGATGAGCAGAGGGGTGGCTGTGCCATGAGTGATTGGCCAAAAAATGTTTCGGTGGAATTGAAAAATTCGCACCTTGAAATTTTTGTGTTTCACATGCTTAATTTTTAAATCAATTATTCCTTAGATTGCGAAGTTCCTGCTGGGCCACAGCTTTGGGCCGAGACTGAGGGTTGTTCTGCCATTCAGTTAAAGCAGCACGTTTATCATTAATGAGTGCATTGTTTGCCGGGTCATTTTCATCAAACCAGTTCTGGTGTATACTTTTCATCTAGTCGAGGGTCTCTCTGCAGGTTTTTGTCATGACAGTTTTGAAAATATCCCATTCGGCACTAGGACTTGGGTTGTTCGTTGTCTGGTTGTTTATCAGCCCATGTTCGAGCTGCTCTCTGAAAGCATGTGCTACCCCTGGATTTTCCAGATGCTTAGTGTTAAAACCTCTTGTAGAGTCTTGTTGCCTTCACCGTTTTGGGGCGAAGTGAAGTGAGAACTTGGCTCTGACGAGCCGATGATCAGTGTCTTTGTGGTCTGAGCCACGCATGGCACGGGTGATAAGGACATCTCGGCGGTCTCTTTCTCTGACTATGATGTAGACAATGAGATGCCAGTGTTTGGATTGTGGGTGTTGCTACGAATCCCTGAACTTGTTGGCCTGCCTAAACAAGATATTGATGATAGTGAGGTTGTGTGCAGCGCATTTGCGGAGGAGTAGGTCGTTGGGATTTCACTTGCCAAGTCCATTTCTCCCTATGGTTCCCTGCCAAATGTCAGCACCTCTGCTAACTCTGGCATTGAAGTCACCAAGGAGGAGTACCTCATATTTTCTGGGGATAGAGGTTAGTACTCTACCGAGGTCGGCGTAAAAGGCCTCCTTGATGTCATCCTCTGCAATCAGTGTTGGGGCATATGCACTGATGATAAAGGCATGACTTGAATGATTCAGTGGGACCATAAGCGCGATGAGACGCTGTTTGATCCCAAAAGGCATTTCAGTTAGCCTGTGTAGGATGTGTTGGCAGATGGCAAATCCAACTTTATAAATGCAGTTTCTCTCTGCAGTAGGCTTACCCTTCCAGAAGAAGGTATAGTCAGACCCCCGTTGGCTGCTATGTCGATGTTATACCTAGCCAACTCTTTTGCCACAACGGCAGTTCTTCTTTCAGGACGCTCATTTGTACCAGTCTTCAGAAGGGTCCTGACATTCCACGCAGCGACCAAATGAGGTTGAGTAATTTGTTTTTGTTTGGATCTGTGATTTTGATTGTTTTCGACCGCGTAAGGATGACCTTATTGGGTGCGGTTGCCCAGTCCGGTTGATTACTTTTGGCAGGCTATGTTTAGGGCATCCTTTCTAGCCCCCTCCCCATGTGAGGTGAGCAGAGTGACTCCTGGAAAGGGCTGGTCAGTCGCACAGACGGGACCGGATTGCACTGCTGCCTTGATCCCAGTGCATAAACGACCATCTCATTTGTCCCGCCCATGTGCAGAGTTGCGACTTGAGACTCCCGGCAGTCATATCTGCCTGTCCAAGTCGCCACTCGTCCGTCGCCATAGGACTTTTGGGGGTATAAGGGGTTGATGATGATGAGAAGTATGATGAGCTGGATGATGGCTGTGAGTGAGTTGATTTATGTGGTGAGGCAGGAGCGCAGGCTGCAACCACACATCTTTTCTCTCAAATATTTCTTCATTCAGCACGTACCGTAGAACAATTACCATTTGAGTGTGTTCTGAAACATCTGTTGTGTCATTAGCCATGACAGCGACAAATGAAGCATCTTAATCTCTTTCTTTATCTCATCATGGTATATCTGCAGCAGGCAGTCAAGTATCTCATTCTGACTAGTCTTAGAAACACCTGTGAAGACTGTACTTGTTTGTAAATGGTTCTTTAAATCTGGGTCTAATTAAGATGCAAAATTTATGCATTCCCCTAAATACACCTGGATTTACTGAATATTCTTCTACACAATAAAGTTTATGGAAAAAACAATGAATACAAAATGTAGTCTCTATGGGTATGAATCATACGCATCATCCTGTTCCTGTGTGGTGCTTACGCGCCGTCTGCTATATCGAGAGTATTTGAATGTGATAAATTGTAGATGATGTGATATCATACAGTATGATATCACATCATCTACAATTTATCACATTCAAATACTCTTGATATAGCAGACGGCGCGTAAGCACCACACAGGATGATGCGTAACACTACCTACCACACTGATAACCAGATCCGCACTGTGTGATCCACAGTGGTCTCACCCGCTTGCCTCCAGGGCATGCGTACATGCGTGAGACAAAGCAAACGCCCGTTATTGGAACTGTCCAGTAAGACATTTCCACATACAGGGATTTTTGTTCTTTTCTCGGAATTAGAGGATGGCCATTGACATTAAGTTTAAGGATTATTGATAATAGTTTTAAATATCGTGTTCAAGTATAAATAAATAAACATATATGATATATTATATCATATAATACATATATATATATCGGATGAAATAGAGGGTGCTGCAGTTCCATAGCTCCTACCGACGAGCCGCCACTGATTTCTGAATGTAAAGTATATTGAAATATGATACTGTAATATAGTATTTGATATTGTTGTTATATGATGCTCTTTGTTATGTAATATCTAATACAAACAAGTGTGTTAAAATAAGTGACATTAATGCAGAGGACTAGCCAAATTAAGTTCCACACTAAATAGTGGTGGGTTTGGGATCCCTCAGTCGGTCTGCCGGTGGGACTGAGAGCCAGACACGGCCGGGATAGCCAGTAAGGCAGACATACATTTGCTGAACTTGGGGAACACTTACTCAGATTTTGTATATCAGTACTGCTTTGGTGTTTACATTGATTGTGTAACTGTATTATATATGTGTATTGAGAGTTTAAGAAATAGATTACTGAGACTGTAGCTTTGTTATGAAGAGTTGAACTAGAGATTTTGAATGATCAAGGTATACCATACACCAGTTTATTTTATCTTTAATTTATCATCTGTTAAACAAAGTGCCACTGACATTGTTATACATAGTAAATTCACTTTATTTAATATAAGTGTAAGGTGCAATCTTGATATGTGAACCCTAACCTTCCCTCTGTAGCAGTCAACGAACCAGTCGTGGTTGTTATAATCATGGTCGTGGTTGTTATGATCATTGTTTGGTTATGATCATAGTCGTGGTTGTTATAATCATGGGCGTGGTTGTTATAATCATGTTCGTGGTTGTTATAACCATGGTCGTGGTTGTTATGATCATAGTCTGGCTGTTATGATGATAGTCGTGGTTGTTATAATCATGGTCGTGGTTGTTATAATCATGGTCCTGGTTGTTATAATCATGGTCGTGGTTGTTATAATCATGGTTGTGGTTGTTATAATCATGGTTGTGGTTGTTATAATCATGGTTGTGGTTGTTATAATCATGGTTGTGGTTGCTATAATCATGGTCGTGGTTGTTATAATCATGGTCGTGGTTGTTATAATCATGATCCTGGTTGTTATAATCATGGTCTTGGTTGTTATAATCATGGTCCTGGTTGTTATAATCATGGTCCTGGTTGTTATAATCATGGTCTTGGTTGTTATAATCATGGTCCTGGTTGTTATAATCATGGTTGTGGTTGTTATAATCATGGTCGTGGTTGTTATAATCATGGTCGTGGCTGTTATAATTGTATGATATGGACACGAAGTAGTACCTTAAGCTGTGTATCCTTATATTACCCTATTAATTATGTATAGTAAAGTATTACAGAACATGTATTAATCCTATGTAATATTTCTATTTATTATGCACCATGTTATGTATATGAATTATCATATTTACATTTTATGTATTCAGCTTGTGAATGCTGGCATCTGTACACGCCAGACCGCAGTGATACATAAAGTGGAGACCACCAGTCCTTCAAGTGTGGAAGTGCTCTGTGTTATTAGTTCCCCTGTACATCTCCCGTACGAGAATAAGAACCTATTTTAAGATAACAAGTGTTTGTGTATACCCTCAGTAGTGTAGAACATTTTGGGGGTACCAAAGACAAACATAGATGGCGCAGTGAAAGTTCCTAGTGAGATACAGTGTGGACCCAGCCTTCCCGTCCGGACTGTGTTAATGACGTCTCGTCTTCAGCTTCAAGGATTTACAGCAAGACTACTGTACAAGCCTCTGGACTTACAGTGTTGTGAAGTGCTATGCTGTGTACAGTGCTGTGCTGTGAAGTGAAGTGTTTTGTGAAGTGCTGTGTTGTGTATTTTAATCAGAATTGTCTGTGCAAGTTGCGGTCAGATGACTAAGGGAGCTGGTCCAGCAGTGCGTCCGCTCCCGTCTCTGGTCAGAGGGTAACTAACTGAGGACAGGGCGCGACTCTAACCAGCTGGCAGCGCTCGCCAAGCCTCTCCCTGCAACGGACCATACACACACACACACACACACACGCACTCACAGACCCACCTTATATTAAATTCTTGCGAATTACTTCCGACCTCTGTAATTCTGTGCATAGATTACGAGGGGCTGACCCGGTCTTTGCACAGATAGAGTACAGGAGCTGTCGGTATGTCTCACAGGGATCAAAACGATACCCCGGACGATGGGGGTATGAGTATAAATCTGGGAGACCTCTTCCCACCCACACTCAGGCCCCACGCTCCCCACAGTGGCAACGCCCAATCACCCACAGAATCTCCTCGTTCGTCGCGAGCAAGCTCTCCTGCGGCGCCTGCGTCCACAGATCTCCTTCAACTGATTAAGTGGATGGAAACTTCTCGACGTCAGGACTATGTTGCAAGGAGAGAAGAGGAAGAAATTCGGAACAGAAAGTCTGAAAGATGGCGCCACGAAGAGGAACAACGACGCAGAGAAATAGAAGAAATACGTAGAAGTGAGGATGACCTGAGAAGAAGAGAGGATCAAGCCAGATTTGAAGTCTTGATTTCTCTGTTAGCCTCCCCACAACGATCTACTTTACAAGATTCGTCTGCTACTATTAATGCTGATACGACTAGAGGTACTGGTACCTCATTTCCCAGAGTCGGTTCAACAATTCCCCAAAAGGCTGCAGCACAAACGCCTCCCTCTCTGAAGTCTGACGCTTCCTACCAGATATTTCGGGAATGGCGTCGACGTTGGCAAGACTATGCAACTATGGTTGACCTGTCAAGTTTAACACAGCCTAAACAGATGATACAGCTTCGTATGTGCTTGTCCTTAGAGACACAACGTACTCTCGAGCACACACTTCAAGTGCCTCCTACGACAACTCTGACTAGAGGCCGTTCTCGACAAGTTACAAGAACCTGTTAAGGGACAGCGCAACGAAGCACTCAGAAGAAGAGAACTCTTCCAATGTATGCAGCTTGATGGAAAATCTTTTGATGCATTTTTTGTAAGACTCAAGAGATGTTCAGAGGAAGTTGAATTTTGTCCTGGAAATTCTCAAGTCTGTGAAGAGACACAACTCAAGGCAATTATTTTAACGGGTATACGAGATGAAGAGCTAGTTCAGCGTCTCATTTCACTTGACCCCACTTCCTCCCTTCAAGACGTAGTTACAGAATGTCGAGTGTACGAGGCCGCCAGGTGTGCGACTTCAGCTTTACGCTCACAACCTGACCAGGTGAGGGCGGTGTCTTCTTACAGAAAGGGTAAGAAGCAGCAAGGTAACCCCACCCCTCTCCCCCCAGCTACACCTTCAGCAGCAGCTTTGTGTAACAGCTGCGCGAGACAGCATGATGCCTCCCAGTGCCCAGCTGCTCAAAGCGTGTGCAGAAGTTGCGACCGCCAGGGTCACTGGACTTACACAATCAAGTGCCCTGCTAGCAAAGTTCAGTGCAGACTTTGTGGTCGTGTGGGCCATTATGACAAATGTTGTCGTAAGAAGACACAAAAAGGAAACCACCTAGGATCCAAGAAGTCATCCTCAGGTAGTGCTGGCGTGCCCCCTCCTTCTGGCAAGCATCAAGACGCTGTGTCCATTCGTTCCTGCCGTCGTGTACATTGTTCCACAGACACGACGCCCCAGCACATCAGTGTCGTCATTTCTTACGGTAACTTGTCATCCAGTCTTCAGATGTTACCTGACACCGGTGTTGACGTCTCAGTAATTGGTCCACAACACTTAGCAAGTTTGGGAATACCCCTCAGACAACGAAAATGACAGCTGATGGTTCCAAGATGGCTCCAGCTTTGGGATCTTTCTGGGCTACTCTTACCTTTGGTAAGCAGTCTTGCTCAGCCCGGATTGATGTTCATGGTGGGATCCCGACTCCGCTTTTATCATATGGCCATTGTCAAGAGTTGGCCATTATTTCCAAGGAATTCCCCAAACCTATTTTAAAGGTCACCCATGCCAACAGGTTGAAGGAAATCCCTATCTCTACTAACACGTCCCCTTCTGATGCAAGAGCTTACCTTCTCAAGGAATTTGCTGACGTGTTGGTTACGAAGAAATCTTTAGGATCCACACCACTCAAGCCGATGGTGGGTCCACCTATGAAGATTCATCTTAAGGATGGTGCCACACCTTTTGCCATCCACACCCCTCGTTTGACTCCTCACGCCTACAAGGAGCTAGTTAGACAAGAGCTTGACTCCATGGTTGCTCAGGGAATCATCAAGCCGGCCGGAGACGAACCTTCACCTTGGTGCCACCCTCTCGTCCATTCGCCAAACCTCTTGGTGGAGTACGAATCACCACCGATCTATCAAAACTTAACCAGCAAGTTTCCCGTCCAGCCCACCCTTCACCCACACCCTTCGCAGCTGTTCGAAATGTGGACCCGAAGGCGAAGTTTTTTACAAAGATGGACACCTTATGTAGGTTATTGGCAGATCGAGTTGGCCGAAGAAGACCAGCATTTGACTACATTCATCACTCCATATGGAAGATATCAGTATTGCAGAGGCCCCATAGGATTTGCCGCTACGGGCGATGCATTCTGTCAACGTGATGACGCGGCCCTTCAAGGAGTCACGAATTGTGTCAAGGTGGTTGATGACATTTTACTCCATGACGAAGACTACTGTGCCCACCTCTCCCGAATATATGAAGTTCTCACCAGATGTCGAAAGTACGGGATTACCCTCAACCCTGACAAGTTTGTAGTCGCCGCACCATCAGTGAACTTCTGTGGGTACACTCTCTCAGCATCAGGTGTCGCAGCTGACCCGGAGAAGTTAAGTGGAATCAGGGATTTTCTAACCCCTGCCAACCTGACAGACCTCCATTCTTTTTTGGGTCTGGTCAATCAGCTGGCTGAATTTTCACCTGACATCTCCGCCGCAGCCCAGCCGTTACGCCCTCTGCTGAGCCCCAGGAGGACATTCCTGTGGACCCCAGATCATCCGGAGGCCTTCCAGCGAGTCAAGCAGGCCCTCTAAAGTCCACCTGTCCTCGCCTGTTACGACCCAGCCCTACCCACCGTCCTCCAGGCTGACGCCTCCAGACTCTACGGCAGGACCATGGCGGTGGACAACTCCGCTTAATTCAGTGTTGATCCCGGCTCCTGACGGACGCCGAAACCCGATATGCCACGATTGAGCTGGAGATGTTGGCTGTTGTCTGGGCGATGGCGAAGTGCCGCTTCTACCTGATAGGACTTCAGCACTTCACCCTCTTAACGGATCATCGCCCTCTTATACCTATTATCAATCACTACTCTTTGGATGCAGTAAAGAATCCTCGCCTTCAACGTCTGAAAGAGAAGCTCTCGCCTTATCTCTTCACGGCTGTGTGGCGTGCGGGTAAGCTGCTGTGCATCCCGGATGCCCAGTCCCGCGCCCCTGTCAGTCGCCCCACCCCAGAGGACGAAATGCTGTGTTCTACAGCTGCTGCATCCCTCATGTCAGTAGTCTCATTGAAGGCCGTCTTCACATCAGAAGAGTCTACAGCACCGGATGCAGACAAGACCCTTGAAGATCTCCGCACCCCAGCCCGGGCCGACCCTTCCTACATCCGGCTCGTCGACTGTGTGTCCCAGGGATTTCCATCTAACCGATACGACCTTCATGAATCGCTACTTCCGTATTGGAAGATACACGAGGACCTCTATTGTGACGGAGACCTCGTCTTGTATGGTTCACGAGTAGTCATTCCTGCTGCCCTACGCCGCCGTACCTTGACCCGCCTTCACGACAGCCATCGAGGAGTGGAGGCCACCAGGCGACGGGCGAAGCAGACTATATTTTGGCCAGGAATCGACGCGGACATTGCAAGTACCGTCCGTGCCTGTGAGCCGTGCCAGATTCTGCAACCCAGCCAGCAACAGGAACCTTTAATGTGCGACGATAACCCTTCAAAACCCTTCGAGTCTGTGTCGGCTGACTTCTTTGCAGTGGCAGAGAAGTCCTTCCTCGTCATTGCCGACCGATTGTCTGGATGGACTGTTGTCGTCCCCTTTGGTAGTGATACAACGGCTACTGCTACCATCCGGAATTTCAGGCATTACTTCAGAGAAGTTGGTGTTCCCCTCCGTCTCAGGACTGATGGAGGACCCCAGTTCACCAGCCACGAGTTCCGGGACTTCATGGACCGTTGGGGAGTCCGTCATGTTGTGACCTCGCACCACTACCCCCACGCGAATGGACACCCTGAAGCCGCAGTCAAGACTGTTAAACACCTGATCCTTAAGGTGTCACCCTCAGGAAATATCGACTGCGAGGACTTTGATCGAGGTTTGTTGGAGTTACGCAACACCCCGAACTTCACCGGACGCTCCCCAGCCCAGGTTCTATACGGACATCATCTCAGGTCTTGTGTTCCTGCCCACCCGAAGTCTTTTTCTCAAGAATGGCAGGCCAAGACTGAAGAATGTGACCGCCGTGCAGCAGAACGAGCCGCAGATGTCGCTGCTCGGTACTACTGTCATGCCCGCCCCTTTCCCAGGTTGAGTATCGGCCAGCAGGTCAGGATTCAAGATCCGGTATCTCACCGCTGGGACAAGGTTGGGGTCGCCATGGGCATTGGCCGGACTACCAAGTGCGTCTTCCTAGTGGTAGAGTATGGTGGAGGAACCGTCGTTTCCTCCGACCTGTGGAGCTGCCTAGTGTTGACCCTTCCCCAGTTGAGTCCCCTAATGTTGATGCCTTTACAGTAAATCCATCCCCACCTTGTGTTTCTGCCCCAGTACTCCGCAGGTCCGAGCGACTCAGAAACAAAAGGTCCGCTCAAGATGAAACTATGAGCGTATAGTGGGGAGGGAGGTGTATGATATGGACACGAAGTAGTGCCTTAAGCTGTGTATCCTTATATTACCCTATTAATTATGTATTGTAAAGTATTACAGAACATGTATTAATCCTATGTAATATTTCCATTTATTATGCACCATGTTATGTATATGAATTATCATATTTACATTTTATGTATTCAGCTTGTGAATGCTGGCATCTTTACACGCCAGCGCGCAGTGATACATAGAGTGGAGACCACCAGTCCTTCAAGTGTGGAAGTGCTCTGTGTTATTAGTTCCCCTGTACATCTCCCGTACGAGAATAAGAACCTATTTTAAGATAACAAGTGTTTGTGTATACCCTCAGTAGTGTAGAACATTTTCGGGGTACCAAAGACAAACATAGAATAATCATGGTCGTGGTTGTTATAATCATGGTCGTGGTTGTTATAATCATGGTCCTGGTTATTATAATCATGGTCCTGGTTGTTATAATCATGATCCTGGTTGTTATACTCATGGTCCTGGTTGTTATAATCATGGTCCTGGTTGTTATAATCATGGTCGTGGTCGTGATACTTACAGTATCTAATATACTATATGAAGGAATAAAATATAGGCTAGAATAAATGGTTATATAAATATTCGCTATAAGGAGAGGTTAAAATCATAAAAAAAAAATTATTATGAATCACCGATGATCATTCCGAGATAAATTATATTATGAAGAGATATGACCTTGATTCTGGTTAGATTTGTCACCATCTGCTTAAGTCATCACCTGTGTTAAGTCATCATGGTCATCATCTACGTTAGTCAATTTTAGGCCCATCTCACATGACTGACCGACCATCGATCTTCTTTCCTCGCGAGGGTGTTAGGTTTCAATGCGTCTTATTATTTACGCTGGTGGATGTAAGACCTCCTACCCTCACGGGCGCAGCTATGGTCAATTTGGTGTTATTCTTGTTTATAAATGCCTTCTAATCTGTCTCAAGGCTATCCGTCCTGTCTATTGCCATCCCAACTGTCTGTTCGTCTGCGTGGTGTTTGAATGTACAGTAAGCCCGTCTGTACTCTTTGTGTCATCAAATCTGTCTGTCTTATCCGTTGTTGGCGTGTGTCTGCCTGTTTGTCTAATGTGAACCAGTCAGTCTGCTGTCCGTCTGTCATGTTAGTTGCCATATTGTTTATTTGTGCACGTATGAATCTCTATTTTTGTCAACTTCCTGTCTGTTTCACTGTCTATATTCACCCTGTGTCTATTGTTGTCATCTTCTGCATGAATTCCTGTTATTATCTTTTTGTCTCTTCTCCTTTTCCATGTACAGTCATCCACAGGAATAAGTATACACTGTAGCTGCAAGATCGTCTGGTAATTTTGAAACTGCGCATCCAGACGCATGATGAAACTCAGCTCCCCCCACCGTTATCTCTAGCTATTTTCTGTTTCCCCTTCTTTATTCTTCTATTTACTCACCTTCCTTCCTTTACTAATCCAAACAACATTAAAAAAAGTAGGCTAAGAAAAAAAGTGAGGGGAGGAGGAGGGAGTCATATGATAACTGCAATCGTGGGCTGACAGAGTACAGCGAATGAGGGAGCGCCAAGTCCGTAGACTTGCATCGTTTTCCAGCGTAAATAAAATGGTTATGTAATGGCTTCCTAAAGAAACCATCGATATGGGCCCAGGTATGTTCCACTCTACGATTATTTTGCGATTTTTCCACCAAGTTTGATGAAAAACGATTGTGCCGTTTCGGCTGCCCAGAACAGACACACACACAAACAGACAGACAGACAGACAAACAGACACACGCCTAGTCCTATAGTATATTAGATTAGATGCCATTTGGCCCTCCTGTGCAACATTGCATTACATGGCATAACAATATCAAGAGGAAGATTTTAGGAGGAGTCAGTGCTGATGAGACTGTAAGTGGCATGCTCAGCTTCCCTACCTAACACCACCTCACTCTTGCTGCGTCTTGAAGCTGCAGTGTACAGAAACTTTTATTTCAAGGAATATTTAGGCTGAATTTTGTGTGAGTATATTTGTCTGGGCTAATAGTAGACTTTTTATTCTTGTTATTTATGCATTTGTATGTGATCTAAGACGTGTTTCACCTTATCTCTTCTTATATGAATTCTAACCTGTTCAAATATGCATACTTACCTCTTCAAATACGCATTCTAACCTGTTCTTAGACGCATTCTTACATGTTCTTTGACGCATCTGTATCTGCTCATAAACTCATACGTACCTGTTCATAGACGCATTCTTACCAGTTCATAGACGCCTTCTTACCTGTTCATAGACGCATTCTTACCAGTTCATAGACGCTTTCTTACATGTTCATAGACGCATTCTTACCAGTTCATAGACGCTTTCTTACCTGTTCATAGATGAATTCTTACCTGTCCTTAGACGCATTCTTACCTGTTCAAATATACATATTTACCTCTTCAAATGTGTATTCTTACTTGTTCATCGACGCATTCTTACCTGTTCGTATACATTCTCTTACCTGTTCTTAGACGCATTCGTACCTGTTCATAGACACATTCTTACATGTTCATAGACGTATTCTTACCTGCTCATAGACGTATTCTTACCTGTTCTGAGATGCATCCTGCAAGAGGTCCCCTTGTTCTGGATCGTACTGTAGAGGTATCAGCTGTAAATATTTCTGTGGATCGTGCGGTGAGAAACAATCAAATTGGTTGGCTAGATATGCTGGTACGATGAAAAACATCTGATTGGTTGGCTATCGATGGTGGTAAGGTGGGACACATTTTTATACGTTAGCTACAAAATTTGGTAAGGTGAGAAACATTCTCATTAATTGGCTACAAATACTGTCGGCTGTCCTTGGTCGAATTGTCTTACTGTTTACTGTTATTGTATACCTGCATTGTCTATAGTATTTCCACGCTAACTTGGCCCGTAAGCCACGCCCTTCTATATAAATAGCTGATTGGTTCAAAGAAAATGGTCGTGTAGCTGTCCATTTATTCAAACTATATATGCTTACACTTGGTAAGCAGACCTGTAATTCTCTAAAATAATGTTGAATAACTATACTATCAAAATGCAAATGATTTCAAGGCATTTGAACTTCAGAGATGATGTTAGAAAATTTTAAATATTTATCATAAAAGGTCGAAGTCAAAGATGAAATTCACTTTCGAATGAAGTGGAAATTGTATAGTTACTTGTTCAGCGGAAATGGCATATCTGCACGGTCTATATATTTGACTTGACTTGATGCCTGTAGATAAGGATGAAGGGCTATTGTTTGTTGCTGGGTGGTGGGGTTGGGGTAGGATGGAAATACTTTGGGGTTTTTAGGGGTGGGGGGGAGGAGATGAGTTTTTGGAGAAGGTAAATGAGGGGGAAGTTTGAAAGAAAGTAGGTGAGTAAAAGTATCTGGGCTCAACCAGATATGTTGTATTTTAAAATTCTTTGTTGATATTTTATACTAGTAATTTGAGTTCTAGCTCTCAGGCCTTTGGGTTTTTTCATTGCAGTCTGGCCAGGTTCTTTATGGAGCTGGCTGAGCATCGTATAATTTGCTTTAATAAATGTGGGAGGAAAAACAGCTACTTGCTAGTTTGGATCGCAAGGAAATGATCCTATCTTTTTTATTTTAATTGTAAAGGTTGATGTTTTGTGTTGGCAGTGTTTTAATTGGCTATTCATTTTATGAGATTTTTTGTTTTATTTTGTTATTGGAATGTCGAGTAGTGGAGTGAACTTCTACGTAGATACGCCATAATCTCCTGAAAGTAATCAGTGTGAAGGTATCGAACTCTACGGTAAGAAATAAGAAATACGACATATTATTATCTTTATATAATATAATCCACTCTTATACCACCGACTCACTCAAAACCATGACAGTTGTATCGTGGTATTGGTGCTGGGTTGTTTAGTCTTGTTCTGCTCGATCTGAACCATGAATGTTCTCTCACTCTTCTTTCTATTTCATTATAGAGCCAGTGAGTTACGACTTCTAACTCTTCTACTTCTCCCCACGTTCTTTTGGCTTTGTTGCATATGTCTACATTTACTGCCTCGTTGTTGGCTCTTCTATGCAGCTCATCGATTGTTATCGTTTGTTTTTATCTGACGTTATACATAAATCGTAGACATATATTTTGTATTGTTTGTAGTTTCTTGAGTTCTTATGTCACTGAATGTGTTGATTGGTACCGGCGGGTAGCTATTATTGATTTTATTAGTGCTGAATACAGTTTTAGATTGTTTTGTGTATTTTGGTTTTGGAATCTCCTAATTATTTTAATTTTGCTGCGTAGTTTGCTGTTCTTTTATTTAATGGAGCTTTGGTATCCGTTTTTTTTGTGATTTTGAGACCGAATATGGTACCTTCATTGGCATATGGGTATATTTCTTCATCCACGATGACTGGTTCGACCTTTCTCTTGGCAATTGGCATGATTTTAAATTTGTTAATAATTGTTTTAATTTTCCATTTTCATTCATAATCATTTATGTTCTTTATTGCATGCGCTGTATAGCGTGCCATCATTGTCTCTGATATATGATACGTATGATGTCATCTGCGAAGATGGCACATTTGCTATGTTGTGTTGGTTTTGGTTATTCCACTTATTCCAAGGGATTTTTCTTTAAATTTGCTTAAGCTGTGTAGTAAGTTCGTCGTGTCCTATGAAACTATTGGGTTTTAGTCTATCTGGATTTCCTGTATGGTTGTTTCGCTCTCTTATACAGTCTATAATGACTTTTTCAAGTTCCTTGTCAAAATTCTCATTTTCTTCTTTAATATTCTGAATTTAGTTTTTCCATTCTCTACGAAAGGCCTATTCTCTTTCCTGGTAAGTATAAAGTTTTTCTCCGTTTTGGTCTTTTATGTAGTTTACTGTTTCTTTTTTGGTGCCAAGTAATCTGTTGATGTTTTGCCAGAAGGTTTTTGTGTCCTTTGTCGTATCTATGTTTGATATTAGACTGTTCCAGTTTTCGTTGTTAATTTTTATATATTCTTCTTGGAGGTCACGCTGAATTTCCCTTACGTTTTGGAGTAGTTCTCTAGTGGGTCCTGCTTGTTCTATATATGTCCTTGTATTATTGTATTGTACTTGTAGCCTCTAATACTTCATTGGGTTCATTAAATGGAATGGTTCTGTGTGTCCTTACTGGGGTTGTTTGGTTGATTGCTTGCTTTATGGCGTTGTGTAACATATGTAGCTCTTCGTCATTTCCTCAAGTGCTGCTTTTTTTACATTCAGTAGTGGGTAATTTTCCAGTAGTTCCTTGTATTTTATCCACTCTATTTTTATTTGTTCTGGGCTAGTTAAGATTGTGAATATTATCGGGATATGATCACTTGGGGTAATGGGGCCTTGCTCTATGTGGTAGCTTAGGAATGCTTTGTTGTTGCACAGGATTTTGTCGGGTGTTGAGACGCTGTTTGGTCCTATCCATGTGAAATTATCTACAAAGTTGCCAAAGTTGCACGTATATCGAGGAGTGTTCCTCCCCACCCTGCTGTATAGCAGCGAGACATCGGTCACATACAGTTAGCACCTCAAGAAACTTAAAAACTTTCACTAATGTAGTCAACGTTCCATTCTCCTAGTTTGCTTGGATGAAAGGAGAACAAATGCTTGTATTATCGCTGACACCAACTGTAGGAGCATCGAGGTTACCATTTTCTATGAACAACTACGTTAGACTGGCCATTTTACCTGCATCGACGTCGATTAACTACCAAAGCAGCTACTGTACTTTACAATCCCCTAACGAATAAACCTGAAAAAGTGCCAAATCGACCCCCTCACCTGGGAGACATTCACTCCACACCGTAACACTTGGAGGAGCACCACTCGAGAAGGTGCCAATACTTTCAAGCAAACCCAGTTGCATACCGAGGCAGACAAACTTCAGCGCCAGAGAGAGGCTTCCACCGCCCCTCCTGCACTAGATGTAACCCTCCACACGTGCAACATCTGCGTACGGCCCTGCTAGTCCCGTATCGGCCTCTCGAGTAACATCCTTAATAACCCATATCATTGGTAGGGCCTGGGACTTAGGGATAGAAATCCCTTACCAGACTAATCAGGATCTTAATAAAGGAAAGTCAAGGACCATGGTTTTCTGAGGAATAACAAACAACCATTTGAGATTGACATCTCTTTCCTATAAAAAATACAACAAAACTCTGACACCACATAATGAACATCAAGTAACAATTACGGGAGTCAAACAATTAATGCAGTAAACAGTTAATGGAGTTAAACAATTAATGGAAGCAAACAACTGGAAAACAAACAATTAATGGGAGCCAGCAATTAATAGAATCAAAGAATTAATGGAATCAAATAATTAATGGGAGTCAACAACTGATAGAATCAAACAATAAAAGGGAGTCAGCAATTAAAGGAATCAAACAATAGAATCAAACAATGAACAGATGTATCCTACGACAGTGGCCCTGGGGATGGTCCAGACAGGCTTCCTCACTCGAGCGACAGCGGCAGATGTCTTGATAAAGAAGAAGAAGAAGAAGAAGAAGAAGAAGAAGAAGAACTGTTTTGTTCATATCAAGTTTGCATTGCAATACATAAGTGGTGCATACTTCCTGATTGTTTTGATAGCTAATTAATCCTTTCAGTACGCTGACTTCTTATCTAATTTATTCTGGCTACCGCCTGACGGTTTTATTCGGCTGGGGAAGTTCCATCTTGCATTCAAGGGGTTAAACAAAACTTAGTTGCTTTTACAAGATGTAGATTGAATCATATCCATACTCCATTTGTTCATTAATGCCACCTAATATAAAGGAACACCTTACTTAGAGCATGAAATCATCGCCCTCTCATCCTATTATAACTTTAGCATTTTCATCTAGCTAGTGCTAGGCGATTACATTCAGCTGACGAAACCCCGTCGGCATTGTCATAGCGTTATTCTGCATTTAATCTTCTCAATTGAGGTACTGTACACTTTTCTTCCTCACCCATAGTAACCCGTCTCCCTCTCACAGAAAGACACCTACCCCGACACACATCTCCCCTCTCCCTCCCGCTCGCTGGGGGAATGCTTCGAATTCAGAGTTCAGTGTTTGGGGTTCAGATCTCAGGGAGAGAGTGGATTAGCAACGCTAAGTGGTAAATGCAGGAGTGGAGCCACCTGTAAAGGTTGGGAGTATGGAAGGAGAGGGGGAGCACAGCGACAGGGGGATGGTGTATCGTAGTGATGGGATGGTGGTGAAGGGATAGTGCTGGAGGAGTATTGGTGGAAGATAGGTGGTGGACGGGAGGTGGTGGAGGGAAGGTGGTGAAAAGATGGTAAGTGGAGGGATAGTGATGGTGTAGGAATATTGGTAGAGTGAAATTGGTGGAAGGGATGGAGTGGAGAAGGGAATGGATGGTAAAGACAAAGTGAAAGAAATAAGCGAGATAAAAATGTTTTTATGAAGAAAAAAAACTTGGGCAGACAGACAGGCGGGTATTCAGCCAGACTGACAGAAGTACAGCACACCAAAAAGGGGGACAGACATAAACAGGACGAAATGATTACGAACAGACTAGATTAATAAAGACAAAATACAGAAGACACTGTAGTATGAGTAGAGGAGGAATATTAATTTAAGGGTTTTTTCGTTCCAGCGGGGTTTTTGTGTGTGTGTGTGTGTGAAAGAGAACATAAAACTAACCTACTGCCTGGGCGACATCCATACTCCCGTTCATCGGCTGGTTAATCGAATCTCCTCAGTGGTTGTCTAATAGGGTGTGCCCTCAATAGCCTCTCATATAGCCTGGTAAAAGGATGTGACTAGCAGCCTTCTTATTGGAGGGTTAATAAGGTCTTCACCGCTTGCAGTTTTTTTCACTGACTGGTTGATACAATCGTGGTCTCTGGTAACTTTCTCATTTGCTGGTTAATAGAGCACGGAACTCTTTATGTTCATCTCACCTGCCGTCAAAAAGCTGCCTTACGGTGATCAATTATTTCTTCACTTGAAGAATATTAAAAGCCAATTATCTGAAATTCAGCACATAGCTTTATCGCCTGCTACCTTTACCAGGGCTTCTCCTGGTAAAGATAGCTATTGGTTAACTTTACCACAAGATGACCCACCATTGGTTACACGTACTACCCCCAAAATTAACAGCAAGAATGCTTCCCATTGGATTCATCTACTGTCAAGAGCCTTAAGGGGTAACAATCTCTGGCTATCTTTACCACGAGGCGACTTGCTATTTGATACATATATCCAAAGAAGCCATCTTATTGCCCATTCAAATCCTACTCGAGTGAGGAGCATCCATCTCATTGGCTGTAGCATGAACCCCATCACCTGTTATGCTCTTTGTACCTCCCAATATTGAAATTACTCTCCCTGTGTTACCGCCCTTCGTTATAACTTATCGGAAAACATTAACTGGAGTGAGCGTGGCAAAGACAGGTGAGGGAGACAATCAATAGCCTTCCTATTCGGTGGCCAACACCGGGATGCCCACCTGTGTGATCTAAAAGTCAATTCATTGTGATTCATCTGTCTTGCAATACCCTTCCCACTATTTGAACAATTTTCTTAATGTTGCCTTAGCATGATAATCTATTCCAAAATATTATATGTAAGTATGAATCATGTAAAGATAGGTAGCTAGAGTACACATAAATATACCCATACATACAATTATATTATACAACTAGCGGAATCGCCGCCCTCCGGGCGGCTTTTTCACTAGGCCACGGTAAGACGACACCCTCCGGGAGGCTCCACATTGTCTCACTGTAGTGTTTTAAGGTAGACCACATTTTAGGTTTTGCCATTAGCAGCAAGTATGAACAGATTTTTACCAGTTCACACTCTGGAGCATCCAACATAGAACTGTCCATGAGAGAAGCAAGGAAACACCAGGTTTAGGCCAAACATCTTTAGGGACTGTCCCTGGCTTTTGTAGATGGTCATGGCAAAGCTCACTTTAACCGGAAACTGAAGTCACTTGAACTCAAATGGCAGGTCAGTTGTGATGAGAGATATCCTTGGTATAAAAACTTCGTCTCATTTAGCTTTTCCTGGCAGTATTGTAGCTTCCAGTACATATGGCATCATGTTCTTCACCACCAATCTTGTGCCATTGCAGAGGATTGGTGGTTCAAGATTTCTTAAGAGCATTATAGGAGGTCCACTCTTGAGAGTGAGGGGGTGAGAAGGCGTTCCAGCGGGCTCCAAAGAATTAAGGAATTCTGCAGGGTACTGGACTGCTTGGTCCTGGTCGATTACTGTATCAACAGATTTGAATGAGGTCTCACTGCCTGGAAGCTGTCTGAGTAGAGTCATGTTGATTTCAGCCATTGTTTCATTCTTTGGTGCCAGAATTGCGCGTTCACGCAGTCACTTGTGATCCATATAGTGGTGGATAATGTTTGGGTAGACCATGTTAGTGAGCTCAGTTGAGGACTTTACAACATTTCCACATCCTTGAGGAATGATAATTTGTCCTTCTGAATCAACAGGGAAAGTTCCATTCCCAATCTGTAGTAGAAGGTTTGCAAACCGTCCAGCATCCTGATCTCCTTGTAGATGTACTCTCATGTTTGTGAATAGGGTGAGTGTCTGAACACTTCTCCAAAGGTATGATGCCTTGAGGTACGCATTCAGTTCATCAGCTGGAGTGCTTCGAGGAATGACAGGTAGGGTCTGGCGAAAGCCTCCAGCAATGACCATTGTAATACCACCCATGAGCTGGTCATTTTCTCGTATGTCTTGCAAGGTCCTGTCCAATGCTTCAAACACTAACTTGTGAGACATAGTGCATTGACCCAGACTATGAGGCAGCATTTTTCTAAGAGTTTTGCCATTGCCGATCCTTTTTTGATGTTGCACACTGGATTCTCATTGCGAGCGAGGTTTAGAGGCAGTTTAAAAGTTGAGTGTGCAGTACGTCCTCCTTCTAGTAGTGTTGCAGCAATGCATGAGGATGCCACAGCAGGAGCAATTTTCCCCTGATGACTTACTTTAGCCAACAGAAGGATGATTAGGAATGTTTTTCCTGTCCCGCCAGGTGCATCGAGAAAGATCATACCTCCCTGCTCCGCTTCTATCGCTTGCAAAATCTGTTCATAAGCATTTGCTTGATTAGGCACCAGGTGAGGCTCATTTTCTTCAAGAAAATTCACCAGAACTTCAACTGAGTAGTCTGACTCTCTGAGCAACTCCCTGTTTGCAACTACTGTTCAGTCCCCAAAACTTCTTCTTCCATCAATAGTTCATTAACGGTGTATGTAAGTTCCACTACAGCGGTACAGCAAAGTATATTTTTTTAGCATTAAACTGTTATTATTTTATTATCTAATCATCACTACATATAACACCACCCATCATCACTACATATAACACCACCCATCATTACTATATATAACATCATCCATCATCACTACATATAAATCCATCCATCATCACTACATATAACACCATCCATCATCACTACATATAACACCATCCATCATCACTACATATAACACCATCCATCATCACTACATATAACACCACCCATCTTCACTGTGTATAACAACATCCATCATCACTACATATAACATCATCCATCATCACTGCATATAACACCATCCATCATCATCACTACATATAACACCATCTATCATCACTACAGATCGGTAAAGTAGTTTCCGAGACTCTCGAGCGGACACACACACAAACAAACAATCACGCAGACATACTTCCTTGTTTTATATATATTGATAGATATAGTTACAAACAAATGGTCAGTAATTAGTACGGTAGTCGCAAAAAAGACGACGAACTCTCACAGTTACCAGAACAAACTGGGGTGAGAGACACCCAATTTAGGGAGTTAATTACCAGAACTAGGGATAAGGGATGCGTTCACTGGGGGCTTATCTACCACGTCAGAGAGGAAGGGAGTGAGGGAAGGGCCATTACTATGAACAATGAGTCCGTGGGGGGGGGGGGGGGAGATTAAGAGAAAGAAGAATAAACTTCATGATCTCACTAGAAATGTTATAAAATTTTACAAAATCGATATAGAAAGATAGAGACGTAAGATAAAGGAGAAAGAAAAGGGAATAATTGAGTCAGTGATGTGGAGGGTGAGGCAGATAAAGGGGAGGAAAAGGCAAGTGAAAGGGTGAGAGAGGGAATTGAGAGGGACGGAGAGGAAAGTACGCGGGAGGGCAAGGCAGGGGAGGAGGTGGGAGAGAGAGTTGAGAGGGAGGGATAGGCAGGTGAGATGGGGCGGGGGGGGAGATGGAACACGTTTAATTGGCTGGGAAGTACAGGGACTAAACCAGTGTTGCCAACACCCTCACGTCTTTGATCTTCCCTCTATACCAGGGTTACCAACGACGGCAGAAGTTCTACCTGTAATGGATTTTCTTGGATATTGTTGTGAAGACTTATTATTTTTCCCCATTTTTTTTTTAATGACAGGTTCGATGTAATTTTTTTTAATTAACTACGATAAACAAAGGAATCAACATTTCTAGAGTCCTTATAATAGAAGAATGTTCCTCATATATCTATCAAGAACGTGAGTGACGCTCCCAACATAATTGCACTTTATAGGTGTATCTGAGAGAAACTCTCAACACATATATGACAGCCAGGTATGTTTTGAGTGACACTTTCATCATAACTGTACTTGGCAGGTATGACTGAGTGACGTTCTCAATATATCGTGGGATAGACAGGTGTGTCTGAGTGACATTCCAACACATCTGTAATTTATCCCATATTTCCTTCTCAGTTATATTAACTGGCTACCTGGTTAGGCTGACTACTATTTTGGTCAAATTTTCTGCCTGCCTGGTTAGGTTAAGTGGCCGTGTAATCCACTTACCTGACTGTCAGGTTGAGCGGTCTGGTCGCTTTGAATATCCCTCAAGAAATTGTTTTGATTTCGGTAATATTTAGTATTAATTGTGTAATTCTTCCAATTGGTTGATTAGTCAAATGCAGTGACTGCTTGGTTGATGTAACAGTTGCTATGTTGAGTAAAGTGACTGGATGTCTATAATAACAGCATATTTTATTGAATGCACTGACTATTTGACAACTTTAATAGTTTGGTTTACTGAATAAGCTGACTGTGTAAAGAGACTGAAATGGGAAGGGAGAAAAGAGAGAGAGAGAGAGAGAGAGAGGATTGGCTTTTATTAACATGAAATATAAACATTTCAGGTTAACCATCTCGGGAAAATGAAAAAGAGAAATAAAAGTTATTTGGGTGAATCATCCTGGTACCTAAAAACTAAACGGGTTGGTTAATCCTGGAAAATATAAACTTGCCAGTGCTGCATAGTACGGCTGGCTCATTCTGGCTCATTCTGGGAAATAACTAACCCTCACTAGATCACACTGAAAATAAGAACTTCCCTGGCTAGAGCTTGATACCACTGACAGACGTAAACAAACTCTGGAACACACTTTATGTATCTTAAAAGGAAACATACACAAAAACAATAAAATAACGTTTTGTCTTTTTTCCAACTGAATAAATCCAGGTTACTTTAATGATGATTTTCCTGGCCTTTGTCTTAAGGATCATAAGGCGCTGAAACATTCCACGGCCTAGTGCTGGGTGAGGTAGGTGAAGGGAGGCTGGTGGAAACAAATGGAGGGAGGGGGGAGTGGTAGAAGTGTGAACAGAAATAAATTCTTAGGAAAAAAGTAAAAAAAAAGTCACAATTTTGGTTAGGAAAAAAGACACGGGAAAAAGTCACATTTTATTTAAGTATCATTAACAGTTAAAGTAATAAGACAAAAATATTTTAAGTTACATTGGTAACACAATTAATATATGATGCCATTTCACGTATGTTACGTTAGCTTATGTTAGGTTAGGTTAGATTTGTTTTGTGACTTTTTTCCCTGTTACTTTTTTCTGTGACCTTTTTTTCGTGTGACTTTTTCATGGATTCGGAAGGGGAGAGAAGTTTTTTAGTTTAACAAATTTATTGGCAGAGCTTGTAGTACAGTTTGCCTATTCTGAGTAATTCAGTCATGTCTTGACACTGAGGGTGGTATCACTTCTCACTGTCACGCAGGACAGAGGTTCACACACAAAGAAATACATCATATTCATTAACAACTATAAATGTATATAGGTCAGATTCATATGGGTAATGTCACTGTTCACTGCCATGCAGGACAGAGGTTCGTACATAAAGAGTTACATCATATTCATTGACAGTACATATACATATATGTAAACACACACACACACATATACATACATATACGTATATACATACACATATACACGTACATGTACATATACATGCACACACGCACACATACATACATATACGTCGGTCAGATTCATGTGGGTAATGTCACTTTCCACTGCCATACAGGACAGAGGTTCGTACACAAAGAATGCATCATATTCATTGACACTATATATAGGTCAGATTCATGTGGGTAATGCCACTGTTCACTGCCACGCAGGACAGAGGTTCGTACACAAAGAAGGAAACACATCACATTCACCAGCAGCATTTATAGGTCAGTGGATCACATACATTGGAGTCATATTCTAATTGAAGACTTATCAGTGTGGGCTAGCAAATTTGGGATAAACAGCAAGAATATCCTCAAGCACACCTGATTCAATGAAGTAATTACAGAGTTCAAGATACAATAAGTCAGGTGGCCTGAAGTCTTTGACAGTGTCACATTCAATAATATAGTGTTCAAGTGTATGCTTTAAAGGTTTATCACAAAGTTTGCATGCTGAGTGTTCCGGTATGGGTACAGCGTTACTAACTTGCCAGATGTGTCTGTATCCTAGCCTAATTCTGGCCACGACTATATCACATTGTCTGGTTCTGTCCTTATGCTGGCCAAACCGGTACCTCTTGTTACAAAATTTGTCATATTTACTAATGCTATAACTGTCAGGTCTCTCTGCATTTCTCACTTCTTCTAGATCAGAGTTCATGATTCTGACTTGAATGTTTTTAATTACAGCATTGGACAGACCAAGGTCACGGTCAACATTTTCTTTCTTACATGCCTCATTGGCCAGTCTATCAGCACGGTCATGATACCTGATTCCAACATGGGACGGAATCCACATAAATTCGATACGAAAGTTGTTCTCATTGGCAGTTATCACATTCCTTTTAATATCACATGCAACTTTAGACATAGAGCCTGACGGGCTGTTCATTGATTTCAAAGCACTTTGAGAGTCACAGAATATCACCCCACCTCCATTTTCTTTGAGGTAGTCTGTGGCTAATTAGATTCCAGTTAGTTCAGTTTGTGTTGTGCTGGCCCAGTTGCTCAGCTTTTGTTTGTTTGACACTATCATATCTTTTTCTTTATATATTACAATTGCACAGCCTGTTCTACCTGTGTTTGTCTGCACATAACCATCAGTTAAAGCATAACATTCACTTGATTTAATACTCTCTATGTGTCTGTTAATAGTTTCTAGTGTGACACATCTCACCACATTGGTGTTTAACATTTGCTTACTACCAACAGGAGTGTAATTAATAGGAACTGATATGTCCAGCCAAGGAGGAATGGCATTAATAGGTTCGTCTAGGGTGATTGAGACATTCAGTTTCAGGAGATCTGCAACACTTTTATGAAGCCACGCCCCAAAGAGAGTCTTTTGTGGAAGGTTGGCGAGATGGTCGGGATTACTTAGATAGAACATCAACTCAGTTTGAGTTGTAGTTTGAGAACCATTGTTCTTCAAAACTTTGACACAAAACATGGTATTAAGTAGGGCTATCCTCTCAGATAGGGAGGGCAGTCCGAGCTCTTTCCTCATGTTTACAATTCTGGTTGATTTTGGGCAACCTAGGATGATGTGCATGGCTTCATTTTGCACTACCTCAAGGCTGCTGAGTTGTTTAGGCGGAATAGTCACAAGATGGAGAGCATGATAGTCAACTACAGAACGAATGAAGTGAAGATAGAAAGTACAAGCATAGGTGATGTTAATTCCATAGCCCTTGCCAAAAAGGGTTCTGAGGGGTTTAATGCACTGCATTAGTTTGTCACGAAGGTTGCTGACAAAGTTTGCATCATTCACACAAATTCCAAGATATTTATAGGAGCTACATAGTTCCAAGAGCATGCTGTTAATGTTATAGTCAAGAGGCAGAGGGTGAGCAGGACGAGGATTGAGGACCCTCGTCTTGTCAACAGATATTATGAGACCGCATTCAACAGTTCTCCGAGCAAATACATCCAGCAAGGCTTGGAGCCTGAGTTTGGTTTGTGTCATAATGCAGATATCATCAGCATAGCATATTACGGCTTCGTTTGGCTGAACTGGAATGTCAGCAATAAGCTTGTGCATCAGTATATTAAAGAGCATAGGACTGAACACTCCTCCCTGAGGCGTGCCCAGCTCAAATGATCTCATTCTGGTACTTTTAACTCCCCTAAACAGAACACTGGCATACCTGTTGGACAGATAACCCTTTATCCATGTCAGGAGGTTACCTTGTATGCCAAAATTAGCTAGTTGCTCAAGTATTATGTCTCTATTAGCTACATCAAAGGCTGATTTAAGGTCTATGAAGGCTGTTTGTGTCTGTGTGCTACGTCCGGGCATGAACCCGTACAGATTAGGGGCGAGTTTGTCTTTGACTTGAAACATGAGACGGTTTAGAACAACTCTTTCAAGGACTTTACACATACAGGATGTAAGTGAAATTGGCCTGAAGTTTGGAGAATTAGCTTTAGGGATTGGAACTATGTTTCCATGAGTCCATGTCTTAGGCAGAATACCCTGTGTGAGCCTCATTTGATACAGGTCAAGCAGTGGATGGTTAGAGATCTCATTCAACAATCTCAGGGTGTTATAGGTTATGCCATCCTCACCAGGGGAGGCTGACTCACCTTTCATTAGTGTTGTTGTTAGTTCGTGGTGCGTTATTGGAAACTGGTCGGTAAAGTCTGGTGAGGAACAGGCTATTTCAATATTGAAACCCCTATTAATGTGTGAGGTGTTAAGATATTGTTGTATGTCAGGAGGCAGGGAAGCGATTTGTGACACACTAGACCATTGGTCTAATAGCATGTCAGCATATTCTGCAGGGCTGTGATGAAGCTGGACTGGGGTGGGTGACTTGGTAATGGCTCAAATTTTGTTCCACATTTCTGCTAGAGTGGTTGTTCTATTAATCCCCTGTAAGAATTGTTCCCAATAGGTGTTTCTCACCTGACCTTTGAGTTCACGAAATTCTCTGTTAGCTTTGAGGAATGCCAAAAGGTTATCACTAGTTTTATTTTGCTTATAAGTGTTGGCAAGCTGTTTTACATTCTCTCCTTCTTTGGTGAGTCTGGGGTCATGTGTCCACAGAGGTGGTTTAGTGCTGCCCCCCTTCCTCCTTGACTTAACCCAGGTGGTATAATATGTGGTAATGACATTTACAAGATCACAGCAAAATTCATCCACTGACCCAGGTGTATATCCAGCGTACCATCTTTGGATGTAGGCCTTGAAGTGCAGTTTAAGATTATCTGGGATATTAATTCTGAGCTTAGGATGAGGTTCGCACTTGACATCAGCAACAGTGTATTCAGTAAGTATTGCATAATGATCACTGACTAGGTGGTCTGAGATGACCTTAGCCTTGACATTACTGTCTACTAGGTTATACCCAATCACATAATCAAGTCTGCCCCCCATCAGATGTGTCACTTTGTCTGTGTCGTATACAGTGATATTATGATTATTGATGTAATTCACGAACACCCTCCCATTAGAGTTACACTGGACATCACCGAGGACAGTGTGACGAGAGTTAAAGTCACCATACACAGCATAGCACTGTTACCTGATGGCTTTGGTAACACGTCCGCTCGCAGTTCATTACACCGAACATAGATGTTATACAGCGAAAATTGACTGTTTGCTGTCTTTACTGTAAATTGTTGATAGTGAATACTTTCATCATTGTGAGTTTTAATCCATTTACAGACCAGACCATTCTTTACATATGTGAGCAGGCCACTTCCTGCTCCACTATTATATGCTGTAAACCCAGCTATCCTGGGTGCAGCTTTCTTCTGGGTGCTGGACGTGTAAGGTTCTTGTAAGCCAATTACATCAATGTCAAAAACTTTAACAAACCATTGTAGATCATTAATTCTGCGATTAACACTCCGGATGTTCCATGAAATGAACCTGAGCGTTCGTGTTACTTTTCCCACCTTGAATTTAACGTAGAGAGTCGCACGCTGGCTTCATAGATCAGCCTGACCAATAAGCTGACCATTCCAATTTCTGTACCTCTGGATTTCCTGATGATGTTCTTCACAGCCCTTATTCCAGTAGGATTTTTATACGCGGGTTCCTTTATCTGTCCCGCGAGTTCCTTATCCGTAAACAATGGAAAACTTACGGGGTCATGAACAGTCTTCAGACCTGGGACTATTTTAGAGACCACGCTGGCAGTCTGGGGCTCATTCTCCCCATCCATGCTTCCATCACTATCGGTCTCGCTCTGGCTACTCACCCTCAAGTTGGCATCATTATGAGAGGTGGCGCGAGCTCCTTCAGAAGCTCCACTAACACTATCACTGTCATTGTTCACTGGTACACTTACTTGGCAGGCTTTAACCTGACCTGCTTTGGCTAACGAAGGAGAGTCACTGTGCCTGTTGATTTCAGGTGGTGGAGGCGATCCGGCCGCATTGGCATCACTGAGTGGGACTGCTATTGTGGCTGGAGGCGACCTCCCAGGACAACTGGGGTGCAAGGCCGTCACACTCTCCTCCCTGGATCTGGGACACTGCCCCCTGGGTGGGGAGGTGTTGCTGTTGATTTCAGGTGCTGGAGGCGACCCCGCAGTGTTGCTGTTGGCATCACTGAGTGGGACCGCTTTAGTGGGTGGAGGCGGGCTCCCAAGGCAACCTGGATGCCAAGCCGTCACACCCTTCTTCCTGCATCTGGCGCACTGCCTCCTGGGTGGGGAGGTGTAGCTGTTGATTTCAGGCGTTGGCGGCGACCCTGTAGCGTTGGCGTTGGCGTCACTGAGTGTGACCGCTATTGTGGGTGGAGGCGGGCTCCCAAGGCAACCTGGATGCCAGGCCGTCACACCCTCCTCCCCGCACCTGTAACACTGCCTCCTGGGTGGGGAGGTGTAGCTGTTGATTTCAGGCGTTGGCGGCGACCCTGTAGCGTTGGCGTTGGCGTCACTGAGTGTGACCACTATTGTGGGTGGAGGCGGGCTCCCAAGGCAACCTGGATGCCAGGCCGTCACACCCTCCTCCCCGCACCTGTAACACTGCCTCCTGGGTGGGGAGGTGTAGCTGTTGATTTCAGGCGCTGGCGGCGCCCTTCTTCCTGCATCTGGCACACTGCCACTCAAATGGGGAGTTCTGCTCTCTCCCCTCCTGAGAGGCACCTTCCTTGATGGGGCAGCTGCTTGTGCTATGCATTCCTGCGCAGAAGCCGCAGGTGGCTGGCTTGTGACAGTATTTCGCCACATGATTGACCCCAAAGCAGTTGTAGCACACCACAGGGGGAGGAGTCCACCGACTGATGTTACTAGGGGTACCGTACGTGCTGCCAAAGAAGCTGTACTTCTCAGGAGGTGGTTCCTTCCTTTTCCAAACAATGATGATCCTACTAAATTGTTCATGTGCACCATCCTTATAAAGTCTTCTTGCACTGTGGATGCCCTGAAGTGACAGAGGTCTCTTGGGGGGAATACCCTTGGGGAAGTGGGTGACAAGGTATTCCTTCATTTTTTTGGGTGGAACAGGTTCATCTCGCTTAATAAGCTGTATTGAGCCGACCTTTCCATCAATGAAGCATTGGATAGCTTCTGTCTCCTCTCGGCCTACATAGACAAAACGAGGGGTGTTACCTGGCACGACAACATTCAGCTTAGCCGTGCCATAATCCTTATTCAAGGCAGTCAACCAATTAATCTTCATCAAATTGGTTGCGTTCTCGGGGAAGGCAAGGCGCATGTACTTAGCCAGGGGAGCAATGGGAGGGGGGGGGGGGGATGCCTCTATTGGCTCTCCTCTGCTTCCTTCCCTGGGTCTTCATTTTGCGTTTCTGCTGACGTGTCTTAAACTTCTGAAAGCCAGCTTCAGTGTCGCCATGACTGTCCTCTTCATCTTCTTCATCAAGGACATAGGCAGAGCGCCGCCCAGCGATGACTCCTGCCATGGTTAGATTTAGATGGAATCTAGGTCATATACACTGGGGCACAGAGGCGATATGTAGGCCAGCGATGTCCTTGAGGCGTGAACCCTCTTATAGGACAAGGGGAGAGGGGAGCCTGACATCAACGGTGTGAGGGTAGGAGGGCCTCCTGGGAGCGGAGGGAGTGTGGTGTCGGGGGGGGGGGGGGACTAAGGTAACAGGAGTATTCTCAGTTTATAAGCACTTTTATTACACTTCACTTATTCTTAATAGTATCTCTGTTTTTCTGGTTAGATACAGTATAAAAGTCAATATTAGTTTCAAAAGAACAATCCAGCGTGGCACCATATAAGGGGGGTTTGTTTATACAGACCTTCACCACATGGCCCGGGGTGACCGCGGGAGTAGGCCTGTCTGGCTGGGGTCTTACACACCCACTCCCCAGTACTCAACCCACGACACGTTAGTTCACTTGTTATACAGGCAACATACTTGCAGTTGTTGACCTATCGGTTAAGGTAATCCTCCAAGTCATAGTGTTAGGAAGAACACCTAATATTCAGTAACACCCTGTGAGAATACTGTACCTCTAATCCCAGTGAGTACCACTTTAATCTTAAAAAGATCACAGGTGGTGCACCACACCTCCACCCTACACACTCGCTGAGGGGAAACTCAAGGGGAGAGAAGGAGGGAAGAAATGAAGGAGTGTAGTGGAATCATGGGGATGGGCAGAAGGGAGGGAGAGTGGTGGAATATTTGGGGGAAGTGGGAGGGAGGGAGGGAGAGAAGGGAAGTGTAGGGGAAGAAAAAGGAAGAGACGGAGGGAGAAAAGGAGTTTAGTAGAATATAGGGGGAAAAGAAAACAATAGGTAGGGAGTTGGGTGTAAACATGAGATGAGAAGGAAACAGGGAAGAGAGGAGATAGTTGGTGTATGATTAAAAAGAGAGGGGAGGATGGAAAGATAGGAGAAATAGATAATGTGATCAAAGGCAGAGGAAGGGAGGGAGGAAGTCTGGCGGAAGAGAGAAGGAGGAAGGAAGAGTGGTGGAGGAGAAAGGGAGGGAGGGAGGGAGAAAGGGAGGGAGGGAGGTAGTGTGGCAGAAGATAGAGGGAGGGAGTAAGGGAGGGTGGGAGTGTGACAGAAGATAGAGGGAAGGAGTGTGGTAGAAGATAAAGGGAGGGAGTGTGGTAGAAGATAGAGGGAGGGAGTGTGGTAGAAGATAGAGGGAGGGAGTGTGGTAGAAGATAGAGGGAGGTAGTGTGGTAGAAGATAGAGGGAGGGAGTGTGGTAGAAGATAGAGGGAGGGAGTGTGGTAGAAGATAGAGAGAGGGAGTACAGGGAGTGCAGCAGAGGAGGGAGGGTAGGAGTGTGGTGGGGGATAAGGACGTAGAAGGAGGGAGGATGAGGAAAGGAACGTGTGTTTAAAGAAGCGAAAAAAATGGAATATTTGATTGGATAAAACACAGATAAGGAAGATGAAGACGAAGAGGGGAGAAAGAGACAGAAATGGGAAAAGGGGGGGGGGGCAGAGAGAGAAAGGGAAAAGGAAAAAGAGAGGCCAAGATAAGAGAGAGATTGAGAGAAGAGAGGTAGAAACAGAGAGGAAGGAAGGCGGTGTATATTGGTCCTGGAACTCGACATTTTATGTTTTTATTGCTCTCCCCTCCACCATAAACTCCCTCCTTCCACCTGGGCGACCTTGAGGTATCTTGGACGAAATTACATTCCAGTATATAACTGTATAACACAAACACAAACTGATAAACAGAATCTCTCGCACACACACACACACATGTGTATACACACATACATACATACATACATACATACATACGTACATACGTACATACATACATACATACATACATACATACATACGTACATATACATACATACATACATACATACATACATACATACATACAAACATACATACATACATACATACATACATACATACATACATACATATATGTATGTGTGTGTGTGTGTGTGTGTGTGTGTTACGCTAAATAGAGATAATCGCCAATTAGCCTTTATAAGGCAACTGACCATTTTGCCAACTATAGATAACCTCGTATATATTTATCAGATAACAGATAAGCCAGTGGTAGTTAGATATCAACAAACATTTGAAGAAAACAAACACTTGCTATCTCAGCACTCAGGTGGACGTACTCGATTGCAAAACTACACTAAATAAAAATCCCATTCATGGAAACAATCTTACAATGCACACAACCTCTCACACTGAAACACACATGGGAACACATTGAAGATTCATGCACTCACACACTGTGAACTTGTATAGCCAGCACCTGGATGTGAGCCTAATGACGCTTTGTTCACCAACACCTTCTATCTGCAACATATGTGGGTTTACCACATTGTAGCCACATTAAATCTTGGCTATGTGTGGATAATCAGCTGATACTTCCTTAATTGTCTCTTTTTCATGGTAACACTAAAGAAGCTCATTTAGTTTTGCCTACAGCTATAATCTTAACTTCACTCACGTTATTCTAACTTAAGTCTCTGTATGGTAATTCAGATGCTCCAGCCTCCCTTATAATTAAAGCCACCTGCAGAGGAAACTCATCTCAAAGACAAACAACATGATATTGTACTCCCATTGACGTCGAGTTCCTAGAGAACCTACAAACTCAACCAGATACTGGACTTCCTACCACACAAATTTTGTATGAGTTCCAGAGACATTCAAGTTGGGGAGACTCAAGTTTATGGCCGTTTTATATATTATTACGGTTCTTATAAGTTATTATATACGTCTACTAACTTTCTGGAACATAACCCAGTCGCTGGCTGGAATATAAGCTAGTATTTGCTGGATTAGGGAAAGAATTTGGCCAGAATATAAAACTTTCTCCATGCAGCATGATTTTCCTTTTCTTTGTGGTTATTTTTTTTTTCGTGTTCTTAATAGTAGTTTTACTCTGCTTAGAATGTAAATTCTTCTTTACCTGTTACATAGCTGTTCTCTACCTGGTACATAGTTGTTCTCTGCCTTCTTTTTTTTATGAGTGACCTCCAGCCTCCCCCAATAACCACACCTTCGCCACCATTTTATTGCCTAAAAATTAAATATCCTAATACAAAAGTAACTACCCTAGCTGTGTTGAATTAGTTTTGCCGCAGATCTAAGCAGCATTCAGTTACTGTTGCCTCATAGTCAATATCTGCGACTTATCAGCTTTGGGGCCAATGCTCTCGTTCTCCTGAGGCAGAGCAATGCCGACCTAAGCAGAGAGAAGGGCATTCGAGATCTCAACCAGTCTGAACGTAACTTCTGCTTTAGTTCAGATAACACCTCCGCGAGTCTGGCATAGAAACATCTTGCGCTTGGTCCCATCCCACCAGAGGTTGTGAACACCAGAGGAGTGAAGCTGTCCTGATCAACATTCAAAATTCTCTCCCCATATGCCCTGATCTTGCCATTCTCGTTCCTCCTGTGTGCAGCATCGAGAGCTAGGTTAAAGGTGACATGCAGCCATGAGATCGAAAATTCTATGTCAAAGAAGGCTCGCTGTTCCCGCGGAAAGAATCCTCGACCACTGACGTCCACACATGCTTCGTTTAATGTGTTTGAAGTCCTGTGATGGAAATTCTCACCGTCCACTGGGTGAGAGGCGGTTCTACCCTGACATCATGACAGATTTCCTTCAATTTATTAGCTGTGAGATCCTTTACTTCGTCGAGCCTCATGCAAACGAAGCCACATAGGAAGAGCCACACACGCATTGGGAGAGCAAACCTTCTACTAGCCTACCGTATCTTAGAGAAGTGGCATCTGTAAATTCTTGTTTATTAACACTGAAACCTTTTGCCCTTATCGGTAACGTTGTTAACTAATTCGAGGCGCCCATCTCCTGCGCTATAGACACCTTTTTTTCAAGTTTTCTGGCACTTGCAGCATCAGTTCCTGCAGTTTACCACTTTGGGTGAGCTGTCGTTCTGTCGTAATGGACCGTCGAATCTTATTTAATTAGCTGGTATTGCATTTTGAGCTATTATGTCCTCAGTGAGGGCTGCCGTGAGCTTGCCTGAGTTCCGATGATCGGTAGCATCAAGTTCCTCTGGATTAGTCAATCCCATTCCTCTCAGTCTCGGTGGTAGTGCAAGGATTGACCTTTCTGCTGGGTTAAGTGAAGGTGTTTCAGTAATTTTGGAATGAAATTGATGCTGATGGCTTCTTGCAGAGTTTGGTGGAGGGTCCGACATCAGGGATAGTGCGCATCAGGTAATTCCCGCGATCTTTGACTCCATGGGTGAATGCCTCAAAAGCCGCATGTGGCTCTGTTTTAGCAATATCAGACAGAGCATAGATTTCCTTCACCCACTCATTTACCTTTCCCGTTACGTACTCGGTCTTGAAGTCATTCGTGTCGATTACAGCACCTAGGTGTCTTTGGCCCTCCTTTGTTATTTTGACCTCACTTCCACAGAACACCTCCACTGTCCGTTCATAGTGTCCTGGATTCACAATAAGGAAGGATTTGCTGGCATTTGGGTGGTACCCTATTTGTTGACCACATGATGTTATCTGGTCCCACCACTTTTTGATGTCCTCCACTTTTCCTGATCCTGTAAGGTCGTCAGCGTAAGCCACTTGTTTAAAATTTTGTTGTGTGTTGGGGCACGGATAGGCCTAGTACATACATTGCCATGGCAACAGGATCCCTCTGCGTTGTTCCCTCAGTTGACTGTATGATGGCATCTCCTCTTAGAGCCTTGAAGCTTGTTATAAAGAGGTCTCATGGGTTCCTAGGTGTTTTCAACATACATTGCATAGCTTGGATACTTGATCTTAATGTTGTGCAGTGTAGCTTTGCGGTTGATTATGTTGAATGCGTTGCAAGCGTCAACCAGGAGGACTGCCTCACAATCACTATGCTCAAATATCTTTCTCGTGGCATGAAGGCAGCTTTCCCCCCAGCCTGGTGGTCAGCACATACTTGGAGGTTCCCTTCAGCTGCCTTGACATCAACATTTACCACCTCCATTATGCATTTTCCAATGATCCTTGTCAGCACTTCCACCACTCCTATGTGTCTACATCCTGGATTTTTATCCAGGGGAATGAGGTGGCAAGCCGTCAGAGCATGAAGGTGATAGCAGCACGAGGTTGTTAGCTTTCTTGCAAGGACGGCGGTGGCATTGCAGAGATCACTCGCTACGGCGCTAAACTTGTTAGTACTGAGGATGACTCTCCAACCGACTGCGTCCAGGCCTGAAGGGCCTGCCCCTCCCTGTTTTTCAGTGCTTTTAACAACACCATCCCTCTTGTTATTTTCTCGAACATGACAGCGTTTGGAGGGATATAGGCACCCTGAAACCTGATGCCTTCCTCTTCACTTGCAGGGGGATGTTTTTCCTTCAGTTGTTGTAATGTCTCTCTGTATATTGGCAGAACACCACCAGAAGATTCCTCTGTGAGAGATCTTACCTCCAAGAACACTTTTCCCACCCGCCTCTTGTTACCAAACTTTCTGGCAACATCCTCGGTGTTTTGCTTTCCGTCTCCTATGAATTTTAGACTCTCCTGCAGTGTTCTTGCTTCACGTAGGAGATCATTAAGGGCCCCATTCTGCCACATTATCAATCTTCTCTTCATTTTTGCCACATTTCTTTGTATTTAGGCCTTGCGTGTGTCTTTTGACAGAATAGATGGGATATTATTGCCAGTATTTGAAGAGCTGATGGGGCAAGGAAGCAGTCCTGAGTGTACTCGATTATGAGGCGAGTCATTTCCCGAATCATATCTTTAGTGGCCGCACACTTGGGTGGTTTAAACAGGTTAGCTGGCGACCAACTGACAACTTCTGAGTAGGTTTCTTTAACCCATATATCCGCATTTTCCATCGACATGCCATTCCACTGTAGAGGCTGTCTGTCATTCACTTCGTGGGCATCTGCTAATGTTGGAATAGCAATTATTGGTACTACATTTTCAGACCGAGTGGACTCACTACTATCATCAGGTGGTGGTGTCCAGGGGATGTCCACTGTGTCCTCCTGTGAGAGATCCCTGCCCTGGGGATTACAACAATTGTTTCTCTTTTTACACCCCACGCATCAGCGGTTGTTTCTCGCACGTTCACAGCTTGTGCAGTTTTGGTTCCGGCTTGCACAGATGCAGTAAAAGCAGTTACCCGGCATAATGCTCCACACTTCGGGCAACAGGATTGTCTGCCACTGACATCTGCTTTTATCTCATACGGAGGAGACTAGTTCTTATAAGAAAAGGGCAGAGAGGTCTGGATAGTAGGGACATACTTGCGTGCGTGGGTGTGTAGGCTACCCTTGAGGGGGGGGGGGGGGGGGTGGTGAGGGCAACGTTCGATACAGGATCAGAATTATACACGGGGAGCAGGAATTGTCACACCTGACTCTTATTTGTATATCTATGGCAGGAATAATCACAATTTCTATGATCACACTGATGTAAGTATAGTAATAAAGTCTTACTTGGTCGGGTGTGGAGAGTAGCTGGCACTTCCTGGATGTCTGCTTGTGCGTAGTCAGCTGCAGCAGGCATATAATAGTTGATCTTTTGTCACTGACCTCAGGGGCCGGAGTCGCGAGACTGCTCCTTCTTAAGTAGGCCAACCGTAACCCCAAACAAACACTTAAAACTCGCCCGGTGATCGCTGGTGCATACACATAAAATTTGCAATTAATGCCGTAAGGGATGAGGAGAAACTTCAGTGTCAATGATTAGGGTGACGTCTGATATTCACCGACAAATGGTAAAATTCCTGCTGCTGCCAAGTGAGTATGTCCCCTCCAAAATCTCTGCCTCGATTCATAGTTGTTTTCTACCTGGAAGTAAGAGTTGTTGTCTATCTGGAAAAAAGAGTTGGTGTCTACCTGGTACATGAGCTGGATGCTACGTGGGAGAACTACCTGGAGTCGTCTTGGAATAGGTGGTTGTCATTGCTGGTACATAAATTCACCACTGGTTGATATAAAAGAACAAAGTTTTCAAGACGAGGAAAATAAGAGCGATAACCTGAAATGGAAGAAATGGTGGGGGTGTTGGTAATGGTGGTTTTAATGGTGGTAGTTTCTTATGGAAAAGAAAATTACTATTAATTAACTGATTGTAAAATATCTATTTGTTATTCGTCGTTAATTTTTAAATCTAATATACGAAAGCGCTATACGAAAGTATATCTTTTTGTCTGTTTGTCTGTCTGTGCAGCCGAAACGGCACAATCGTTTTTCATCAAACTTGGTGGAAAAACCGAAAAAAAATTCGTAGAGTGGAACAAACTTCGTCCCATGTCGATGGTTTCTTTAGGAAGCCATTACATAACCATTGTATTTACGCCGGAAAACGCACCCTAATTAACCTTGCAAGTCTACGGACTTGCCGCACCCTCATTCGCTGTACGCTGTCAGCCGGAAACAATACAGTACAATACCATACAATACTGTACCATACAATACCATACCATACCATACAATACACAACGAACTATAAATATTTGCAAGAATAAAACATAATTATATAGACATGTACAGTAAGACTCACAACTTGATAAAATATCCGTAAGACATTAGCATTGGAAATGTGAATAAATGTTTTGTTATTAATCCATTGTGAAATATATCATTGGTGAAACAATCCTAATGGTCTCTAATCCTGTTGATTAGGTGAGGTTAATCTGGGTTTATTGAGATTAAAGATAAGGTGTGGGGTTTATTCTACCTGTGTCTCAGGTACGACCCTTATTGTAATAATCACGACCATGATTATAACAACCAGGTCTATGATCATAACCACGACCATGATTATAACAACCACGACTATGATCAAAACCACCACCATGATTATAACAACTACGACCATGATTATAACAAGCACGACCATGATTATAACACCTAAGACTATGATCATAAACCACGAGCATGATCATAACCACAACCATGATTATAACAACCACGACTATGATCATAACCACGACCATAAATATAGCAACCACGACTATGATCATAACCACCACCATGATTATAACAACCACCACCATGATTATAACAACCACGACTATGATTATAACAACCACGACCATGATTATAACAACCACGACTATGATTATAATACCCACGACCATGATTATAATAACCACGACCATGATTATAACAACCAAGACCATGATTATAACAAGCAAGACCATGACTATAAAAACTACGACCAAGATTAAAACAACCACGACCATGATTATAACAACCACGACCATGATTATAACAACCACGACTATGATTGTAACACCCACGACCATGATTATAACAACCACGACTATGATTATAATACCCACGACCATGATTATAATAACCACGACCATGATTATAACAACCAAGACCATGATTATAACAACCAAGACCATGATTATAACAAGCAAGACCATGACTATAAAAACTACGACTAAGATTATAACAACCACGACCATGATTATTACAACCACGACCATGATTATAACAACCACAACCATGATTATAACAACCACGACTATGATTATAACAACCACGACATTGATTATAACAACGATGAACCAAGATTATAACAACCACGACCATGATTATAAAAACCGCGACCATGATTATAACAACAACGGCCATGATTATAACAACCACGACCATGATTATAACAACCACGACCATGATTATAACAACCACGACTATGATCATAACCACCACCATGATTATAACAACTACGACCATGATTATAACAAGCACGACCATGATTATAACACCTAAGACTATGATCATAAACCACGAGCATGATCATAACCACAACCATGATTATAACAACCACGACCATGATTATAACAACCACGACAATGATTATAACAACCACGACTATGATCATAACCACGACCATGATTATAACAACCACGACCATGATTATAACAACCACGACAATGATTATAACAACCACGACTATGATTATAATCACGACCATGATTATAACAACTACGACAATGATTATAACAAGCACGACCATGATTATAACACCGAAGACTATGATCATAAACCACGAGCATGATCATAACCACAACCATGATTATAACAACCACGACCATGATTATAACAACCACGACCATGATTATAATAACCACGACCAGAGATTATAAAAACCACGACCATGATTATAACAACCACGACCATGATTATAAAAACCACGACCATGATTATAACAACCACGACCATGTTTATAACAACCACGACTATGATTATAACAACCACGACAATGATTATAACAACCACGACCATGATTATAACAACCACGACCTTGATTATAACAACCACGACTATGATCATAACCACGACCATGATTATAACAACTACGACCATGATTATAACAACCACGACAATGATTATAACAACCACAACCATGATTATAACAACCACGACTATGATTATAACACCTAAGACTATGATCATAAATCACGAGCATGATCATATCCAGGACCATGATTATAACAACCACGACCATGATTATAACAACCACGACTATGATTATAACAACCACGACTATGATTGTAACACCTAAGACTATGATCATTAACCACGAGCATGATCATAACCACAACCATGATTATAACAACCACGACCATGATTATAACAACCACGACAATGATTATAACAACCACGACTATGAACATAACCACGACCATGATTATAACAACCACGACTATGATCATAACCACCACCATGATTATAACAACTACGACCATGATTATAACAAGCATGACCATGATTATAACACCGAAGACTATGATCATAAACCACAAGCATGATCATAACCACGACCATGATTATAACAACCACGACCATGATTATAACAACCACGACTATGATTATAACAACCACAACCATGATTATAACAACCACGACTATGATTATAACACCTAAGACTATGATCATAAACCACGAGCATGATCATAACCACAACCATGATTATAACAACCACGACCATGATTATAACAACCACGACTATGATTGTAGCACCTAAGACTATGATCATAAACCACGAACATGATCATAACCACGACCATGATTATAACAACCACGACCATGAATATAACAACCACGACTATGAGTGTAACAACCACGACCATGATTATAACAACCACGACTATGATTATAATACCCACGACCATGATTATAATAACCACTACCATGATTATAACAACCAAGACCATGATTATAACAAGCAAGACCATGACTATAAAAACTACGACCAAGATTATAACAACCACGACCATGATTATAACAACCACGACCATGATTATAACAACCACGACCATGATTATAACAACTACGACCATGATTATAACAACCACGACCATGATTATAACAACCACGACCATGATTATAACAACCACGACTATGATTTAACAACCACGACATTGATTATAACAACGATGACCAAGATTATAACAACCACGACCATGATTAAAACAACCGTGACCATGATTATAACAACAACGGCCATGATTATAACAACCACGACCATGATTATAACAACCACGACTATGATCATAACCACCACCATAATCATAACAACTACGACCATGATTATAATAAGCACGACCATGATTATAATGAGCACGACCCTGATTATAACACCTAAGACTATGATCATAAACCACGAGCATGATCATAACCACAACCATGATTATAATAACCACGACCATGATTATACACACGACGACCATGATTATAACAACCACGACCATGTTTATAAACACCACGACCATGATTATAATAACCACGACCATGTTTATAACAACCACGACCTTGATTATAACACCCACGACAATGATTATAACAACGACGACCAAGATTATAGCAACCACGACCATGATTATAACAACCACGACCATGATTATAACAACCACGGCCATGATTATAACAACCACGATCATGATTATAACAACCACGACCATGATTATAACAACCACGACTATGATCATAACCACGACCATGATTATAACAACTACGACCATGATTATAACAAACACGACAATGATTATAACAACCACAACCATGATTATAACAACCACGGCTATGATTATATCACCTAAGACTATGATCAAAAACCACGAGCATGATCATAACCACGACCATGATTATAACAACCACGACCACGATTATAACAACCAAGACTATGATTGTAACAACCACAACCATGAATATAACAACCACGACCATGATTATAACAAGCACGACCATGATTATAACACCTAAGACTATGATCATAAACCACGAGCATGATCATAACCACGACCATGATTATAACAACCACGACCATGATTATTACAACCACGACTATGATTGTAACAACCACGACTATGATTACAACAACCACAACCATGATTATAACAAGCACGATCACTATTATAACTCCCATGACTATGATTATAACAACCACGACTATGATTATAATACCCACGACTATGATTATATCAATCACGACTATGATTGTAACAACCACGACCATGATTATAACAACCACGACTATGATTATAATACCCACGACCATAATAATAACACCAAAGACTATGATCATAAACCAGGACCATAATTATAACAACCACGATTATGATTATAACACCTATGACTATGATCATAAACCACGAGCATGATCATAACCACGACCATGATTATAACAACCACGACCATGATTAAAACAACCACGACCATGATTATAACAAGCACGACCATTATTATAACTCCCATGACTATGATTATAACAACCACGACTATGATTATAGCACCTAAGACTATGATCATAAACCACGAGCATAATCATAACCACGACCATGATTATAACAACCATGACCATGATTATAACAACGACGACCATGATTATAACTAGCACGACCATGATTATAACTCCCATAACCATGATTATAACACCCATGAATATGATTATAATACCCACGACCATGATTATGACAATCACGACTATGATTGTAACAACCACGACAATGATTATAACAACCACGACTATGATTATAATATCCACGACCATGATTATAACACCTAAGACTATGATCGTAAACCACGACCATAAGTATAACAACCACGACTATGATTATAACACCTAAGACTATGATCATAAACCACGAGCATGATCATAACCACGACCATGATTATAACAACCACGACCATGATTATACCAAGCACGACCATGATTAAAACTCCCATGACCATGATTATAACCACCATGACTATGATTATAAAACCACGACCATAATTATAACAACCACGACCATGATTATAACAACCACGACAATGATTATAACAACCCAGACTATGAACATAACCACGACCATGATTATAACAACCACGACTATGATCATAACCACCACCATGATTATAACAACTACGACCATGATTATAACAAGCACGACCATGATTATAACACCGAAGACCATGATCATAAACCACAAGCATGATCATAACCACGACCATGATTATAACAACCACGACCATGATTATAACAACCACGACTATGATTATAACAACCACAACCATGATTATAACAACCACGACTATGATTATAACACCTAAGACTATGATCATAAACCACGAGCATGATCATAACCACAACCATGATTATAACAACCACGACCATGATTATAACAACCACGACTATGATTGTAGCACCTAAGACTATGATCATAAACCACGAACATGATCATAACCACGACCATGATTATAACAACCACGACCATGAATATAACAACCACGACTATGAGTGTAACAACCACGACCATGATTATAACAACCACGACTATGATTATAATACCCACGACCATGATTATAATAACCACTACCATGATTATAACAACCAAGACCATGATTATAACAAGCAAGACCATGACTATAAAAACTACGACCAAGATTATAACAACCACGACCATGATTATAACAACCACGACCATGATTATAACAACCACGACCATGATTATAACAACTACGACCATGATTATAACAACCACGACCATGATTATAACAACCACGACCATGATTATAACAACCACGACTATGATTTAACAACCACGACATTGATTATAACAACGATGACCAAGATTATAACAACCACGACCATGATTAAAACAACCGTGACCATGATTATAACAACAACGGCCATGATTATAACAACCACGACCATGATTATAACAACCACGACTATGATCATAACCACCACCATAATCATAACAACTACGACCATGATTATAATAAGCACGACCATGATTATAATGAGCACGACCCTGATTATAACACCTAAGACTATGATCATAAACCACGAGCATGATCATAACCACAACCATGATTATAATAACCACGACCATGATTATACACACGACGACTATGATTATAACAACCACGACCATGTTTATAAACACCACGACCATGATTATAATAACCACGACCATGTTTATAACAACCACGACCTTGATTATAACAACCACGACAATGATTATAACAACGACGACCAAGATTATAGCAACCACGACCATGATTATAACAACCACGACCATGATTATAACAACCACGGCCATGATTATAACAACCACGATCATGATTATAACAACCACGACCATGATTATAACAACCACGACTATGATCATAACCACGACCATGATTATAACAACTACGACCATGATTATAACAAACACGACAATGATTATAACAACCACAACCATGATTATAACAACCACGGCTATGATTATATCACCTGAGACTATGATCAAAAACCACGAGCATGATCATAACCACGACCATGATTATAACAACCACGACCACGATTATAACAAACACGACAATGATTATAACAACCACAACCATGATTATAACAACCACGACTTTGATTATAACAACCACGACCATGATTATAACAACCACAACCATGATTATAACACCCACGACCATGATTATAACAACCACGACTACGATTATAACAACCACGATTCTGATTATAACACCTAAGACTATGATCATAAACCACGAACATCATCATAGCCACGACCATGATTATAACAACCACGACCATGATTATAACAACCACGACAATGATTACAACAACCACGACTATGATCATAACCACGACCATGATTATAACAACTACGACCATGATTATAGCAACCACGACTATGATTATAACAACCACAAACATGATTATGACAACAACGACTATGATTATAACACCTATGACTACGATCATAACCCACGAGCATGATCATAACCACGACCATGATTATAACAACCAAGACCATGATTATAACAACCACGACTATGACTGTAACAACAACGACCATGATTATAACAACCACAACTATGATTATAACAAGCACGACCATGATTATAACTCTCATGACCAAGATTATAACAACCACGACTATGATTATAATACCCACGACCATGATTATAACAATCACGACTATGATTGTAACAACCAAGACCATGATTATAACAACCACGACAATGATTATAATACCCACGACCATGATTATAACACCTAAGACTATGATCATAAACCAGGACCATAATTATAACAACCACGATTATGATTATAACACCTATGACTATGATCATAAACCACGAGCATGATCATAACCACGACCATGATTATAACAACCACGACCATGATTATAACAACCACGACCATGATTATAACAAGCACGACCATGATTATAACTCCCATGACCATGATTATAACAACCACGACTATGATTATAATACCTACAACCATGATAATAACACCTAAGACTATGATCATAAACCACGACCATAATTATAACAACCACGACTATGATTATAACACCCAAGACTATGATCATAAACCACGAGCATGATCATAACCACGACCATGATTATACCAACCAGGACCATGATTATAACAACCACGACCATGATTATAACAAGCACGACCATGATTATAACTCGCATGACCATGATTATAACAACCACGACCATGATTATAACAAGCACTACCATGGTTATAACTGCCATGACCATGATTATAACAACCACGACCATAATTATAACAACCACGACTATGATTATAACAACCACGACTATGAATAAAACAACCACGACAATGATTATAACAACGATGACAATGATTACAACACCCACGACCATGATTATGATAACCACAACTATGATTATAACACCCAGGACCATGATTATAACAACCACGAGTATGATTATAACAACCACAACTATGATTATAACACCTAAGACTATGATCATAAACCACGAACATGATCATAACCACGACCATGATTATAACAACCAAGACCATGATTATAACAACCACGACTATGATTGTAGCAACCACGACCATGATTATAACAACCACGACTATGATTATAATACCCACGACCATGATTATAATAAACACTACCATGATTATAACAACCAAGACCATGATTATAACAAGCAAGACCATGACTATAAAAACTACGACCAAGATTATAACAACCACGAACATGATTATAACAACCACGACCATGATTATAACAACCAGGAACATGAATATAACAACTACGACCATGATTATAACAACCACGATCATGATTATAACAACCACGACCATGATTATAACAACCACGACCATGATTATATCAACCACGACTATGATTTTAACAACCACGACATTGATTATAACAAGGATGACCAAGATTTTAACAACCACGACCATGATTAAAACAACCGCGACCATGATTATAACAACAACGGCCATGATTATAATAACCACGACCATGATTATAGCAACCACGACCATGATTATAACAACCACGACTATGATCATAACCATCACCATTATTATAACAACTACGACCATGATTATAACAAGCACGACCCTGATTATAACACCTAAGACTATGATTATAAACCACGAGCATGATCATAACCACGACCATTATTATAAGAACCACGACCATGATTATAACAACCACGACAATGATTATAACAACCACGACTATGATCATAACCACGACCATGATTATGACAACCACGACCATGATTATACAACCACGACCATGATTATAACAACCACCACCATGATTATAACAACCACGACCATGATTATAATAACCACGACCATAATTATAAAAACCACGACCATGATTATAACAACCACGAAAATGATTATAACAACGACGACCAAGATTATAGCAACCACGACCATGAATATAACAACCACGACCATGATTATAACAACCACGGCCATGATTATAACAACCACGACCATGATTATAACAACCACGACCTTGATTATGACAACCACGACTATGATCATAACCACGACCATGATTATAACAACTACGACCATGATTATAACAACCACGACTATGATTATAACTACCACAACCATGTTTATAACAACCACGAGTATGATTATATCACATAACACTATGATCATAAACTTGAGCATGATCATAACCACGACCATGATTATAACAACCACGACCACGATTATAACAGCCAAGACTATGGTCTAAACAACCACAACCATGATTATAACAACCACGACTATGATTATAACACCTTAGTCTATGATCATAAACCACGAGCATGATCATAACCACGACCATGGTTATAACAACCACGACCATGATTTTAACAACCACGACTATGATTTTAACAACCACGACCATGATTATAACAACCACAACCATGATTATAACAAGCACGACCATGATTATAACTCCCATGACCAAGAATATAACAACCACGACTATGATTATAATACCCACGACCATGATTATAACAATCACGACTATGATTTTAACAACCACGACCATGATTATAACAACCACGACTATGATTATAATACCCACGACCATGATTATAACACCTAAGAATATGATCATAAACCACGAGCATGATCATAACCACGACCATGATTATAACAACCACGACCATGATTCTAACAACCACGACCATGAATATAACCCCCATGACCATGATTATAACAACCACGACTATGATTATAATAACCACAACCATGATTATGACAATCACGACTATGAGTGTAACAACCACGACCATGATTATAACAACCACGACTATGATTATAATACCCACGACCATAATTATTACACCTAAGACTATGATCATAAACCACGACCTTAATTATAACAACCACGACCATGATTATAACAACCACGGCTATGATTATAATACCCACGACCATGATTATAACACCTAAGAATATGATCATAAACCACGAGCATGATCATAACCACGACCATGATTATAACAACCACGACCATGATTCTAACAACCACGACCATGATTATAACCCCCATGACCATGATTATAACAACCACGACTATGATTATAATAACCACAACCATGATTATAACCCCCATGACCATGATTATAACAACCACGACCATGATTCTAACAACCACGACCATGATTATAACCCCCATGACCATGATTATAACAACCACGACTATGATTATAATAACCACAACCATGATTATGACAATCACGACTATGAGTGTAACAACCACGACTATGATTATAACACCTAAGACTATGATCATAAACCACGAGCATGATCATAACCACGAGCATGATTATACCAACCACGACCATGATTATAACAACCACGACCCTGATATTATCAAGCACGACGATGATTATAACTCCCATGACCATGATTATAACAACAACGACTATGATTATAATACCCACGACCATGATTATAACAATCACGGCTATGAGTATAACAACCACGACCATGATTATAACCACTACGACTATGATTATAAAACCAAGACCATAATTATAACAACCACGACTATGATTATAACAACCACGACTATGAATAAAACAACCACGACAATGATTATAACAACGATGACTATGATTACAACACCCACGACCATGATTATGACAACCACAACTATGATTATAACACCCACGACCATGATTATAACAACTACGACTCTGATTATAACAACCACGACTATGATTATAACAACCACGACTATGATTATAACACCTAAGACTGTGATCATAAACCATGAACATGATCATAACCACGACCATGATTATAACAACCAAGACCATGATTTTAACAACCACGACTATGATTGTAACAACCACGACCATGATTATAACAACCACGACTATGATTATAATACCCACGACCATGATTATAATAACCACTACCATGATTATATCAACCAAGACCATGATTATAACAAGCAAGACCATGACTATATTAAATACGACCAAGATTATAACAACCAGGACCATGATTATAACAACCACGACCATGATTATAACAACCAGGACCATGATTATAACAACTACGACCATGATTATAACAACCACGATCATGATTATAACAACCACGACCTTGATTATAACAACCACGACCACGATTATAACAGCCAAGACTATGATCTTAACAACCACAACCATGATTATAACAACCACGACTATGATTATAACACCTAAGACTATGATCATAAACCACGAGCATGATCATAACCACGACCATGATTATACCAACCACGACCATGATTATAACAACCACGACCATGATTATAACTAGCGCGACCATGATTATAACTCCCATGACCATGAGTATATCAACCACGACTATGATTATAATACCCACGACCATGATTATTTCAATCACGACTATGATTGTAACAACGGCGACCATGATTATAACAACCACGACTATGATTATAATACCCACGACCATGATTATAATAACCACTACCATGATTATAACAACCAAGACCATGATTATAACAAGCAAGACCATGACTATATTAAATACGACCAAGATTATAACAACCACGACCATGATTATAACAACCACGACCATGATTATAACAACCAGGACCATGATTATAACAACTACGACCATGATTATAATAACCACGATTATGATTATAACAACCACGACCATGATTTTATCAACCACGACCATGCTTATAACAACCACGACTATGATTTTAACAACCACGACCATGATTATAGCAACCACGACCATGATTATAACAACCACGACTATGATCATAACCATCACCATTATTATAACAACTACGACCATGATTATTACAAGCACGACCCTGATTATAACACCTAAGACTATGATTATAAACCACGAGCATGATCATAACCACGACCATTATTATAACAACCACGACCATGATTATAACAACCACGACAATGATTATAACAACCACGACTATGATCATAACCACGACCATGATTATGACAACCACGACCATGATTATACAACCACGACCATGATTATAACAACCACCACCATGATTATAACAACCACGACCATGATTATAATATCCACGACCATAATTATTTAAACCACGACCATGATTATAACAACCACGACAATGATTATAACAACGACGACCAAGATTATAGCAACCACGACCATGATTATAACAACCACGACCATGATTATAACAACCACGGCCATGATTATAACAACCACGACCATGATTATAACAACCACAACCTTGCTTATAACAACCACGACTATGATCATAACCACGACCATGATTATAACAACTACGACCATGATTATAACAACCAAGACTATGATTATAACAACCACAACCATGATTATAACAACCACGACTATGATTATATCACATAACACTATGATCATAAACTCGAGCATGATCATAACCACGACTATGATTATAATACCCACGACCATGATTATTTCAATCACGACTATGATTGTAACAACCGCGACCATGATTATAACAACCACGACTATGATTATAACAACCACAACCATGATTATAATAACCACGATTATGATTATAACACCTAAGACTATGATCATAACCACGACCATAATTATAACAACCACGACTATGATCATAACCACGACCATGATTATGACAACTACGACCATGATTATAACAACCACGACTATGATTATAACAACCACAACCATGATTATAACAACCACGACTATGATTATAACACCTAAGACTATGATCATAAACCACGAGCATGATCATAACTACAACCATGATTATAACAACCACGACCACGATTATAGCAACCAAGACTATGATTGTAACAACCACAACCATGATTATAACAACCACGACCATGATTATAACAAACACGACTATGATTGTAACAACCACGGCCATGATTATAACAACCACAACCACGATTATAACAAGAACGACCATGATTATAACTCCCATGACCAAGAATATAACAACCACGACTATGATTATAATACCCACTACCATGATTATAACAATCACGACTATGATTGTAACAACCACGACCATGATTATAACAACCACGACTATGATTATAATACCCACGACCATGATTATAACACCTAAGACTATGATCATAAACCAGGACCATAATTATAACAACCACGATTATGATTATAACACCAAAGACTATGATCATAAACCACGAGCATGATCATAACCACGACCATGATTATAACAACCACGACCATGATTCTAACAACCACGACCATGATTATAACTCCCATGACCATGATTATAACAACCACGACTATGATTATAATAACCACAACCATGATTATGACAATCACCACTATGAGTGTAACAACCACGACCATGATTATAACAACCACGACTATGATCATAATACCCACGACCATGATTATAACACCTAAGACTATGATCATAAACCACGACCATAATTATAACAACCACGACTATGATTATACCACCTAAGACTATGATCATAAACCACGAGCATGATCATAACCACGACCATGATTATACCAACCACGACCATGATTATAACAACCACGACCATGATTATAACAAGCACGACCATGATTATAACTCCCTTATCCATGATTATAACAACCACGACTATGATTATAATACCCTCGACCATGATTATAACACTCACGGCTATGAGTATAACAACCACGACCATGATTATAACCACCACGACTATGATTGTAAAACCAAGACCATAATTATAACAACCACGACTATAATTATAACAACCACGACTATGAATAAAACAACCACGACAATGATTAAAACAACGACGACTATGATTATAACACCCACGACCATGATTATAACAACCACAACTATGATTATAACACCCACGACCATGATTATAACAACCACGGCTATGACTATAACAACCACGACTATGATTGCAACAACAACGACCATGATTATAACAACCACGACTATGATTATAATACCCACGATCATGATTATAATAACCACTACCATGATTTTAACAATCAAGACCATGATTATAACAAGCAAGACCATGACTATAAAAACTACGTCCAAGAATATAACAACCACGACCATGATTATAACAACCACGACCATGATTATAACAACCACGACTATGAATAAAACAACCACGACAATGATTATAACAACGATGACTATGATTATAACACCCACGACCATGATTATAACAACCATTTCTATGATTATAACACCCACGACCATGATTATAACAACCACGAATATGATTATAACAACCACGACTATGATTATAACACCTAAGACTATGATCATAAACCACGAACATGATCATAACCACGACCATGATTATAACAACCACGACCATGATTATAACAACCACGACTATGATTGTAACAACCACGACCATGATTATAACAACCACGACTATGATTATAATACCCACGACCATGATTATAATAACCACTACCATGATTATAACAACCAAGACCATGATTATAACAAGCAAGACCATGACTATAAAAACTACGTCCAAGATTATAACAACCACGACCATGATTAAAACAACCGCGACCATGATTATAACAACAACGGCTATGATTATAACAACCACGACCATGATTATAACAACCACGACTATGATCATAACCATCACCATGATTATAACAACTACGACCATGATTATAACAAGCACGACCATGATTATAACACCTAAGACTATGATCATAAACCACGAGCATGATCATAACCACAACCATGATTATAGCAACCACGACCATGATTTTAACAACCACGAGAATGATTATAACAACCACGACTATGATCATAACCACGACCATGATTATGACAACCACGACCATGATTATACAATCACGACCATGATTATTACAACCATCACCATGATTATAACAACCACGACCATGATTATAATAACCACGACCATGATTATAAAAACCACGACCATGATTATAACAACCACGACCATGTTTATAACAACCACGACCATGATTATAACAACCACGACCATGATTATAACAACCACGACCATGATTATAACAACCACGACCTTGATTATAACAACCACGACTATGATCATAACCACGACCATGATTATAACAACTACGACCATGATTATAACAACCACGACTATGATTATAACAACCACAACCATGATTATAACAACCACGACTATGATCATAACCACGACCATGATTATAACAACTACGACCATGATTATAACAACCACGACCATGATTATAACAACCACGACCTTGATTATAACAACCACGACTATGATCATAACCACGACCATGATTATAACAACTACGACCATGATTATAACAACCACGACTATGATTATAACAACCACAACCATGATTATAACAACCACGACTATGATTATAACACCTAAGACTATGATCATAAACCACGAGCATGATCATAACCACAACCATGATTATAACAACCACGACAATGATTATAACAACTACTACCAAGATTATAGCATCCACGACCATGATTATAACAACCACGACCATTATTATAACAACCACGGCCATGATTATAACAACCACGACCATGATTATAACAACCACGAACTTGATTATAACAACCACGACTATGATCATAACCACGACCATGATTATAACAACTACGACCATGATTGTAACAACCACGACTATGATTATAACAACCACAACCATGATTATAACAACCACGACTATGATTATAACACCTAACACTATGATCATAAACCACGAGCATGATCATAACCACGACCATGATTATAACAACCACGACCACGATTATAACAACCAAGACTATTATCTTAACAACCACAACCATGATTATAACAACCACGATTATGATTATACCACCTAAGACTATGATCATAAACCACGAGCATGATCATAACCACGACCATGATTATAACAAGCACGACCATGATTATAACTCCCATGACCATGATTATAACAACCACGACTATGATTATAATACCCACGACCATGATTATAACAATCACGACTATGATTGTACCAACCACGACCATGTTTATAACAACCACGACTATGATTATAATACCCACGACCATGATTATAACACCTAAGACTATGATCATAAACCACGACCATAAATATAACAACCACGACTATGATTATAACACCTAAGACTATGATCATAAACCACGAGCATGATCATAACCACGACCATGATTATTACAACCACGACCATGATTATAACAACCACGACCATGATTATAACTAGCACGACCATGATTATAACTCCCATGACCATGATTATAACAACCACGACTATGATTATAATACCCACGACCATGATTATGACAATCACGACTAAGATTGTAACAACCACGACCATGATTATAACAACCACGACTATGATTATAATACCCACGACCATTTATTATAACACCTAAGACTATGATCATAAACCACGACCATAATTATAACAACCACGACTATGATTATAACACCTAAGACTATGATCATAAACCACGAGCATGATCGTAACCACTACCATGATTATAGCAACCACGACCATGATTATAACAACCACGACTATTATTATCTCATATACTATAGGAATAGCCGTGTGTCTGTTTGTGTGTCTGTTCTGGGGAGCCGAAACGGCAGGTTCGTTTTTCATAATATTTGGTGGAAAAATCGCTTAAAATTCGTTGAGTGGAACAAACCTGGTCCCATGTCGAAGGTTTCTTTAGGAAGGCATTAATTTACCATTTTATTTTCGCTGAAAAACAATGTCGCTGTACGCTGCCAGCCGTCCGGCGGTTGTGCTCTTACCAAACACGAGCATTCGACCTTTCACGCTTTGGTAAACTGTACCACGGGACTCGCCACCGGCCACGAAGTGCCCAGGATCACTTGTTTGATATTATATTTAAGACATTTGACAAGAAAATAAGCTATTGGTAAGAACGACCCCACTAAGAAAAATATACCAAATAGTTTGACACGTTATATACACCTCTGAACATAAGCATAACGAAAACCATTGTTGTAGAAAGCATACTGCTTTTCACAAAATTAGTTTCATTCTTCCTTACCTTATGATCTGAAGTCTTCCAATTAAGTAGATCCACTAGTTCACAGCATTATGTGTCTTCCAAAACTGAAACGGCATATTGGGCTGGCCTATTATACAGCATCGGTCTCTATGGTGATGACCTGAGTGACAAGGGTTCCTGCCACCCCTAATATCCTAGAAGCTACCTTGGTAGCGCAATTACCTAAAATTACTTTTTATTCTATGAGGTTCAATTAAAATGTATTCATACTAAAATACAATATTTCTTTTAAAACGTAAGTGCTCAAATTAGAGTCAAAGTATTTCCAAATATATGTAATTTCTAGAAGTTCATTCCTGAAAATTTTTACGAAAGTAAATGTAATTAAGGAACATTACTTCACTATTGCCCCTACAAATGTGTGTGTGTGTGTGTGTGTGTGTGTGTTGATGCTCGAACACATAGATATACAGTAAGCTTTTACGCAACATTCTTTGTATAATGCAACACCTACATATGACTGCACCAACTAAGGTAATACAGTAAATCCACGATTAAAAGTCATGGGTCATTTCCAAGGTCAAGAACAAAAGAACATTAGAATGGAGGAAACTTCAGTGGGCCTCTTGGCCCATGCTGGGCAGTCCCGTTTGCACCCAACCCCTATCGCTCATATATCCATCCAACCTATGTTTGAAGCTATTCAGCGTATTCGAGTTAATGGTGATGTTTGGTAACTTGTTCCACTCACCCGCAACTCTATTTCCAAACCAATGTTTACCTATCTCGAGCCTAAATCAAAATTTATATAATTTAAAACCATTGCTGCGAGTTCGCTCCTGATTGAATAGTTTGAGTACCTTTCTTATATCACCTTTGTTTAGTCCAGACTTCCATATATACACCTCGATCATATCGCCCCTCAATCTTCGTCTCTCGTGGGACTGCACATTAGGACGCTTTAACCTGTCTCTGTACTCAAGGTTCCTAATACCCGGGATTAGTCTCGTCATTCGCCTCTGAATTCTTTTTAGGGATTCTATATCCATTCTGTGGTACCACCGTACTCCAGAATGGATATACCAGAAAAGAACTGCGTAATCCAAGTGAGGTCTCACATGTGCCAGATATAGTTTAGGACAACCTCTCTAGTCTTGTAACCAACACTCCTTTGTATGAAACCAAAGTTCTTTGTTAGCTTTGTTTCGAAAAAATGCACATTATTGACTTGGTTTAAGATTCCTACTTATCATTACTCCTAAATCTTTCTCACAGTCGGATTTCTTTATGACAACGTTGTTCATCTGATAAATGGTTTTCCTGTTTACATCTCCTAGACTAAGTACATTAAATTTCATCTGCCCATTTTTCAGACCATTCGAAAATGTTTTTTAGATCTTCCTGTAGTTTTGCGGGGCTCTTGACAGATTTAATTAGACGCCCTATTTTAGTGTCATCAACAAATTTAATTATGTTGCTGTCTACGTCTATATCTATGTCGCTTATGTATATAATAAATAGTGATGGTCCAAGTATTGAGCCTAAGGGAACCCAGCTAGTGAGGTTACCCCAATCGGATTTTAGTGCCGTTAATGCCTACTCGCTGTTTCCTGTCTTGGAACCAAGCCCTAATCCATTTTAGAATATCTCTTCCAATTCTATGAACCTCCACTTTATGTATTAGTCTTTCGTGGGGGACTCTGTCGAAGGGTTTGCTAAAGTCGAAGTATACCACATCATAATCTTGCCCGTCATCCACTGATTCGAAAACAGCCGAAAAGAATTTTAATAGATTTGTCAGACGTGAACACCCATTTGTGAAGCCATTCTGGGAATCATTGATCAACTTGTACTTCTAAAGGGGATTTCAAATAGAGTTTGAAAACATTTCTTTCAGCAATTTGCCTGCAATTAATGTTAAACTGATTGGACGGTAGTTAGAGGATAGTGATCTATCTCCCTTCTTGACAATCGGTATCACATTCACAATCCTCCAGGGTTCTCGTACTACACCTGTTCTTAAGGACATGATAAACAAATTTGCTAATCGCATATTAAGCTCTTCCTTACATTCCTTTAAAACTGTGGCAAATATCTCATCGGGGCCTGGTGACTTATTAGGCTTTAGCTTGTTATTTTTTTTTGTGGGATTAGCCCACCAGGGCCTGAGGACAATAATAAAAGTAATAATAATATTAATAATAATAATAATAATAATAATAATAATAATAATAATAATAATAATAATAGTACTACTACTACTACTACTACTACTACTAATAATAATAATGATAATAATAATAATAATAATAATAATAATAATAATAATAATAATAATAATAATAATAATAATAATAATAAAAATAATAAAAATAATACTAATAAGAGAAACAATTGAAACCCTTCAATTGTGTATTGATGAGGCAGAAGGTCAGATCACCAACCTGGGACTTGGTCAAAATTTTTGTGATGCCATATGGCAGCAGGGTCTTCCATTAAGCAATACATTATGCTTCCAATATCTTCCCAGGCTGTAGTACCTCGCTGTTTGATAGCTACCTACTAACTACAAGTCACTTCTATCTCACTTAATCTATTTTCTTTACTATTTCTGCATATAATCGGTGCCTCGGGTATCATGTTTAAATTTTCGGTGGTGAAAACTTGAAGAATATCTGTTCAGATTATTGCTCATTTCTCAGTCGTTATCCGTTAGCTCGCTGGTATCTGGCTATATTGGTCCAATCTTGTCTTGTGTTTTAGTTTGATATAGTTGGAAGAATCCCTTGGGGTTTGACTTCGCCTCCTTTGCTACATTCAGTTCATTATTCCTCTTTGCTACCTTCAGGTCATTATTCCTCTTTGCTTTTCTTATCTCGGTCTTAACCCTCTTGGCCAAAGCCTTATAATAATCTCAAAGGTAAACTTCACCGCGATTTATTCTATAAACTTCCTTTGTCCAATAATATTCTTTAAATAATTAATTATTTATCCATTTGGGGTTATTGTTATTTGATCTGAGATTTCTGTATGGTATGTTCTTCCTTTGTGCATTAAGTAACTCAGTATTTAAATTTTTGTGGAACTCCCAAACCTCAGATCTCGTGATCAGGTCAGGTCACCACGTAAAGTGAGGTTGCCTTCTGTGGGTATATTGTGTGAGGTCACCTCAAGTGTGGTCGTCTAATTCATCCTCAAACGTGATACCCCGTTCTGTCAGCTGCCTTTTCAAACTATCAAAAATTGCCCTTCTGAAATCTGGGACTTTAATGGAGTTTTCCTTGTGACTGACATTAAATTCTACTTTGAGTCTTCTTTGTGATCACTGTTAGCTGCTAGTTCGTTCCTTCACATAACCAATGAAGTTTTCTTTGTTTAGCAGAACTAAATCTAGTATATTATTCATAATAATAATAATGGCTCCCCCTCGTCTAACAGGGATGGCCAGCCCTAGGGCCACCTAGGCGTGAATTCGTTTAAGGTGTACAATCCTTCGCCAACACAACATCCACACCCTGAGTTAACATAAGAACATAAGAAAATAAGGAGTCTGCAATAGGCCGGTTGGCCTGTGCATGGCAGCTCCTGTCGAGAGTTACTACCACTCTCTATCATCCATGAATCTATCTAGCCTCCTTTTGAAACTTTCCAGAGTTCCTGCACTTACTACAAAGATGCTAAGCTTGTTCCACTCGTCCACCACCCTATTTGTGAACCAGTTTCTTCCTATCTCCCTCCTAAACCTAAACTTATCCAACTTGAATCCGTTGCTCCGAGTCCTATCCTGCTCGGATATTATAAGAACTTTATCTATATCCCCTTTATTGATTCCTTTCACCCACTTAAATACTTCTATCATATCTCCCCGCACTCTTCGTCTTTCTAGGGAATGCAAGTTAAGTTTCTTTAACCTATCCTGATATGGAAAGTTTCTAAGTCCCGGAATCATTTTTGTCATTCTTCGCTGCACCGACTCTAGTGAATTTATATCCATTCTATAATAGGGGCACCAGAACTGAACCGCATAATCGAGCTGCATGATCCAGTGTCAAGGAATAGTCCGAGAACTTCGGACAACTCACCAACTGTACTGGCTAACTATTACCCCGGAATACGATTTGCAAATCAATTAACATCCGGGTTCCCAAATACTGCTGTGTAGACAGAGGCAAATGACGTAAAGAAACTTGCCCATAGTTTCACCCTGCCCGGGGATCAAACCCGGGTGCGCTCACTTGCGAGGCGAGCATGCTGACCATTACACCACAGGTCTCCATAGTATATTATTACCACGGGTGGGTTCGGCTATAAGGCGACATAGGAAACAGTCCTGAACTGTTTCAAGAAAATCCTCTGATTCTAAGTTACTCCTAAGGTCGGTCCAGTCTATTTGACTAAAGTTAAAGTTGCCTACTATACAGACTTGGCTATGCCTGGATGCCCTGCACATTTCATCCCAAATAAGTCACTCATTAACTCTATCAAGATTAAGAGGTCTATATATTACTAGGGTGTGTCATAGGAGGGAAGATCAGCTAAAACTAATGGCCCATCACTTTTTTGGTAGATTTTAGTGTATATAAGCAGAAAATAATTTCAGTTTCAATATTTTGCAGCCTTTTGCTAGGTAAATTTTAGCGTGAAATTTATCGAAAATCTAACGTACAGCTGCATTAGTGCATTACAATTAAATAGTGAACATTGCCTTCTGACTTCATTCTTTAACAACCCAACTAACAATATTTTTTTCTGTTTCAGATTCTGATGCATTTATAAGTTGATAATATTTGCGATGGCTGCTTGTGTCAGGACGAGGAACCAAAAATCCAGCCATCTCAGTCACTATCTTGGGTCTGGGAGAGAGCTCCTGAAGTCGGAGTTGCCTACATTGAGAGATGCTTTGAGATACGGTGTTTTAATCAGGCAAATCAGTGAAAAGAACCAAAGAACTTACACAAACAAAGACATTGCCAGTGATATGACCAAAGCTGTCTTGGCACAGTACACTCTGGCTAACGCTCAGTTCAAGCCTCCAGTCAAACAAGTCAGAAGAAGATTAGTGAGAGACTGCTAGCCAGTGGGGAAAAGGCAAGAGATATCTCTCTTGGGAGAGGAAAACTTGCAGTTAAGGACAGCTTTGCCAAGCAACTGGACCAGTTATTTGACATAATTACTTGCAAGTGCCCAATTGTTCTCTGTCCTGAGTTTGGATGCGATCGTGACTGTAAATCCGAGGCCCACATCTCCTGTATTTGCAAGCGTGAACTGAAGATTCCTGTGATCGAACTGGCATTTGTCAAAGCACAGAGAGAGAAGACTGGCAGTATAGGGGCTCTCATGATTTCTAGCCAAGATATTCCGGAGTCCAAGAGACAGGAGGCTGCCACAGAGAGACAGAAGAGGAGAAGAGTTGCCGAGGAAAAGAGACTTGAGAAGGCCCAGGGTGAGGTAAAAAAGGCCGATGATTGGAGTCAAGCTGATTCAGAGTTTAATGACTTCCCCATGGCTGATCCGAGTGCTGACCAGGAGAATGGTGACTTTGTTCCTAACCCAGAAAATAATGATCCCAAACCTTCCAGGCATAACATTCGAAATAGGAAAGATATCCCGAGCATAGCTCTGGCCAGCATGCGACACCACACTGGTCTCAGAGAAACTGCAGAGATAGCAACAGCTGCCTGGATTGACGGTGGTTTGATAACACCTGATGATGTTCACCTGGTGATAGATCATAACAAAGTAAGGAGAGCTCAGGAGAAACTTGTCAGTAACCTAGAAGAGGAGTTTGATAAGGGGATAAGAGAAAATGGAATCAATTGTTTGTTCTTTGATGGGAGAAGGGATGACACTAAAGTGTTCATGAAAGTTGGAGATTCTGACAAGTTGTTCCCTGCCATGGTGAAGGAGGAACACTACTCCTGCTGCAGTGAACCAGGAGGGAAGTATTTGTGGCATTTCACTCCAGAGAAAGATGACATCAGGAAACCAGCTGAGATAGTGGCAGATAACATTGTGAACTGGCTCAGAGAGAGGAACGTAGACCAGACCCTGCAGGCCATTGGAGGGGACAGCACCAACACGAACACAGGGTGGCAAGGGGGGGGTCATACAGTGGATAGAGCGGAAGATTGGGAGGAAACTGGTCTGGATTGTTTGTGACCTCCACACCAACGAGTTGCCACTCAGACATCTGATCCAGGAGCTGGATGGCAAGACTCTTTCAAACAACAGATGGTCTGGTCCTCTTGGCAAGATGCTGGACTCTGCCACTGAGTTAGAAATAAATCCGAGCTTTGAAAAAATCACAGTTGGCCCTCCACTCGTTGAGCTTGCACATACTGTCATTGACGACCTGAGTACTGACCAGTGCTATGGTTACATGATTTGCAGTGCCATCAAAACTGGGGTCATGCCTGATAGACTTGCTTACCTGCAGATAGGTCCAGTCTCACATTCTAGGTGGCTCACAACGGCTCTCAGGTTCTGCAGAATTTGGGTCGCTCATCATAAACTGAAGGGGAACCAGCTTCACAACCTGAGACTTATTGTCCAATTCATCGTGAGTATCTACTTGCCAAATTGGTTCAACACCAAGGTCAAGTCATCGTTCTCCGAAGGTCCGAGGCATGTTCTCTTCCAGCTTGAGCTCCTGAGGAGTCAGCCAAGGAAGGTTGTTCAGATTGTGGAGCAGACTGTGAGGAGATCTTCCTGGTATGCTCATCCCGAGGCAGTTCTGCAGACAATGCTCTGCAGTGAGGATGAGGAGGAGAGAAGAGTGGCAGTCAAAAAGATCTTGGATATGAGACTTAGGAGAGGATCTGGGCATGACGAATCAGTTGGTGACGATTCCTTCAGGGTCAGGAAGACTCCTGAAGTCAATCTAGGTGCCAAGACCCTCACTGATCTCATAGATCTGGATAACATCCAGGCTGGCAGTGAGCCCCCTCTTACCTGCAGCCTCACCAATGTTCAAGTCAGAGCTTTCCTGGACAACCCCATGCATGTCCCTGCCTGGCCCTCGCACACCCAGAGTATAGAGCGTTGTGTACAGCAAGTGAGCGAGGCCAGCAGTCACGTGTACAGCCAGGAGAGGAGGGAAGGCTACATCCGAGCTCAGGTGGTCAGCAGGGAGGTGATGAGTAGAAACAGAAGCAAGAAAGACATGTTCTCTATGGTGTGCAGCAACACCGGGTCGTAGTAGTAAAACCGGTTTTGTATTTGATGATTTTGTTTTCTAAAGGAATATTAAATTTAATAAATGTGTCAAGATCATTCGTTTCACTATTCTGGATCATTTTCATCTTAAGAAATTAACCTGATACATTTACTTTACTTTAAATAAGCTATTTAGTGGTGTTGGTAAAAGGGTGGGAATACTGAATTTTCATAAGATTTCAAGTTAAAATTTACCTAGCAAAAAGTGAAAACTGTTCAAATCTGAAGATATCACATGATTCTGCACATAGAACTACATCATTAATACCATGGGCCGATTTTTCAAACTCAAAAAAAAAAAAATTCGCCTCCGTATGACACACCCTAATATATTACTCCTGTGATTAATTTTTCCCTTCCAACGGTTAATTCTATCCATATTGTTTCTGTATTCAGTTCAGTTTTTATTTCCTTATTTATTTCACACCACAGATTATCCCTTACATAGATTGCTACCCCGCCTCCTATCCTTCAAGGTCACCAACTACAGTATGTCGTAGGCAGAGTTGTAAAAAATACTGGACTTAGTTACTTAAATCAAAGTATTGTTACATTGGCAAAATGTTACTCAGATAGAATTAAAATTATCCAAAGTTCAATGTACTCAAGTAGAAGTAAAAAAGTATTTTACTCATAAAATACTCAAGAACTGAAGTAAAAAGTAACAAAACTCATTATTTGTCTCAAATATGAAAATAAATCCACAATAAATTATAAAAAACTAGTTAACTAAAGATAAAAATCAAAGACATAGCATTACACATGTTTATTTGCACACTCATAAAATACAACTTATTTGCAGACTATAGTAATCTTTATGCCAGCAACTCAGACCTCCATTCCTTGATGAGAAGTATGAACACTGAATTAACTAAAGTCAGGACCTGGGTAATACGTAATAAACTGACCTTAAACCTTGAGAAAACCCACTACACGATTTTCACAGAAGGAAAAACTTAACACAGACTTGGACCCCCTGTACCTTGGTAATACAGTCCTCAAACGCGAACAAAATACTAAATAACTCGGAGTTATTGTTGGTGAGAAACTTAACTGGAGAAACCACATACAAGTCATTCACAGTAAAGTCAATAAACAGTGCGGTATCATGCATCACACTCGACAGTCACTCACTCTCACAGCAATGAAAGAAATCTATCATGATCTTATTTACCAACACCTGATACACTGTCACACACTATGGGGGGCCTCTGGCTCTTCAAAAACACAATCTCTGGTTACTGCACAAAAGAGAGTTGTACGGACAATGACCTACTTGAAAAAACAGACCACACAAACGAAAAATTTGCTATATTGAAAATTTTAAAATTCGAAGATATTAACACCTACTGCTGTGCCCTCTTTGTTTATAAATCTATCAATCACTTGCTTGACAATAAATATTTCCAGTTCCGGAATAATCAGATATACAACTTAAGGCACCCAGAGCTACTCTTTGTCCCAGACCTCCATAAAATATCACGGTGAGAAGGTGTGGAACATCTTACCCCCACCCATCCGAGCAAAGACTGCGCTCCCTTCCTTTAAATCATCTCTTAAAGAATATCTATTGTCTAAGTATTAATTTTTCTTGTTAACACCTTCTATATTTACAGTACCTGCTTTTATTGTACCATCAAAACCGTTTTATCGGAAATTATCATGTAAATAGATAAGTAATTACCATTGCAGTAAACATAATTGCCAACTAGACATAATCCTGACAGCTCTGTCCTCTTGTTCAACCATATTAATGTACAACCTGTGTTGTACTGCTCCCCCATTGTACTTAGGTTTTCAATTCTATTGTAATTTATGTATATATAAATAAATAAATAAAAAGTAAACTAAAAAAAATAAGAAATAAATAGAATTAATAAATATTGAAGTGATAACCGTGGTAACATTACGAGATGTTCTTATTACTTATTATGTTCTTATTATTCAAGAAGGGGGATAGATCACTATCCTCTAACTACCGCCCAATCAGTCTGACATCAATAGTAGGCAAATTACTGGAAGCAATCATTTCAAACTCTATTCGAAATCACCTGGAGAAGCACAGATTGATCAATGATTCCCAGCATGGCTTCACAAGCGGACGTCCTTGCCTAACTAATCTATTAACATTCTTTTCATCAGTTTTCGAATCGGTGGACGAGGGGCACAATTATGATGTGGTATATCTCGACTTTAGCAAAGCCTTCGACAGAGTCCCCCACGAAAGACTAATTAGAAAGGTAGAAGCTCCTGGCATCAAAGGTGACATCCTTAAATGGATTAGGGCGTGGTTACAGGACAGGAAACAGTGAGTGAGCATTAACGGCACCAAGCCTCATTGGAGCAACGTCACAAGTGGAGTTCCCCAAGGCTCAGTACTTGGACCATTATTATTTATTATATACATAAATGACATAGATATCGGCATTGACAGCAACATAAGTAAATTTGCTGATGATACTAAAATAGGACGTGTTATTAAATCTGACGAGGACTCAGCAAAACTACAGGAAGATCTAAACAAATTTCTCGAATGGTCTGAAAAATGGCAGATGAAATTCAACGTCGACAAATGTAAAGTACTCAGTATAGGAGATGTAAACAGGGAACCAGATACCAGCTGAACAACGATGCCATAGAGAAATCCGACTGGGAGAGAGATTTAGGAGTAATGATAAGTAGGAACCTTAAGCCAAGTAAACAATGTGTTTTTGCTCGTAACAAGGCTAATAAAGTTCTTGGGTTCATACAAAGGAGTGTTAGTTACAAGATTAGCGAGGTCATCCTAAAACTGTATCTTGCTCTTGTGAGACCACACCTGGATTACGCAGTTCAGTTCTGGTCACCGTATTACAGAATGGATATAGAATCCTTGGAAAGAATTCAGAGGAGAATGACAAGACTAATCCCGGGCATTAGGAACCTTGAGTATAGAGACAGGTTAAAGCATCTTAATTTGCACTCCCTTGAGAGACGTAGAGCGAGGGGCGACCTGATAGAGGTGTATAAGTGGAAGGCAGGGCTAAACAAAGGGGACATTACAAAGGTACTCAAACTATCCAACCAGGAGCGAACTCGTAACAATGCTTTTAAATTAGACAAATTTAGATTTAGGCGTGATATAGGTAAACACTGGTTTGGAAACAGAGTAGTGGATGAATGGAACAAGTTACCAAATATCATCATTAACTCGAATACGCTGAATTGCTTCAAACATAGGTTGGATGCTCATATGAGCAATAGGGGTTGGGTGTAAACGGGACTGCCCAGTATGGGCCAATAGGCCCGCTGCAGTTTCCTCCATTCTTATGTTCTTACCACCATGCTATTGTACTATTGCAGATGATACTTAATGTTACATAATACTTCCTAGAGGTAAATGGATAGTATATATAAGGTGTCTAAAAGAGAGCTCAGGTTCTCAACTGGCTCAGCCATGTTAATATTGTTGTTATTATCCACTCTGTATCTGTGTTTTTCTGGCTAAATAAACTGTTTCAATTCAATTCAAATCAAATTAATCATTTATTGATTCTCGATATTGTGACTGTCGAATGAGAATCTTTTAGGCCTAAATATAAGTCCAGCATTACCTACCGAAAGATAATACATTCAGGCACTCTTTTCCCTACAATCCATCGTAGGGACACTGAACGGGCTGAAAATATATCCATCCAACATTTTAATCACTTTCTTCCTTACCAACACAAGTATTGTCGACATGAACCTATGGTTCGCAGACATAATGTTATCTCTGCTCGCATTAGGTTAGGATACAGACTTATCAGGAATATATCTGAGGCGCGGAATGACAGGCACTTCTCTTCCTGTAAACTCTGTAAGTGTCCCAAACTAACACCCTTCAACACAACTGTACAGTATTGCCTTGACTGTCCCACTGTCAAGGACCTGCTACCACTGGGAGAGTCGCTAACCACCTTATGTCACCACCTACTTATTCGTGATAATTAAGATTTAATTCTTGTATGCTACCCACGATTTGGTGGCTGCTAACCCTCGTTATCCTTAAGTCATCTCAATATTCTCTCCATATCAGGGGCGGATCCAAGAAGGGGTGGGGGGGGGGGGGGCTCCTGGGTCCAGACTCCCATTTTCATCAGAAAATTCCAGTGCCTTTTCTTTAATGCAGTATTGTACTTAGGCGTTTTTGTATAGTAAAAAGTAATTACCATTGGCCTCAGGATATCTCTTAATACCAAGTGCACATGGCTTCAAAATGCTCATGAAAATGTCAGAATTCAAAAATATTTTGGGGGTGGGGAGGAGGTTACAGAACCCCCCAAACCCCCTAACTGAGTGGACTCGCTGTGCTCGCTATGTTCCCCCACCCACAACTTCTTCGAAGCCCTCCCTTTGATATTAACATAGAACATAAGAAAATAAGGAGTCTGCAATAGGCCGGTTGGCGTGTGCATGGCAGCTCCTGTCGAGAGTTACTACCACTCTCTATAATCCATGAATCTATCTAGCCTCCTTTTGAAACTTTCCAGCGTTCCAGCACTTACTACAAAGTTGCTAAGCATGTTCCACTCGTCCACCACCATATTTGTGAACCAGTTCCTTCCTATCTCCCTCCTAAACCTAAACTTATCCAACTCATATCCGTTGCTCCGAGTTCCTATCCTGCTCGGACATTATAAGAACTTTATCTATATCCCCTTTATTGATTCCTTTCCCCCTACTTAAATACTTCTATCATATCTCCCCGCACTATTCGTCTTTCTAGGGAATGTAAGTTTAGTTTCTTTAACCTATCTTGATATGGTAGGTTTCTAAGTCCCGGAATCATTTCCGTCATTCTTTGCTGCACCGACTCCAGTGAATTGATATCCATTCTATAATAAGGGCACCAGAACTGAACCACATAATCGAGGTGCGGCATGACTAGCGCAAGATATAGTTGCAATAAGACCTCTGCACTCTTATTACTTACACTTTTAGATATAAAACCTAATACTCTGTTTGCTTTATTTCTAACATATTCCTGGTTCCGCCCCTGCAGTCTCTTTGAAACTAACAGGAAGACCAAGCCCCTGAAGGAAATGTGGGGGAGAAGAGAGAGGATTCGATAGGAGAAGGGGAGATAAGAGGGTAGGCTAGGTGAGGTGGCTGGTTAAGGTACTAATAGACATAAGAAGATCAAAGGGAAAGTTTGCTGTCATGGCTACTGCCACCTGACCTAACCTGACCTCACGTCGCCTCACGAGACCAATAGTTATGTGCCCATGTGGTGTCTCCCCACACGCACACATTGGTTGATAATTAATTCATGAAAAAAAAATATATATATTAGTTTGCCACAGATATTTAACGCTTTATTTGGAACATGTAACGAGTAACGATTTTTGTTTTTTCAATTGTACTTGAGTAAAGGCATTAGAAAAAACCATACTTAAGTAAAAGTAAAGGAGTGTTAGTTACAAGACTAGCTAGGTTATCTTAAAACTATATCTTATCCATGTGAGACCTCACTTAGATTACGCAGCTCAGTTCTGGTCACAGTGCTACTGAATGGATATAGAATCCCTTGATAGAATTCAGAGGAGAATAACAAGACTAATTTTGGGCATTAGGAACCTTGAGTACAGAGACAGGTTAAAGTATCTTAAATTCCACTACCTCTAGAAACGTAGTGTAAGGGGCAATATGATCGAGATGTATAAAAATCAATGGAAATCAGGGTTAAACAAAGGTGATATAACAAAGGTACTCAAACTATCCAACCAGCACCGAATTCGTAGCAATGGTTTTAAATTAGACAAATTTAGGTTTAGGCGAGAGATACAATAGGTAAATATTGGTTTGGAAATAGAGTAGTGGATGAGTGGAACAAGTTACCAAACATAGTCATTAACTTGAATACGCTGGATAGCTTCAAACATATATAGGTTGGATGGCTATATGAGTGATAGGGGTTGGGTTCAAACGGGACTGCCCAGTATGAGCCAATAGGCCAGTTGCAGTTTCCTCCATTCTTATGCTCTTACCTTACAACTCTGGTCGTTAACCTCCAGCCACGGATTACCCTCCTAATCACAGGTCAGCAGACTGGAATCAGCAGCCAGGAACCTCAGCTTGGACCCAATCATGACCTGAGTCTATAAGGGTCTCCGGGATCCAATCAACAACCAATCTTAGGACCCCCTAATCCCCCCTCTCCCCCTCCCATAAGGGACTTCGGGAAGGAAAAAGTCCTTAATAGTTGGATGTCGTAAATGAAATGGCTCTGGATTTTCTTTCATTATTATTACTTTTTATTTTCCATAGGACGAAAGAAGGTGAGTTATAATTAGACACGCAAGTTCATTTTGTTTCGCATACAAGAGTTCTATTCATTGAACCTATATTTTTAGTGTTGTTGTTTTCCTCTCAAGTTTCGCTCCTCTAACATAAGAACTTTTATTATTTTTCCTTCTTCTGACAATGGTACTGTGTTCTCCTTCCTAATTCCTTTGGTACTCTTCTCTCTCCATTTACTTGTCTTAGAATAACGGAGAAATGTCAAAACATTGAGGAGAAAAGGCACCCAAAAAATATGAAGATGAAGACGGAAGAAAAAGGAAACAATTTAAAAAGTTTCATAAACCATCTGAGATTTCTCAGTCTAACAAAAAATAGAAGAATAGAAGAACAAAGATAATAATAAAAGAGAGAGCAGGATAAATAAGTAGGAGAGATAGAGAGAGAAAGACATTAGAAGAGAAAAACGATGAAACCACACGAATAATATAGAAAGGACGCGAAAAGAGAAACGGAAGTAAAAAATAAATGAAAATACAAATAAATGAAGAAAACTTAGAGGAAACACAGAAAAAAAAAGACAATGAGAGAAAAACTAAAGGTGATTTTAACAGAATCCTTCAAGACAAAGTATATATATATATATATATATATATATATATATATATATATATATATATACAGAATATATATATATATATATATGCAAGTAAATCACTGTAGGTGCGCGTGATCTAGGTATATGCTGATAACCACCAGGAAAGAAGAAAACACGAAGTTCCCAAGCGCTTTCGTGTAATTCACATCTTCAGGGGTGAATTACACGAAAGCGCTTGGGAACTTCGTGTTTTCTTCTTTCCTGGTGGTTATCAGCATATATATATATATATATATATATATATATATATATATATATATATATATATATATATATATATATATATATATATATATATATATATATATATATGCTGATAACCACAAGGAAAGAAGAAAACACGAAGTTCCCAAGCGCTTTCGTGTAATTCAGGGGTGAGTACAGAATAAAGAGAAATACAAACCAAAGTGTATATATACAGAGGAGGGTGAGACCAGGTCCATAATGGTCAGGTATTAGGTAATGACCCTACTAATCTTTAAGTAGCACACAACGGTTGGTGGTCAGGTCAGAGGGTAAGGTGACCCAACTTTCTCACCTGGTTACAAATCTTCTTAATTACAAAATTGTCCAGTTTGTACAGGTCAATACTCAAATTCAACATTCAACATGAATTAGTAGGGTCATTACCTAATACCTGACCATTATGGACCAGGTCTCACCATCCTCTGTATATATACACCTTGGTTTGTATTTCTCTTTAGTCTGTACTCACCCCTGAAGATGTGAATTACACGAAAGCGCTTGGGAACTTCGTGTTTTCTTCCTTCCTTGTGGTTATCAGCATATACCTAGATCACGCGCACCTACAGTGATTTACTTGCATATATATATATATATATATATATATATATATATATATATATATTATATATATATATATATATATATATATATATATATATATATATATATATGCTGATAACCATGTCTTCAATTCACGTCTTCAGGGGTGAGTACAGACTAAGGAGAAGTACAAAACAAGGTATATATATACAGAGGAGGGTGAGATCAAGTCTACAATGGTCAAGTATTAGGTAATGACCCTACTTATCTTCAAAAAAGCACGGCAGCAGTCGGTAGTGGGCGAGTTTATGAATTGATATAAAAAACTATCTTGTACTACTTCTAGAAAATCTTCAGATTCATTATCGCTAAGTTGATTTTTCCAATCTAAGCCTGAAAAGTTGAAATCGCCTAGAATACATGCATTGTTTCTATCAGATGCCTTCTTTATTTCCTCCCATAGCAATTTGCCATCGTTCCTACTCAAATTAGGTGGTCTATATATAACACCAATGACTACGGACTCATTGCCCTCACCAATCTCTACCCAAATACTTTCATTGTCGCTATTTGTTTTAATGTTTGATTTATTGCAGCTTTTTAATGACACCCTGATATACACTGCTACACCGCCCCCTCTCCTTCCTACTCTGTCAAATTTAAATAGGTTATATCCTGGAATATGAAATTCTGCTAAAAAATGTTTGCTGTTTGAATTTATCCATGTTTCCGTTATTGCAATTATATCTATGTTCTCTTTACTAACAATGGCCCTGAGCTGGTCCATTTTGTTACACAGGCTTCTACTATTAGTATAATAAACACTCAATATATTTCTTCCGTTTCTATCTGTTTTACATTTATTACCTTGATGTTTGTTATTATGACTAACTATATTATCAGCATTATCTACTTCTGTTTCACTGCTGTTATTTTCACATGGTATTTTCCTCTCTTTACCATTGATGGGATTTGGACATATTAAAACCCCACCTTTACTACCCTGTCAACTATCTTCGCTAGCACGGCCACCCCCTTCCTACTTAAATGCACCCCATCCCTTGCATACATACTATCATCACCATAGTACAGGCTCCAACTATCAATGAATGGCGTCGACAGCTCTTTACACTGTTCTTCCAACCAGCAATTGAAACCAATTGCACGGGACATCCATTCACGACTGGCACCACGTCTAGGTAGGATAGAGCAAGCAATAGGAGTTCCACCCTTCACCCTAATCTTATCTAGAGCTTCCCTATACAGTTTACGCAGTTCGACACTGGTAAGCTTACCTACGTCATTGCCTCCTGCACTGAGTAAGACTATGGGGTTGTCTCCACAGTCATCAATGACGTTCTCCACTCTCTCCAGTACTCTACCTATCCCTGCCCCGGGGAGACACTCGAGCTTCCTAACTTTAGTGCAGAGATTGTTACTTAAATACTTCACCATCGAGTCTCCCATGACAGAAACACATTTGACCTTACCTGAGTGTGGTGATTTCTTACCTGCGCTACTCCCTCTCTCCACACTAACAGAGGGAGTAGCACTCGTGGTGTTACTAGCACCTTACTCACACTCGTCACTTAAGGTGCTGAACCTGTTGTTTAGGTCTACAGCTGAGTGCCTTTTTAGAGTGCATTTTGTAGCACTAGCAGCAACTACCTTCCATGAATGCACTTCAACTTCACCGTCCTTCACGACACTGGCAAAGGTTTTCTTCTCCTCTAAAACTAGCTTCAAGGCTAAGTTTTCGCCCTTGAGACTCTGGACCTCCTTCTCAACCTATTCCAGTCGGTCTTGCAAGGCAAGACAAAGCTGGAGAACGTGAGAGGTGGTCGAGTACTCGTCAACAGCTGCCATGTCACTATGTCACTAACACTGACAGGAACACAGGTCCTCACTGGCTGAGGGTCAGAGGTCAACTGTATTTAGTACTGTAACAAGCATTCTTTGTTTCTCTAACGACCATCTGCATCGTTAAACGACCCATGTTTCACTGGCGTGTCGCACTGGCGGGAGCAGATCTTATACATAGTACCCCACCCGCAGACTGAGTTCAGTCCAGTCCTCTTGTCATTCAGTTCACGTTCTTTTGAGTAACACCCGGCACCTGTTACTTTTACTTTATTTTATTTCTGTGTTGTTCCTGTCGCCACCAATGTGGTATATCTATGTGAGTACCTATTCATGTCTCTTATGTTTCCATCAGTGCTTGCTTGGTTACATTTAAGTAATTCAGTGTTGTTTCACTATAGTTAATTTTAGTGTTAGTTATTTTATATGTTTAAGTAGTTCTTTTGATGTTTCCATGTGTTAGTATCATTTGTGGCCTAAAAGTTTCGATATTGAATAAATTTTTTGTGACAGCCTACGAGGCTCTTTATTGTGTTAATATTTAATTAAATTAAATTCTTAAAGGTTTACTTTATTTATTTTTATTCCCTTTTAATGTGCTTCACTTTTTTTTTTTTTGGTTATGCCTAGAACCTGGATAGTAAAGTAAATTAAGAGACGGCGTAACAATATATATATATATATATTTTTTTTTTTTTTTTTTACGGGGGTATGCCCACCCGGGCACAGGTTACTGACCCACATCAGGGGGGTAGCTCATACTACTACTCAGTCCTGTCCCAGGTGATGTTGGGTGTGGCCCGTGATGAGGCCTCCACTCGTACTATTTGCCTGACTGGCCCTCCTCGCGCCGTGATCGGCACGAGAGGACTGGGACAATTTTCTTCTTGGTGGTATAGATCACAAGACTGAGACACTCACTACTCGACTCTTGGATCTAAAGCAGCTTTCCGTACCACATCGCCAGTACGTCACCAAACCCACGGACTAGCCCTGGTTTGATTACCATTGTCAACTTGCTGCAAAGGCAAAGTATACGGCGTGGGTGAGGTACCAAAGGAACCAGACCCGACACAACAAATATGCGCAGCGATTAGTCCGTAGGCACATGGTTGCCACCAGTAAGGTAAGAGGCGATATTCGTCGCAAGCTGACTGGTGCGGGGGTGGGCTCCAAGTTGTGGTGGGCGTTGGTGAAGAAGAAGCAAGGGATTGACCAACAAGAGTCAATTTCTCCTCTCACCAAACCGGAGGGAACTTAAGCTACCAGCAGCAGGGACAAGGCAGAGCTGCTAGCAGAGCTCCCGGAAACCAATAGAATCCCGCCACTTTTACAGCTAGAGTGTGAGGAACAACTGACCACAGCCAGGAAAGAGTCAAACGTCTACTTCGAAAAGTTAAAGTTAAAAAAGCAGTTAGCCCTGACGACATCAGCCAGCATGTCTTACGACATTGTGCCAACGAGTTAGATGGTCCTCTTTCGACTGTCTTCAAAGACCTGCCTGGTGGAAAACACATGATCTACCGTGTGGTACCTGTCCATAGAAATCGGTCACAGAGGAAGTCTGTGTCGCCACTTTGACCACCACAATCTGCTGTTTAGGTTGCAGTTTGGTTTCAGATTATCTCGATCCACCCCTTATCTGCTGCTGCTGCTCCTATCCAGAGACTGGCAGGATGCGCTGGACAATGGTCTGGACACCCTCGTGATCGCCCTTGACATAGCGGGGGCCTTCGACCGGGTGTGGCACAGGGGCCTCCTGGAGAAGCTTCGAGCGAAGGGAATCGAGGGAACCTCCTCCTGCTTCTAGCAGAATACCTGCGAGGGAAGACCCTCAGAGTTATCGTCAACAGTCAGACTACCCGACACTTTCCAATAAAGGCCTCGGTCCTATGCTGATGATTGCACCCTAGCGAACTCTTATCACTGCTAGGATAACCAGCAAGCTGATCCGTGGATGAGGTACACGTTAGCAGGTAAATTTTGCCCCACGGGAAACAAGTGATGGTGATATCCCGCTCCCCGGCGGCCGCCCACGCCGTGAAAGATAAAATCCTCTTTGGGTGGGTGCCTCTGCCACTCCTGCAATACATGACAATCCTTGGATTGGACTTTGACAAACATTTGAGGTTCGACAAACACCTCAACAACGGAGCCCGCCAGGCCTAACCCAGGGTATCTGCCCTGAGAAGGTTGACTAGATTTCTGGACCACTGTGGGATCCTGGCGCTCCATAAGTCTCAGATGAGGCCTTTTTTAAAGTACTCATACCTGTCGTGGATGTCCAGCGCTCCTCCCCACGTCGGAAAACTGGATAAGATACAGAGGCGAACCCTGCGATTGATGGATTCTACTCCACACCCTCCCCATGACATAGTCACCACCGTGGACTCCCTGGAACACTGGAGAGAGGTGGCGAACTCGGACGGTGTTCTACAAGGCTTAGGTCCAAGAGGTGCCTCACCTGGCGGGACTGAGGCTGCCCCTACGAGCTGTGCAGATGAGCACGAAAACGGTGCTGTCGAGTGTCCAGCTGGTGGAGGTGCCGAGGTCACGAGCACAGACAGCATCAGAGGACCTTCAAGGCCAGAGTTTCCCGACTGTGGAACCTCTCCATGGCATCCATACCGGATGTAGGGAAGATGACTACCCAACAGGTCAAGATGGCCGCTCATAGAGGACAAGCAACACTTCCAACCCAGCTGATTCTTCTACGAACCTGACTTACTCGTCTATCCACAGCACGTCAATTGCGGTCTACAATTTTTACTGTGTATTAGAATGTATTTTTTTCTAAAATATTATCCACTATTTATGCATTATTATATGTGTAATGGCTTTAATTAATCCAATTTCCTTAACTATATACTGTATGAGAATTTATTGTAATAATACTTGGGAAGGTTTTTTCAGTTAGGTTAGTTTTTACCAATATTTTCCTTTAAACCAGTTATCACGTGATTAGGCTAGAACCTTGTCAGTAAACCCAATGTAATCAACTGTTTGAATATAAAAAACAGGCGTGAGGAAAGCCACCGCATAGAGTCCACTTACTGGCATACAGGGGGAGTTGCGCCCCTGAACCAGGTTTACTCAAATAAGAACATAAAAACATAAGAACGGAGGAAACTGCAGCGGGCGTATTGGCCCATAATGGGCAGTCCCATTTACACTCATCCCCTATTGCTCATATTTCCGTTCAACCTAGGTTTGAAGCTATCCAGCGTATTCGAGTTAATGATGAAATTTGATAACTTGTTCCTTTCATCCACTACTCTATTTCCAAACCAGTGTTTACCTACTTCGCGTCTAAATCTAAATTTGTCTAATTTAAAACCATTGTTACGAGTTCGCTCCTGGTTGGATTGTTTGAGTACCTTTGTAATGTCCCCTTTGTTTAGCCCTGCCTTCCATTTATACACCTCTACCATATCGCCCCTCACTCTACGTCTCTCGAGGGAATGCAAATTAAGATGCTTTAACCTGTCTCTGTACTCAAGGTTCCTAATGCCCGGGATTATTCTTGTCATTCACCTCTGAATTCTTTCCAAGGATTCTATATCCATTCTGTAATACGGTGACCAGAATTGAACTGTGTAATCCAAGTGAGGTCTCACAAGCTCAAGATATAGTTTTAGGATGACCTCGCTAGTCTTGTAACTAACACTCCTTTGTATGAACCCAAGTACTTTTTTAGCCTTGTTTCTAGCAAATACACATTGTTTACTTGGCTTAAGATTCCTACTTATCATTACTCCTAAATCCCTCTCGCAGTCGGATTTCTCAATAACATCGTTGTTCATCTGGAATCTGGTTTCCCTGCTTACATCTCCTATACTGAGTACTTTACATTTGTCCACATTGAGTTCCATCTGCCATTTTGCGGAGTCATCGTCAGATTTAATTAAGTTACTCAACAAATACTTAATGGAAAGTGAATGTAACTAAGGTAATAATGCCGAAGCTTGTCAGGTCACAATGTCATGCCCAGCAGTAAATGACTACAACCAAAGAGGTGTGAGGTTAGTAAGGTCATACATCAATAACAAGGTTGTTAGTTACAATCAGAATTATCTAAGTTTAAGTCCATTTCATCCCCAGGTCACCAAATAAATACCCTCTTCTGACCCTTACACAATCATGGAAGCACGGATAAGGGACCCAGCGTAACCCTCTTCACTCAAGTAACCTTACATAAGCAGTCCGTTCATACTACAGTTAATACGGCCTGCGTCTAGCAAGTTCTCCAATAGCACCAAAATTTAGATCTAGTAAGCATCTACTTAGGAATCTGAAAATTCCCCTTACTTAAATGACGAGTAAACCAGATGTGCCACCTACCTGGACAACAAACTCGTCCCCATGAACACGCCCCGATGCCCTGGATGGGCCACGGCTGAGTGGCCTCTTCTCATATCACTCGGCAGCTAATGCGTCCAGACGGAGTGATACACAAGGGATATGTCGTGTACCCTCACACCACGTGTGTACCTATATAGGCCCCGGGCAGGAATCAAGAAAATCGCCCAACCACCCAGTAAGTTGGCTCATTAGGCAGTGAATTAGTTCACCAGCCACCAGTTAGCTCACCAGCCAGTCACTTAGCTCACCAGCCCGTCAGTCAGTCCACTAGCCACCAGTTAGCTCTCCAGCCATTTAACGTCACCAAAAACCTGAAATAATCATTCAATTGGATTACTCTTACTAATGCCTAACTACTCTTTGAACGTGCTTGAACAGAACTGGGGGTTTACTCGTGCCCTGGGCTGTGGATTGATCACGTTCGTGCCGTCCCAGTGTGGGAGGAAAAGTGAGCTGGTCAACGACTCAACGTCCATGCCCGTATCACTCACAATTTCCCTTATTTTTTTAAATCTTTAAATCTCCATTGCCGGCCTTTTCTTATTTAAAAAGTGGCTAGCAACTTTTTTTGTCTGCAATCAGGAGATGGAAGTCCCATACTACAAAACTTGCCAGTAGTAACTCCTTTCCATGACAGGTGGATTGCGTTTCTCGGTGGAAAGTTATCCCATGTTAAATTTGTTAATTTTCTATCTGGCTTGTAACTTCCTCATCAGTGTACAAATTATCTTCGCAATATATAATGCTTGCCCCTCGTGGGAAACACATTGACATTTGGTACTATATTCCTCCGTTTGGTGCACCTGACTTGGGGAGCGGCAGAAGGGGACCACACCCTCATGACTGACGTCCGCACCCAGCCTACAAGCTGCGCCACGAAGCCCACGACACGAGTAAATCACTTTGTACTCTGGTTAAATTCTAACTCGCACCATTTTCGTCCCTGGTTCACTTTCACCAGTGTGACCTCCCCTGGAAGTATCTAAGAAAACGGCAGATCCAGTTAGCTTACGAATTATTCATCACCAGACCTCTCTCTCTCTATCTCTCTCTCTCTCTCTATTGCCCCCTTTTTCTCTTCCTTCTCCCCTTTTTCGTTCTGTTTCCCTCTTTTCTTTCTTTCTTTCTTTCTTGCCTCTAAGTTCTAAGGTAAACATACCCTGAGGTACGTAGTCTATCGTTAACACACATAGTCCATCAACAACAGCGATAATCGGCAACTATGACGCTACTGGGTAAGATATTCATAAAAAATGGCCTCATCAGTAGATATTTTATGTCATATAAAAGCGCTTTCCAGTAAGTGCTACCGAGGTTTTTCTATAATACACTTTTTACTAACAAATACTCTCGATTTTTATATACTGACACTTTTTTTTATGAGAGTGTTGATATCAGACTAGTTTACGAAATCTTAGACTTCGGTACACTTGTGAATCTTCAAGGAATAATATACTGTATGTATCACATAAACTGGTGCGATAGTCAGTAAGTGTGAAATAAATAAGGAAATAAAAACTGAGAGGAATACAGAAACAATTTGGATAGAATTAAGCGACGGTCGGGAAAAATTAATCACAGGAGTAATATATAGACCCCCCAATCTTGACAGAGTCAATGAGCGACTTATCTGGGATGAAATGCGCAGGGCTTCCATACACAACAAAGTCTGTATAGTAGGCGACTTTAACCTTGGCCAAATAGATTGGACCGACCTTACGGGAAACTCAGAATCAGAGGATTTTCTCGAGACGATCCAGGACTGTTTCCTAAGTCAACATATAACCGAACCCACACGGGGTAATAATATATTGGATTTAGTTTTGTCAAACACAGAAAACCTCATTAGCAATGTCGAGGTAGGGAACGAACTTGCAAACAGCGATCACAAAGAAATTCGATTCCAGTTAGATTTTCAGGACAGACGTAAGGAAAATTCCACTAAAGTACCAGATTTCAGAAGGGCAAACTTTGACAGTTTAAAGAGGCAGCTAAGAGAGGGGGTGTCGCGCTTGGCCGTGAACCTGACAGATGACACCGACCTGATAACGAGATCTGAGATTGCCGAGTTCCACGACAATTTAAATAGTGAGTTACTTAATGCACAAAGGCAGAACATACCATGCAAAAAACTCAGATCAAACAACAATGACCCTAAATGGATAAATAATTATTTAAAGAACATCATTGGCCAAAGGAAGGCTATAGGTAGAAGGATAAATCGTGGCGAAATTCACCTCCGGGACTATTATAGGGTATTGGCGAGTAGGGTTAAAACCGAGATAAGGAAAGCAAAGAGGAATAATGAGGTAAGGATAGCAAGGGAGGCAAAGACAAACCCCAAAGGACTCTACCAAATGTACCAAACTAAAACACGAGAAAAGATTGGACCAATACGGTCAGACTCCGGCGAGCTCACTGATAACGACGGAGAAATGAGCATTAATTTGAATAAATATTTTTCAACAGTTTTCACCAGCGAAAATTTAAACATGATACCCGAGGCACCGACTCTATTCAGAGATAGTGAAGAAAACAAATTAAGTGAGATAGTAGTGACTAGTAACGATGTTAGTAAGCAAGTAGACAAACTAAAGCCTAATAAGTCACCTGGTCCCGATGAGATATTTGCCAGAGTATTAAAGGAATGTAAGGAAGAGCTTAGTATGCCCTTAGCAAAGTTGTTTAACATGTCCTTAAAAACAGGTGTAGTACCAGAATCCTGGAGGATAGCGAATGTAATACCGATCTTCAAGAAGGGGGATAGATCACTATCCTCTAACTACCGCCCAATCAGTCTAACATCAATAGTAGGCAAATTACTGGAAGCAATCATTTCAAACTCTATTCGAATTCACCTGGAGAAGCACAGATTGATCAATGATTCCCAGCATGGCTTCACAAGCGGACGTTCTTGCCTAACTAATCTATTAACATTCTTTTCATCAGTTTTCGAATCAGTGGACGAGGGGCACAATTATGATGTGGTATATCTCGACTTTAGCAAAGCCTTCGACAGAGTACCCCACGAAAGACTAATTAGAAAGGTAGAAGCTCATGGCATCAAAGGTGACATCCTTAAATGGATTAGGGCGTGGTTACAGGACAGGAAACAGCGAGTGAGCATTAACGGCACTAAGTCCCATTGGAGCAACGTCACAAGTGGAGTTCCCCAAGGCTCAGTACTTGGACCATTATTGTTTATTATATACATAAACGACATAGATATCGGCATAGACAGCAACATAAGTAAATTTGCTGATGATACTAAAATAGGACGTGTTATCAAATCTGACGAGGACTCGGCAAAACTACAGGAGGATCTAAACAAATTTTTCGAATGGTCTGAAAAATGGCAGATGAAATTCAACATTGACAAATGTAAAGTACTCAGTATAGGGAATGTAAACAGGGAAACCAGATACCAGATGAACAACGATGCCATAGAGAAATCCGACTGCGAGAGAGATTTAGGAGTAATGATAAGTAGGAACCTTAAGCCAAGTAAACAATGTGTTTTTGCTCGTAACAAGGCTAATAAAGTACTTGGGTTCATACAAAGGAGTGTTAGTTACAAGACTAGCGAGGTCATCCTAAAACTGTATCTTGCTCTTGTGAGACCACACCTGGATTACGCAGTCCAGTTCTGGTCACCGTATTACAGAATGGATATAGAATCCTTGGAAAGAATCCAGAGGAGAATGACAAGACTAATCCCGGGTATCAGGAACCTTGAGTATAGAGACAGGTTAAAGCATCTTAATTTGCACTCCCTTGAGAGACGTAGAGCGAGGGGCGTACTGATAGAGGTGTATAAATGGAAGGCAGGGCTAAACAAAGGGGATATTACAAAGGTACTCAAATTATCCAACCAGGAGCGAACTCGTAACAATGGTTTTAAATTGGACAAATTTAGATTTAGGGGTGAAATAGGTAAACACTGGTTTGGAAACAGAGTAGTGGATGAATGGAACAAGTTACCAAATATCATCATTAACTCGAATACGCTGAATTGCTTCAAACATAGGTTGGATGCTCATATGAGCAATAGGGGTTGGGTGTAAACGGGACTGCCCAGTATGGGCCAATAGGCCCGCTGCAGTTTCCTCCATTCTTATGTTCTTATGTTCTTATGTTCTTAAACCCAGTAAAAGCAAGTTTTATGTCGACTATATCACCTCTAAAATCGACAGCAAAAAAGATGAAGGTCCTCCATACAACTAGTAATAAATATCCTATCTATAATTTTTTTTATCACTTTTGTCACGCCTCCTGCTGTTATATATGCAGGCAGGGTGACCGTAATCAAGAGCACTAAACCCAGTCTCCCTTCACCCATTCTTAATTTTGGAACAGAAGCGTTGTGAGGTGGTGGTGTTCCCCTCTCACGACGAAGCCTCACATTTCTTTCTGGTTTACTCCCAGTCACTTCACACGCCCTATCAGGAGCACCTCCATTATGTGACCTTTAATCCTTACTGTTTATTCTTTTTCGAACAATTAAAGTCCTTTTTGATCCCTCAAATATTTCTGTTAACGATGAAATGCTGATAAACAAATAGTTAAATAAATATAATTTTGACAATAGCGGTATTGATAAAAATCAACAACACTTACTTTCTTTGTTCCCCAATGAAAAGTACTCTAATTGACAAAATGTTAGTCCATATAAAATTTTCGTACACATACTTTTAAAATATTCCTACACCTATAGTCATAAAATATTACTTCATATGTACTCTTACGAGAAAAAATAATATTCTTCTTTACTTTCCCTAAAGAGGAAATTCACAAAAGATTAAATACCAGTACACTTTCAAAAAAAAAACAAAAACTTCCTGATATTCTTTAAAAAAAAACATCGTGGAAAAATTACCCTTACTGAGGTAATTTACCTGCGTCAGGTGTGAGCCGGCTCGTCGGGGTAGTGGCCAACTGGGGCCCACAACTGATACAGATGTTCCTATTTTGCCATTTCCTCTCCTTCTCTCTTCTCTCGTCTGCCTTCTCTTGTTACATTTGTCATCACGCGTTCGTTGTTTTATCATTTTGCTTACATTTGTTCTTCCCCTTAGCCCAGTTTCTGTTTGATTGGTTGTTTGTGTCTTTCTCTTTTGTCCTCTTTTTTGTCTCCTTTCTTCCCCTCCCCTTCTTTGTTCTCTTTCTTTCACTCTACCTACCTCTCCCTCCTTGTATTCTCCCAGCCTTCCAGCTCTCTCCCTTTCTTAATCTATCTATCACTCTATCTAATTATATTGCGCTTCTCACACTTTGTATCTCTTTTCATCCCTTCAGTTCATGAGAAAATTTCAAGTCTCCCCAATGCTTAGCAACATCTCCCCTAATAGTAGAGGTTCAAGATCCTCAACGCAATTCTGAAATAACCCTCGACTTCTTATTATAGGAAGAGTAAATCTCTGGAAAAGATAAATCTTGATAAAATCACACAGGGAAAAGGAAAACAATGGAGAACCTTAGCTTATGTCTTTATTCAAGACGTCTTCAGAGGCAACTGCATTACAAAGACTGAGAGAAAGCTTACGTACACAGGGTGATCTTACAAAACATGAGGTCAGGTTAAAAAACATGACATCCACTAATTCACACACCAACCACCACAGCAAACATAAGAAGAGCTTATAAGAACGGGCGACATACCGAGTCATGTTAAGTCGGGTAAAAAATATGAGACCCACTAATCATCTATCCTACATCTACCTCAAATGCTTTTAAAGCATTTTTAACCTTGGGCCACTGACAAATAAATTTGTGTAACATATTATCAGTTTTGTATTGACCATCACTGAGGTTTAAAGAATTAATTTCTCTACTCAAACTTGCTTCAACTAGGAAGTCTTTCTGTGACATATGTTGATTTATACACTTCTAAACTGTTTTCCCAATCTATGGGATGATTATTGTTCCTTATATGAACGAAAAGTGCACTGCTTTCAGATGCTTTTCTAATATTGTACTTGTGCTGTTTAATTCTGAGTTGCAATGGTTTCCCAGTCTGACCTACATAATTTCCATTACAATTGCTACATGGAATACAGTAAACACTTCCATTCACATTCAAGGTTGGACTTTTCTTAATTAATATATTAGTAATAGTTGAGTCATACTTAAAAACAACATTAATGTTTAATAATTTAAGGGGCTGAACTAACGTGACAAATTCATTGCAATAAGGTAGAGTCAAAATATTCTTAAATGTGGGAACTTGCCTAGTTTGAGTAGAATAAAAGGATTGTTTAGCCCTTTTAAAACAACGATCAACAAACAATGAAGGGTACACAAGTTTTTGTGCAATGGACTGAATGTGTTTCAGTTCTTCAATAAATTCAGGGTCACAAATATGCTGTTCAGAGGCTGATTGGACACGGGAGGAGACGGACGTTCTTGCGAGAACAGTTTCTGTAACGGTTTTTTTCCGCCATAGCCCGCTGCATCTTGTGCAATTCCACTTGCACCTGTTCTTGTTGTTGTTCTTGCTACTCCAAGCATTAACAATTCATCCATCCATTCATCATTCATTTTAAAAGTGGCTTTGTCACTTTAAATTTTTTTTGACACCTCACGAGCGCTCAAGATTGACAATCTTAGCATTCCCTCCCCACAGTTAGTGTGAGTGACCCACACAACTGCGAGGGAAGTGCTAACTGTTGTCCTTCCTGACGTGGTTGGAGGGCTTTCTCTCTTACTTAAATTTTTTCTAATACTTACCCTGGCCGAGGCACCTGCTGAATTTTTTTTTAATTCAGTATTCGTGCTAGAGCCCCCCCAGTGGTGCACACCTCACGGAGTGGGATTGTGTGTCTCCAGTGGGGGTCGGGGAAAAACCTGGGCCAATCCAGCAGTGACGTCTGTGATCGTGCAGGCACACCACTGTTCGGGGGTCGTCCTTAAGTACAAGTATTTTTTTTTTGCACTAAGGGCCTTGCATAACCTTAGTGCACCAACATTTATATGTAAATCAATCACCCAAAACTGTACCCAAGGGGTGGTTCCCAGCCACCCCAACCATGCCCTCTGGGAGGGGAAGCTCCAAGCCCCCCTCTGCTCGTCCAGGCAGGGACAGGCAGAGGCGGGAGGCCAATCATGACCCACGACTGCCACGACCTACGACAAACTCTGACAATCTAAACAACAAAACAACTGACAATGTAACGGTTACTGACCAAACTACTCAACAAAGACGACAGATACAAGTTTCAACTGAGAAGGCCCGAGTAATCCACTTTCGGACTGTTGACCCGTCTACCTCGTTTGACAAAATTAATGGCTTCATCATACATAAGGCCATTAAGGATCAGATAGGGGACGTGGAGAAAGTCCGAAAGACAAGAAAAGGCGAACTCCAAGTTACTGTTAAAGACGCACAGCAAATGAGAGACGCCTTGAATCTTAAAACTTTCCATTCAACGACTGTGGAACCATATATCCCAGCATTTCTCAACACCTGTAAGGCTGTAGTTATCAGCTACGAATTTCAGGGGATGACTAATGACGAAATTAAGTACCACATGAAAGATCAAGGAGTCGTCGATGCTTTCGTATTTAGTAGGAAGACCACAGACGGTGAACGTAAACAATCGACTACAGCAGTACTGACTTTTGACGGACTTGTTAGGCCCACTCATGTCTTGGTAGGATATGAGAGGGTCCAGACCAAAACATATATTCCATTTCCAATGCGTTGTTTCAACTGTCAAAGATTTGGACACACTGGTAAGGCCTGCCGTAACATCCAGGTATGCTCCAAGTGTGCTCAGACTGGACACAGGGACAATGACTGTACACAAACGGAGGAAAAATGCTACCACTGTTCCGGTCAGCATGCTGCCTCAGACAGGAAGTGCCCTTCCTACCTGAGGGAGTATGAGATCGGTAAGGTGAGAGCAGAGAACAATTTGGACTACAGGGAGGCTAAGAGGCAGGTGGAGATGTCCTTGCAGACACCAACACCTGGAATGTCCTTTGCATCCGCGGTATCCAAAAATATCTCACCTCCCAAAATGTGCACCATTGGAACCCAGACTGAGACCAGGACTATCTCAACACAGACTGACTCTACTATCACCGGTTATTCAAACACAGACGCCAAAGACGAGAACACTAATACAACCATGACTAATAACGAGACCGAAATTTTCAACACGCAAAACCTGACCCCAAAACCCAAACGGACTCACGACCCTACCTACCCCGACGTAAGGAGGAGGAGATCGCGGTCACTAGTAAACATGAGAAGAGACTCATCACAACCACCACTCTTTCACATTGTTGAAAGACCCCCGGGGCAGGGAGCCCCTGCTGAGCAGAGTACTGGCTCTTTGGAGCCGGGAGACTGCTCACCTGTTGAGGGGGATCCTCCCCCTTCACCCCTTTCCCCCCTACATACAAGAGGAAAGAAATATAAAGCCCAAAACGCTGACCATATCAACTCTCAGACTTAAAATTCAGTATCATCCAGTGGAATTGCAGAGGTGCTAGGAATAAAAATGCTCAATTTCATTTACTTATGTCATTATTCCGGCCGGACGTTTTTTGCCTACAAGAGACGCTACTTGCGGGTCACAGCGACCCACCAGTATTCGACAACTACACGTCCTACAGGGGAGACAACCTAAGGGGGGTAGCCCTATACATTCGGAGTTCATTCCCCCAACAAAGAGTCAGTCTGAACTTGAACCTGCAGGCTGTCGCGTGCAGAGTTAAGATTCGGACTGGCTATGTTGCCATCTGTTCACTATACTGTCCTCCGGGCGGGCTCATTGACGATGGTGAGCTTGAGGAGCTATTTAACCAACTGCCAGGAAAGAAAATGATCCTCGGCGACCTCAATGCTCACCATTTGCGGTGGGGCAGTGTCCGGAGTGACGGAAGGGGAGAGCAGGTGGCTGCAGCTATCCTCAACTCCAACTTGTCTCTTCTGAATGACGGTAGTGCGACTCGAGTGGACGAACGATTTGGCACAGCGTCGGCTATAGATCTTTCTATAGTTGATGCTGCCTTGCTATTAGATTGTAAATTTTCTACATACGACGACTCTCTGGGTAGTGACCATTTTCCGATCTGCATTTCTTATGAGTGTGGCGCCCCGACGGCTACTCCCGAGGTGCGCTACAACCTTAGGAAGGCAGACTGGGGGGCATACTCAGAAGCCGTTCGTATAGACACCATTGGACAAGACATCAACACCAAAATTACACACATACAACAAGCTATAATACACGCTGCAGATTTAACAATTCCTAAGACTTCTGCAAAAACCCACAGGCCTGGAGTTCCATGGTGGACACCAGACTGCCGACGAGTTGTCTGTGAGCGAAATAGGAGTTGCCGTTTATTTAATAGAATTCCATCACTTGTAAACTTAATTGAGTATAAAAAAGCTAGAGCCAAGGCTAGGAGAGTTCTCAGGGAGTGTAAGAGAGAGTCTTGGCGGGCGTTCGTCTCCACTATTAACAAGGATACCCCTTCCTCTGAGGTATGGTCCGCTATAAACCGGGTCAGATCCAAAGGAGGAAGGAGTTTTATCCCACAGGTGAGTAGTGGAGGGCGGATTCTCGACGATCCCCAGGCCATTGCCAACACCCTAGGCCAGAAGTTTGCAGATGCCAGTAGCTCCACCAATCATGATCCACGCTTCGGCGTGTTCCGTGATCGTGCCGAGCTCTTGCATCTCGACTTCGAGAACGGGGACGAACAGGGCTACAATCGAGCATTTTCCCCAGAGGAACTTTCCTTTGCTATTAATAGGGGCAAGGGCTCTACTCCTGGACCTGACGGTATACGATACGAGATGATTAAGCACCTTGACCAGGGAAACCTGGACAAATTGCTAGAAGTGTACAATGAGATCTGGACGTCCAGAACGTTTCCAAACTCATGGCACTTTGCCCATGTCGTACCGATCCCGAAGAGGGACAAATGCCCGAATAACACCAACTCATTCCGTCCGATTTCGCTCACAAACTGTCTGTGTAAGGTCATGGAACGTATGATAAAGCGTAGACTAATGTATTTTTTGGAAAGTAACAACTTATTGAATGATCGACAGTGTGGTTTCCGCCAAGGTAGAAGCACACTAGATCATTTAATAAGTCTTGAAACTGACATCTCAAAAGCTCTTTGCAGTAAAGAAACATTAATTGCAGTATTTTTAGACATAGAAAAAGCTTTCGACATGACATGGCGGACTGGCCTCATGATGAAGCTCCACGCCATGGGTCTGAGAGGTAATTTGCCAATTTTCATTAGTAATTTTTTGCAAGACCGGACTTTTTCCGTCAAATTAAAAGGTAACGTAAAATCAGACATATTTGTCTTAGAAAATGGAGTTCCACAAGGTAGCGTTTTGGGCCCGATTCTATTTCTTATAATTATTAATGATTTCCTATCACCAGCCCCCAGCTTGAGTGACCTCAAATTCTCCTTGTTTGCTGACGATTGCGCAATCTGGCGCTCCTCTCGAGTTGAGAGGCTATCTGCACAAAGGGTGCAAGCCGGCCTAAAAGCCGCGGAACAGTGGGCAATACAATGGGGATTTAGGTTTTCAGTTGAGAAGACAGTAGGAGTAGTCTTCACTAAGAAACGTAACATTAGAAATCCAGTATTAAAATTAAATGATACTCCTATTAAATTTCAGACTTCAGTAAAATTTCTTGGTGTTCATTTTGACCGGAAATTAACGTGGAAAAACCACATTAACGAACTTGAAAGTAAATGTCTTAAAGTCACAAACATCCTGAAAGTTTTATCAGGTACTACATGGGGAGCCGATAGGAAATCTTTATTAATGGTGTATAGGACCCTGATCAGATCAAAACTTGATTATGGATGCCAGTTGTATGCTTCGGCATGCGACACCACACTCGCAAGGCTTACCAGAATACAGAACCGATGCCTTCGTCTATGTCTGGGTGCCTACAGGTGTACACGTGTAGGTAAACTAGAGGTTGAGGCCCACGTCCCTCCACTTCACATCAGGAGGGACATGTTGACGCTAAGGTACGGGTTGAGTGCGGCTAGGAAGCGCGGCACAGGCCACCCAGGTTGGTGTGCTGTTGCCAACTTCCGTTTCCTGCAGCTGCGTAGGTCCCCGTCCTCGGTTGTCCGCCTCCAGACCTTGTGCCAGGGTGCTGGTATCCATTTCGAAGATGTTGATAGATACGTTCCACCGTTGTGTCCGCCATGGGAGAACCCCAACCTCCATGTGGAAACATCGTGGCTTCCGGGAGCAAAGAATGACTTTCATCCTGAGCTCCTGAGGCAACTTTTCTATCAATTTCTTGAAGGATTCAGCGCCTATACTCACGTGTACACCGACGGGTCCAAGACTGACGACAACGTTGGAGCCGGTATCTGGAGCAGAGACGAGGAGTGGAGCTCCCGCCTGCCGCCGCATACAACTATTTTCTCTGCAGAAATGTTCGCAATTAGTAAAGCCATTGACATTGCAATAACAAGCAATGTCAGTGATGTTGCTGTCATTTCAGATTCCATGTCAGCTCTTAAAGCAATTGAAGGTGGTGATACTACCAGCAATGAAATACAGGGCAACATTATTAATAAATTACATGAGTGTGCCAAGAGTATTGTGCTGGTGTGGGTGCCTGGGCATTGTAACATTTGGGGCAATGAACAGGCAGACAGATTAGCAAGAGCGACTGTGGGTCTCGGGGAGACAACTAATGTGCCCTGGGAGACTCAGTCGTGTCTCTCCTTGGGGAAGACATATACATATGAAAAGTGGCAACATGATTGGACTAGGCTAAATCTCCACAACACCTGGAAGCCTAACATAGGTAACTGGCCCTCAGCATACAGGAAGAATAGGAGGGAAGAGGTCGTTCTCGCCAGACTTAGGCTGAACTGCACCTATTTGACCCACCTAGGGGCCTACCTTGACCAGTCCTTTCCACCAATCTGTTCCACTTGCAACCAAATTCTCTCCATCAAACATATTCTGACTGAGTGCAGCCAGTACGAACCAGAGCGCCGGCAGCTGGTTATCCTAGCTGCCGAGCAAGGTTTCGTGCTGACTGTACCCAACCTATTGCAAGATGATGTCACCAATAGTGACGCTGTAATAACCTTCCTCAAGGAGACCCATCTTATCGGCATGCTATGATTGACACACGCATGAACTCTTTTTATATCTATTATATGTATGCAACCATGCCTAAAGAAAATAAAAATGAATAAAACAAAATTAAAACATACAACATGAGAAACACATCACAAACCTTATCATTACATACAACACTCACATTTATCAAGTTAAACTGACACCCACCAACACATATTCAAACAAAAAGACACGGGCTACAAAAGACAAAATAAAAATTAAAAAAAAAAAAAAAAAAAAAAAAAAAAATCACAGAGAAACTAGTCACCTGACAAGCCATTTCATCTGGTCTGTCAGTAACTCGCCATCATATCACTCATGCATACCATAATTCATCCCAATAAAACAACAAGAAGAAACAAGTAACAAAATACCAAGAGCAAGAAGAACACAAGAATAACAAGAAAAGAAGAAACAAGAACATCAGATTAGTTGTAGCAAGTAAGAAGACCAAGATTAGAAGAAGAAAGAAGACATCAGCTCCGGCCGAAATAGCCTAATGGCGAAGAGGCCAGAAATCCTTAACAACTTTGAACTTTGAACTATGCTGTGGTGGTTGGTGTGTGGATTAGTGGATGTCATGTTTTTTTATCTGATCATATGTTTTGTAAGGTCACCCTGTGTACATAAGCTCTCACTCAGTCCTTGTAATTCAGTTGCCTCTGAAGATGTCTTGAATAAAGACGAAAGCTAGGGTGCTCCATTGTTTTCCTTTTCCCTGTGTTATTTAATCAATATATATATATATACCTAGATCACGCGCACCTACAGTGATTTACTTGCATATATATATATATATATATATATATATATATATATATATATATAGTGAGGATGTAAGAATGACTGAAACCAGCTAACCTAATTTAAAGTTTGAATAATAATAACAAATCCTGTATACGAGAATTGTACAACTGTCCATTTATTACATCGTCCAGGAGGGTTTATCAAGGGTTTTGTGATTTTTCTTCTAATACATCAATAACTGCAGAGATTTTTACAAATACCATAACAACCAATAATTGTGAGGGAAGGGAGAGGAGGAGGGCTTTAAAGATTTATTGCAGCCTTGTTCACCATATTCCTCTGCGCCAGTATATTATTTCATTCTCATAGCTATTCAAGCCCTCACACTATGAACTATGGTACGGATGACAACGTGCCATCACAGTAGATGATGGTGGTTCATGACAGGTCTCGTGTTATGTTAAATCGTGCAGAAAGGAAGTAGGGGAGAAGGAAAAAGCACTCCATTAAATTATTTTACTGATCTTACAAAGTACAGTATATGTTTAATTTCTAGCCACTTGAATCCTGTCTAGCAACATGAATAGTGCAAAAATATCGTGAAAAAATCTAGAATAAATGCTCCGGTCGTGGAAGAGACAGTTAAAAATGCAGCAGTATTTTGTTCAGTTCCTCTTAAAATTTAATCACTGAAAACTTCAGGCATGAGAGCTCCACTGAATAGTCCCACCAAACTAAGAAAATAATAAATACCCAAGACATGAGGAACAAAAGACTGGTATATGATTATAATGTGAAGGAGAAGTATAATATTGATGTCAAGATTACCTACCGGGGAGCAATATCATATTTATGTCGTAATATACTGTGAGATAGGAATGGAATATTAACATCAGGATATTTCCTCCCATCTCAGGTCTTATACGCTATATAACTATATCATATGACATAATACGATATTTTATGACATTTTCGTATGTTCAATATGTTCCGAATAACACAATCACGGCTTTACACATTGTAGTCGCACGCTCGGTGGTGAGGTAACTCGTACTCCGTCTGAAAGATACAATTAATGATAATTAATAATAATTAACGGTTTATTGAAAACATTCTGCAGCCCGAAGGCTGAAAATATACATTGGACATAAATGACTTATTATATACATTGGTGGTTTAACAAAAGCCTTCATTAGAGAAAGGTAAAGGAATATGCAGTGAACATACAGATTAATGCAGGTGTTGAACAGCAAACTCGTAGTGTAGTAACTCTCTCCCAGATGGTGTTAGGAGGAACTCACGTGGTGTAGTAGTTCCCTCAGATGGTGTTATGAGGGACCTGGCGTGGTGTAGTAATTCCCTCGCAGATGGTGTTATGAGGGGCCTCACGTGGTGTAATAATTCCCTCACAGATGGTGTTATGAGGGACCTCACGTGGTGAAGTAATTACCTCACAGATGGTGTTATGAGGGACCTCACGTGGTGTAGTAACTCCCTTACAGATGGTGTTATGAGGGGCATCACGTGGTGTAGTAATTCCCTCACAGATGGTGTTATGAGGGGCCTGACGTGGTGTAGTAATTCCTTCACAGATGGTGTTATGAGGGACCTCACGTGGTGTAGTAATTCCCTCACAGATGGTGTGATGAGGGACTTGACGTGGTGTAGTAATTCCCTCACATATGGTGCTATGAGGGACATGTGGTGAAGTAATTCCCTCACAGATGGTGTTATATGAGTGAGGTTTGGTCTTAGGCCTTCCTATCGTAGACGGATTAACACATCGCTGGTTGTTGTTGGGTCTCACGGGCCGTTATCACTGGGTACCTGGGACCTCACTGTGTGAAGGTTAACTTGAGTACGACAGTTACTGTTGAGTTGTTCTCACTGACTTAAGCACTGTTCACCACTGTTCACCTCTGTTTAACACTGGTTCCATTCCTTTCCGAAATGAAATTGTAACTTCTGGCGAGAACTTGTTGATATTCCCGTGGGGAGGAGGGTTCAGGGGAGGGGGTTGGTATGGGCCAACTTAACAGTTAACCTGGCTGCTCCGAGAGGAGCGCCAGGTACGTCTTGACCCTTCGGTGGTCAAGGATGCAGTGCGTGTGTGTGTGTGTGTGCGCGCAAGATATGCACGCATGAACACATGATGAAACTACTGGGCCCATAGTTTAAGCGTCGCTCTGTGGTTTAAAGAGGGGGTTTCATTCCGAGATTGCCGTGTTGCTAGCAATGTCAGAAACAAGCTAATGAATACCATTAATAATTATTTCGATCTAAATTGAATGACGAGAACCAATATATTTACGAGGACAGACGAAATGCCTCCCCACACACACCGCGTTACACCGTCTGCTAGACACCTCGATCATGTGAACAATCCATACTATGGCTTGTCTATGTGCACATCCTCTTTGAACTACACCATGTATTGATGATATGAATTGTCTTGTGTGAGTGTCAGGAGGATAATATAAAAAAAGCGCTGCATAAAGACATACTAATTTCAAGTCAAAGCAGATAGGGTTATTGATAGGAGAAAAGGTTGGTTACAGACAGCAGGGCAGCAGGAGTGAGGTGCTCAAGTAAATTTTTCCTCTCGTTCCTACTTAGCATCAGTGTCATGTCTTATTGATAATCTTACTACCATTTCTAGTATAATCAAGTGCCACATTTAATATTAATAACTTTACATATTACAGTGTTTTATGGTAATTTGAAAGAGGACAGAAAACACCATCTGGACACCCCCCACCCCTTGACTGACACAAACACACACACACACACTCACAGTTTAATCATTACTTTGTTTGGGAGTGTGCTCTACATTCCAATTCGTAAAATTGGTTCGAGTAAACGATGTTATATCACTTTAAGTTGAATTGAATATTAAATAGTTGGTGAAGTAAAGTGTTTCACATGAGGATAGGAAGAAAACATGTTACCTCCAAAGAAAAAAATATATATCTACAGGGTGATTTAGCAAAGAGTATTTTTAAATTCTAGGATGAAATCCTTGGATAATTCTAAACCACAATGTCTCTTTGGTAAAATGTCAGATTCTGCATAGTTTCCATGTTACAATACATTTAAGATGTATTAATGAGAGTGAATTTGAAGTGAAACCCCCTCCCCCTGTAACTATCTTTATCTCATTCGGTCGTACACGGTCCCTGTCTCAGTGCACTTATGTCAGCAATCTGCATCACGCTGTGCTGCTGTACATAAGACATCAGTGGATAAATGATTACAATAACCTATGGGGGTTTCACATCAAATTCACTCTCATTAATACAACATCTTAAATGTATTGTAACATGGAAACTATGCAGAATCTGACATTTTACCATAGAGACGTTGTGGTTTAGAATTATCCAAGGATTTCATCCTCCAATTTAATGTACTCTTTCTGAATCTTTCCTGTAGGAAACACATAATCTCTGCTAACTCGCCCACACTGTTGAGGTTGATCCAGCCCCATATGTTTACGGTCACGTGGCCGCTGCTGGCTTCTTGATAAACATGATCCGGTTTCCAACAGTGAAGACAGCCGTAGTTGCCCAGAAGTTTAAATCCTCCCCCACATACTGTTCAGGGAACTATAGTCCCCTAACTCAGAGTTGTTCTTCTAGCCTTTCCTTAATAACATAAGAACATAAGAATGGAGGAAACTGCAGCGGGCCTATTGGCCCATACTGGGCAGTCCCGTTTACACCCAACCCCTATTGCTCATATGAGCATACAACCTATGTTTGAAGCTATTCAGCGTTTTCGAGTTAATGATGATATTTGGTAACTTGTTCCATTCATCCACAACTCTGTTTCCAAACCAGTGTTTACCTATTTCCCGCCTAAATCTAAATTTGTCTAATTTAAAACCATTGTTACGAGTTCGCTCCTGGTTGGATAGTTTGAATACCTTTGTAATGTCCCCTTTGTTTAGCCCTGCCTTCCACTTATACACCTCTATCAGGTCGCCCCTCGCTCTACGCCTCTCGAGGGAGTGCAAATTAAGATGCATTAACCTGTCTCTGTACTCAAGGTTCCTAATGCCCGGGATTCTCCTCTGAATTCTTTCCAAGGATTCTATATCCAATCTGTAATACGGTGACCAGAACTGAACTGCGTAATCCAGGTGTGGTCTCACAAGAGCAAGATTCAGTTTTAGGATGACCTCGCTAGTCTTGTAATTAACACTCCTTTGTATGAACCCAAGTACTTTATTAGCCTTGTTACGAGCAAAAACACATTGTTTACTTGGCTTAAGGTTCCTACTTATCATTACTCCTAAATCTCTCTCGAAGTCGGATTTCTCTATGGCATCATTGTTCATCTGGTATCTGGTTTCCCTGTTTACATCTCCTACACTGAGTACTTTACATTTGTCCACTTTGAATTTCATCTGCCATTTTTCAGACCATTCGAAAAATTTGTTTAGATCTTCCTGTAGTTTTGCCGAGTAGTCGTCAGATTTAATAACACGTCCTATTTTAGTGTCATTAGCAAATTTACTTATGTTGCTGTCTATGTCGATATCTATGTCGTTTATGTATATAATAAATAATAATGGTCCAAGTACTGAGCCTTGGGGAACTCCACTTGTGACGTTGCTCCAATGGATCTTAGTGCCGTTAATGCTCACTCGCTGTTTCCTGTCCTGTAACCACGCCCTAATCCATTTAAGGATGTTACCTTTGATGCCATGAGCTTCTACCTTTCTAATTAGTCTTTCGTGGGGGACTCTGTCGAAGGCTTTGCTAAAGTCGAGATATACCACATCGTAATTGTGCCCCTCGTCCACCTATTCGAAAACTGATGAAAAGAATGTTAATAGATTAGTTAGACAAGAACGTCCGCTTGTGAAGCCATGCTGGGAATCATTGATCAATCCGTGCTTCTCCAGGTGATTTCGAATAGAGTTTGAAATGACTGCTTCCAGTAATTTGCCTACTATTGATGTTAGACTGATTGGGCCGTAGTTAGAGGATAGTGATCTATCCCCCTTCTTGAAAATCGGTATTACATTCTCTATCCTCCAGGATTCTGGTACTACACCTGTTTTTAATGACATGTTAAACAACTTTGCGAAGGGCATACTAAGCTCTTCCTTACATTCCTTTAATACTCTGGCAAATATCTCATCGGGACCAGGTGACTTATTAGGCTTTAGTTTGTCTATTTGCTTACTAACATCGTTACTAGTCACTACTATCTCACTTAATTTGTTTTCTTCACTATCTCTGAATAGAGTCGGTGCCTCGGGTATCATGTTTAAATTTTCGGTGGTGAAAACTGTTGAAAAATATTTATTCAAATTATTGCTCATTTCTCCGTCATTATCAGTGAGCTCGCCGAAGTCTGACCGTATTGGTCCAATCTTTTCTCGTGTTTTAGTTTGATTCATTTGGTAGAATCCTTTGGGGTTTGTCTTCGCCTCCCTTGCTATCCTTACCTCATTATTCCTCTTTGCTTTCCTTATCTCGGTTTTAACCCTACTCGCCAATACCCTATAATAGTCACGGAGGTGATTTTCGCCACGATTTATCCTTCTACCTATAGCCTTCCTTTGTCCAATGATGTTCTTTAAGTAATTATTTAATTATTTATCACAATTCCATGGAGTCGTCGCCTATCTGCCCTAGCCGAGACCTCCAAGTGCAGTAGCTCTGTAGCGTCGTGGCTACGGCATTGGTGAAAGTATGATCTCGAATGTCTGCCGCAATCCTGTTGTCGTTTGTTGCGTTGGTCATTCTAGGCCACCCTGATCTGTGAAGATCTGTTAAATTACCATACTTTTCAAATTGCTGTAATGTTATAGCCGGTTAACTATAGGCTCTGTCGAAGTTATCTAGGCTGGTACATTTATATTATATTCGGTTAGAGTACCGAAACCCTATTGTCTGTTTCTCCTTTTATTGAGGAACTCCTATTGATACAATTCCAGAGTGTAAATGAACCGTAACTTAATCACTGTAGCTATGTGTGAGAGATTGATTCGTAATGCCCGCTTTAGTTGACCAGAAAGGCCGGCAAATAATGCCTTAACTCAGCATAATATGATGCGGTTTCCCATGGGCACACCTCATCATATGCTCTAAACTTGTCACCTCATAGCCTGTGGAAAGTTACAGGGGATGAATCAGTATATAAATCAAATGTAATTTACCCCTTTATATAATCTTTCTGTTGATGAAACAGGAGCTATTTCAGTAACCAACACGGCACTACGATCTCACTGCTAACCGGCGTTACGTATATCGACGAATTGCCCTTGCTGGGAAATAAGACGGTAAAGTAATTGTGTTGTTGAGGTTTAAGCACTACAGACATTTTGCATATTGAATGCAAAACTTCATTGTCATCTGCCTGCACTAACACTGCACCAACATCACTGGATCAACTTGTAAAATAAAGGGACACCGAAAATTTGGAGCTCAAAGAACTGGTGCTGATATTAGTAGGGAATGGATCTTTTCAAAGGCAGTCTGACAGGCAGTAGACCACACAATTTTTTTCTTTGGGCTGACAAGGTCAGCCAGAGGCGAAGGTACTTGAAAAAAGTTCGGAAAGAATCGTCGGTAGTAGCCAACCATGCTCAAGAAATGCCCCACTGCCCTGCGATTAGTGGGGACGGGAAAGTTATTAATGGCCTCCACTTTGGCCATGACAGGTGTTAGTACTCCTCCGCCTACTTCATGTCCATGGAAGATTATAATCTTCCATGGACAGGTTTACAGTGATTTTGCTATCAGACAAACGTTGTAACACAGCCCGTAATGAAGACAGATGTTCACTCCATGACGACGAATAGATCACCAGGTCATCCATATAGGCACGCACTCCCTCCAAGTTGGTGGTAACAACAGTCATCACCCTCAGGGAGGAAGCTGGGGCATTTTGCATACCAAAAGGCAAAACAGTGCATTGATATAAACTTTCTGGAGTACACAAAGGCAGAAACCTTCTTGGCATTTTCTGAAAGGGGCACTTGGTAGTACCCTTTTAAAAGGACTAGATTGGTGACATAACTGGCATCACCAGCAGCATCAATGATGTCGTCGATTCGGAGTAGCGGGAAGGAGTCTGCCCGTGTGAGTGCATTAACTCGCCCGTAGTTAGTGGACATGCGTGAACTCCCATTTCACAGGGGTACGAGTACACACTGCGAGGCCCAAACCATGTTGTAACAGGAACTGGATCTCCTCCCTCTTGATCTTCAGTTTACTTGGAGAAACACGATTGGGAGTCTGCTTCACTGGACTTGCACCTTCTATCAGCTCTACATCATGAGTGACTGTTGGACTGGTTTCAGGCACATCTACAAATATATCTTGAAACTCTTGCAGGAGATACTGGATACCAACCTGATGTTTTTGTGGTAAATGATAGGTCTCAGTACATTAGAACATAAATCACTTAATATAATATCAGAGTTTTTTTTTTAATTTGATTTCCTTATCACCCGTGATAACATCTTCACCAGTCACAAACTTTACCTCATTCTTAGTTTCTTTGCTTAGTACCAACAAATTTACTATCTCATTTTTCTTGGCGTGATACTCTTTCAACAGACTTACATGCACCAATCTCTTATCTTTTCTCCTTCCAGGCGTAGTTATTATATAATATAAATTATCGTATGATGTCAAACACCTTCAGTAATCAAGGCTATATTCAACTCATAAATCCATATACATCTGCAACAGAACAAAACAAAACCCAATTAGAACAAGAAAACTTTTAAAGTAAAGGTAAACACAAACATAATTTATCCATAATATGACATTCACCCCTGCCAACATAATCAATCAAACATCATAGCCGTATCGCTGGGGTTCTCTTCGCTGCCGAGTAGAACGACGAAGAGGTAACTCCTGCATGATACTAGGATTCAGCAATGTCGTCCCGGTCTCTCCCTCTGCAGCAACTCCCTCACCATTATCCACTGTTTCTGGCTCCACTGAAGGTGAGGTTGATCCGGCAGAGATGTCTGAGGATGAGGTTCCACCAGGGCATTTATTTGTTTATTATTATTATTTTTTAAGGGGATTAGCCCACCCGGGCACAGGTCACTGACCCACATCGGGGCTTGGGGGGCGAAATTTTAATAATAATAATACAGTAATTCATAGTAAATAAAATTTATAATAAAAAGTTAAATAAAATAATAATAGCAATAATAATAATAACAACACTGTAATAATGATAATAAAGAAAAAAATAATCAATAGTGAAAATCCCTATCTGTACAGTGTGTTGTGTTGTCAATAGTAAGATAAACAATTGAGACCCTGCAATTGTGTGTAAATGAGGCAGAAAGACAGATCAGCAACCTGGGACTTGGTCACACTATTCGTGATGCCCTAGGGCAGCAGAGTCTACCATTAGACAATACATTATGCTTCCAATATCTTCCCAGGCGGTAGTACCTCCCTGTTTGATAGCTGACTGCTACCTACTAACTGCATGGAGCAAGATCACGGAGGGAAACTGAAGATTCACGTCCATCTGGATACTTGATGTGTGCATACGTTGGGTTAGCCTCGAGGAGCTCCACCTCATCAACGAGAGGGTCACCTTTGCTTGAGCGGACGAATCGGCGTAAGACAGGACCTGGAGTCGTTAACCATGTTGGCAGGGATGCACCCTGACAAGATAGTCTCGGAAAATTGAAAAACCTCTCATGTGGAGTCACGTTGATGGCTGTTGAGAGCAATGATCTAATGGAGTGAAGTGCTTCAGGCCGGAGAGCCTCTCCCATTCAGTATCCGGAACATCTTGAGATTTGGCAGCTAAGCATATGGGCTTCCAGATTATGCCATTGTACCGTTCTATTTGACTGTTTCCTGTTGGGTGGTAAGGTGTAGTTTGCTGGACGCCACTCCACGACAAGCGAGATGAGTTTTCACTTCACAAGACATAAATGCACTTCCTCGATCAGAGTGGACAAAACTCGCCATACCACAAAGCGAGAAGATGGTGTCCAGACATCTGATGACAGTTGAGGATGTCATGTCAGCACATGGAATAGCAGAGGGAAATCTGGAAAATTCATCCACAGCAGTGAAGAGATATGAGTTTCTTGTGCGTTATGGAAGAGGACCTTTGAAGTCAATGTTCAGTCTAGCCGTTGGTTAAGTAGCTTTGATAAGGGTATTTTCAGTTGGACTGTGAAATGTTGGCTTCATTTCAGCCCATACACGACAAGTTGAACAGACCTTTTTCACATCCTCCGTAGAAAATGGGAGGTTTTTTCCCGGACAAAATGAAGCATTCTGACAACCCCTGGGTGGCAGAGTCCTTCATGGATGACAGTTGGGTTTGAAGATGAGATGGCTCCGCAGAACGATCGGGTGAAAGTGTCAGGAGCAACGTTGTCTCTACCTGGCTGATACCAAATGGACTAGCTAAAACAAGATAGTTCGAGCCGCCACCCTTGAATCTTGTCATTCTTTACTCTAGTCCTCCTACGACTGTCCAGCATAAATACAACTGATCGCTGGTCAGTAACAATGGTGAAGTGCCCTCCCAACAACAGGTGAGACCACTTTCTCACCGCTTCAATTATTGTAGTCGCCTCCTTCTCAACAGGAGGATAGTGAATCTCACTGCCAGTTAACATCCGAGACATGAAGGCTGCTGGCCGACCAGCTTGATTCAAAGTAGCAGACAGGGCCACATCCGACGCATCACACTCCACAACAAATGGGATGGCATGGTCAATAGGGTGTGTCATACAAAGGCGAATTTTTTTTTTTTGAGTTTGAAAAAGCGGCCTATGGTATTAATGATGTAGTTCTATGTGCAGAATCATGTGATATCTTCAGATTTGGAAAGTTTTCATTTTTTCCTAAGTAAATTTTAACTTGAAATCTTATGAAAATTCAGTATTCCCACCCTTTTACCAACACCACTAAATAGCTTATTTAAAGTAAAGTAAATGTATCAGGTTAATTTATTAGGATGAAAATGATCCAGAATAGTGAAACAAATGATCTTGACACATTTATTAAATTTAATATTCCTTTAGAAAACAAAATCATCAAATACAAAAACAGGTTTTACTACTACGACCCGGTGTTGCTGCACACTATAGAGAACATGTCTTTCTTGCTTCTGTTTCTACTCATCACCTCCCTGCTGACCACCTGAGCTCGGATGTAGCCTTCCCTCCTCTCCTGGCTGTACACGTGACTGCTGGCCTCGCTCACTTGCTGTACACAACGCTCTATACTCTGGGTGTGCGAGGGCCAGGCAGGGACATGCATGGAGTTGTCCAGGAAAGCTCTGACTTGAACATTGGTGAGGCTGCAGGTAAGAGAGGGCTCACTGCCAGCCTGGATGTTATCCAGATCTATGAGATCAGTGAGGGTCTTGGCACCTAGATTGACTTCAGGAGTCTTCCTGACCCTGAAGGAATCGTCACCAACTGATTCGTCATGCCCAGATCCTCTCATAAGTCTCATATCCAAGATATTTTTGACTGCCACTCTTCTCTCCTCCTCATCCTTACTGCAGAGCATTGTCTGCAGAACTGCCTCGGGGTGAGCATACCAGGAAGATCTCCTCACAGTCTGCTCCACAATCTGAAACACCTTCCTTGGCTGACTCCTCAGGAGCTCAAGCTGGAAGAGAACATGCCTCGGACCTTCGGAGAACGATGACTTGACCTTGGTGTTGAACCAATTTGGCAAGTAGACACTCACGATGAATTGGACAATAAGTCTCAGGTTGTGAAGCTAGTTCCCTTTCAGTTTATGATGAGCGACCCAAATTCTGCAGAACCTGAGAGCCGTTGTGAGCCACCTAGAATGTGAGACTGGACCTATCTGCAGGTAAGCAAGTCTATCAGGCATGACCCCAGTTTTGATGGCACTGCAAATCATGTAACCATAGCACTGGTTAGTACTCAGGTCGTCAATGACAGTATGTGCAAGCTCAACGAGTGGAGGGCCAACTGTGATTTTTTCAAAGCTCGGATTTATTTCTAACTCAGTGGCAGAGTCCAGCATCTTGCCAAGAGGACCAGACCATCTGTTGTTTGAAAGAGTCTTGCCATCCAGCTCCTGGATCAGATGTCTGAGTGGCAACTCGTTGGTGTGGAGGTCACAAACAATCCAGACCAGCTTCCTCCCAATCTTCCGCTCTATCCACTGTATGACCCCACATTGCCACCCTGTGTTCGCGTTGGTGCTGTCCCCTCCAATGGCCTGCAGGGTCTGGTCTACGTTCCTCTCTCTGAGCCAGTTCACAATGTTATCTGCCACTATCTCAGCTGGTTTCCTGATGTCATCTTTCTCTGGAGTGAAATGCCACAAATACTTCCCTCCTGGCTCACTGCAACAGGAGTAGTGTTCCTCCTTCACAATGGCAGGGAACAACTTGTCAGAATCTCCAACTTTCATGAACACTTTAGTGTCATCCCTTCTCCCATCAAAGAACAAACAATTGATTCCATTTTCTCTTATCCCCTTATCAAACTCCTCTTCTGGGTTACTGACAAGTTTCTCCTGAGCTCTCCTTACTTTGTTATGATCTATCACCAGGTGAACATCATCAGGTGTTATCAAACCACCGTCAATCCAGGCAGCTGTTGCTATCTCTGCAGTTTCTCTGAGACCAGTGTGGTGTCGCATGCTGGCCAGAGCTATGCTCGGGATATCTTTCCTATTTCGAATGTTATGCCTGGAAGGTTTGGGATCATTATTTTCTGGGTTAGGGACAAAGTCACCATTCTCCTGGTCAGCACTCGGATCAGCCATGGGGAAGTCATTAAACTCTGAATCAGCTTGACTCCAATCATCGGCCTTTTTTACCTCACCCTGGGCCTTCTCAAGTCTCTTTTCCTCGGCAACTCTTCTCCTCTTTTGTCTCTCTGTGGCAGCCTCCTGTCTCTTGGACTCCGGAATATCTTGGCTAGAAATCATGAGAGCCCCTATACTGCCAGTCTTCTCTCTCTGTGCTTTGACAAATGCCAGTTCGATCACAGGAATCTTCAGTTCACTCTTGCAAATACAGGAGATGTGGGCCTCGGATTTACAGTTACGATCGCATCTAAACTCAGGACAGAGAACAATTGGGCACTTGCAAGTAATTATGTCAAATAACTGGTCCAGTTGCTTGGCAAAGCTGTCCTTAACTGTAAGTTTTCCTCTCCCAAGAGAGATATCTCTTGCCTTTTCCCAACTGGCTAGCAGTCTCTCACTAATCTTCTTCTGACTTGTTATGACTGGAGGCTTGAACTGAGCGTTAGCCAGAGTGTACTGTGCCAAGACAGCTTTGGTCATATCACTGGCAATGTCTTTGTTTGTGTAAGTTCTTTGGTTCTTTTCTCTGATTTGCCTGATTAAAACACAGTATCTCTCAATGTAGGCAACTCCGACTTCAGGAGCTCTCTCCCAGACCCAAGATAGTGACTGAGATAGCTGGATTTTTGGTTCCTCGTCCTGACACAAGCAGCCATCGTAAATATTATCAACTTATAAATGCATCAGAATCTGAAACAGAAAAAAATATTGTTAGTTGGGTTGTTAAAGAATGAAGTCAGAAATCATTGTTCACTATTTAATTGTAATGCACTAATGCAGCTGTACGTTAGATTTTCGATAAATTTCACGCTAAAATTTACCTAGCAAAAGGTTGCAAAATATTGAAACTGAAATTATTTTCTGTTTATATACACTAAAATCTACCAAAGAAGTGATGGGCCATTAGTTTTAGCTGATCTTCCCTCCTATGACACACCCTAATGGTCAATGCTATTTAAGGCAGCTTCTCCAAGCAGTTTCTTCAAGTCATCAAAAGCTGTGAGCGCTTCACGGTCCAGAGGAAAAGATTTAGCCTTCTAGAGATATCGTGCCTTGTCTGAAAACTCCGGGATCCACTTAGCGTAATACGCAAACATACCAAGTACCAGTTAAAGAGCCGATCGGTTTTTAGGTGGTGGAAGTTCTTGCAGTGGTTTTAACATTTCGGGATCTAGTTTGATTTGACCATTTTCAAGTTGATAACCCAGAAAATTGATCCATGTTGCTTATATTGTAGATTTGGATGTATTGAATGTCAGATTCCTTTTCTCAGCAACAGCAAGAAATTTCTCAAGATTTGCGTCATGTTCTTTCTGATCCCAACCACCTATGGTAATATTGTCAAGGTAGAGAAATGTGTCACATAGATTCTCCTTCTCCACGAACTTGTCTATGGCTCTTGAAGAACGGCAACACCATTAGTGACACCAAATGTTACACGTGTGAATTGATACAGTCTGCCATTTGCTTCAAATGCTGTAAAGGGTTTATCAGACTCGCTTATGCGTAGTTGACGGTATGCGCTCTTTAGATCAATGTGCACCACCTGTGCACGCCAAGGTGATGTACTTGATTCTATGATGCCTTCGGACAGTAAACGTTGTATTTCTTTGGTAATGAACTTTTGGTCATCAGGGCTAAACTTCCTAGATTTGGTGGCTATCGGCTTTGCATCTCCTCGCATGTTTGCAAATAACAGTGGTTCTGACATACCTGCTGATGCCAGGCTACATAACGGCTTGTTACCAATGTTGGAAATCTTGAGCTCAGGTCTGGGTCCTCCATACTCTATGGTAACTGAGGAGTGTTGTTTTGGGAAATCTATGCCGAGAATAACATCACCACAAAGATTCCCAATGTCTCCCAGACGTGTGTTTGGATAATGACTGTCATTCACATAGAGATCCACCGGACATTCACCTATCACAGAAGCCGTTGAAGAAGACATTGCCAGGGTTATACTTTGGGAAAAGGGTTTGATGTGAAGCTTAAGCCGATGGTCCACTCACTTGTCAATGAAACTCTCAGAACTTGCCGAATCAATAAGACCGGAGATTCGTCTTCCATTATCTTTAAGTTTGTAGCAGAGCAATTCAGGCAATGAGAAACAGCAGCTGAGATAGCACAAAGAGTAGGAGATGTAATTGATGCCGTGACCTGTTTCTTACCCTTACTCTGACAGACTTTTGCCCAGTGCCCTCTTTTTCCAGTGCCCGTAAATGAAGACTGCCACTACAAAACCAACATCGTTTCTTAGTGGTCATACTAGCAAGTGTTGAGTCCTCAACTGGATGTTTATCTTGTTGATTAGTGTGCGGTGACTTAACAGTTTCCTCCACACATCCTGAAGCTGCTGCAATGACAGGGCCTAGTGGCTGGAAGGCTTCCGAAGTACGCTTTTAGAGTACAATCTTTGCTGAGTCTGTGCAAGTTGCGAAGAAATTTATCCATTGTTTTGGAAGGACGCTGACGTCTTGTGGCGAGCTGGTGTCTGGCGAATATCTCATTTTTCTTTTTCACATATACCTTTTCCAACACTTGTATAGCGGTTTCAAACTCTGAAGCATCAGCAAATTATTCATTCACGGTAGTAGACACATATTTTGTCAAACATCGTAGTTTGTCAGGCGCTCTGTCTCCACACTCATCAATAAAGTTTTCAAAAGTTTTACACCAATGCTTGTGTTCCTTCTCAGCAGTTGGGGAATTTGGATCAACATCAAGCTTGTCGGGGCAGAGTATGCGTTCCATGTTGCGAGTAGAATATGAATTGAATAAATTGTCGTATGATATCAAACACCTTCAGTAATCAAGGCTTTATTCAACTCATAAATCCATATACATCTGCAACAGAACAAAACAAAACCCAATTAGAACAATAGAACATTTAGAGTTAAGGTAAACACAAACATAATTGATTCCATAATATGACATAAATCACCTTCTTTACTAAGAATTTTAGAAGGTTCTTGGTACCTAGCCTCGAGTGGGGACCTACCAATGGACAAAAAAAGTAGCACCTTATCTCCTGGCTGGAAATGTCTATCCACAGTATTTTTATTATAATGTGTTTTATTTTTTTTTTCAGAGACTCAAACAAATTAATTTTGGCTAGCTCAATATACGTCTGAACGGGTTCTTTCTTGGTATTTCTAAATTTAATTCTATAATACTCTGCAGTTGGTAACATTTCAGGATTGCCTCCTTAACTTCTTTACAGCTTGATCGTTGTATCGAAGACAAAGGCATTTAAGTAGAACTACCTTTACCCATTAAGAATGTTTGTATTGTAATAGATAATATTCTCTGGGCCAATTTAAACATTAAGCAACATTCTCAAATTGTAGGAAGAATTCTTTAGGATCAGTTTCTTGAAAATGGGGTACAAGTTTCACATGCTGTGTAATAACAAATATTTTCCTAATATTTCTTGTCTCCTCCTTCTCCTCTTCCTCATTACTCAAATTAAGCTGAGCTTACTTTTCAAGCAATGTTATTTGAAATTCCCTCTATCTTTCTATCTTTCAACTTTTCCCTCTTTAACTCCAGTTCCATTATCCTAACAGCATGATTCTTAGAATCATCCTCTAACTCACACAATGATAAAGCGAACTCGTCAATTATCTCTGTGTTTACAAGATGACGTAAAACAGCATTTTTCACTTCATACTTTCTCCAGTGATGTTTAATTTGGGCCCTATACTACACCTAAATGTTCCACTTTGTCTTGTCTTCGTGCAACTCAAACTAATAGCAGATCAGAAACTGTTAAGTCACAAAAATTCATGTATTTGATAAGTACTCACTTGTTCACCTATTAATACTTTAACAATATGAAAATTAACCCCTAGGTCAGATCCCCATTTTCCGTTATGCCATCACTCCTCTGTATCAAGAATTTGCCACTAGTCACACAAGAGGTAAAGCTTGATCGTGAAAGCATAAAGAAACAAACCCCTGCCACTAGTAGCCACAACAACAATCATGGTAAGCACTATAATGACTCAAATAATATATCCACCTGGTTCTTAATAAACCTCAGATTAACTCACTGCATAATTTCTTAATATGACAAAATTAGGGAACCTATTTACAAAACAAGTAAAAGAACAAATGAAATACAAGCAAACACAGCCTAAATTAACCTAAACCCTAACCTTAGCCTTACCATACACCAAGTCTTGAACAGTATAGAAGTATAAAACACTTATCTCCATATACGAGGTCTGATAATTAAGTTTGTGAACTCGCCAGGTGACTCAACAGGAGGCAGAACTGTAAAGAGCGTGAGTGGCGTCAGTGTGACCTTGATCCTTTCTTTTACTACCCCAATTGTGTCGTCGATCTCAAGCGAGTCGGATGTTTGCAGTGGCAGCTATTGTATTAGAATGTCTTAGTTTTGTCGCAATAATGATAGATAATGTTTTAGAACAAAGGACAAGCATTAAGTTTCTCGTAAAACTGGGGAAAACTAGGCCTGAAACTCCGGATATGTTAACCCAAATTTATGGGGATAATCCACTACAGAAAACACAAGTTTAAATTGGATTAAGCAATTTTCTGTGGGAAGAGAAGACGTGAGAAATGATGAGAGAGAATGACGACCAACTACGAAGAGGACTGGGGAAAACATTGAAAAAATTAGTAAAGTTGTGCAAGCTAACAGGCGGTTGATGGTGAGAAGCATTGCAGATGAGGTGCAGATTGACAGAGAAGCAGTTAAAAAGGTTTTGACTGAAAATTTGAAGATGAGAAAAGTTTCTGCTAAAAGGGTACCACAAAATAGCAGTGACAAACAAAAACAAAGATGAGTTGAAATTTGCTCAGACCTTTTGGGAAGAGAAGAAGATGGAGATGAGCAGCTTCACCGAGCCCATCACTGGTGATGAGTCTTGGGTCTACCAATACGACCCTGAAACGAAATGCCAGAGCGCAGAGAGAAGTTCATCAGATTGTTGTGCCATCCTGCTATGGAGGTAATGTCTTAAGTTTGGCTCATGACTTTATAGGAAGATAACTTGGAGTTAAAAAGACTTCTGATAAGATCCTTAGATACAATATTGTCGGTGTTGTTATGCATAGTGTAATGCACAGTAATGCATTACGTTATGCATAACAAAATATTTTACTTATTTAACAAGCATTTCCCTACACTAGTTTGGAAATTGCTCGTTACCCTCCCCTTCCGTGTCGTGGTGGCGTTGGTGTCGGGATGACTACGAGTCATGGTAAATTGTACGTAAAATATTTTATATAATTATTTGTGAACAAAACTAATACTTAATACCTAAAATTATGTCCTAAAATGTATGTATGTTGAACTATTTTTACAGCTTAATGTAATAATTGACATGGCAGCTGCTGACGAGTACTCGACCACCTCTCACGTTCTCCAGCTTTGTCTTGCCTTGCAAGACCGACTGGAGAAGGTTGAGAAGGAGGTCCAGAGTCTCAAGGGCGAAAACTTAGCCTTGAAGCTAGTTTTAGAGGAGAAGAAAACCTTTGCCAGTGTCGTGAAGGAGGGTGAAGTTGAAGTGGATTCATGGAAGGTAGTTGCTGCTAGTGCTACAAAATGCACTCTAAAAAGGCACTCAGCTGTAGACCTAAACAACAGGTTCAGCACCTTAAGTGACGAGTGTGAGGAAGGTGCTAGTAACACCACGAGTGCTACTCCCTCTGTTAGTGTGGAGAGAGGAAGTAGCGCAGGTAAGAAATCACCACACTCAGGTAAGGTCAAATGTGTTTCTGTCATGGGAGACTCGATGGTGAAGTATTTAAGTAACAATCTTTGCACTAAAGTTAGGAAGCTCGAGTGTCTCCCCGGGGCAGGGATAGGTAGAGTACTGGAGAGAGTGGAGAACGTCATTGATGACTGTGGAGACAACCCCATAGTCTTACTCAGTGCAGGAGGCAATGACGTAGGTAAGCTTACCAGTGTCGAACTGCGTAAACTGTATAGGGAAGCTCTAGATAAGATTAGGGTGAAGGGTGGAACTCCTATTGCTTGCTCTATCCTACCTAGACGTGGTGCCAGTCGTGAATGGATGTCCCGTGCAATTGGTTTCAATTGCTGGTTGGAAGAACAGTGTAAAGAGCTGTCGACGCCATTCATTGATAGTTGGAGCCTGTACTATGGTGATGATAGCATGTATGCAAGGGATGGGGTGCATTTAAGTAGGAAGGGGGTGGCGGTGCTAGCGAAGATAGTTGACAGGGTAGTAAAGGTGGGGTTTTAATATGTCCAAATCCCATCAATGGTAAAGAGAGGAAAATACCATGTGAAAATAACAGCAGTGAAACAGAAGTAGATAATGCTGAAAATATAGTTAGTCATAATAACAAACATCAAAGTAATAAATGTAAAACAGATAGAAACGGAAGAAATATATTGAGTGTTTATTATACTAATAGTAGAAGCCTGTGTAACAAAGTGGACCAGCTCAGGGCCATTGTTAGTAAAGAGAACATAGATATAATTGCAATAACGGAAACATGGATAAATTCAAACAGCAAACATTTTTTAGCAGAATTTCATATTCCAGGATATAACCTATTTAAATTTGACAGAGTAGGAAGGAGAGGGGGCGGTGTGGCAGTGTATATCAGGGTGTCATTAAAAAGCTGCAATAAATCAAACATTAAAACAAATAGCGACAATGAAAGTATTTGGGTAGAGATTGGTGAGGGCAATGAGTCCGTAGTCATTGGTGTTATATATAGACCACCTAATTTGAGTAGGAACGATGGTAAATTGCTATGGGAGGAAATAAGGAAGGCATCTGATAGAAACAATGTATGTATTCTAGGCGATTTCAACTTTTCAGGCTTAGATTGGAAAAATCAACTTAGCGATAATGAATCTGAAGATTTTCTAGAAGTAGTGCAAGATAGTTTTTTATATCAATTCATAAACTCACCCACTAGAGGAAATAATATCCTCGATTTAGTTCTCAGTAATAATGAAAATCTAGTAAAAGATGTTGGGATTGGAGACGAACTAGGAAACAGTGATCATAAAGCCATATATTTTAACATAATATGGAATGGCAGGAAGAAGGAAAATTCGGCCTTGATCCCGGATTTTAGGAAGGCTAATTACGGTAGCTTAAGGAGAGACCTAAGGGAAGACCCTATGGTCAAAAGATTAATCCCCCCCACACCTCCGGAAACTGTCAACTCAGGACGGGAGAACCACGAATTTAATTTAGCAACTACTTATGAACAATTTATTGCGACAATCCATAATGCTCAAAATAAGCACATCCCTAAAAGAAAATTCAGATCGATACGGAACCAACCAAAATGGATGAATAATAGACTCTTAGATCTTCTAGGGAAAAAGAAAGGAGTATAAAGAAAAGTTAAGAAAGGCGAAAATCACTTACTTGGTTACTATCAGAACCGAACAAGACAGGTAAAAACAGAAATTAGGAAAGCAAAGAGAAATTATGAAATCAAGGTAGCAAACGAATCGAAAAATAACCCCAAAGCTTTTTATCAACTGTATAAATCAAAGGTTAGAGATACAATAGGTCCCCTTAAAACTACGACAGGAGAAATGACTGATGATGAGTTAGAAATGTGTAGTACGTTAAATAGTCATTTTCGCTCCGTATTCACAAATGAAAACCTAGCACAGTTTCCAGAAGTTCATAAGGTATATAACGACAGTATAGAAAATATGTTGATGAATATCAATATTACTAGTAACGATGTGCTTAAAGTAATTAACAAACTGAAGCCTCATAAATCGCCTGGTCCAGACAAGGTATATGCTAGAATATTAAAAGAATGTAGAGATGAGTTGAGTAATCCATTAGCAGTTTTATTTAATAAGTCATTAGAATCGGGCCTAGTGCCAGAAGCTTGGAAACTTGCAAATGTAGTTCCGATTTTCAAAAAAGGTGATAAATCAATTGCATCAAATTACCGTCCCATTAGTCTCACGTCAATCATAGGCAAGTTGCTAGAGTCAATTATTGCTACAAAAATCAGAAGCCACCTTGAAACATTCAACTTAATTCATTCTTCTCAGCACGGGTTCACCAAGGGACGTTCTTGTCTCATAAATTTGCTTAGCTTTTTCTCAGAAGTATATGAAGCGGTAGATAATGATAAATCATATGATATAATTTATTTAGATTTCAGTAAAGCATTCGATAGAGTCCCTCATGAGAGATTGATAAGGAAGGTAGAAGCACATGGAATAGGTGGATCATTATTAAAATGGATTAGGTCATGGTTAACTGGCAGGAAACAAAGAGTCAGCATAAATGGATTAAAGTCAGACTGGGGTGCGGTCAAAAGCGGAGTTCCCCAGGGATCTGTATTAGGCCCTCTGCTGTTTGTTATATTCATTAATGATCTTGATTTAGGTATAACTAGTAGGATTAGTAAATTTGCAGATGATACCAAAATGGGGAGAGTGATAAATTTAGACAGTGACTTTGAACACCTTCAAAGAGATCTAGATACCTTACATGAGTGGTCAGTAGACTGGCAAATGAATTTTAATACTGATAAATGCAAGGTACTACAGATAGGGAAGACGAATACAAACGTTAAGTATAAACTAGGTAACACGGAAATAGAAAACTCAGATTGTGAAAAAGATCTAGGTGTATTTGTTAGCAACGACTTGAAACCTAGAAAACAATGTATTAGCGTTCGCAACAAGGCAAACAGGATTCTTGGGTTTATATCTAGGAGTGTGAGTAACAGAACTGCTGACGTTGTCTTGAAACTTTACCTATCATTTGTGAGGCCACAAATGGATTATGCGGTTCAATTCTGGTGTCCTTATTATAGAATGGACATAGATTCTTTGGAGAGAGAACAAAGAAGAATGACAAAAATGATCCATAATATTAGAAACCTTCCATATGAAGAAAGACTGAAAAGCTTAGGCTTGCATTCATTAGAGAGGCGTAGAGTTAGGGTGAGATATGATAGAGGTGTTCAAGTGGGTAAGTGGGATTAACAAGGGTAAAATGGAAGATGTTTTGAAGCTCAGTAATAACGAAATAACTAGAACAAATGGCTTTAAATTAGATAAATTCCGATTCAGAAAGGATATAGGCAAGCACTGGTTTGGTAATAGAGTTGTGGATATGTGGAATAGGCTACCGAGTGCTATAGTAGGATCGGGGACGCTAGGGAGCTTCAAGACGAAGTTGGATAGGCACATGGAAGTGCTGGGATGGGTGTGAAAGGGATCTGCCCTGTATGGGCCAGTCGGCCTCCTGCAGTATCCCACTTTCTTATGTTCTTATGTTCTTATGTTCTTATATTGGTGATGTTTAGGCTTGTAGTTCATAGGTGCACAGGTGTGTTTTGGGTATTCACGGCTGGGCATTGGTGCTGACAGGACGTCTGGGACAGTCAGTGGTGGACACCTCTAATATGGTTTAGTTAAGTATTATACAGTATATTCAGTGCTGCTCTATGATTATGTATTGTGTGTATAGTGCAATCAATTATTGTGTTATAATGCGGTTTATGGTTTATATACTAAGTACATATTAATTGTTTATTAAGGTTGGAAAACCAAGTACCATGTTTATTCTCTTGAATTAATTTAACCATCCATTATTTAGCATGTACATTTATTATGGTAAACTTTTGTTATTAATTTGTTTTTAAATATTTTGTAATTCCAAACCATTATTCGTGAACTGATGTGATAAAGTAAGAGGGCTGTGATTAAACCCATGATGCACAATTTCGTCCTTATTTGTGTTTATAACTTTTACATTTAACATTGTTTGTTGTGTATTGAAATAACATTAATTTTAAGAGATAAATATTAAGGATTAAGTTGCGCTGAGTTGCCAATTTGTTTTTTTGTTGTGCCATATGTGCCCTAATTATTATATTCACCTTTAACTTAACTTAAGTTGCTAAGTTATGGCATAACAGTGTTGTCATACTTGTCAAATGGCAGGCAAGCCCAATCAAATAATAAAATCTTAAGCACAAAACCCAATTCCTCTGGTGGATGAATCTTCCTCCAAGGTAATCATACACTGTGTTCTTCCCCTCCCGAAGACAAAAAATATGGTAATCAATTTCTCTTAACTACTGTATTATGTGTGTCACTTCTGGGTATCCAGAGGCAATTTACTTATGTCACATTGTGTCTTACTCAATAATATCTGTGTTGATTCGCTTTTTTACCCAGTTTGGTCTTCCTAGTGTTGGCCAGTCTCATCAAGAAACAAATTTTACTTCTGGGATATTTCAACGAGTGTTGGCAACTTAAGGTGTTACTCAAAATTTAGCATCTGCATACCACCCAGAAAGTCAAGGTGCTCTTGAGTGCTTTCACCAAATGCAAAAGAACATGTAGACAAAATTCTCTTTAGAGAACACAATGATTGGTATGACGAGATCCCCTATGTTTTAAACGCTATTCGAATTATTAAGCAAGCAAGTTTGGGATATTCTCTTTATGATTTATTATTTGGTAGATATATAAAGAGGTCCTTGATAATTATAACAAGAAAGTTGGCTCGGTGTACAGTAGATGACTCTGTGACCCTTGGTGATTTTGTATTAAAAATAAAGAGTAAGTTAAGAAAGGCACAGGAGCTAGCCAAAATTAATTTCTCTAAGCTCAAAAAAAAAAAAACCACACATTATAAAGATACTGCGGATAGACAATTCCAACCAGAAGATAAGGTGTTACTATATTTGCTCATTAGAAGGTTCTCACTCCAGGCGAGGTACCAATGACCCTTTGAAATTCTTATTAAAGAAGGTGAATTAAATTATGTAATAGCTACTCCTGGAGGAGAAAAGGTAAAAGATTGGTGCATGTAAGTCTGTTGAAAGAGTATCACGCCAAGAAAAATGAGATAGCAAATTTGTTGGTACCAAGCAAATAAACTGCAAATGAGGTATTGTGTGACTGGTGAAGATTTTATCATGGATGATAAGAAAATCAAATTAAAAAACTCTGATATATTAATTGATCTATGTTCTTAGGTACTAAGACCTATCAGTTGCCACAGAAACAGCAGCTTGGTATCCAGTATCTCCTGCAAGAGTTTCAAGATATATTTGCAGATGTGCCCCAGCCTAGTCCAACAGTCAGTCACTCATGATGTAGAGCTGATAGAAGGTGCAAGTCCAGTGAAGCAGGTTCCTTATCGCGTTTCTCCAAATAAACTAAAGATCCTGAGGGCGGAGATACAGTGTGTACTCATACCCATGCCAAATGGGAGTTCACGCGAGTTAATGCACTCACACTGCTTCCCGTTAGCCTGAATCGGCGACATCATTGACACTGTTGATGATGCCAGTTATGTCACCAAGTTAGACCTTTAAAAAGGGTACTACTAAGTGCCCCTTTCAGAAAATGCCAAGAAGGTCTCTGCCTCTGTTACCCCAGAAGGCTTGTATCAATATACTGTCTCTCCATTTTTTATGTGAAATGCCCCAGCTACCTCCCAGAGGGTGATGACTGTTGTTACCACCAGCTTGGAGGGAGTGCGTGCCTATCTAGATGACCTGGCGATCTACTCGTCATCGTGGAGTGACGTTTGTCTGATGCCAAACTCACTGTAAACCTGGTTAAAAGTGAGTTTGGGCATGCTTGGATAATCTTCCTTGGACATGAAATAGGTGGAGGAGTAGTAACACCTGTCATGGCCAAAGTGGAGATAATTAATAACCTGCCTGTTCCCACTAATCGCAGGGGAGTGCAACGTTTCTTGGCATGGCTGGCTACTAATGACATTTCTGTTCGAACTTTTCTCAACTAGCTGTCCCTTTGATTGACCTTGTCAGCCCAAACAAAGGTTATGTGTGGTCTACTGCCTGTCAGACTGTCTTTGTCAAGATCCATTCCATACTAGTATCACCACATGTTCAACCTCCAAATTTTCAGTGTCCCTTCATTTTACAAGTTGATGCTGGTGCAGTATTAGTGCAGGCAAATGATAGTGAAGTTTTGCATCCAATATGCTATATGTCTGTGAAGTTTAAATCTCATCAATTGAATTAATCTAGTATATAGAAAGAAGCTGTGGCTTTGCTTATGGCACAGGAAAAATTTAATATATATCTTGACAACTCCAACCAGAAAATTGTAGTTTATATTGATACTAATCCATTACGGTTTGTGACTCGAATGAAAAACAAAAATTTGAGGTTTACTAGATGATGTTTAACTCTGCAGCCATATGATATCGAGATCAGACATATTAAAGGCAAAGATAATCTCAGAGCAAATGCTCTATCTCAGGGGTTCTCAACCAGGGGGGAATTCCCCCCAGGGGGGGAATTCAGGTTTTCAGGGGCGGGGGGGGGGAAACTGATTCGGGAGCAAGAGATATGTTCGATGAGAAATCAATCACAGAATTTTGGCCTTTGATGTGCGATTCCTACCCAAAAGTGGCAGAAAGAGCTATCCCTGCATTGCTTCCGTTTGTGTCGACATATCTTTGTGAATCAGGCTTTTCAACTCTGTTGCAAATTAAAACGAAGCAACGTAGTAGATTAGAGGTAGAAAATGACCTGCGTTGTGCCCTTTCAAGCACTCCTCCGCGTATCCCAGAATTGGCGAAGAAAAAACAATCACAGGTTTCTCATTGACTGTAATCTTCATCTGAATAAAATTAATTACAAATTTACAATATCCTGGTATTCTATTGAACTTTTTGTTTATTGCATTATGCTTCAGTTTGGTCTGTTAAGTAATTCATTATAAATAAAAAAAAAAACTATTTTACTTATATTCAAGTTTTATAAATCCATCAACATTTTCAATTGGCATTTAATTTGTAAAACTCCACTATAAAAATAATCCATGTAAAATTGTAAATGTATATGTTCTAATATGGAAAAAATAAAGGATTTTCAGTATTATATGCCTTTTATTTGGAATGCACTTTTTGAGGCAGCCATCTTGGAAAGGAGGGGGGAATGATATTCTGACATATGGTGAAAGGGGTGCATGGGGCAAACAAGGTTGAGAACCACTGCTCTATCTCATGCACCAGACTGAAAATAAATCATAAGTGTGAGTGCAGAGAGGCAGGCGAGCCTGGACGGTGAGAGAGTGTGATCCAAGTGTGGCATAGTTGGTCTGGACTCAGGATAAATTTATATGGAGACAAGTGGTTTATAAGCTTGTGCTGTTAAAGCGTATGGTAAGGCTGAGGTTAAGGTTTAGGTTAATTTAGCCTATGGTTGTTTGTATTTCATTTCTTCCTTTACTTGTTATTGTAAATATGTTTCCTATTTTTGTTTGTATTAAAAAATTATGCTGTGTGTGACTTCTCTTCAATATGAGATAATCTGAGGCTTATTAAGAGCTGGTGGATACATTATTTGAGTAATCATAGTGTTTACCCTGCTTTTTGTTTGGAATACTAGTGGCAGGGGTTTGTTTCTTTATGCTTTCAAGACCAAGCCTCACCTCTTATGTGACTAGTGGCAAATTCTTGATAATATACTGTAATATATATATATATATATATATATATATATATATATATATATTTATATATATGTAATACTCAGAAATTTCAGAGTAATTTCGAATGCCCCGCCATTGGCAAAACTGAGCGTTCAAGGTCGCGCGAGGGAAAGGAGCGCTGCCTGCTCGTAGGGAGAGATTGCCGAACTAGGCCTATATGATATTAAATGTAGTTTACCGATTTAATGATGATGCGATTCATGAAGTAAGGGACTATTATTGAATTTTGAATTATTATAGATCGTTTATCCGTCTGAATAATGTTACGGGTGTCCCAAGGAGTTATTAGTTAGGCGGAAAATATGTCACGTAGGCCTAAGCTAGCGCCTTGGAGAGACGCGACGCTGGCTGGTCCTCAGTCACGTGGAGGCATTCGATCCAGCAAGACGTCCCTGCGCTGCCATCACAGAAATAGTCACGTGGCCTAGTCACCTGTGTTGCACTATTGCAGTATAACAAGTAAGTCTCATTCGATCTCAGACAGGGTTTAGATAGGGCAGTGATAAAGTTAACAAGAGCTAACAGTGAGTTCATTTCAGGGTTTCCGTCAGAACCCACTTGACTGGAGTTGACCGGAGTTGACCGGAGTTGACTGCGAGAGATTGACTGCCGTTGATGATTGAGGGTGGCGATTGTCGCCATTAGACCGATCAGTGTAGGCCTGTCACTGTTTAGCGGGGTAGCAAAGGATCTCTTGAGTGAACGAGTGCTCCCGACAACTAAAACGACACGGGACCAGCATCAGCAGTGGGTGATCAGTTCTTACCACTCTGGTGCACAACACCACGTGTCCTCGGTCAGCTAGAAGTGTTGCCTACTGGCCATAGACACCTGCTGGCGTTCTCTCTTCCTGCCCATGGACGCACTGGGAGTACACTGAGGCTATCTGAGTAAATTAATGGTCACACACTGAGACCATGAGTCTAGGACTCTAGGGGATACCTAGAGGAACATTTTATCTCCCTTATTACGGGTGTATGTTGAGTTGGGTGGAGCATGGTTCACGGGTATTGGTGGACCCAGTAACATATCAATAATAGTGACAATATATTTGTGTGTAGTTAATACCATTTCTCAGTTACTGATGTTATCTTGACGTGTGTGGTTTAATATTTCTTAAATAATTTTGATAGTATTGTTGTTTGAATGTTTGTGTCACTAAGTGGAACCAGAGTGATACTGTGATTTGATTCTTTAATGCATCTAATTTTTCTTCATAATTCTGATCTCAGGTATAACCTTGTTCCCCAGAGTAGTGGTTAAGTTAGGTTAGGAAGTGTGCATCTGTTGGGGTGATATAATTTTGTTGAGTGCCCTTAAGGCCTATTCATTGTAGAGTAATTAATTTCTTGAATTTTAATACCATTTCCAAATCACTGATATTATTTTGTGAAAGCCCTTAAGGCCTGTTCATGTGTGCAAGCAACATTTCGTAATACTTCAAATTTATTGTTGCCTGAGTTTCTAATAATTTCTATATCATGTATAACTTTTATTCCCCAGAGTAGTGTTTTAAGTTCAAGTTAAGAGGTGCGCATATTGGCGTACCATTATTTGATTGTGTTTGTAGTGTTGGAGGGAATATAAGTGTCTAAATTTTACAGTGTGTCTCATTCATCCCAGTCACAGACGCTATCCTTCCACGGGTCACGGACAATTCATTTTGTTTAGTAGATTTAAGTGTTCTTGTGCTGGTTCGGGATTTTTCTCAAAGGGGCGCTTCCACTGCCATTACCATCTATTAATTTTTAATAAACCCCAAGTCAAGTGAGAAATTAAAGTCCAGTAAATTCCGACCGGTTACATATATATATATATATATATATATATATATATATATATATATATATATATATATATATATATATATATATATATATATATATATATATATATAGGGTGTCTTCATTATAAGTTGTTTTTGTACTATGTGGCCAATAATTGCGGACCTCCATGTAAGAGGATTCTAAGGCTGAAATTCGTCAATCAGTGGGTTGCCAAGCGATTGAACAATTTAAATTCCCGCCCACCTCCCATTCTCTCAAATTTCATCCTTTCCATCCGCCTTATGCATGCTCAGTCCCAGTCGCCTGTGTCCACAGGTATTATTTTTAAGTGCTTCAAGAACTATAATTACTTATCAAGTTTTTTTTTTAGACATAGGGGACTTTTTATGCAGCCATCAATTCCAAACCAAAGCAAGGTGAAGTAGTGGCTAAAAGATAGCATAATGGCTATTGGATGGATGTGGAATTATAAGTTACACGTTGTAAGAAAAGTGGTGAGCATGTCTCAATTAACTACTTTCACTGAAATGAACATGTGAGTACGTGGTTAGGTAGCCCAGCCGAGTGGTTAGGTAGCTTGCACCGCATCAACACACTGACCCCAAACGACTTTAAGTACCTTAAATAAGTTATGAAGTTAAATAATTTCATAAAATATTATGCAATCAAATGTTTGAACAATGTTTCTATTAAAAGATATCAAATTAAACTTTATCAGTGTCAGTTACAATGTGCTGGTCGGGGGGGGGGACCGGTGGTAGAAGCGGTACCGTTCTTGCCTCGTAAGTAAGATGCCACGGATTCGATTCCCCGGCCGGTGGAAGTTGTTTGGACTTACTTCCTAGCCCCCATTAGTCCTTGTTCACCTAGCAGTAAAGTAGGTACCTGTGGTAAGTCGAAAGTTGCGACTTCGTATTCAGGGAGTTGTTGGAGCTTCCAATAACTTGAGGACATAAACCACTGACTCTTCAGGCTTCTACGCCCTTGACTCTTCAGGCTTCTACGCCCTTAACTCATGAGACATAAAGGCAAGCATGGACTTAGCATGCTTCCCTGTTGGGCGCTGTAAACGCTTCTTCGCTTCACCTTACACAAGGATGTAGGGGGTGCCCAATAAAAAAAAAATGTGATGGTCAGATTAGACCCTATTCCTCTTAATTCTAATAGGAATTACTTCCCATTTATAAGTGGCTTTCTTCTAATCCCTATTAACCACTTATTATGAGGAACCGCTATATATATATATATATATATATATATATATATATATATATATATATATATATATATATATATATATATATCGTAATGAATTTGTTCCGTTAGTTCGGTCCCTGAAACTACTAAATATTAATGTTGTTTTCAAGTATGACTCAACCATTACCAATATGTTAATAAGAAATAGCTCAAGTTTGAATGTAAATGGAAGTGTTTATTGTATTCCATGTAGCAAATGTAATGGTAATTTTGTAGGACAGACAGACAACGTAAGTACCATATCAGAACAGCATCGAAAAGCAGTGCCCTGTTCGTTCATGTTAGGAATAATAATCATCCCTTTGGTTGGGAAAAAAACTTTGAGGTACTCAAATCATCTTGTGTCACAGAAATACTTCTGGTTGAAGCTAGTTTGATTAAGGAATTAAAATCAGTAAACCTTAGTGACGGTCAGTTCAAAACTGATAATAAGTTACATAAATTTATTTGTCAGTGGCCCAAGGTTAAAAATGCTTTGAAAACCTTGGATCTAGATGTAGGATAGTTATTTAGTGGGTCCCTTATTTTTGACCTGACCTGACTAGTCACGTCGCCCCCTTCTCTTAAGCTCCTCTACGTGGGTGTTGGTGTGGGGATTAGTGGATGACATCATTATGACCTGACCTCATGTTTAATAAGGTCACCCTGTATATTTAAGCCTCTCTCTGTCCATGTAATCCAGTTGCCTCTGAAGTTGTCTTGAATAAAGACGAAAGCTAAGGTGCTCCGTTGTTTCCCTTTTCACGTGTGATTTATTAAGATAAATATATATATTTATATATATATATATATATATATATATATATATATATATATATATATATATATATATATATATATATATATATATATATATATATATATATATGTATCAGTACATAAGTGAAAATAATACAAATATATCAGTGCATTAGTGAAATAAATTGGTTAATTATTCCCCTGCAATTAGAGGTAGAGTTTGTTAACAAATATATCGGTTCACTGAGCGTTAAAATCTCTCATTAGAAGTTAATGGAACTCTGTATGAGAGAGAGACTGGGCACATCATTCGTCAAGCTTAATTCTTACATTACACCCTAACAAGTGGTCGTTAGAGATTATTAGAAACGGTCAGGAGTTTCCATTACGTTGAATTGGTGGCCTGCAGTGGCTAAGTCCTTCTCCATTCTCTTTATTGTTGTAATTATCTCTGTGACCATTATTATTATTGTTTCTGTCATTGTCCTCATTTTGACTTTATAATATCACTGTCATCATTTAATTGTCTCATTATGAACACTATCGGTATTTTACTATCTTGATCGTTAGACGCTGTTGCCACTGTCATCATAGAATCATTACCATCATCACTGGCATCTTAAGCCCCATCCTCATCAGAGTCATCATCTTTATCAAAAGTTAATATTGCAGTTATCGTCATCATCATACCAACCATGACTACCAATGTTATAGTTTTCGTCATCCTCTTCATCATTTTTATTATCGTAATATTTTCACTATTTTCCAGAAATGCCAATACAATACGTAATCAAATGTTCTATGGCGTAAGTTTCCGTGACGTCAGCGAGAGAGAACAACATTCAAAGACCACAACTGACTATCCTGGGTCAAAGAGAGACTGGAAGATGGAGGGAGATTGGGAAAATGTGTATAAAGAAAAGGAGGGAGGAAAGGACAGAAATAGGAATGAAAAAAAGTGAATTAGAGGTGTGTGGGACGGTGAGTTGATGAGAAAATGAAAAGAAAATAAGAAGGTAAGGAGGAAGGGAGAACAAATGGGAGGAGTGTTTGATGTGGAATAAATGAATGAAGAAAGAAGGAATTAAAGAAAATTGAATAAGAGAAAAAAGAGGATGGGTGGGGAAGTAGGAGGGGAGGGAAAGCTGGGAAGTGAGATATGAGATGGGAAGGGCAAGAGAGATAAATGGAGGGAGGACGTAAGGAGAGATAGGGATTAAAGGGGGGGGGGGTAGTAGGATGCACGATGACCAGGAGGAATGATATATAAGTATTACGAACCACGCCATCAATTGTCATGATCTACCTACCCAGCACTACGAACCACGCCATCTATTGTCATGATCTACCTACCCAGCACCACGAGCAACGCCATCTAGGGACGAAACCCGAGTATGACTAGTCTTAGTTACCACTCCGGGGTTTCCCTTCTCCATATCCTGGTTGTTGCGTCACCTCCTCCTAGTCTTCCTCATCAGCTCCAGATCGAGGAGAGTGCAGTTTACTCTGGGAAGTGACCACACTAGGATCACCTATCCTGGAAACCTACGGCACAGTGACTACCTACCATCTTCTTCAATACTCAGCCTTACTCGTCAGACATCTCAGCTCTGCACTTAAGTATTTGTTATCCTATATTGCCTCCCCCACCTCCACTTGCTTACAAATTGTTGTATGTTGTATAAATATGTATATACTGTTAAGCCAATGTTGCTTATGTTTAGGTTAAGTATGGTTAAGGGTAAATTATAGAAAGCTGAATATTTTGTTAAGGAATTTATGGTACTTTATTATACACAACAAAACTCTCATCCTTTGTCTACCCTTTTATAGTCCGATTGTCTTTGTTTGTTTAAGTTTTTTCATTGTTGTTGCCTGTTGGGATCTGGGTAGACTTTTAACTATATTCTAAATCCCCAACTCGTAACATAAGAAATGGGATAAAGGGAGGGAAGAACGGGTGGAGTAGAGGGCCAAAATGAAAGGAGAGTGATCTAGAGAAAGAAGGACAACGAAAAGAATGGAGTCAAGGAGAGCAATACTGGGGGGGGGGGGGGGGGGGTTGAAGAGGCAGGAGCCGAGAGAAAGTACAAAAACTAAAATAAAAATATGAAGGAGGCAGAAAAAGATATGAAGAGAAGAGAGAGACACGGAAGGCAGAGAGGGAGGGAAAGCAGGTGAGACCACTAGCTAGAGAATATTGACCACGAGACAACATTGTCAGGTCGCGTGTTGATCAATCCCTGCTGACGTGGAGCACTCCGTGGTTCTCTCCCAGCCTCCCACGCTGGTTCACCTGCGAGAGAGAGAGAAGTCTGGTGATGAATAATTCCTAAGCCAGCTGGTTCTGCCAGTCACACCCAGGTTACTAACAAATATTTTTCCATATTCTGTACCTTGGTTTAGATATGTATGTGATGTAATATGCAAAGGTAAATTAGAAGTTTTTCTGCCACTGCTTAACAACTTAGCCCCTGATCGAATACACTGTATAACTAGAAAGTGACTGTAAATTGCCATCCTTAGAGTAGGTCACACCTTTAAGTTCAGTATTTACAAGAAACCTAATAATGTGTGTTCACATAGTAATTATTATTCTGCCCACCATAATATAGTAAAACAGTCAGTATTTCCATAATTGTTTTTCTATGTTCTACGAATATATAGTTAGGGATTCATGACTAAGAAACACGATTATAGAACTCATCCTTTCGTCATTTAACGAAAATTTTTTCTAAAATTCCTCTTCAACTGAAAACCTAGAACATAAATGTAACTTCTGGTAACTTTTTTACTGTAAAGTAAATGCAGGTGACTTCATTTTTACATGGTTCCGTGCAAAGAGTGTGATGATTGGAAGAACAAAAACTGTCAATGTATACAGCCTTAACAACATCAACCTAGAGAAGTCGACTTGTGAAAGAGATTTAGGGGTGCTTGTAAGCCCGGACCTACGGCCTAGAAAACAGTGCGTTAATGTTTGAAATAAGGCAAACAGAGTATTAGGTTTTATATCTAGAAGTGTAAGTAATAAGAGTGCAGAGGTCTTATTGCAACTATATCTTAATAATAAAAATAATAAATAATTAAAGGTTTATTGAAAGAGCACGGCAGCTGGAAGGCTGAAAATATACAGTTACATAATTGGGGAACGGGTCTCTTGATTTACAAGTAATATACAAGTAACTTAAGTGATATAAATATGATTTAGAATAACTAGGTGGGGAGAAGCTCAAACTACAGGGCATTTCAACATAGTGACAGTACAAAAAGTAAGATTGACTGAGAGTGAATACACCGGTTGATTACAAGTTATTGATAATTTTTACAATGGTTGGGACTGGGCTGTTCTTATAACGATTAGTTCGTGCTCGTATGGGCTGGATGCGGTTGTGGTGTCGAACAGCAATTCTCGGGCGAGGGATCTCAGGTGGGCGAAGGAGCCGGTGTTGAGGATGGTGCAAAAGCTTCTCACCAAATTTGCAGATGAGGTCGTGGTGTTGGTCAGTGAGATCCGAGAGGGTCAGTGTGTTGAGCGCTTCTTGATATGTGGAGTAGGAAGGGGAGACAATAATCTTGCATGCCCTCTTTTGCACTTTTTCTAGGTGTTTCCGTTGTGTGGCATTTAGGGAGGAAGACCAGGTAGGGGAGGCATAGGTGAGCTTAGGAAGTATGAATGTTGAGTAAACACTGAGGAGCTCAGGTGCAGGAACTCCGAGGGACTTGAGTCGGCGGAGGAGGTGAAGATGGAAACTGGAGGATTTATCAACTTTACTGACTTGTGGTTTCCAATTTAGTTTTTTGTCTATGGTAACGCCGAGGAGCTTAGTGGAATCTACAACCTGGAGTGTGTTGGGACCTAAGTTAATGGAAAGGGGTAGGACAATGTCGGAGTAGAGGTTGATGTGCATAACCATGGTCTTGGTATGGTTGGTGGTGATATGGTTGTTGGTGGCACAGTTTTGGAGACTGTTCAATAAATCCTGAAGGGCGGTATAGTCGGGAGCAGAATTGTTGACGCTGATCCCAATGGTGGAGTCGACATATTTCCAGGGAGCAGGGGTTTCTCTTAGGGCATCATTGATAAGCATAAGGAAGCATAGTGGTCCCATCTTGGTGCCTTGGGGGACGCCACAGGTGAGTGCCTGAAAGTGTAGACAACCCCTCGGAAGCTTACAGCTTGGCGTCGGTTACTGCTGAAGTCTGTAAGCCATGGTATAAGATCTCTTCGAAACCCGAGGTCGAAAGCCTTGTTGATGATTAAATTGCTCTAGTCAGACTGCACCTCGATTATGCTGTTCAGTTCTGGTGCCCTTATTATAGAATGGATATCAATTCACTGGAGTCGGTGCAGTGAAGAATGACGAAAATGATTCCAGGACTTAGAAACATTCCATATCAAGATAGATTTGCTACGAACCACGCCATCTATTGTCATGATCTACCTACCCAGCACCACGAGCAACGCCATCTAGGGACGAAACCCGAGTATGACTAGTCTTAGTTACCACTCCGGGGTTTCCCTTCTCCATATCCTGGTTGTTGCGTCACCTCCTCCAAGTCTTCCTCATCAGCTCCAGATCGAGGAGAGTTCAGTTCACTCTGGGAAGTGACCATACTAGGATCACCTATCCTGGAAACCTACGGCACAGTGACTACCTACCATCTTCTTCAATACTCAGCCTTACTCGTCAGCCATCTCAGCTCCGCACTTAAGTATTTGTTATCCTATGTTGCCTCCCCACGTCCACTTGCTTCAAAATGTTGTATGTTGTATAAATATGTATATACTGTTAAGCCAATGTTGCGTATGTTTAGGTTAAGTATGGTTAAGGGTAAATTATAGAAAGCTAAATATTTTGTTAAGGAATTTATGGTACTTTATTATACACAACAAAAACTCGCATCCTTTGTCTACCCTTTTATAGTCAGATTGTATTTGTTTTTTTATTGTTGTTGCCTGTTGGGATCTGGGTAAACTTTTAACTATATTCTAAATCCCCAATTCGTAACAAATGGCGACCGTGACAGGACACGACCTTAAGTGCCATATTTCTTCCCCCCTTGTTACTCCTTGTTAATTATTCCTCCCAGTTACTTCTGCTCACAATTGCTTTACGGTGGTTTAAAGTTCCTTCATATGTGTGTGCATATATTGGTATTATCGTACAGTAAGAGTGACAGACGTAGGATATTAGGTTCCAAGTGTCAAAGGCTTACCTGTTATTACACGTAGGCAGTCGTGTAGTAAGTCTTATCGAGTGTAGGGAAGAATCCGGATCTGTTTAATGCCGAACCCTCGCTCCAGAGTAGGCTGTTCCATAGTCACTAGTTTAGGGTGAAGTGATATCTTGGGACGCCCCACGCTACCAGGACCCCATAATTATAAAGCCTCAATTATTGTTCTTCTCATTATCTCATTCGGGGTCAATAATAAAGTAACTCAAGGGTTGTTTATCCGGATCTTTATATTAATGCCGTAATATCCCCTTCCTGTTTCAAATATCTTTCCAAGTCTCTTATCCTTATTTAAGTATCTTATCAGAAGAACAATATTCATAAGTGTAGTTTCCCTAGGTATAACTTGGTTAGTTTCCGGGACTTTCTGGTTATCCACTGCCGTGATATTTTCTAGGGTAATCCACTTATCTTATCTTTTGACCATTAGTTAATTTATCTCGTTTTTCTTAACAATGGCCACCTCAAGTTTTGATCTCAAGGATTTTATTGAAAATCCTTCTGTAGCTAAATTACGTGTTAATATCCTGAAGAAAGAATGGAAAGAAATAGCCAACTATTTCAATATCCCATATTCACAGCAACTGACTAAGGAAATGTTAAAAAATCAGGTAATTGAAATGTTGGCTCAACAAGAAGTTTTAGAAGAATCCGCTGTTGACCGATTAACGCCCATGTCCAAGAAACTTCAACCACTATCCACTACCCCTCCTCACTCAGAAGTTGCCTCAGGTCTGGCTAGCCCTCAAGAAGAAACACAAAGAATAGACGCCTTAGAACTAGAACGAGCTTGGTTCGAGTTTCAAATCAAAATGAAAGAACTCCAGTTGGAGCATGAGTTGGAACAGGCCAAGTTGGAGCATGAGGAAAATTTGGAACAAGCCAAGTTGGAACAGGCCAAGTTGGAGCAAAAGTTGGAGCATGAGGGAAGGTTGGAACAGGCCAAGTTGGAGCAGGAGGTTAGATTGAAAGAACTACAGGTGAAAGAGACAGAAGTCACCTTAACATCGGAGTTCAAATCAAGAGAAGTGGCATTAAAAGAGAGACTAGCTGCTTTTAGCCCTGCTAATGCTTCTTCCCTTGTTCCCGAGTTTGATGAATCTGATATGGACGGGTCATTTAGGACTTTTGAGAAAATAGCCGGGAAGAATGAGTGGCCTAAGGACCAGTGGGTGTCGGTGTTAGTTCCTAAATTATGTGGTAAGGCTCGTAGAGTTTATAATTGTTTAGACCAGACTGATGACTATGATAACGTAAAAAAGAATATCCTCACCTTTTATGCTATCACGCCAGATAGATACCGGCAGAAGTTTCGTAAACTAACCAAAACATTTTCTTTCACACACCTTTGTTGAGTTTGCTCAAGAAAAGCTTAGGTTTTTCAAGAAGTGGTTAGAGGCTACAGAGACCTCCTCATTTCAGGATTTGTTAAATTTGGTAGTCCTGGAGGAGTGGAAGAGCAAGATACCATTTCACATCTTGAAGCATGTGGAGGAGCGTGGAGAGGTTAATTTAGGGCGTGCGGCTGAGCTGGCTGATGCGTACGCCTTGCTGGTTGAGTCACTGGGCAGTAGGGAACGTGGTACTTTCCGGCATGTTAGGTCCTCCTCTGATGATAACCTTGGGGACGTGAGTGGTAGCTCGAAGGGTCCCACAACTACCCACCCCCCTTATGCAACCAAGTTTTATTGTTCTTACTGTAAAAAACCAGGCCATACTATCCAGTCTTGTAAACACCCAAAGTGTCGAACTTCTAAAAGTAGTTCCCTGGATCCCAAATTCAAACCAATAGCAACCACTAATGTGGAAAGGCCCCATCAGAATCTCTTCTCTTCATTCACCTATGAGGAAAAAATTTCAATCACAGAGGGGTCTCGTTGTTCCCTATTCGTATACTACGTGATACGGGCGCAGCACAATCTATCTTCCTGTTTAACGTCATTCCTGATATATCTACAGCATTTACTAATGAGAGTGTTCTAATTTCAGATCTCTCATCCCATTCTTCCTATCCCTTAGCTAAAGTGCACCTCCAATGTCCCTTGATTACTGGGGAAGTGCAAGTAGCCATTAGGAAAGATCCAATGCCTGTGAGCAGCATCCATTTATTATTGGGTAATGACTTGGTAGGAGATCTAGTGGTTCCCAACATAAAGACAGTCGACTCTCCCTTACCTGTCAACTCCACCACTGACTTTGAAGAAACTATTCCTCACCTTTTCCCATCTTGTGCTGTCACCCGGTCACAGAGTGTGCGAAATGGGCCCTCTTCATCTAAAACCACCTCCAATATCTTCCTACCCTCGGAAGATCTGTACAATAAGACCATTAGTAAGGATGAGCTCATTAAAGCCCAACAATCTGATCCATCTTTGAATAAACTTCATTATGCAGCAGTTGAGGGTAAAGATTTTAACACCCTTCCGTGTTTTTATTATCAGGAATGGGTTTTGATAAGGGCCTATAGACCCCCTGAGCTTACCCATCTAGACACGTGGTCTGAAATACATCAAGTGGTAATTCCCTCCTCAGTCAGACCAGCATTAATTGCCCTTGCCCATGATTGTATTTCAGGACATTTGGGAATCCTGAAAACATATAAAAAGCTCCTCCAACACTATTACTGGCCTGGACTTAGGAATGATGTGTCAAAGTACCAAAAATCTTGTCATATTTGTCAAATGGTAGGAAAACCAAATGAAAGTATACCAGCAGCTCCCATTAAGCCCATCCCAGTATTTTCTACACCATTTGAAAAGATTGTTGTGGATTGTGTGGGCCCATTACCAAAGACTAAGAAGGGAAATCAATTCCTGCTCACAGTTATGGATACCAGTACACGTTATCCTGAGGCTTTTCCCCTTAAAAGCATCCCTTCAAAAAATGTAATCAAACCTCTTTTGCAAAATTTCACTTCGGTGGGCATTCCTAAAGAGATCCAATCCGATCAGGGCACCAATTTTACGAGCAATCTTTTCAAACATGTGATGAAAGACCTCAGTGTGGACCATTGTACATCTTCCGCTTACCACCCACAATCCCAAGGTTGCTTGGAACGGTTCCATCAAAACTTTCAAATCAATGCTAGTAAACTATCTCCCCTCAACTATATAGTCCATACTCCTGATCGCAGAAAAGATTCACAAATTGTTCACATAATCTCATGAAACTTTACCTTTCCAGGCAGTCAGAGGAAGACATCCCAGAGGCTATAAGCCTACCTGTATTGCATACGGTTTTGTCAGAGCCGGAGACAGATGACATGGATCTATTGGAGAATTTAGACTTCCCTCTACCTAAAGAAAACCCTGCTAACAGTCACATACTCAACAACTTGGATGAGTATTTTTCTGTTCTGAATCCATCTCAAGCAAAAGATCTCACTAAATTATTATCAACATTTCCTAAAGTCACGTCGGACCTCCCAGGGTTTTGCAATATACTTAAACATGATATTAAGCTAATCTCAGATGATGTACAACCCATTAGGCAATCAGCATATCGACTAAATCCACAAAAAAGAGAGATTATGAAAAAGGAGGTAGATTTTTTGTTAAAACATAACTTAGCTGAGCCTAGTACCTCCCCCTGGGCTTCACCTTGCCTTCTCATTCCAAAACCCGATAGCACTTTTCGTTTCTGTACCGATTATCGTAAAGTGAACCAGGTCACTGTCTCAGACTCCTTCCCTTTACATTTGATTGAAGATATAATAGTCAGCATAGGCTGTGCAAAATTTATAACTACGGTGGACATGTTGAAAGGATATTATCAAGTGGGACTCACGGATAGGGCAAAAATAATCTCAGCATTTATAACTCCATTTGATCTTTTTCAATATTTGGTTATGGCGTTTGGCTTTTCTAATGCTCCGGCCACATTCCAGAGGGCAATCAATTACCTGATTGAGGACCTAGATGGGACGTTCGCCTACCTGGATGACCTGGTGGTGGTTTCGGACGGCTGGGACGAACATCTGGTGCGTTTGGAGATACTGTTCGCACGACTGCAAGAGACTGGATTCACCATAAACCTGGCTAAATCTTCTTTTGGCCAGGCCTCAGTGACTTATTTGGGACATATCGTTGGGCATGGTATGGTGAGACCCAAGGACGCTAACGTTAAAGCCATCTTGTCCTTCCCCACTCCAAGGACGAGGAAGGAACTCATGCGCCGCCTGGGGATGTGCGGCTACAACCGTCGGTTCTGCAGTAACTTCTCCAGCGTGGTCGGACCCCTCACAGACCTTACCAGTTCTGTGGTCCCTTACATCTGGAACCAGAGGTGCGACCAGTCTTTCCACCGCCTCAAAGCCTTCCTTGCCTCCAAGCCTGTAGTCCACCCCCCTGACTAGACCTTGCCCTTCCATTTGCAAATCGACGCTAGCTGTGTCGGAGTGGGAGCTGTGCTCCTACAACCCGACCCAACCACTGATGCCCTTCACCCTGTGGCATACTACTCCGCCAAGTTAAACCAAGTTAAAAAAACATTAGACCAACTACTCGACCATAGAGAAGGAGGCCATGGCTCTGGTGTTGGCATTAAAGAAGTTTGACTGTTACTGTAGATATATGAGACGAATATTGCTGTAATATGTAACTCTGTACTATTTACCATTATTGATTTAGGTCTCTGTATTATATGTTATAATCATACTCCCTTTTGTCACTTGAGTATTAGTTCAGACTTTGGGCACATGCGCGCTGTACACGCATGCGTAGATAGAGATACCCAGAGAGATTCCAAGACAGGACGCTGTTTCCCCTGTCTTAACTCCTTTTGTGTGTTTGTCCCAGAAATAGAACTTACGAACTTGACATCAGTGTGTTTCCTTTACCCCTGATTGTAGAGATCACCTGAGTCTCCCACATGGCGCAGTGTTTAGCTGGGACATCACATTATTCAGAATTGGAGTGGACACAGAATCTCTCTCGGAGCCGCCATCTTGTCAACTCCCCCTGTCGAGTGGATCTCGGGCTTACCTCAACACGATATTCCTGGGTTTACAGTGCAGTGTTGTGAAGTGCTTTTTCAGTGTTGTGTGTGCCCTTTAGTGTCTTTAAAGTGTTTCCCCGTGTTCCTACACTTTTTACAAAAGAGGGAAGCCTATTTAAGACCTATGGGAGAGCTCAGGTTTTGACATCCACCCACGCTCATGACTCGACTGGCACTGGCGAGTGAGCCAGCCATCCCGCGCTAGTCTGCCTGCCCCGAGTACACGCACGAACGAACGCACACACACACACTCACAGACGCTCGCAGATTTCTTCCATTTAAAGACGATTGCTTTTCTGCTCACTTATTAATTACAGTAATTGTGAGAGAAATAAACCAGGCCATATGGAAGATCAGGAATTTATTGGGTTTTCTTCAGATACCCAACAAGCCCAACTTCAGACGGATGTCGGTGCAGTAAGTGGACTCCAAGTGGAGAGGAAAGTGGATCAATCGGCCCCACCCACCCTTAGCCCCCACTACACACGTCCTCAATCTGCCACAGGTGTCGACTTCCTTCATTTAATTCAGTTTTTGGAAGAAAACCGACGACAAGACGACATTAGGAGGCGACAGGAAGACGATGAACGAAGACGTGAAGAGGATCACAGACGTCAACAAGAAAATGCCAGATTCAGTGCCATTATCGAGTTGTTGGCACCTGTTACCCTTCAAGCAGCTACTACACATGCCTCTTCGTCCACAGGTGCACCTGCAGGGTCCTCTTCAACTTCTTTGCCCCCCCCACAGAAAGCACTCGCTCAGAGTCCACCGCCACTCCAAGCTGATGCCTCGTTCCAGGTATTCCGTGAATGGCGTCGGAGGTGGGACGATTATTCGATGATGGTCGATTTATCATGGTTGCCTAGGGAGAAACAGCTGATCCAGATGAGGATGTGTCTCACCCTAGAGACGCAACTTATCCTGGAGCACACCCAGCAAATTCCCCACGACACAGACAAGACTGTGAAGGACGTCTTGGATGCTTTACAGACGCATATCAAGGGTCTCCGCAACGAAGCTCTGCGTAGGAGAGAACTTCTCAGTTATAAGCAGCTGGAGGGTGAGTCGTTTGCCGATTTTTACGTACGACTCAGACGCATCGCTGAGGAGGTTGACGTTTGTCCCGGGAACTCGTCGACTTGTGAGGAAACACAGCTGAAGATGATTATCCTCATGGGCGTGCGGGACGAAGAGCTTATTCCGAAGCTTATCTCCCTCGACACTGCCTCTTCTCTACAGGATGTTGTCACCACCTGCCGCTCTTACGAAGCCACCAGAAGTGCGACTTCTGCCATTCGTGCTCCATCTAACCAGCTGTGTGCCATCTCCGCATATAAGAAGAACAAAGGACGTGACCGGACTTCAGCTTCACATCCGACTTCAGCTTCACATCCGACTTCAGCTTCGCATCACTCTTCAGCATCACTTCAGACTTCGACGCCAGGTCATTCCTGCCAGTATTGTGCTCGTCGGCATGGTTCTGAATGCCCTGCCGCTGACAGCACCTGCAATAACTGTGGCCGTCGTGGTCATTGGGCTAGGACACTGAAGTGCCCTGCCAACAACGTCCAGTGCCGCTCCTGTAGCCGCATTGGACACTTCGACAAATGCTGTCAGTCAAAGAAGAAGAATACTACTACTTGCAAGTCTCAGGCGGCGAAGAACAAGCGCTGTCGTCGCGTGGGATCCTCTTCTTCCCCTGTCAGCAAGACACCTCAGCCCATCTGTGTTCACCTGTCATACGGCGACATTACTTCCCGTATCCAGATGCTTCCTGACACAGGTGCGGACGTCACAGTCATCGGCACAAGACACCTCGACATTCTGGGGATTCCTAGGAGCAGCTTGCAACCACCGTCAACGTCTACAACGCTCACCGTAGACGGTTCTACAATGGCACCTGCTCTGGGTACATTTCAGGCTACCCTCACCCTAGGTAAGCAGACATGTTCTGCCAGGATTCAGGTCCACAAAGGTGTTCAGATGCCACTACTGTCTTATGGCCACTGTCAAGAGTTGGCCATAATATCTCCAGACTTCCCTAAGCCAATTCTGGAAATAAAACATGTCAACAGGTGCAAGGAGCTGCCCCTCCCACCCAATATGTCACCTTCTGCAGCCAGGGAGTTCTTCCTACTGCAATTCAAGGACGTGCTGGTTTCCAAGGAGGACCTCAAGACGGCTCCACTCAAGCCAATGGCTGGCTCCCCCATGAGAATACACCTGAAGGATGACGCAGTACCTTTCGCCATCCACACACCGAGACAGATACCCTTCTCTTTCCAGAGCCAAGTTAAGAAGGAACTCGTCTCTATGGTAGCCCAGGGGATCATTAAGCCTGCTGGTGACGACCCCTCGGATTGGTGTCACCCCATGGTAGCAGTCGCCAAGAACATTACTGGAGTTCGTATCACCGTCGACCTCACCAAGCTGAATAGTCAAGTTTCCCGCCCGACCCACCCTTCACCGACACCCTTCGCCGCTATACGCAGTGTGGATCCGAAGGCAAGGTACTTTACTACAGCAGATGCCTTATGTGGGTACTGGCAGATGGAACTTGCGGAAGAAGATCAGCACCTCACGACGTTCATCACACCGTACGGCCGATTTCAGCACTGCAGAGGACCTATGGGTTTCGCGGCTACTGGCGATGCTTTCTGCCTCCGTGGTGACATGGCCCTTCAGGGTGTGGCGAACTGTGTCAAGGTCGTCGACGACGTGCTCCTATATGACGAGGATTACTCCACGCATCTTGAGCGTATTCACCAGATGCTCACCAAGTGCCGCAAGTATGGGATCACCCTCAACAAGGATAAGTTTGTGGTCGCCGCACCTAGTGTGAACTTCTGTGGGTACACCCTCTCAGGCAAGGGCATCTCGGCTGATCCTGGAAAGGTCAGCGCGGTCCGGGACTTCCCAACTCCTGCCAACCTGACCGACCTCCGCTCGTTCATGGGCCTGGTAAACCAGTTGGCTGAGTGGTGGGAAGCTGTGTTGTAGAGTAAGCTGTATCTATTTTTTGTTTTTGTTCACCGTAGGCTCGTTGAAATGGTTTTGCTTGGGTTCGTTTTACCGGTTTTATTGTTAATATTAATAGTTTATTGGTTTTAACACTATTATTAATTTAACATATGTTTAATATCAGCATTTATTAGTGCCAGTTACTGTTAATTGTTATTGACGTGGTTCGCCGGTTTCACCAGCATGTTCATCCACAACAACCGCGTCATACCCATAATGCACCAGGGGTTAGCTCGAGTGGTCTGTCCAGGAGGACATATTTGTGCACTTTTCTTTACAAGTATCATATTTATCACACACATGCATATTGACAATACAAGTATTTTGCTGGGTGGAAGCACTCTATTACAGTTCCCTAGTGGCAGGTGACGCCACCTGCAGGTACTCCGCCATATCTCAGCATCTACTCAATATTTTTTCACTGTATTTTCAGACAGTAACAACTTTACATTGGAATTTTTTTTTCTGTCATGACATAAATTATTGTACAACATTATTGTGAATCAAAATTATATATGAAATTACTGGTTATGCTCCCAGGTTGAAACAGATTTTGAAACTGTTTATTTACCCAGAAATATACAGAAGCAGAGTGGCTATTAATAACAATATTGGCATGGCTGATCCAATTGAGATCCTAGGTTCTCTAAATAGCACCAGATAGACTGTACAGTATGCTGTAAATTTATCTCAAGGAAGTATTATGTAACATTTAGTATCATCTGGAATAGTACACGTAACAATGTGTGAGTAAGAACATATCAGGATGTTACCGCGATTATCACTTCGTTATCTATTTATTTTTATTTATTTATTGCTTTTTTCATTTTTTGTTTTACAATTACATTTTAAGTATATACACATTTTACTGTGGAGTTGATAATCATTAATATGATAAGTAGTGGAACTAATACAACCTGGGGACAGAAACTGTCAGGAGCATGTCTTGGCGGCAAATATTGCAATGGTAATTTCTAACTATCTTCGTGACAATATATAATATAATGGTTTTGGTGGTACAATAAAAGTAGGAATATTAATATTTTACTTAGACAATAGATATTTTTTAAGAAAAGATTTAAAGGAAGTCTTTGCTTGGATGGGTGGGGGTAAGTTATTTCACACCTTCACACCATGATATTTTATGGAAGTCTGGGACTGAGGGGAGCGCTTGGGGGGTGGCCTTAGTAGGTCTGGGTGTCTTAAGTTGTATCTCTGATTATTCCGGAACTGGAAATAATTATTGTCAATCAAATGATTGACATTTAAAAACAAAAAGGGTTTTTTTCAAGTAAGTCTTTGTTACGGCAAGTCTCTTCTGTGCAGCGATAAGAGGATGTGTTTTTGTGAAGCAGAGGCCCCCCCATGGTGTGTGACAGTGTATCAAGTGTTGGTAAATAAGATCATAATAGATTTCTTTCATTGCTGCAAGAGTGAGTGACTGACGAGTGTGATACAGGATACTGCAATGTTTATTGAATTCACTGTGAATAGCTTGTATGTGGTTTCTGCAGTTTAGTTTATCATCAACAACAATCCCAAGTCATTTAGTATTTTGATCACGTTTGAGGACTGTATTACCAAGGTACACTCGGAAACCATATTCTCTAGCCCACCTGGGTCGGTGCTGGAGGTTAGTACAGTACAGTGTCCTTTCTGGACGGGGGCCCACTCTAACTATCACAAGGCAACACACGCACGAACAACACAGTCGCAGTACGGCTGTATAGATGATATTATGTATAAATATTGTATATGGCATTTTATACTCTGCATTATCTTCATTATATATTGTTAGGTTCTGAATAATAAGTTCTATATACAGGAGAGAACACAAACACCTGTATAGTTTTGTAGGTTCGGTTTACTGGATAAGAGTATGTACACAGAGGGAAGCAGCACTCTTCCTTGGCTAGGCTCCTTGTCAACTGCTATAGACGACGTATGGCAAGTGATACATTAGCAGCTTCCATACGTCGCCAGGCACATTAATTAAGCGTGTGGGATATGGTAATAACATTGCCACACGCTGCTAGCTAGGCTGAATAAATAATACATAGATGGAGCACATACATAATATACATACATGATATATAATCCAGCATACATAATATACATACGCCTCCCTCCCCCCTATACGCTCATAGCAAAGTCTTGAGCGGACCTTTTCTTTTGGATCCGTTCTGAGCGTCGAGGGGCTTCATCACTGGGAAGGGTATGGGACTCAACACTGGTGGCGGGGCCAGCAGACGGCATTGTTACGGGTCGGAGAAAACGGCGGTTCCTCCACCACACACGACCACTGGGTAACCGCACCTGGTAGTCCCGTGACCTGCCGAGACCCATAACTACGCCTACTTTGTCCCAACGTAGGGAGGTCGGGTCCTGAACACGGACTTGGGTGCCGACACTCAACCTGGGGAGAGAACGGGCGTGGTCATTGTAGCCGTCGGCGACGTCCTGAACACGTTCGGCGGCTCGGCGATCACAATCCTCTGTCTTGGCCTGCCACTCCTTGGAGAAGGATTGAGGGTGAGCAGGGACACAAGAACGAAGGGGGCGTCCATACAAAACCTGGGCAGGGGAGCGTCCGGTGTAGTTAGGTGTGTTGCGGAGTTCAAGAAGACCCCTGTCGAAGGCCTCGCAGTCAATGTTCCCAGAAGGGGCCACCTTAAGGATGAGGTGCTTCAGGGATTTGACAGCAGCCTCAGCGTGGCCGTTGGACTGCGGGTAATGGGGCGATGACAACACATGCCGGACTCCCCATCGGTCAAGGAACACAGCAAAGTCCCGGCTTGTGAACTGAGGCCCTCCGTCGGTTCGCAGGCGTGCAGGAACGCCCACGTCACGGAAGTAGTGGCGGAACTTGCTGATGGTGGCGGCAGACGTCGTGTCATTGCCGCACTTGATGACAACCGGCCAACCAGAGAGACGGTCGACGATAACGAGGAAGGACTTTCCTGACACACAGAAAAAGTCGGCCGACACAGACTCAAAGGGGCGGGTGGGGTTGTCGTCACTCATAAAGGATTCCTGCTGCTGGCTGGGTTGTAATACGCGGCGGGGCTTACACACCCGGACAGCATTGGAGATGTCGGGGTCGATGCCAGGCCGGAACACAGTCTGTCTTGCACGCCGTTTGGTGGCCTCGGCTCCACAGTGACTGTCGTGGAGGCGAGCCAAGGCGTGGAGACTTGAAGCAGCAGGGACAACTACCGAAGGAGAGGTGTCACTGGCCAGAGGTAGGGGCAGGGCGGCAGCAGGGTAGTTGCTGCTCCCTTCGTGCACCCTGTTGGCGTGTTTTACCTCGAGAATCGGTGTTGGGAAGTCCTGGGGGATGATGGCCAACTCTTGGCAATGTCTGTAGGACAGCAAAGGAGTCGGGACGCCATTATGCACATCAATCCAGGCTTGACACGACCTGTTGCCAAAGGTGACGTGTGCATAGAGTGAACCTAGGGCCGGGGTCATCTGTGAACCATCTGCCATAAAGCGGAGATCCTTGTGGGGCGGTCCTAGATCACTTGGAGAGAGCCCCAAGCATTGCAAATGCTGGGGACCGATGACTGTAGCATCAGCGCCGGTGTCGGGCAACATCTGAAGACGGGATGACACACCGCCGTAGGTCACGATGACGCTGATGTACTGGGGGACTTTGGTCCTGGGACGCGGGGGGGAGCACACATTCCTAATGTGGCTCGAGCGTTGTCAGGAGTCGTCGTACCTCTGATTGGAAGACTGTGGGCGGCCCTCTCTGGTGGAGGGGGGCTGAAGCTTCCGCCGACGCGGTCCCTTGGGTATGTTGGAAGGGCAACACTTGTCATAGTGGCCCAGACGACCGCACACATTGCACTGGACGCGTTTGGCTGGGCACCGTACTGTGAGTGACCAGTGGCCCTTACGGTCACAACTGTTGCAGGTAGACTGAGCAGCTGGACACACCTGTGTTCCGTGCTGCTTACCACAGTTGTTGCAAAATAAACCGGGCGTGGACGCGGTGGGCGAAGGCGTAGGAACAGACTTCTTGTCCTTCTTGTACCGGGACACAGCGCGTACAGCTGTAGGGGGAGCACGGATGGCAGAGGTGGCACACCTGGCAGCCTCATAGGAGCGACATATCGTCAACACATCCTTAAGAGAAGAGGAAGAGTCGAGGGAGGTGAGGCGTTGGACAAGTTCCTCGTCCTTAACACCCATCAGGATCACCTGCCTCAACTGGGTCTCCTCGCACTGCTGGTGGTGGCCTGGACATATATCTACCTCTTCCGAGGCTCTCTTAAGACGTACGTAAAAGGCGTCAAAAGACTCACCCTCCATCTGTCTGCAGCTAAACAATTCCCTCCTGCGCAGAGCTTCATTCTGCTGTCCTTTGATGTGCCGTTGAAGAACGTCCAGTACCTCCTCTACAGACAGCGAAGAGGTTGGGGGTACCTGCAACGTATGTTCCAAGACACGCTGAATTTCCAAGGACAGGCACATACGCAGCTGGATGAGTTGTTTAGGCTGTGACAAACTCTGGAGATCCACCATTGTAGCATAATCAGTCCACCGTCGCCGCCATTCACGAAAAGTCTGGAAATTCACATCAGGCTTCAAGATGGGCGGTGTTTGAGCTGCTGCTTTAGGTGGGGCTGGGGGGTGTGAAGGAAGCATGGATGAGGTATCTGAACCAGTCAGTACCGAGGCAGTGTTAGAGCCAGGGGCTTGGTTAACAGTGAGGCGAGATATCAAGGCTTCAAACCGTTCACTGTCTTCCAATCTCTGTTGGTTGTCTCGTTCTGCCTCTGCTTGCCTTCTGTGCTCATCCGCCAAACGTCTGTGGGCTTCATCCTCGCGTTTCTCATCTCTCATAAACTTCAGTAAAGCAATTATCTCTGGAGACAACGCTGAATATTGAGGTGAGGGACTGCGCGATGTGGGGGCTGGAGCGTCGTGGCCGGCCTGGTCATCCATCTCTGCGGGGCTATCACCCGTCTGAGTCATCCAGACGCTGGGTCCACGGCTACGTAAGGCGTGAGACATAACTACTTCCTCTGTGTACTATGTCTTAAATCAGTGTTGACCGGTCAGCCCGTCGTATCAACAAGATTTCAGACAAAAAATTAATTAAATACACAGATAAGTAGGTTATATATATAAAATATATATAAGAAAGCCGCTCGGTCAGCGAGTGTTAGTACATGTACGTGTGCGAGTGAGTGTGTCCCGGGCGGGCAAAGCGTCTCGCCCCAGCTGTGAGGGGGGGTGGAGGTGGCGCTGTGAGGGGGTGGGGGGAGAGACGCGGCGACTCCCAGTCAGTCCAGTTACCCTCAGAACGCGGTCAGAGACGGGTGCACTGAACTCTACTCCTTACAAATGCCCAGAACGTTCCGTATACCTTGGGAATCCTTTAGAACAAGGTCACACATGAATGGCACGAAACACACAATGCACTAAACACTTCACAGAAAATCACTGTCACTGACACTGCTCAAAGTTGCTGAGATTCTTCGAGGAGAGATGACGCGCAGGAGTTGACCCAAGCGAGAGTCCATAGAGTCCATAGCCGGCTTTCTACAAACTTTGCACTATCACTCGTAATTATCCAGTAAGATCGGATCACTGCGCCATGTTAGGTTCTGAATAAAAAGTTCTATATACAGGAGAGAACACAAACACCTGTATAGTTTTGTAGGTTCGGTTTACTGGATAAGAGTATGTACACAGTGGAGAGCGGCGGTCTCCCTGGCTAGGGCTCCTTGTCAACTGCTATAGACGACGTATGGCAAGTGATACATTAGCAGCTTCCATACGTCGCCAGGCACATTAATTAAGCGTGTGGGATATGGTAATAACATTGCCACACGCTGCTAGCTAGGCTGAATAAATAATACATAGATGGAGCACATACATAATATACATACATGATATATAATCCAGCATACATAATATACATACATATATGAACACGAAGAAAAAATTACCATAGGTTGTAGTTACGAAAGTATGAATGGAAATAAACACTTCCAAGCCACCCAGTGAATCCACATGTCGTTTACAGCGCTTGTGGCCAGACCACGATGATCCCACCACACCCCTTCTATATCTTTTATTTCCCATCATTCGCATAACTATATGAAAAATTGTGTTTAATTTAACTACATATTTCAATAAACCTTAAATTACATGTGGATCAGTCACTCCTCATTTGACACACTTATAGTGTAATACTTTGACCATCCCACCTGGGCACATGGAGGCCCATGATAACTCTCACCGGGCAACATCCTTGCATATGTTGAGAAGTGTTTATATATATATATATATATATATATATATATATATATATATATATATATATATATATATATATATATATATATATATATTTTATGAAAATCCACAATGAAAACGTGGATAAGATAAATCTTGATAAAATCACACGGGAAAATGGAAACAACGGAGTACTCCGTTGTTTCCATTTTCCCGTGTGATTTTATCAAGATATATATATATATATATATATATATATATATATATATATATATATATATATATATATATATATACAGTGCTTTCCCTCACCCTAGCAAGCTAGTTAGCATAGCATAACCAAACATCCTCGCAAGGACCATTAGGTCTGTATATAATGTGTGTGCATGCGCTAAAATGACCTAGTATATTTTACTAACGTCTCATTGTCCATGGGTTTTCTTACAGTTTGGCTGTGAGTTTTCTATTTTGTCTACCTGCCAGTTCAACAGGACTGCTAACCATCCTCCCAGCAACTCATATGCCATCCCAGAACCACAGCCTATATGTATGGTGCAAGACCGCAGTCCAATACATACAAGTCAGGCAGTCAAGCTTTGGTTTGAGGCGCACCCGCAGATTATTCTATTGGACTGGCCCCCTAAAGGAGCCGATTGTAATTCAATAGAAATTCTATGGGCGCATATGGTTGTTGAATGGGATGTTGAGGAGAAAACGAGTGAGGCAGTGAGGAGACACGCACATAATGTGTGGGGGGGGGGGAAAGAGGAGCCGAACATCTGCAGCAATCTGGTAGATTCCATGCCCACGAGATTGCATGAAGTTATAGCCACAGATGGAGGTTGGAGACGGTATTAACCTCTGGTCAAGAATTAAATCTCTGCCCTCGACGGTGCCTTGTAGGGGGTGGCGGGGGAGTTAGCTCTCTGGTGTAACCTCGTTGGGGCCACATAGACTTCGTTTCCTAACTCTCGGGAATTTGTCCAGGTATTTTACTATGTGGTTTTACGTCACTTCGCATAAATATGCTTACAAAATCTATGCATTAATATGCATAACTCTTGGGAATCTGTCCAGACATTAAATATATGTTATATTCTAGAATAATCACATAGATGTGTTTACAATGTTTATGCATAATAAATGTGAAAAATATTTTTGGGGTTTCACTTAACCAATAGTCATGCCTACAAAACAATCTTGATGCTCTAAGTGCATGTATGTGTTAAATAACGAGTAACTGATCCACAATATTTTGGTAAATAAAGAAATGAAAAGCAAGCACTTAGCCATATGGATATAGTTACACGAAAGAAGGGAAATAAGGATGAACCATGGTTTTGATGGAAACAATGTGCTCTGGGACGATGCTTACAATGACGAATGGGAGAAACCTCTTCATGAAACATCTTAGCTACTAAGGATGAAGCTTAATGTTACAGAACACACACACACACACAGTGTAACTTTGTGTGACGCGTTGTCTGACTTGGGGTGGCTTTGAGCGAACCATACACTTAATATAACAATTTATGTATCCTTCCTGTCCATGATTTACAACAATAACTGAAGAGTATAAGTTACAATATTATACTAATAATACTGTCATAAGTATTGATACTATCACTAGTTGCAAAGATACAGAGCACGATGAACATAACATGATAATGATAGTGAAGCCTGGAAGGGTTCATATTATAACTTGTGCGTTCGTGCGTATGTTGCCCCGTGAGAGTTACCGTGGGCCTCCATGTGCCCAGGTGGGATGGTCAAAGTATTACACTATAAGTGTGTCAAATGAGGAGTGACTGATCCTCATGTAATTTAAGGTTTTTGAAATATGCAGTTAAATTAAACACGATTTTTCATATAGTTATGCGAATTTGGAAAGCATCGTGGTCTGACACACACACACAAACACACACACACGCGTTGTGAGTAGTCACTGGGTGGTTTGGAAGTGTTTATTTTCATTCATGCTTTCGTAACTACAACCTTTGGTATTTTTTCTTCGTGTTCATATATAATGAAGATAATGCAGAGTATAAAATGCCATATACAATATTTATGCATAATGTCATCGATACAGCATACTATGACTGTGTGTTCGTGCGTGTGTTGCCTCGTGATAGTTAGAGTGGGCCCCCGTCCAGAAAGGACACTGTTCTAACCTCCAGTACCGACCCACGTGGGCTAGAGATTATGGTTTCCGAGTGTACAGGGCATCCAAATCTAGAGGTAAGTTTTCCTTCCGTAAGAGATTGTGTAGTGGGGTTTTTCGAAGTTTAAGGTCAGCTTATTACATATTACCCAGATCCTGAAGTTAGTCAATTCATTGTTCATAATTCTCATCAAGGAATAGAGATCTAAGTTGCTGGCATAGAGATTACTATCGTCTGCAAATAAATTGTATTTTACGAGCGTCCTGGAGTGGACTATTAATTTATGTACAATAAGAACATTACAGGACCGAGAATGGAGCCTCAAGGGACGCCATACAAAGTTGGTGAGGAGTCAGATTGATGATTAGTATGGCAGACGTACTGCATCCTCTTAAGCAGATGCGAAGTAAATCAATTGTGGGACAAGCCCCTAACGCCGTGATGTTCAAAGGCTTCAGAGAGGTCCAAGAATATTCCGACTGTGAACTGACTGCCGTCAAAGGAGTTTAAGATGTCATTTGTAAAGGATAGCAGAGCACTCTTAGTCGACCTTCTAGTTCTAAATCCAACTGAGAATTTGTAAGGATGTAATTGACACTGCAGAAGGAATTTAATCTTCTACATGGTAGTGTTACGAGTTGGGGATTTAGAATATAGTTAAAAGTCTACCCAGATCCCAACAGGCAACAACAATAAAAAAACAAAGACAATCGGACTATAAAAGGGTAGACAAGGGATGCGAGTTTTTGTTGTGTATAATAAAGTACCATAAATTCCTTAACAAAATATTCAGCTTTCTATAATTTACCCTTAACCATACTTAACCTAAACATTAACAGTATATACATATTTATACAACATACAACATTTTTGAAGCAAGTGGACGCGGGGAGGCAATATAGGATAACAAATACTTAAGTGCGGAGCTGAGACGGCTGACGAGTAAGGCTGAGTATTGTAGAAGACGGTAGGTAGTCACTGCGCCGTAGGTCTCGAGGATAGGTGATCCTGTGGTCACTTCCTAGAGTGAACTGAACTTTCCTCAATCTAGATCTAATGAAGAAGAATTGGAGGAGGTGACGCAACAACCAGGATATGGAGAAGGGAAACCCCGGAGTGGTAACTAAGACTAGTCATACTCGGGTTTCGTCCCTAGATGGCGTTGCTCGTGGTGCTGGGTAGGTAGATCAGGACAATAGATGGCGTGGTTCGTAGTGCTGGGTAGGTAGATCACGACAATTGAAGGCATAGTTCGTAACACACCCCACCTCCAAAGACCTCCGTAGCGCAGGCGCGAAGGAGGTGATCACCTGGTGCGTCTGGAGAGCAGCTGCTGCATTTCCACTGGAGCTCGGGATAAGGAGTCCGCAATCAGGTTGTCCACCCCCTTTAGGTGCCGAACTTGTAGATTATAGGGCTGGGTGAGGAGAGCCCAGCGGAGGATTCGCTGATTGGAGATCTTGTTGGTTTGGATGAACGTGAGAGGGTTATGGTCGGTGAAGACTAGGGTTGTTTGTGGGCAAGACCGGTGGTAACATTCAAACTTCTTTATTGCCAACAACAGAGCCAGGGCCCCCTTCTCTATGGTCGAGTAGTTGGTCTGATGTTTTTTCAACTTGGCGGAGCAGCATGCCACAGGGTGAAGGACATCGTGGTTGGGTCGGGTTGTAGGAGCACAGCCTCCACTCCGACAGAGCTAGCGTCGATTTGCAGATGGAAGGGCAAGGTGTAGTCAGGGTGGTGGACTACAAGCTTGGAGGCAAGGAAGGTTTTGGGGCTGTGGAAAGACTGGTCGCACATCTGGTTCCAGATGTAAGGGACCACAGAACTGGTAAGGTCTGTGAGGGGTCCGGCCACGCTGGAGAAGTTACTGCAGAACCGACGGTAGTAGCCGCACATCCCCAGGAAGCGCAGGAGTTCCTTCCTCGTCTTTGGACTGGGGAAGGACAAGATGGCTTTAACGTTTGCGTCCTTGGGTCTCACCATACCATGCCCAACGATATGTCCCAGGTAAGTCACTGAGGCCCGGCCAAAAGCAGATTTAGCCAGGTTTATGGTCGTGCGAACAGTATCTCCCAACGCACCAGATGTTCGTCCCAGCCGTCCGACACCACCACCAGGTCATCTAGGAAGGCGAACGTCCGATCTACGTCCTGAATCAGGTGATTGATTGCCCTCTGGAATGTGGCCGGAGCATTAGAAAAGCCAAACGCCATAACCAAATATTGAAAAAGTCCAAATGGAGTTATAAATGCGGAGATTATTTTTGCCCTATCCGTGAGTCCCACTTGATAATATCCTTTCAACATGTCCACGTTAGATATAAATTTTGCACAGCCTATGCTGTCTATTATATCTTCAATCAAAGGTAAAGGGTAGGAGTCTGAGACAGTGACCTGGTTCACTTTACGATAATCGGTATAGAAACAAAAAGTGCTATCGGGTTTTGGAATGAGAAGGCAAGGTGAAGCCCAGGGGGAGGTACTAGGCTCAGCTAAGTTATGTTTTATCAAAAATCTACCTCCTTTTCATAATCTCTCTTTTTTGTGGATTTAGTCGATATGCTGATTGCCAAATGGGTTGTACATCATCTGAGATTAGCTTAATATCTTGTTTAAGTATAGTGCAAAACCCTGGGAGGTCTGACGTGACTTTAGGAAATGTTGATAATAACTTAGTGAGATCTTTTGCTTGAGATGGATTCAGAACAGAAAAATACTCATCCAAGTTGTTTAATATGTGACTGTTAGCAGGGTTTTCTTTAGGTAGAGGGAAGTCTAAATTCTCCAATAGATCCATGTCATCTGTCTCCGGCTTCGGCCCTGAAAAAACCGTATGCAATACAGGTAGGCTTATAGCCTCTGGGATGTCTTCCTCTGGCTGCCTGGAATGGTAAAGTTTCATGAGATTAATGTGAACAAGTTGTGAATCTTTTCTGCGATCAGGAATATGGACTATATAGTTGAGGGGAGATAGTTTATTAGCATTGATTTGAAAGTTTTGATGGAACCGTTCCCAGCATCCTTGGGATTGTGGGTGGTAAGCGGAAGATGTACAATGGTCCACACTGAGGTCTTTCATCACCTGTTTGAACAAAGATGGATCAGATTGTTGGGCTTTAATGAGCTCATCCTTACTAATGGTCTTATTGTACAGATCTTCTGTGGGTAGGAATATATTGGAGGTGGTTTTAGATGAAGAGGGCCCATTACGCACACTCTGTGATTGGGTGACAGCACAAGATGGGAAAAGGTGAGGAATAGTTTCTTCAAGGTCAGTGGTGGAGTTGACAGGTAAGGGAGAGTCGACTTTCTTTATGTTGGGATTCACTAGATCTCCTACCAAGTCATTACCCAATAATATATGAATACCGCTCACAGGCATTGGATCTTTCCTAATGGCTACTTGCACTTCCCCAGTAATCAAGGGACATTGGAGGTGCACTTTAGCTAAGGGATAGGAAGAATGGGATGAGAGATCTGAAATTAGAACACTCATTAGTAAATGCGGTAAATATATCAGGAATGACGTTAAACAGGAGGATAGATTGTGCTGCGCCCGTATCACGTAGTATACGAATAGGGAAAGAACGAGACCCCTCTATGATTTAAATTTTTTCCTCATAGGTGAATGAAGAGAAGAGATCCTATTGGGGCCTTTCCACATTGGTGGTTGCTATTGGTTTGGATTTGGGATCCATGGAACTACTTTTAGCAGTTTACACTTTGGGTGTTTACAAGACTGGATCGTATGGCCTGGTTTTTTACAGTAAGAACAATAAAACTTGGTTGCATAAGGGGGGGGGGGGTAGGTGTGGGACCTTTCGAGCTACCACTCACGTCCCCAAGGTTATCATCAGAGGAGGACCTAACATGCCGGAAAGTACCACGTTCCCTACGGCACAGTGACTCCACCAGCAAGGCGTACACATCAGCCAGCTCAGCCGCACGCCCTAAATTAACCTCTCCACGCTCCTCCACATGCTTCAAGATGTGAAATGGTATCTTGCTCTTCCACTCCTCCAGGACTACCAAGTTTAACAAATCCTGAGGTGGCCATTGTTAAGAAAACCTAGATAAATTAATTAATGGTCAAAAAGATAAGATAAGTGGATTACCCTAGAAAATATCACGGCAGTGGATAACCAGAAAGTCCCGGAAACTAGCCACGTTATACCTAAGGAAATTACACTTATGAATATTGTTCTTCTGAGAAGATCCTTAAAAAAGGATAAGAGACTTGAAAGAGGAAGGGGGTATTACGGCATTAATATAAAGATCCGAATTAACAACCCTTAGATACTTGAAACAGGAAGGGCGTATTACGGCTTTAATATAAAGATCCGGATTAACAACCCTTAGATACTTGAAACAGGAAGGGCGTATTACGGCATTCATATAAAGATCCGGATTAACAACCCTTGAGTAAACAGGAAGGGCGTATTACGGCATTAATATAATGATCCGGATTATCAACCCATGAGTTACTTGAAACAGGAAGGGCGTATTACGGCATTCATATAAAGATCCGGATTAACAACCCTTGAGTTACTTGATTATTGACCCAGGATGAGATAATGAGAAGAACTATAATTGAGGCTTTATAATTATGGGGTCCTGGTAGAGCTGGGCGTCCCAAGATATCACTTCACCCTAAACTAGTGACTATGGAACAGCCTACTCTGGAGCGAGGGTACAGCATTAAACAGATCCGGATTCTTCCCTACACTCCATAAGACTTACTACACGACTGCCACATGTAATTACAGGTAAGCCTTATGACACTTGGAACCTAATAACCTACATCTGTCACTCTTACTGTACGATAATACCAATATATGCACACACATATGAAGGAACTTTAAACCACCATAAAGCAATTGTGAACAGAAGTGAGTGGGAGGAATAATTAACAAGGAGTAACAAGGGGGAAAGAAACATGGCACTTAATGTTGGGATTTAGGATATAGTTAAAAGTCTACCCAGATCCCAACAGGCAACAACAATAAAACAACAAAGACAATCGGACTATAAAAGGGTAAACAAAGGATGCGAGTTTTTGTTGTGTATAATAAAGTACCATAAATTCCTTAACAAAATATTCAGCTTTCTATAATTTACCCTTAACCATACTTAACCTAAACATTAACAATATATACATATTTATACAACATACAACAATTTTGAAGCAAGTGGACGCGGGGAGGCAATATAGGATAACAAATACTTAAGTGCGGAGCTGAGATGGCTGACGAGTATGGCTGAGTATTGTAGAAGACGGTAGGTAGTCACTGCGCCGTAGGTCTCGAGGATAGGTGATCCTGTGGTCACTTCCCAGAGTGAACTGAACTTTCTTCGATCTGGATCTGATGAAGAAGACTTGGAGGAGGTGACGCAACAACCAGGATATGGAGAAGGGAAACCCCGGAGTGGTAACTAAGACTAGTCATACTCGGGTTTCGTCCCTAGATGGCGTTGCTCGTGGTGCTGGGTAGGTAGATCAGGACAATAGATGGCGTGGTTCGTAGTGCTGGGTAGGTAGATCATGACAATTGATGGCGTGGTTCGCAACACTAGCTTCTCCAGGATCTTACTCAAGGCTGGGAGGACTGATATGGGGCGGTAATTCTTGAAAAGACCTTTACCCCAAGATTTTTTATGTGCTGGACGAACTTTAGCAACTTTCAGTTTATCTGAAATAACACCAATCGAAAAGGAGGAGTTAAAAATGTGGAAGACAACAAGTAGTAATAGGTGGGCTAATTTCTTAATGATGCTCATTGATATATTCTTGTCGTGTGCTGCTACATCTTTACACATTTTTATGATGGTCAATAATTCATCTGCCGTGACAGGGGATAAGAACAACTCTTTCAGCTGTGTTTTGCAGGTAGGCTCTAAATTCCCCATGGTGATTGGGGATGCTCTCTGCAAGATTTTTGCCAACATTGATGAAATAATTATTAAAGTGGTTGGTAATGAGGGAGGGTTCCGTTACAACTGTATCATCTAAATATATATATATATATATATATATATATATATATATATATATATATATATATATATATATATATATATATATATATATATATATATATTTATATATATATATATATTTCATGTAAATCCACAATGAAACCGTGGATAGGATAAATCTTGATAAAATCACACGGGAAAATGAAAACAACGGAGCACCTAGGTGCTCCGTTGTTTCCATTTTCCCGTGTGATTTTATCAAGATATATATATATAAAACAAAGAATAATGTCTGTGTGTTTGTGTGTGTGTGTTTGTCTGCACTAGAATCTCGGAAGCTACTTTACTGATCTGTAGTGATGATGGATGGTATTATATGTAGTGATGATGGATGGTGTTATATGTAGTGATGATGGATGATGATGTTAAAAGTAGTGATGATGCATGGTGTTATATGTAGTGATGATGGGTGATGTTATATTTAGTGATGATGGATGATGTCATATATATAGTGATGATGGATGATGTTTTATGTAGTGATGATTGGTGGCGTTATATGTAATGATGATCTATGTCTATAAAAAACAAAGAAGTCTGTCTGCTTGTCTGTGTGTCCGCACGAGAATCTCGGAAACTACTTTACCGATCTGTAGTGATGATGGATGGTGTTATATGTAGTGATAATGGATGATGTTATATGTAGTGATGATGAATGGTGTTATATGTAATGATGATGGATGGTGGCATATGTAGTGGTGGTGGTGACGGTGGTAGTGACAGTGGTAGTGGTGGTGATGGTGATAGTGGCATGTTTGTGGTGATAGTGGTGGTAGCAGAGACCGGTTGATAGTAGTGGTAATGATGGTGGTGAAAATGATGATGGTGGTAGTAGTGGTGGTAGTGATGGTGGTGGTAGTAGTGATGGTATGTGTGATGATGGATTTTGTTATATGTAGTGATGATTAGACAATAAAATAATAACAGTTTAATGCTAAAAAAATTTACTTTGCGGTACCATTGTAGTGAAAAACATGGTGGAACTTACATACACCTTTAATGAACTATTGATGGAAGAAGAAGTTTTAGGGATTGAACAGTGAGACAACGTGGAGCCTCCCGGGAGGGTGGCGCCCTACCGTGGCCTGGCCCATGAGCCGCCAGGAGGGCGGCATTTCTGCAATGTCTATTTATCTATATAAAACAAAGAAGTATGTCTGTTTGTGTGTGTGTGTTTGTTTGTGTGTGTGTCTGCACGCGAATCTCTGAAAATGCTTTACCGATCTGTAGTAATGATGGATAGTGTTATATGTAGTGATGATGATGGATGGTGTTATATGTAGTGATGATGGATGATGTTATATATATTGAAGATGGGTGGTGTTATACGTAGTGATGATGGATGGTGTTATATGTAGTGATGATGGGTGGTGTTATATGTAGTGATGATGGATGGTGTTATATGTAGTGATGATGGGTGGTGTTATATGTAGTGATGATTACACAATCCATCTATATAAACCAAAGAAGTCTGTCTGTTTGTGTGTGTGTGTGTATCCGCTCGTGAATGTCGGAAACTACTTTACCGATCTGCAGTGATGATGGATGGTGTTATATGTAGTGATGATGGATGTTGTTTTATGTAGTGATGATGGATGGTGTTATATGTAGTGATGATGGATGGTGTTATATGTAGGGATGATGGATGATATTATACGTAGTGATGATGGATATTGTTATATGTAGCGATGATGGGTGGTCTTATATGTAGTGATGATTAGACAATAAAATAATAACAGTTTAATAATAAAAAATATACTTTGCTGTACCGTTGTAGTGAAAAACATGGTGGAACTTACATACACCGTTAATGACCTATTGATGGAAGAAGAAGTTTTGGGGACTGAACAGTGAGACAATGTGGATCCTCCAGGAGGGTGGCGTTCTACCAATGCCGATGTAATGGGCCTTGTTTCATTAACAGAAAGATTATATAAATGTGTTAATTACATTTGATTTATAAACTGATTCTTCCCCTGTAACTTTCCACTAGCTATGAGGTGACATGTTCAGTGCACGTGATAAGGTGTGTCCACGGGAAGCTGCGTCATATTATGCTGAGTTAAGACATTAAGTAGCCGGCTCTCTGGCCACCTAAAGCGGGCAGTAGTTTGATATCCTAGACTAGAGGACGTGATTAAACGGTCTATTTACATAGCCGCCGTCCTCTCCCTTCACGCTCATAAATAGTGGAAGTTACGATTGATATACACTCAGGAATTATATAAACATTAAGTTTTTTAATAAAAGTAGAAACTATAATTGGGTTTCGTTACTAAAGCCCAATATAATATAAGTGTACCAGCCTGGTTAACTTTGAATTAACCAGCTAGTTCATTTAGCGGATGAGCCGCCTGGAGGGCGGCGATTCTACTAGTTTATCATAAAAGCTGAGTGGGGGAGCCGTAGGTTGAGTGTTCCTGTTCTAATTAAATTGATGATACTCCGGTGTGCTTACTGTTGATTGATGCTAACTGCAGCTTATTTGTATAATAGCTACGACTGCCATTTCTAAGTGCTTAAGTTGCTCTATTTCTGATGCTTCGGTAAGCATCCCCGAAAGCTATGGGCGAAAGGAGTTGAATTTCCCGACACGTTGAACACGGTCAAACTTGACTTCAGTAAGTTTAAAATGTTCACTCAGCAGGTGTGAAATTTTTGGCTGGGATGATTCCCAGTTTTCGTGGGGATCCTTGTGGATTCCTACAAGCTTGAGGTTTTTTTCGCCTCCCTTTGTCATCGACATAATTCACCCGATCCGCTGTTGTCGACTGTTCTTTCTTGAGCTTGGAGTTCTCCTCGCTCAGCTGTTGAACTCGGGTCCTGAGTGATTGTTTCTCTTCAGCTTGAGCGTTCAACTCTGCTTTTAAGTCGCTTATTTCCCCCTGCGAGAATTCCAAGCTTGTTAGAACTCCATTCAGCTTGGTAGTGAGAGGGCGGTCAACTTCTTCTAGTTTTCCGATGGTCTCCTTATTCATATGTTGTATGATGTCCTGAATGAGAGTCCGTTGGGCTTTCATTATCACATCAGCCACCTGTTATTTCGTTAGCTTTGCATTTATGGCACTAGCAGCCAACTAAGACATATCGGAGCTAGTGAGGCGAGTGTAAGCTGGCAGTAGAGAGTCGGTCAAGCTGTGCGGTCAGCTGGGGTGGCTGTCCTGGTGGGACGGTGGGGGAGTGGGATGGTGGGATGGTCAATACTGGATGGGGCTTGCACACATAGCCGGGTAGTCACAAATTCACCAGTCTGATTTTCTAGAAGTCAGGCAGGTGGCAGAATATTGGTACTACTAGTATTCAATCATCAGTATAAAATAGCTATATTATATACATTGACTACTACTCTACTTCATAATACAGTCATAAATATTAAAAATCCATACATGAAAACCATACTATTTAGATAGATTTTCCATATTTACAGGTACAGCTGCGGAATAATATACCGTCTTACGTTGCTGTGACCAGTGGTGACATGTGTCATCTTTCGTAGAAGTAAACAGGGCACGTCGTTAACTATTATGAAGGAACAGGGTTTGGATTGTAGCAAGTTTTCGTCCAAATAGCATCCTCACTACAATCCAAGAAAGGTTCATTGATGCCCTGTTTACAATTGGTTGAGTTGCCGGATATTTCCACAAAACAATGCAACGTTGGGCAGAATATTATCCCCCAACTGTACATGATAGTATATGTGGTAGTCTAAATGGCTCTAATGACAAAGATCTAACCTGTCATTTACATGTTCTGCACATAGACATAATCACCTAAAGGTGTACACGGCATCTGAACTCTTGAACAACCACAACGGGTTGTACATCCTTTCTGACACCTTCATTTACAAGCTCCCTACAACCCTTAGAAGCCTCTGGTCTCCTCACAGCATCCTCTTTCACCCACCCCTACTCCGATGCCAAAGGTGTGTCAATATCTGCCACCAAAGTCTGTCCTCGCATGTGTCCAGCTTGAAAGCAGGCTCTCTTCATATGCTGAGTGGGGGCATCCTTGGTTGGAGGCAGCATTTTCATGGAAGTCCTTCCTTTCCTTGTACAAAGATCTCTTCTGCAGTCATGCACATTTAACATACAGCTTGTCCTGTCATACAGAATGACAACAAACCTCTCGAACAAAGCATGAACATTGGCTCATAAGCCATTGCGGGGTGATGATATTGCTAGAAATGCAGATGTAATTTCAGGAATGACCTTCCATACATCCCAGACTGATATTTTACCCTTTCCACAGAAACCTGACACTGTCACAACCTGTGAAGGCATGAAATCCGAGTAGGGATTGAGCTTTTTGACTTCCAATGGTACCAACAATTCCATGTTTTTGTATGCAGAGGAAGGTCTTTCCTGTCCCATATGCAATCCATAGCATATCAACACTAAGCCTTTCAAAAATTGCAATTGTTATAATACACACATCGATATCCACAGTTCTAATTATAATCTTCCTGTTGCGTTTGCTGGCGGCATCAGCTTCATGCACAACCATTTTTGAGTCTGCTTATTCATGCCTGCAGGGAGACACATTGCTAGGGTCTGCATCTTCGACCTCAGAACATTTTCATAATCAGTCATACACAGCTCTGCTTCAGCCCTCATACACATACTCACAGCTTGTTTGCCAAGAATGTCAAATAGTTCTTTCTTATTGTTCTTATCTTGCAAAAACTGACTCCAATCCTGTGGCACCTCTGTTGTACCTGTCACATGTCGTCTTACACCACTTACTTTTTTCTGACGAGCGGCTGATTTCAAGTTGTCACTGATATAGACAACCCAGACTAAATCGACAACGGGGGAACTTTCTCTTGTTGCCTTTTTTATGTATGGAACAAAAATATCTTTGGTATAATCATTGAACGTTTTTGCTCCACTAGGCATTCGAAAACGAACTAATGTTGTTCCATCTAATATACTTGTCTGTCACTGGGTTTGTGTGACTCTCAAGACACCGGAGTAAATCAGACTTGTTTTTTGCAAAACCTAATGTTACCATGATCTGAGACTGATGGTGTATAGACATGATTCTCATGAATAAAGAAGTCCTCAAAGTTGATAGCTCGTGATTGACAAGACACATAAAGATGCGCCAATAGGTCACAGTCATCCTGGAATGCAGTCACCTGCAGTGGTGAACTTTTTTTGGATTTGGGAATACGCAGACTGAACAGCGCGAGGTTGTTTTGGGGGATAATCTCAGAGACTAGTTTTGATCTGCAAATGAGACTATCCTGACAAATTTCTGAGTATTCTCTTTGGCCCACCTCTTCAACAGTTCTTACAGACTGAATTACTTGACTGTCTACAATGTCTCTTGTATCTATTACTAACAGATCAGGACTGTCCTCATGAAAAGGGTTACCCATTTTTTTTATTGTTGTTACAAGAGAAGACAGCTGAGTGCAAAATGTTTCCTTCACAGAGTGAGTCTGTTGATGGTGATGGAGGTTTTCCTTGTTTAGGTCTCTTTGAAGGTTACCTTCGAACTCCTCAAAGATAAGGACTAGCTCAGGCCAATCACTCCACCACTGACTTTCACATGTCCAATATTCTGGTCCTCCCATTGGTCAAAAGCAATGCCAGACGAGATATTTTTTGTTTTGTGGATGACAAATCATCCACTATGAAACTCTGGAGCCAAAGCAAGATGATTTTCCTGTAGGTAGGACAGGTCCCGAATATGAATTGGTAACCACCTGGCATAATGGTTTTGGTGTAGTGTAAAAAAACATGGAGCAAGCATGGAAACGGACTCTATGTACAAATCAAAGAGACCATCGCTATGTGCCCTCAAGAAAATTTAAATTGTCAATTGCAATTTCAATGTGAGGTTACAGTAGCAGAATTGGGGACATTCTTCACATTTTTTCCCCAGTCATGGATTGTAAGTTCCCTTTCATCTTGTGAGATGTTCTGTACACAAGCTTTGTAGGCTTTGTGCTTGAGGACAAATAAGGCGGCAGCGTCTTGGTGGGCATGTTTTGCTTTGGTTAGGTGGGTGACCTTCATAAATGATTCAGCAATCCCAGGTTCCAGCAGCTCTGAATGTAGCCATTTCAATATGAAACCCACCCAGCATGATAAGATACTTTTCGTCCCAAATTTTTGTGGCCAACACCTTTGCACTTGTTTTGCAGTAGCAAACAGTGGCTATTCCACAGTAATGACCGGGGTCTGTCTATGGTTCAGATGATTATCTGCTTTCTTCACAATTTTCATCCAATGCTTGATCATTGTTACAGAATTGGAGCTCTCAGAAAAGCGTGGATGTATAGCATAATACATTTGATGTTTTGTTTTTCAACTTTTTTCCTGTTTTGGTAATTAATGAAAAAAAAATATTGCTCAGATCATTTTATCATCAATAAATGTTATGAAAAACATCTTCTTATGAGTCAATACCTAAAAACAGAGTGAAATAATATTAAGTACCTGTCGGTGGAGCCACCTGCTACCAGGTAGCAGTAGCAGAGTGCTTCCACCCAACAAAATACTTGTGTGGTTAATATGTATGTGTGTGCCATATACGATACTTGTAAAAAAGGTACAAAAACATTTCATTATCCGACCAGACTACTGCCCTAGCATACTTCTGTATGCTGGCTGACTTCATTTGTTGCGATCTACTCACCAGGCCTCTAAGGATTTCCAATCCCTAAGTTAAGTATAACGTGCATCCTAGGTTTACAAGGCGCTTTCTTTAACCGAAGTAAGTAATATGATAATTTGAGTAACATCACGAGTTTATGTGTGTGAAACATAGTGATTGCCGGTTGAGTTAGTCTTGGCATTAATTTATTAAGTTATGGATTATGTTTTCGAATATGTTACTTGTGCTGCCATAATTTGTGCCTTGTTTAACATCAGTGATATTATGTTATGCTGTACCAATAAATTATTTATGTTTTTTCTATGCTTACTGATAGTTGTTTGTTTTGTTGTTTCACAAATGCCCTGAATTTACTATATACAGTAGTTTGTTGTTAAAGGTAAATTGTGGTATGGTTTTGACTACCCTCCACATTACCAGACACCTGTCAACCACTTTAATTCTTTAGCTATTTTGAAGTTTAATTATTGTTAATATTTTCAAATAAAAGTAATGAAAGGGTTTAATGAAGAAGGTTACATGAAAATTTGCAGGCTGATAATTTGTAATAAAAGGTAAGAGTTTGGGTACTACTGGTATATATATATGTTAGTGCATGGTATACTTATTCCTACATTTATTATCGTCCACTTTCATCCTCTCTCCCCCCTCTCCCTCAAGCCCTGTGAAGGAGAGGGAGTAACCACCGACCACAAACCAACCGTTACCCCTCACAAACATTTCAATCCTCCCTCCCTTCCTTCCTCTTCCACAACTCCTCTCCTCCCCCTTCATTCTGGACACGAAAGAAAAAAATGAAGAAAAGAGAAACAAAGAAATAAAAGATACAGAGAAAGTAGAGTTAAATGAAGTGCATGATAATGGTGGTTGTGATGATGGTGGTTTTGAAGGTGGTGGTTGTGAATGTGGTTGCTGTGATGGTGATTGTACCGCTGATGGTGATTGAACTGGTGATGGTGATGGTGGTTGTGTTAGTGGTGGTTGTAGTGGCGATGATGACGGTTGCGGTAATCGTTGTTGTGAAATTGGTGATTTTGGTGGCAGTGATGATGATGATGAGGATGGTGTTGGTGGTGGCTGCACTGGTGGTGGTTAGTGATGAGCGTGGTTGTAGTGGTGATGATAGTGGTTATGGTTAGTAATTTTGGTAGTAGTAGTAGTAGTAGTAAGGATGATGTTTGTGGTGGTGGTGATAGTGGTTACAGGGATAGTGTTGATTGTGGTGATGGTAATGAGAGTGGTTATAGTAAAGGGATGGGGCTGCGTGATTGTGGTGAAGAAGCATGGTGAACAACCCTCTGTCTACACAAACACACCACCTTGTTTTATTTTTCAATGTATTACTTTTACATCTCATTTTTGTTTATTTATTTCCCAGTCAATAACTCTCAGTCTCACTTTCTGAGGGTTATTATCAATTTACTACTGTGTACCTCAATATCTTTTTATCATCAATTTTCCATTACTTCCTAAATTTGATAATAATTTTCCTTGTTTCCCTCTCAGGTGCATCACCAGTTTCTCTTTTTCCCTCTCAATTCTATTATCACTTTCCCTCCTTACCTCTTAGTTCCATCACCAGTTTCCCTCCTTCCTTCTCAGTTCCATAAGCAGGTTCCCTCATTCCCTCTCAGTTCCATCACCAGTTTCCCTACTTCCCTTTCAGTTCCATCCCTAGTTCCCCTCTCCCGTTTCTGAATTCCATCACCGAAACAGAAGGCGTAATAGAATCATTGTTGTCTCACCTGGACAGGTATTGGTAGTAGGGTCACGTCCGCCACACAGGTGTTCGTCACAACAACACAAATTACAGTTTGGCTTTGCAGTTGCAACGGCGTGACAATTATTGGACGGCGGGCTGATTGAGGTTAAGAGAAAAATTGCCTCTATTGCTAAATTTTGTGCCTTTGTTGTTAGTTTCCATGCAATTGTTATTCACTGTCATGTCTTTATTGTTAGTTTTTATGGTTTTGTTGTTAGCTGTCATGACCTTTGGTTTAGTTGTAGTGATTTTATTATTAGCTTTTAAGGCTTTGATTTTAGCTGTCATGCCTTTAATGTTAGCTGTCATGGTTTTGATGTTAGTTGTCATGCTATTAATATTAGCTGTCATGACTTTGATGTTAGCTGTCATGACTTTAAAATTAGCTCTCATGACTTTAATATTAGCTGTCATGCCGTTATTTTTAGCTTTTATGGCTTTGTTGTTAGCTTTCATGCTTTTCATGTTAATTTTCAAATTACTATTGCAGGTTTTTGTGCCTTTATTGCTAGTTTAATGCATAATTAAGCAATCTTAGTTATATATTGCTATTTTAATGTTTTTTTATAAGTTGTATGTCTGTTTTGCTGCTTTTCAAATATAATTTTAGAAGTAGGGTGGCAGAGTAGATAAAATATTCTCCCAATATCCCCAGGGTTGCTGGTTCACGCTAAAGCGTGAGGCCTCCGATTGACCAGCCATCTAGATTCTATAGTCTATACCAGGGGTTCTCAACCAGGGGGGAATTCCCCCCATGGGGGGAATTCAGGTTTTCAGGGGGGGGGGGGGGTAAACTGATTCTGGAGCAAGAGATAAGTTCGATGAGAAATCAATCACAGAATTTTGGCCCTTGATGTGCTATTCCTACCCAAAAGTGGCAGAAAGAGCTATCCGTGCATTGCTTCCGTTTGTGTAGGACATATCTTTGTGAGTCAGGCTTTTCAACTCTGTTGCAAATTAAAACGAAGAAACGTAGTAGATTAGAGGTAGAAAATGACCTGCGTTGTACCCTTTCAAGCACTCCTCCGCGTATCCCAGAATTGGCGAAGAAAAAACAATCACAGGTTTCTCATTGACTGTAATCTTCATCTGAATAAAATTAATTACAAATTTACAATATCCTGGTATTCTATTGAACTTTTTGTTTATTGCATTATGCTTCAGTTTGGTCTGTTAAGTAATTCATTATAAATATAAAAAAAAACTATTTTACTTTTATTCAAGTTTTATAAATCCATCAACATTTTCAATTGGCATTTAATTTGTAAAACTCCACTATAAAAATAATCCATGTAAAATTGTAAATGTACTAATATGGAAAAATAAAGGATTTTCAGTATTATATGCATATTATTTGGAATGCACTTTTTGAGGCAGACAATCTTGGAAAGGAGGGGGGAATGACATCCTGACATATGGTGAAAGGGGTGCATGGGGCAAACAAGGTTGAGAACCACTGGTCTATACCTTTCCACGCTAACCTGCCCAGTAAGCCTCACTTCTATAAAAATAGCTGATTGGTTCATAAAAAAAATGTTCGTGCAGCTGTCCATTTATTCGAACTAAGTATGTTCAAAATTGGTAAGCAGACATGTTATTCTCTAAAATAATGTTACATAACTAGATTATCAAAATGAAAAATAATTTCAAGGCATTAGCACTTCAGCGAGGATGTTAGAAATTTTTAAATATTTGTCATAATAGGTCGAAGTCAAAGATGAAATTCGCTTTCGAATGAAGTCTTTTCATATTTTTTTCTTTTTACCAAACATAAAGCAAACATAAATAAAAAAAAAATGGACAATAGATAATGAACTACAGTTTGCACGGCTGTATATATATCCCAAATCGTTAATTTTATATAGCTGATAAAACTCGATATAAATTAGTGCTTATATACGCGCAGTCGGGAGGGGGGGGGGGGGGGGGGGGTAAACGATCAGGGAAACAGCCACTGGTACAACAGCTAGCAGACGTCAACTCTCAACTGTGGTACTTGACCAACAAAAACATTTCTTACACACATGAGCAGATTATTCAACACTTTATCCACTAAAACGGCATTCCCTCTCTTAAATACTGCGTTGTAACAAGATTTAAGTAATCGTATATGATACGAAGTATTAAGAAGCGATGAATAAGGTTTAACATATTCATCCTCTGCCATCAAGAAATTTGGTGCAAATGAACAAAAATCTCGGCCAATGATGGACGAATCAAGGGTTCAGTTGATCTGTCACTATCATCTGATAATCCGTCGATCTGGTCGCAAAGTCCAGTGGCTGTTCCCCTGAGCGTTATACCTCTCCCAGACTATGCATATATAAGCCTGTATTTATATCGAGCTTTATTTGTTATATATATGGTTTGGGATATATCCAACCATACAAACAGTAGTTCATTTACCTATTGTGCTATATTTTGGGAATCCTTTATTTTTTTTTGCTCTATGTTTGGTACAAAACAAAGAAAAATGACAAGACATCATTTGAAAGCGAATTTCATCTTTCACTTTGATCTTTTAAGATGAATATTTAAAATTTTCTAACATCTTCTCTGAAGTGCTAATGCCTTGAAATTACTTGCATTTTGATAGTCCAGATATTTAACATTATCTTAGAGAATAAAAGGTCTGCTTACAAATTGTGAACACACTTAGTTTTAATAAATGGACAGCTACACAAACATCTTCTATGAACCAATCAGCAGATTTGTAGCTACAGACGACGGGCTGTGGCTTATGGGCCAGGTTGGCGTGGAAATAAATCCCTTGCCAGCCTAATCAGGATCTTATAAAAGGAAAGTCAAGAACCATTGGGTTTCCAAGGGATAACAAACAACCGTTAGAGATTGACATCTCTTTACTACGAAAATACTCACAATAATTGACACCACTCACATAAATATCAAATAAAAAATTATGGGAGTCAAACAATTACGGGAGTCAAACAATTACGGGAGTCAAACAATTTACAGATATTTCCTACGACTGCAGCCCAGTGGAATGTTCCGTTGACACGTGGTCGGCTGTCAGGGGGAAGGTCCTGGGCAGCTTCCTCACTTGGCTCCGGCGTTGGTGGGCGATGTCTTGCCACACAGGAGAGACGCCAGGGCACGGAAGGTGGACAGGGCGTGGAGGAAGTGGCGATGACGTGGCAGCCGCGGTAGTAGCTGGAGCAGGTGTCAGGAGTTTGACAGCCGAATAGTGAAAGTGAGGAATCAGCCCACGAGCCCCTGGAGCTTCAGATGAACACCCAACCAGGATTTGAACGAACAGCGGGGTACAAGTACAGTTGTGTTGACGGCTGGGTAGTGTCTGAAGTGTAACGAAGCAGCAGCGACCTTTTCACCTCCGTCTACCCCCGTAGTGGGGGCCGCGAACAAGCAAACGAGCGGAGGACAACCATTCCGCTCGTTACCGCCCTTACACAGCTCCCCCCCCCCCCAAAAAAAAATCTACTGTAAGGTAGATTAAACTTAGGATTAGTACAAAAAAACATATAACAATCCTACAACAAATGGTTAAATATACAGAGGAAAATAAGGAATAGAGAAATTGTCAAATTAAAAAGAATTAGTGTACTTTATATCCAAATATCGTAAGGCCATATCAAGGAACTGCACGAGGGATCCACTTCAGCCCAAGTTTAAGCTTGGGCCTATTGCCAGTCGTAGAGGATTCTTCTATCTCGTCAGGTGTTATCCGTAACTGGCAACCGAGATCATCAGAGTCCGGCGCCTGAATTTCACAGGAACTCATGCAGGGTAGTGCCTCGACTGACTCCAGCTTGGGAACGTCGTCAAGGACATTAGCAAAATTAATGTGGGCTCTGCAATTATATTTCCTTAACAAATTAGCTCGATTTAATTTAGGCTTCTTAGAGGAAGGGGGTGAGAACGGTCCAACAAAATCTATGGCTACCACAGAAAATGGCTCTGTAATGATTGGTAAGGGTTTAAGAGGAACAGGACGGACTCTACCCTTGGCGGACATACGCTGGCACTGACCACAACCCCTACAAAAGGCTCTAATACCCTCTCCCATACCTGGCCAGTAAAACTGATTAGCAACCTTCATACAAGTCTTTCTACAAGAACAGTGTCCTGCTAGAGGGCTCTCGTGAGCTACAGAGAGAATATTACTACGACAACCAGCAGGGACAACAAGTAAAAACCGACCTACTTTGGCTGGTTGCTTGGATGACACACAAGACCTATGTAAAAGACCATTAATACAAAATAAACTTGTAAACAGACCCATCTCTAGCCTCATCCTCCTCCCCGGAAGTCACCTTCTCCCTCACCCGCGTCAGAGTGGTACACGAGGCTTGAAGCTTGGTGAACTCCTTGGGCGTCGCAGTCAGTGGCACTATTTTCGGCAGAACCAGGGGATGCAGTCGTTTCACATTCGCCGACCTTGTCTCCACAGCTTGGACCTTTGCTGGAGGTGAGGTGGCGTGTGAGGGTGGCGAGGCGACGTTGGCAGGTGGCTAGGAGACTGGCGCTGGTGGCGAGGAGAGTTTTAAAGGTTCCGGGTCGTTAGGGTCACGAACTCCGGGAACATTGCCAATGAGAATACTAGCGAATTTAATGGGCGCTCTTACCAGATTAGACCAACCAATGAAATACAGGCAACGCAGGTAGCACCTAACAACAAGGAACTGGTCAACACAACCTAAATAATCGGCGACACTAACCTTCGAGCAGCTGGAGACGTCAGCGTTAGGCAGGGCTTCCTCAGAAACAATAATGCATGAGCAACCGGTATCCCTGATGATAGTAAATGCCCAAGACTCATTTATTGTTCCGCCGACACAATAATGGGGGTAGCTCCTGTCTTCCAAACAGAATCCGACCTTGTAGCTGGGCTGATGAATGTCGGTAGATTTGAAGGCACGGGGAATCCTGGGACAGCGAGAACGAATGTGCCCTTCTCCGCAGTTGTGGCACTACACGGCCGGTGAACTACTCCTCTCTACTCCTGTGAATGGTTCCTCGGAGGACGGAGGCTTCGTGTTCTTCACTGGAGGAGTGGGAGACTCGGGGTAGGCGTAGAGAGCGGAATCCCTGTTGTCAGCAAGTTCTACAGCTTCTGTGTTCCTGGCCTGTGTCAAATAGACCAGGAGTCAAACAAAGTACAGATATTTCCTACGACTGCAGCGGTGGTCCCTCTCAGAGGAAAGGTCCAGGGCAGCTTCCTCACTTGGCGCCGGCGTTGGTGGGCGATGTCATGCCACACAGGAGAGACCCCGGGCACGGACGGTGAATAGGGCGTGGAGGAAGTGGCGATGACGTGGCAGCCGCGGTAGTAGCTGGAGCAGGTGTCAGGAGTTTGACAGTTGAATAGTGAAAGTCTAGGGAATCAGCCCACGAGCCCCAGGATCTTCAGATGAGCACCCAACCAGAATTTGAACGAACTGTGGGATGCAAGTACAGCTGTGTTGACTGCTGGGTAGTGTCTGATGGATGACGTAGCAGCAGCCACCTTTTCACCTCCGTCTACCCCCCTAGTGGGGGCTGAGAACAAACAAACGAGCGGCGGACAACCATCCCACTCGTTACCGCCCTAACAGAAACTATCAGCTGTTAACCCGTCGATCTGGTCGCAAAGTCCAGTGGCTGTTCCCCTGAGCGTTTTACATCTCCCCATATAACCATACAAACAGTAGTTCATTTACCATTGTGCTATATTTTTGGAATCCTTTGTTTTTTTCCTGTATGTTTGGTAGAAAACAAAGAAATATGATAAGACTTCATTTGAAAGCGAATTTCATCTTTGATTTCGACCTTTTATGATAATTATATAAAATTTTCTAACATCTTCTCTGAAGTGCTAATGCCTTGAAATCATTTGCATTTTGATAGTCCAGATATTTAACATTATTTTAGAGAATAAATGGTCTGCGTACCAATTGTGAACATATTTAGTTTGAATAAATGAACACTGAAGGGTCCAAGTGTTCCCTGAAGAATGACGTGATAGGTAGGGAAACACTGGGTAACACTGAAGTCCGTTTATTCGGATAGGAGAAATACAAGTGGTGACTAGCTTGTGCCATGCACTGCTCACACAGTCAGACTGAGACTGCCTTGCCATATGGCAGCCTCGGGGCAATGTTGCCACATAACACGTGCAGTGTTGCCACGTGATTATATATACAAATGCTACTCGGCACAGTAGCTTATATACAGGGTTGCTACTCGGCACAGTAGCTTATATACAGGGTTGCTACTCGGCACAGTAGCTTAGATACATAACCTACATCTCCCTCCCCCCTCACGCTCATAGTCTTTGTCTTGAGCGGACTTCTTAGTCCTAAGTCGCTCCGAGCGTCGAGATGCACTGTGGGGCGGATCCTCGTGAGGTGTAGGAGACTCGTCCTCGGTCAGAGGGCCAGCAGCAGGGGGTGGGATTGGCCGGAGGAAGCGGTGATTCCTCCACCAGACACGGCCGCTCGGCATCCTGACCTTGTAGTCCCGCGACCGGCCGACGCCCATCACTATGCCAACCTTGTCCCAACGTGTCGTCGTCGGGTCCTGGACGCGGACAAGGGCACCAATCTCCACTGGCTGAAGAGGGCGGGCACGGTCGTCATACCGAGCCTTGGCGTCCTGGGCACGTGAAGCGGCGTGGCGGTCGCAGCTCTTTGCTTTGGTTTGCCAGTTCTTCGCAAAGTCCTTGGCGTGTGTAGGAACGCAAGAGCGGAGAGGGTGACAGACAGGATGTGGGCAGGGGAGCGTCCTGTGTGAGTGGGAGTGGCCGCGGGTTCTGGGCAGCTCTATGCCGCAGCGCCAGGCGCGTCACTCATTGATTCACGCACCCTGCTGGCGGTGTACCGAGCAGCTGGGATCTGCTCGGGAAAGTCTCTGGGTACCACGCCTAACTCCTTGCAGTGCTCCCACGACAACAAGGGTGTAGCGAGAGTAGGCTGCACGTCGATCCATCCATGACACGACCTGTCGCCGTAGGTGATCTCTGCTTGAAAGGAGCCCATAGCGTCTGGCATCTGGGAACCGTCCGCATTGTAGTACTGCAGCTGCGGCGGTGGTCCCAGGTCGCGTTTGGTGAGGCCCAGTTTCTGGAGGTGCTTCAACCCAATCACCGTAGTATCAGCGCCGGTGTCCGGTATCACCTCGATGTGACCCGACACATCACCGTGTGTGACGGCGACGCGGATGGTAGGGGAAGGGGTAGCCCTGGGGCGTGTGGTCGAGTCCACCCTCCTGATGTGACTCAGCTGCTGCTTGGGGCTGTGTAGGCCATCTGAAGGGGGATGCATGCGAACCACCCCGAGGGAAGTGCGCTGCTTTCCTCCTCGTCTCGGGCTTTTGGGCTTGGGTTGCCGGCAGCACTTGTCGTAGTGTCCATAACGACCGCAGGCCTGACACTTGCGGCCTCGTGCAGGGCACCTGTCTGTGTTAGACCAGTGGCCCTTACGGTCTCATCCACGACACAGTGCGTCGGCGGCCGGGCATGTCTTGGGGCTGTGCTGCTTTCCACAGCTGCCACAGGGAGCACTAGGCGGAGGCGTGGAAGAACGTGTGGCAGTCTTCGCGTTGTTGGCCGCCTTCTTACCCTTCTTGTACTGAGAGATTGCTCTCACAGCAGGAGGGGCCCGTAAGGCAGAGGTGGCGGACTTGGTGGCCTCGTATGACCGACATTCAGTCACTACCACCTGGAGTGTGGAGGAAGCGTCCAGGGGGATGAGTCGCTGCACCAACTCTTCCTGCCTGACACCTGTCAAGATCCCGTGCTTGATCCAGGCTTCCTCACATTCCCGGCTGTGCGCCTTGCAGACGTCGATCTCCTCTGACAAACTCTTCAAGCGTACAAAAAAGTCGTCAAAGGATTCGTTCTCCGCCTGCTTGCAGCTGGTGAAGGCGTGGCGACGCAAAGCCTCGTTATTCCGACCTTTAACGTGCTCCTGTAAAAGGTCAAGCACATCCGTCACTGAAGATGTAGAATCGGGAGGCACTTGCAACGTGTGCTCCAAAACTCTCTGGGTCTCCAGCGACAAACACATCCTCAGTTGGATGAGCTGTTTGTTTGGAGGCATGCTGTCAAGGTCCACCATCGTGGAGTTATCTGTCCAACGCCGCCTCCACTCACGAAAAAGCTGAAACGTGACATCTGGTGAGAGGGCGGGTGGGGGTTGAACAGATGCCTTGGGAGCTGTTGGAGTAGCAAGAGTATCTGGAGGACGCTGGTGTGGTGGAGGAGGGAGGGTGGGTTAGCGCCAGGGTCGCCAATAGTGCATCAAAACGCGACTTTTCCTCCTCTCTTCGTGTCTCCTCCCTCTGAAGTTCCATCTCTCTACGTCGCTCGTCCCGGTCGTCCATCCACCTCAGAATTGTGGCAATGTCCGTTACTGGAGGTGGAGGACGAGAGCCTGCGCCCAGTGGAGGGGAAGGTGGTGGGGAGTCGTGTTTCCCATCTTGACGTTGTCCCTTCTTACCGCCCATCTTAGTGTGTGCGTGGGCTGCACTGTTTGGTATATGAAGTGGCGCCTCAACAGCTCGAACCACATATATATGACATAAACAGCGCAGAAATAACGCATAGAGTCCACTGTTCTGTCCGTGAGTGAGTGCGTGCGTGCGTGTGTGTGTGTGTGTCTGAGAGAGCACTTCGTGGTGGCCTTAATGCGGGTGGCTAGAGCCGCCGCGGGGGTGAGACCGTCAGTGTCTCCCCGGATGTCATACGAGAAGGGTGTACGCCTGCGTGCTCCATGGGTACCACAAAAAACAGGCCAATGCTCAACTCTCAGCTCTAGACGCACTAATACACTGACACTAACACTGCCACCGTCACTAGAACGCACTGTGACGGCGCAACACTGCATGTTGCAGCGAAACACAACACAACACACTAGTCGACGCGCACATCGCCGGCAGATGTAACCGTCGGCATTGTTCACACACTTGTAAGTCCACAGATCCTAGTCACTGCACCATGAAGGTTCCAAGTGTTCCCTGAAGAATGCAGTGATGGGTAGGGAAACACCGGGTAACACTGAAGTCCGTTTATTCGGATAGGAGAAATACAAGTGGTGACTAGCGTGTGCCATGCACGGCTCACACAGTCAGACTGAGACTGCCTTGCCATATGGCAGCCCGGCGCAATGTTGCCACATAACACATGCAGTGTTGCCTTGTGATTATATATATAAATGCTACTCGGCACAGTAGCTAATATACAGGGTTGCTACTCGGCACCTACAAACAGCTACACAAACATTTTCTATGAAGCAGTGGGTGTCACTGCTTCCAGACTGCCACTTGCCGAGGCTGAGCATCTATCATCTGGTGTTGGCCAACACGGCGCAACTGTGACAGTGCGTCCTGAAAGTCCCGGGTTACCCGCTTCACCAACCATCCCACGCAGCTCTGGACCCGAAGTCGTACAGTGACGAGGGATCTTCAGACGGCAGAGATTCCTACGTCACTTCTGACGTCTTGGGGGGAGGTGTGTGATGTCTGCTAGTTGTACGTGTGTGTGTGTGTGTATCAGAATTGTTCCAGTACGAGTTCTGCCCTCTTGTGGTCTGCGCTTGAATGACTTGTGAATGAGTCTCATTCTTCATTGTACTATAGTGATTGAGACAGTTTCCATTCCTTATATGCATTGCAGTAGTTGACTTGTTTCTTCAATAATATGCAGTAGTCATTCTGAATCCTGCCGTCACCTGTACAAGTTCCTAAAAAAATCAATTCTTCAAATGCGTGTTTACTTACCCCCACCATGAGCGAGGAGAAACCTAACACAGGCCAATATCTTTATTAGAAATTACCGGGAAACTACTGGAAAAAATATAATTTATTACTTATAACCTTTTAACACAACAGGGGAAAACAAACAATAGACAACATTGATTTATGCCCAATAGAATTTCCCTAAAGGCATTAGCTACAATAACGGAAAGAAGGCTGTCGTGTTTCAACCCGAGTTTTAAACTAAATGAGTCCTGAAGGACACCCTAGTACAATACTTAATTAATTTTATTGGAATTAGTTAATTTTACCGCCACACCACCCCGTTGAGTACTGTACTGCGGTGTCCCTCGAGGCTCATTTAGTTTAAAACTCGGGTTGAACCACGACGACCCTCTTCAAGGGAAGATGTTGTTTGATAATACGGGCGTAAGGCTTTTGATAAAGTTTGTCATTTTGGTTTAAAATATAAAATATTAAAATTGGTACTCTACGAACACTTGCTAAGAATATTGTGTGACTATTTAGACGAGAGGAGAGCACAAATTCAAATTAGGAACTTTAAAGGAAGTATATTTAATCTCGAGAGTGGAGTACCTAAAGGAGGATGCCTTTCTCCAACACTATATACAACATATGCCTCAGAATTATGCTAGGATGTCCCATGAGCACTAAAGTACTGAATATGAAGAAAGAACTAGGTATACCCAGTGTTAAAGATAGAATAATTGAAGTCAACCTCATGATAGCCCTGAGGCTTCTGCGTGGTGATCCTCATAACATTGTTTCCTTAAAATTGCTAGAATGTATGAACCATGGGACTACTGAGTCTAAATGGATCCAAACTACAGCTACACATATGAAGATGTTTGGACTAGACCACCTGTACAAAGTTGAGACACAACAGCGCTTCCTGCCACCCTGGTGGACAGTTTCCTTCGATATCACAATACCGACGTATCCGCCTAAAAAATTAATTATACAAAGCATTTATCTCCAACACACTACCAAATTGAGAGCTCTTGAACACATACACACTCTACAGACTGATGATAATATCACACAGACCATCTACACTGATGGATCTCTAAACACCGCCTGTGGGAGGGCTGGAAGTGCTATTGTTGTGACTCAACCTGACGGTAATATAATTGAGAAAGGAGTTAGAATTAACAACTGGGCATCCACTCTACAAACTGAATTAGTTGCCATACTCACAGCTATTAAATTCATTGAAACCACTGTTACTGACAGTCTCATCATCACTGACTCTCTATCCTCACTACTTGCCCTTGGCACCCTCGAATCAGGTTGTCACGCTCTTGTCTCTGAAGCCAGACACAAATATGCGTGCCTTGTTGACCGGGGTGTCAGGGTCAAACTGTTGTGGATCCCCTCTCACATAGGCCTCATAAAACATGACAGAGTTGATGCCCTCGCCAAACTCGCGTCTAACAAAGACACCGTTGAATACAATTTAGGTCTGTCAAAAAGAACCCTTAAAACTGTAATTAGGAAAGAACTTATTGATGAGTTTGACGCAAGTAGACAAGTGCAAACAGGCACTAGTCGATCCATAGGTTACCATGATGAGATGTATCAAGTGAAACATGTATGTGGAGCAAGTCACAAGATCACTAGATTACAAGATGTTGTAATCGCTAGATTAAGGTTAGGATATAAGTACCTTTTAGGGACAGGTCCAAGCACACTGTGTGTGAAATGACACAACACTTCATCTCTAATGGCAAGATAGCCGACATATTAAGATTGTATCCACTTTTTTGCACTTAGTAACTATATCAATTCTCATGTACAGAACCAAATACGCAATGTGCTTGAATACCTCTCACGTAAATGTGAATAACAAAGTGTGCGGCCAGACATACTGCCTCAATCGCCTGTACTCACGCATTTGTGAATAAGTTACCCTTTATGTATAGAACTAAACAAATAATGTAAATGAAATACTGTGTAACATTCAGTGCCATAATATCCTGACAACGGGGGTTAATTATTATGACCCTTTGTAAACCCTACTCTGTAATCCTTTTGCGCTACCACTCACAGGATGAGTGTGGGGTGCACAATAAAGTAGCCGCTGTAAGCGGAAAAATAAAAAATCAATGCCTCAGACACGCCTCAACCAATCCCCTTTAGCGAATATAAGAACATAACAACATAAGAAAATAATAAGTCTGCAGTAAGCCAGTTGACCTGTGCATGGCAGCTCCTGTCGAGAGTTGCTAAGCTTGTTCCAATTTGTGAACCAGTTCCATCCTAACCCCCTTGTAAACATAAACTAATCCAATTCATATCCGTTGCTACGATTCCTATCCTGCTCGGATATTATAAGAACTTTATCTATATCTCCTTTATTGATTCCTCTCACGCACTTGAATACTTCTATCATATCTCCCCGCACTCTCCGTCTTTCTAGGGAATGCAAGTTTAGTTTCTTTAACCTATCTTGATATGGAAGGTTTCTAAGTCCTGGAATAATTTTCGTCATTCTTCGCTGCACAGACTCAAGTGAATTGATATCCGTTCTATAATTAGGGCACTAGAACTAAACCGCATAATCGAGGGGCGGCCTGACTAGGGCAAGATGACCTCCGCACTCTTATTACTTACACTTCTAGATATAAAACCTAGTACTCTATTTGCCTTATTTCGAACATTAACGAACTGTTTTCGAGGCCGAAGGTCAGGACTTACGAGTACACCTAAGTGTCTTTCACAAGTCTACTTCTCTCGTTTGATGTTGTTAAGGCTGTATATATTGACAGTATTTGTTCTTCTAATATTAAGTACGTTGCACTTGATGGCGTTGAATTTCATTTGAAAATTTTCTGACCACTCCTGCAGTATATTTAAATCCTCCTGTAGTGCATTTGCATCCTGCCCTGAATTAATCTGCCGCCCTATTTTGGTGTCATCCGCAAACTTGCTTATGTCATTGCTGATCCCAGTATCTAGATCGTTTATGTAGATTATGAACCAAAGTGGGCCCAGTACTGACCCCTGGGGAACCCCACTAGTTACACAGCCCCACTATCTACGCTGACCCTCTGTGTTCTATCGGCGAACCATGATTTTATTCAATTTAAAACGTCTCCTCGATTCCATGAGCCTTAACTTTTCTCAGAAGCCTCTGGTACGGTACTCCGTCAAATACTTTGCTAAAGTCTAAGTAAATAACATCGTAATATTCGTCATTATCTACAACCTCATAAAACTTTTCTAAAAATCGTCAGCGGATTTGATAGATAAGATTTTCACTTTGTAAATCCATGTTGAGAGTCGTAGATTAATTTGTTTTTCTCTAAATGCGAACGGATGCTATTTGCTATAATTGATTCAAGAAATATCCCCACTACCGACGTCAAACTAATCGGCCGGTAATTTGACGCTGCTGCTCTGTCTCCCTTTTTGAATATGGGTACTACATTTGCCTGTCTCCACAAGTCTAGCACAACTCCCGTGTCTAATGATTTTGAAAAATAAATTTGCGAGGGGTCAGGTAATCTGTTCCTTACACTTTTTAAAAAATCGAGGGAAAATTTCATCCGGCCCTTTAATTTATTTATCTTAAGAACATCCTCTTTTCTGATAGTGTTATCCTTTAGTTTCTCTTCTTCATTTCCCCTAAATATCAGTTCTACCTCTGGCGTTTCCTCGTGAATTCTTCTTCGAAAATTGATAACAACTAGCTGTTTAATGTTTTGCTTGTTTCCTCACAATCAATGATCACTTCCCCTCTCTATAACTTTAAAGGCCCCACTATGTCCTTGATCTTTGTCCTATATACCTAGAAAAATCCCTTGGGATTCGCCTTGGATTCTCTTGCTATCCTGAATTTTTTGTCCCTCTTTGTCTTCCTTACATTTTCTTAACATTCCTTGATAGTTCCTTTTACCTATCTCTGAGATGATCCTCCCTTCCCTTTAATTTCTTATAAATTCCTTTCTTTATTCCAATGTCATGTTTAAGTGTTTTGGTCATCCACCTTGGCTCATTCTTATTTGACCTAATTTTTCTGGAGGGGATATTTTGTTCCTGTGCCTTACGTAGTATACTAGTGAATTCAGCATAGTCCCATGAACGACCGGAGGTCGGTGATATTCTGGGGTAGAGGGAAATTGGAGATCCTCTAACCGTTTTATCGTCCACTGTATATCCTTGTCTCGAGATCGACTAGCCTCAGTAGTCTCCACTGGACGCAGCAAAGCGGAACTTCTTAGCGTTCAAAGTTATTCCAAACTTGTCTCACCGCTGCAGAGAGAAATTACATGGGTTAGATGTTCGCGGTAAGAGCAGTCATACGCCGGTCATCAAAGTCCATGGCACATCTCCCAGGGCCTGGTCTCCTCAGCGATTATGCTCGTCCCCTGATGAAACGAGCCCCATAACCGCACCCTTGAATTTGAAACGCCCCCAGGGTGTGATAAGACAAGTGAGATTTTGGTCCTCCTCTGCTATTTCCATCTGAAAGTATCCCATCTTGGCATCCATCGTTGTAAACCATCTTGCTCCAGCACCCATGGAAGCTATGGCGTCGTGAGGCGAGCGGACGGGGTTAGTAGGTTGTAGAACAAACTAGTTAAGCCTAGGGAGGTCGACACACAACCTGTAAGATGGTCGACCTTGGCAATGACGTCCATGGCCAGCAGGTCTTTCAATTGCCCCTTTATTTCCTCCCGCCAGCTGTAAGTGTCGTGATCCCAATATCCTTTATACCTGGGGAGTGAAACCTGCCCCAAGTTATCATCAAATAAAGGAACAAACAGGGAACACGGCAATAATTATCCCCACAAAAACCGACTCAACTGAATGTACTTGAATAAATAAGAATAAGTTGGAGTAAGTGAGTCACAAATGGGAAGATAATTAAATAATTCAATTTATGTTCTTAAAGGAGTACTGTCTCGCAACCATGGAATTTAAGGGAATAAGTGATTGTATATTAAAATAAGAGTGATGCCGGAAGGGTGAAAATATACCGTTAAGGAGTTAGATCAAATGAATACTACTTAACATTAACTATATTAAACACAGACATTACAATATACTGTATTCAGCAATCACAACCAACTGGTTATTTCCTATCAAATAGGAGATTCCTTCACACCAGAATCCCATCCTAGGCCTAACTTAACGTGCCACTAATTACCAGATACCACTAGGGTATTGTAGATGACTGAACCAGGCACGTCTGTACTAGGCAAGTGTCGATGTGGACACTTCCTGCCCATACCACGGTTTTCTAGAGAGAGAGTCTCTGGCCACACAGCATATGGGTGAGGAGCGTCTTAGCTCACATGACCCAGGACAATTGCCAAATAGTCTATAACTCATTAACACTACTCTTGGTTTGACTTAACAGAGTAACACAAATGATGCATATTAATGACATACATAGATATACTGTACAATCAACCTAAATAACTAAGAACAACAATAAGATAATAATAAAAATAACAAGTTATTAATAGTTTGTGTGGAGTGGAGGCGTAAACAGATACCACAAGACATGCGTGTTCCAAAGAGTTACTGGCACATGACATCCTTGGTGAGCTTTATATGCATGGGCCCTCCACTCATTTCCCTGAGAGTTTCCAAAGCACAGAACACTTAAGGAAAAGCAGCGATGAGCACTGCAGCGTGCTGCACCCGCTCAGCTGCTGCGGGGTTCTGTGGATGTGACCACCTAGGCAACACCACCAGCGGGCAGTCAGATGACACTGGGGCCCCCTCGTTCTGCATCTGAAGTTCCTGATTAAGACTTGGCTGGTCGAATCAGTGCCGGGAAGTTATCTGGCAGGATCCCCAGGGCAATGGAGTCAAACCAGCTTAACAGCCCAACTTTCACCTCCTTGATGACGGAATTCATTGTTGTAGTGCACCCGTCCCCCAGCTCTAGGTTCGCCGAGAACGTCTCGAGACAAGTGAGTGGATGTTGCTCTGCAGCACAAAGGTTCATACCACTGGTGGGTTGTAGCATATCCGGACGTATACCAAATGAGCCTGCAACGTCCATCCCCAACACAGTGGCCTCTGCCCCAGAGTCCGGAGTCGACGTGACCGCTTCACTCCCAGCAGGATGAGTTGTGTGAACCCGAACCTTTGGCGCTGGGCGCGACTGAGCACTGTTGAGGTATACGTCCGCTATTAGCCGGTGCACCTTCTGGTTCGTTGGACTCGGATCCACTTTCTTCAATCGTATTCGAGGAGCCGACCTGCACACCAACGCAAAGTGCCCCTTCTCATTTCATAGTGAACGTACCCGATCCAGGGCTTTACAGGCCTTCATGTCAGTGGGACGGTCTTTCCCACATCTGTTAACACTGTTCGGGTTTAGCAGAGTCGAGACAGTGTGACCGTTGGTCTCGTTGGTATTGCGACACTTTGGCCAGAGTGGGCTTAGTAGACCCTCGTATCTCAGCTGTTTGAGTGAGCGTTTTCAGAAGCTCTAAAAATGTCTACTGCCTTCTGTACATCTAGGTCCTTCACCTCTAACATATGCTTCAGTGCCTCCTCATCACGGGTGCCAACAACCACTCTCTCATATCCTGTTGTCCATACACACAACACAAAAATCACAAAAGGCGGCTATCTCCTTGATGCTGCACAGGAAATCCTCGAAAGACTCTTCCGCCTCTTGAACGCGGGAATAAAAGTCTCTCCTGTCAACAATGACGTTACGCTGGCATCTTAAGTGGGCCTCCATGGCGTCGAGCGTTGTCTCGAGATCCGCCCAAAGGCCACAACAAGTCTAGCAACGCAATTAAAGTTGATCTCTGCTCGTCAGGAGGTAGATAGTGGATCTTGGTAAGCTTCACATATCCCTCGAACTTATGCCGCCAGGCATCAAACTCCCTCAGAGAGGCGGAAGACGAGAGGTGTGGTGCAGGAGTCGCACTGTGAGGTAACTTGACATTGGGGTGCGATGCATCTGCGTCGCCTCTGACAGGCGGTGTAGCGCTCCCTCCCACATCAGAACTGCCTTCCACTTGCCTTGAGCTCGCCAGTCCTTCCAAGACTGTGGTCAGGCGTTCCTCTCTCCTGTGTGCTTCCTCCATTTGCCTTGCCATGAGCGCTGTCAACTGCAGATCCTACTCACTGCGCCATGTTTGGTTTCTCTTCTCTCATGGTGGGTTAAGTAAACACGCATTTGTAGAATTGCTTTGTTGAGGAACTTGTAAAGGTGGCAGCAGGATTCAGAATGACTACTGTATATCATTGAACAAACAAGTTAACTACTACAATACATATAAGGAATAGAAACTGTCTCATTCACTATAGTACAATGAAGCATGAGACTATCTCATCACAACTCATTCGCACGCAAACCACAAGAGGGCAGAACTCGTACTGGAACACTACTGATATACACACACACGCACATACACTAAGCAAACATCACACAGCCGGTAGTTTAATATTTCTTTATTGTCCTTGCCCTCCTTGGGAATAAATATCATTTTAGCATATTTTAGTTTGTCTGGAAAGTAACCCGTTTTTAAGCATGTGATATAAGTGTTCAATAATGTTTTTGACAGAGGACGCACATGCGTGCGTAGAGTCAACAAAGGCTGTAAGTGACTGCTCCTTAAAAGTCGTATTTCTGACGAATTCACCGAGTCTACTAATCCCAGTCTGTGCAGACAACTATAGTAAGACCCAGTTATCATCACAGTGGCATCTATTTTTTTTTTTGGGCTTTGTCATTTTTTTGGGATAAAACATCTGGTCCTACCACCCGATCCCTCTGAGCAAAGTTTTTCAAGTTTGCGCATGCGCAATGTGATAGTGTGATGGTAGCAGTGACGTCATTACCACTCCACCTGACTGCAGTGTTGCCAACGTGCCCTAAGCCCGCCATTAAACGCTCCTTTCGTTGGAAACGCCGGAAGTAAGTGACAGTGATGCTGACGATTTTCTTCTTGAAGACACGTCAAAGAAGAAGCAGAAACCTCAGAAGTCAGGGGCCACGGCTCCCCCGCGCACCCCATCTTAGGCTGTAGAGGGTGGCCTCCTCCTGTCATCGGGGTTCCCAAGTGAGCTTACATGTGGCTCAATGACCGACCCTCTGCTGCTCTCCACTTCAGGACTCAACATTTCGCCTCCGCCGAGATCCCACAGCCGTGATAGTCACCACACAAATGGACGAGACGTCACGCCTGCTCACTCAGGTGGGCTTTCCTGCTCCCCAGGGGGAGGTGATGCTGAAGTTCACCTCCATCACCCCAGAAACTCGTCGTACTAAGGTAATGGTTCGCCACGTACCCTGGGAGATCCGTATCGACGATCTTCGCCCTCTTCTCCCACAACTACTGGACACGGAACGCCGCATCAACCCGGTCTCCAAACGTCCATCCAACGAACTCATCGGCTGGTGGGTGGGCCCCCTCCCTCCGAAGGTGAATGTAGGACCAATTCACAACTGTCCTCTCGAACGATTTATTGGAACCCCGAAAATCTGTGGTCGTTACCAATCGTGGAGACACCGGACCTGGGAGTGCACGAGGATGGTCGCCTGCGGTTTCTGTGCAGGTCCTCACGAAACAGTGGAATGCAAATCGAAATTTCAGAACAAAATTCCAGTTATTCCAAGGTGTGTCAATTGCCATGGCAGTCACCACGCCTGGAATGCAAATTGCCCACAGCGTCCTGGCACTCACCCGGGGAAGACTTTCCTTGTACCACCGCCTTCGTCTCAGACGAAGCCCCTGTCAACCAAACCTCACTCCTATCCACCACCGCCTCTTCCATCCACCAAGGATTTCCCATTGATCTCCTCTCCTCTACCATCCCCCTATCACCCCTACCACTCATCCTTTCTCCCCTCCCTCCCTCTCCCTACTGTTCTTGGAACAAGATCGTTGCCGGCCCTGCCACACAGTCACCACCACCTCCTGCCCACCTGGACCCCAGCTGTCCTTCACCAGCACCACCACCTCTTGCTCACCTGAGCCCTCACCTTTCCTCCCCGTCACCACCACCTCCTGCCCACCCGGACCCCCGCTGTATCTAACCAGAACCAGCACCAGCACCACCACCTCTTATTCACCTGAACCCTCACCATCGAACTCCGTCGCTACCACCACCACATGCCCAGTCGGGCCCTGGGCAATCCTCGCCACCACCTCCAGCTCCTGCACAGGTACACCAAGTTGGTTCTATGGAAACAATCACTCTCTGTCTGGATCGCCACTCCAAGCAAATCAACCATCTCTCTGCCCAACTCGATTTGTTTGTGAAAACAATTGCGACATTGCAGAGGCAACAACAAATCATTCTGGACACCCTGACCCAACAGGGGCGCACTTTGCAAGCCCTGGTGACCCGCCTCCATCCATCTCCCGAGATGGAGGATCCATCCCTCGCTCTCCCACTCCTTCCTCTCCATTTTTCTCAACAGAATTTAGTACCTCCTCTGGAGCCCTGTCTAGCCCCACAGACTCATCTCACACCGGAGGCCGTTCCCTCCTCTTCTTACAATGGAACATCCAGGGACTTAGACCTCGCCGGACAGACCTCGCCCAGTTTGTGCTCTCTCATCAAGTAGATGTTGCTCTAATTCAGGAAACCATCACAGACGATGTTACTCCACTCAGCCTCTCTGGCTATACTGTTTACACCCTGCCTCGGTACCGTGGGCAGGCTCGTGGCCTCCTCACCCTTGTGCGTAACACCATTCCATCTGTTCGTCTCCCTTCACCTGACTCACATGGACCCCCGTCAGAATTACTTTCTGTCTCCCTTACTCTTGGTGACCGGACCCATCGTGTAGTCAATGTTCATTTCAAGAGTGATTCTCTGGACCCCCAAGTTCTTCACGACCTCCATGATGGCGTTCCTACTATTGTTCTTGGCGACTTTAATGCCCACCATCCCACTCTTACTCCGGATCATCCCACGCCATGTACCCTCAACGGATCACATCTCTCACAGTTTCTTAATGGGGATGATGATGTTCGCTTTCTTTGTCCTGACGATCCTACTCGCCTCCCCCATAGTTTCCTTAATGTTGGCTTACTATTGAACGGTCATACCTCCTTTCATCCAACCGTCTGCACCTAGCCTGCTCTGTATAGTGACCATCTTGCCGTTACTACCCATCTCAGGCTCCCCTTCTCTGCCCCGACATCAGCCCCTTATCGATCCCCTCGCCTTCGTCTCACACAAGATGCTGTTCCTTCCTTTACCCAATACCTTTCTACCTGGGCGGATTCCTATGTTGTCCCCCAGTCCCTTGACTCTTACAGCGCTGATTTTGTTGATGCCGTGTATGACTCTGTCAATTGCGCTACCCCTCCACGCCCTCCCCGTCACCCCAGAAGTGCCACCAACCACTGGTATCGTATCCCTGCCATGAGACACCTCCGGCAGGTAACCCGTGATCTCCACTCTGCCATATGGAGGACTCGCTCTCCAGAGGACTAGGAAGACTTCAAAAATTGGTGCTCCTTTGCAACTCAGGAGCGTCGTCGGATTCGTGAAGCGGACTGACATTCCTTCACGGGGTCTCTATCGTTCCAGTCGTCACCCTCTTATGTATGGAATCGGATTAATGCTATACGGGGTACTCGACGGAGGCCTCTTCCCCACCCTGACCCCGCCTCCCTTGCCTGCTCTTTAATGGAGACTGGGCACGAGCTTCCTCCCCTTAGGCACTTCCAGATCCAATGCAGGAGGCAGTTCAGGCTCGCATCGATGCGTCTGAGCCTGTTGTTCGTGCTGCTCTTACCTCCCCTGCCCCCACTCATCATCCCATCACACAGTTTGAGCTTGACAGTGCTCGTCGCTCTAGAAAAGACACCTCTCCTGGGGATGATGAGATAACCTACTCCGTCCTCAACGCCTGTACTAATATTCCTAACGGTCCCTTGCTTGCTCTCTACATTATGTCTTATGAACATGGGGTTCTCCCGTCTAACTGGAAAAATGCCACTATTATCCCCATCCCTAAGCCGGGAGATCCTGGGAAATATCGACCCATTAGTCTTACCTCCTCTGTTTGCAAGATGCTGGAGAGGATACTCCATGGTCGCCTTCTTCACACAATAGGCAGCTTCCATAACTCCCTCAATGGTTTCATGCAACATCGCAGCACAGCACACTCCATTGCTTCCTTTTATTGCAATGAGACTGCCCGGGTCTCTGTCTTCCTTGATATTAAGGGAGCCTTTGATACGGCTCAACCTGCCCTCATTTTAGCTGAACTTGCGCGATGAGGGGTTAAAGGGAGACTTCTTCAATGGATCGCCTCTTACCTCACTGGACGTTATGCCCGGGTTTGCGTTGAAGGCTCTACAGTATATCTCCTGTTCAAAAAATGAACCTCGGCACCCCTCAAGGTGGAGTCCTGAGTCCCACCTTGTTTAACACTCTCATGCACTCCATTGCATCTCTCCCGTGACAGACAGAAGTTGTCCACTCAGGATATGCCGACGTTGTCCTCCTCCAGGCCCATGACTACTATAGAGAGTGTAATTCACTTGGTTTCCTTCTTTCAACTGCGAAAACAAAAGCCATGTGGCATGGTCCTGTTGTACCTCCACCCCTTCTCTTATCAGGAACGCCCTTGGATTGGGTTAATGAGACAAAATGCCTGGGTGTGTATGTAACTTGCACACGTTGTCAGATCCCTGAAGTCCGATATCTTCGGGACATAGGCTTTCGGCGTCTCGCTTCACTCTCTACCATGTGTAGGGGGTCCCTTGGTGCCACCATCCCTGTACTTCTCACCATGTACAAGTCCTTTGTCCGTTCCTGTGTTGACCACGCCGCCCCTGCCCTCGTCAACATCGTATCATCCTTGGGGCTCCTCAGTGGACACGCTCTACTTCTCTATATACCGAACTTGGTCTTTCCCCCTTACAGGATCGTGTCCAGGAGTTTTACGTAAAAACTACCGTTTCCATTCAACGGGATCCTCGGGGCAACTATGTCTAAGCCAACTTGACTCCTGCTGTCCGAGGCTGACCTCCATCAAGAAGACAGTGGCGAGGTTCACTCATCCGAGCCCTTCAGGAACACGACCTCCTGCCTGATATTGTTGTCACCCCTGCTGTTGGTTCGTCTCCTTCTCCCTGGCTGGATTTTCAGCCTGACGTGATTGCCCTCGGTAGACCGCTCCCGAAATCCCACGTGAACCCTGTTATTCTCTGCAATTACCACCTCTCCAGGATCGCCCACTGGTCCCCAGGTAGGGTCGTCCTCTACACTGATGGTTCTGTCGACCCCGCTACAGGTCGGGCTGGGGCTGGTGTCTACATCTCCCGACCTGATGCCCCTGAGCCTATCAAACTGTCTCTCAGAGTTTCTGATGGGGCAACCTCCACTCAGGCTGAACTAATAGCCCTCCTCTCTGCCCTTCTCGCTGAGGAAGAAGCAGATGGTTTCTGCCCCTTGCTTGATGCCATTCCAGGTCTGCTCTCGAAGGGATCGCATTTGGATCAGGCCGTCCTGTGACATTCCTATGCATACCCAGTCATGTCGGTATCTTGGGGAATGAGGCAGCAGATGGCCCTGCCAAGACTGGCTGCAACAAGGCCACACCTGACTACGTTGTTCCTCGAACACTTTTACAGCTTAGGTCCTAAATTCGCCGCAAACAGAGAGAAGCTCGGGAAGCAGCCATCCCCCTGGACTCCCCGCCCACCTGGTACGATGTCCTCCGTAAACTTCCTGACCTCTCGTATGTCTATGGGAAAGAGTCGCAGAAAGCGGATGTGATTGCTGCCCGTATCATCATTGGGTATGATTTTGCTTGGGAGATTGGTATCCCCGCATCCCCTGAGCAACGCTCTTGTGCATTATGAAGAAGACCCGACAGCCGCACCCTTATCCACTACCTCCTAAGATGTCTCCACACACAACTCTTCCGTGACGCCTGCTGGACCACCACTCCATGACCCCTTAACGGAGACACGATGATCCTCCCCATACTGGCCAGATATTATGTAAATAACATTGATTATGTGTTAAAGGAATATCCTTCTTTCCTTAGGCTTTAGTAAGCCCCTTTGTAATATTTATACTGTATATACTTGTGACACTTGCGAGATGCTTCTGGTGTTATTGTACAGGGGTACCTAGTGACGGCACTAGGATCCCGCTTCCTCTATCAAGGAATAAACAATTGAAATTGAAAAAAAATTGAAAATAATGTTTTTAAGATGCTTTCCTGTAGATTTTTGATCATATTTCGTGTAATACCTGTGGGACCGGGGGCCTTTTCTTTAAACTTCTTCAGACATTGCATCATTTCTCTCATAGTTATTATTTGATTATTAGGTAATAAGTTAAAGTCTACAGTATACATTACTTTGGGGTAATTCTATGTATGTGTCTTCTCATTTCATCTTCTATCCTTTCTTCGTGTTTGTCACGTGCCTGAGCGCTCGAGAACTCGCATAGCGTGAGGCATATGTTCACGCCGACATTTCACACAAGCTATTAACTTGTTAATTGTACTTATTATATTATTATTGTTCTTAGTTACTTAGGTTAATTGTATATTTATGTATGTTATTAATATGCATCATTGTCTTACTCTGTTAAGTCAAATCAAGAGTAGTATTAATTAATTATATAAACTATCCAGCAAATGTCCTGGATCACGTGATATGAGACGCGCTCCTCGGCGTGCCCCACGCATCCCCAGTAGCGAAAAACCGTGGCATAGGGTAGACGTGTCCATTCGTTCTCTAGCCTTGACCTATGTCTAGTGCCTTGTCCAGTCTTCTGCAATGCCCTAGTGGTATCAGGTATTACTGACACGTTTAGTTAGGCCTAGGAAGGGATCCTGGTGGTAAGGAATCTCCTGTTTGGTAGGAAACAACTTTTGCAGGGATTGTTGTTGTATATATACTGTATGTTTGTGTTATATAGTTATGTTAAGTAATATTCGTTTGGTCTAACTCCTTAAGGTATATTTTTTGCCCTTCTGGCATCACTCTTATTTTATTATACAATTACTTATTCCCTTAAATTCTTGTTTGCTAGTCAGTACTCCCTTTAGAACATAAATTGAATTAATTAATTATCTTCCCTTTTGTGACTTACTTATTTCAACTTGTTCATACTTATTCAAGTACATTTAGTTGAGTAGGTTTTTGGTGGGGATAATTATTGCCGTGTTCCCTATTTGTTCCTTTATTTGTTAATAACTTGGGGCAGGTTTCACTCCCCAAGTATAAAGGGTAGTGGGATCGCGACAAGTGGGGACCTGTGTCCGGGAACTAACCACCATTGTTGTGTCATATCAAGTGTTGTTACTCGCCAGGTGTTGTTTCATCGCTAAGTATTTTTGGATGCAAGTTGCTGTGTTCACAGTGTTCATTTATATTGCTCCTGTTATTGCTTAAGCTACTGGTGAGTTAACCCTTATCTTGTGTACCAGGTGTTTGGTTAATCCCTTGCTGTGTTTCACAGTTGATTGCATTTTGATATTATTAATTAGCTAGCTAGTTAGCTTAGCTGCCACGGTTACATTTTTTTTCGCTACTCGATTTTGAATTCAACATGTTTGACCTGGAAAGCTTTTTGGCTTCACCATCAGCCGAAGTACTGAAGGGGCTTTCTAAGGCAGAGTGGCAATCCCTCGCTGCTTATTATGAAGTAGAAGGCCGCTCTTCCATGAATAAGGTTAGGTTAGAAGAGGCTGTCCTCAACTACCTTATTGACAATGAAATCATAGCCCAACCATCGGGAAATTCAGAGGAAATTGTTACACCAAATAATTTGGCCTTACAAGTTGAACTCAAAAGACTCGAGGTGCAGCTGGAAACTCTCAAACAACGAGGTTTGGCTCAGGGCTAGTAATACTTCAACATTCAGTGTAGACAAATGTCTCAACAGTGTTCCTAAATTTAATGAGGAAGAACCAGACAAATTCTTCTCTCTTTTTGAGAAAATTGCCCGGCTTAACAAGTGGCCTGTTTCTCAATGGTCTCAACTTATTTATAGATCTTTCACTGGTAAAGCATTAGATGTGTTTTCTGCCCTCTCTGAGGATCAATGTCTAGACTATGCCCTTCTTAAGTCCGCGGTTTTGAGGGCTTATAAACTTGTTCCTGAAGCCTACCGGCAACAGTTCCGTAACTGCCGGAAGACTGACAAACAAACATTTGTGGTGTTCTTCAGGCAGAAACAGGTCCTTTGTCGGAGGTGGATTGAAAGTGAGTCTGCCCATGTAGAACATGACAAGCTTGTTGAACTAATCCTGCTAGAGGAGGTTAGAAAGTGTATCCCAGGCGATATTCGAGCACACTTGGATCAGAGAGGTATCTGTACCGTGGCTGATGCTGGTCCAGTGGCTGACCATTATTCCTTAACTAATAGAAATGTAAATTCCAGGTCTTATGCTCCCATGTCCCAGTCCTTCACTTCCTTCAAGCGGCCCACACCAACATCTACACCGGGGTCCCTGCCTCTTGTCATACCGACCCGACCCTCAGGTTCTGCATCATCTACCCCGGGTGAGTCCATGGTCCATGGGACAGGTGGATCTACTCCTACTGGTGAGAGAAACTTTAGTTGTAGGTACTGTAAGAAGCCAGGACATGTCATCAGCGACTGTCTCAAGTTAAAGAAAAGAAATTCCTCTCACCAAGGATCCCCTGCTCTTTTGGTCAGGGTGGCCGATCAATCTGAGAAATTATTGGAGCCCTGTGTCACTGCCCTCAGTCAGACTGTTGCCCTGGATGCTTCCCCCTCTCCTGTGATATCAACCTTTGAACGATTTTGTTCTCCTGGTTCCTTAGCTTTGGATCAATTCAGTCAACCCATTTCTGTTAAACTCTTGAGAGACACAGGCTCAGCCTTATCTCTTGTTACTAAAGAAGCTGCTCCATTCCTGGATTCATGCTATACTGGTAGCTGGGTGCTTGTGAACGGTTTGACCGGTGGGTCGCGTATTCCCCTTTGTCAAGTGTACCTGCGGTCATCCATAAAGTCAGGCTATGTCACGTTAGGAGTAGTAGATAGCTTACCTGTAGAAGGGGTCTCTCTATTGATAGGAAATGACCTCGCTGGCGACATGATGTTCCCTAGTGTTGTGATCTCATCTTGTCCCACTGCCGAGAATAATACTGTGCAGTTAGAAGTAGACTTTCCAGGGTTGTTCCCTGCGTGTGCTGTGACCCGTAGCATGAGCGGCAGTACAGAGGTAGAAGAGACTAGTGAAGTTGATGAAGTTTCCTTCCAGGACTGTGAGAAGTCCGAGGATAATCTTATCCAGCCGGACCATACTGATCTTGGTCTCAGTGAATTTTTTGAGGATTCCCCACAACCAGATAACCTCCAGAGTAGTTCTGATGGAGATAGGAACCCAGATGTCACTAGTTTTGGTTCCTCTCCCATCACTAGGAGTAAGTTTATTGAGCTACAAGCAGGGGATCCTGAGCTAGTAGGTTTTCTCAATAGGTCAGTTACTGAGACAGAAGCTGAGCAAGAATCAAATTGCTACTACACTAGGTCTGGTGTATTAATGCGGAAGTTCAGTCCCTCCAATTCTCCTGCCAATCACCCTTGGTTAGGTCATCATCAAGTTGTTATTCCCAAACCTTTGCGGCAGGACGTACTTAGTATCGCTCATGATGGGGTGGGTGGTCATTTAGGAGTTAGGAAGACCTATGCAAAAATTTTATCCCAGTTCTTTTGGCCTAGGATGAAGAAATACGTCAGCTCTTACAGTCGCACTTGCCATGATTGTCAGGTAGCGGGGAAACCGAACCCTAGTGTTAAACCATTCCCTCTGCAGCCTATCCCAGTCATTGAAGAGCCCTTTAGTAAGGTGGTCATAGATTGTGTCGGTCCCTTACCTAAGACCCCTCGTGGTCATCAGTTCTTGCTAACCATTATTGATTGTGCAACCCGTTATCCTGAAGCCATTCCCTTGCGCCGCATCACAGCGAAGAATGTTATCAAAGCCTTAACCCACTTCTTCACTCAAGTAGGCCTTCCTACAGTGGTGCAGTCAGATCAGGGTTCCAATTTTACTTCCCGGTTGTTTAATCAGGTAATGCAAACCCTGGGAGTCTGGCAGTCGAGGTCTTCGGCCTATCACCCTCAGTCACAGGGGGTGGTAGAGAGATTTCACCAGACACTAAAACTCATGTTGCGCACCTTCTGTCTGGAGACTGGGAAGGATTGGGACGAGGGAGTTGACCTGCTTTTGTTTGCTGTTCGGGACAGTAAACAAGAGTCGCTAGGATTCTCACCCTTCCAGCTCGTCTATGGACATGAGGCGCGAGGGCCCCTTAAGGTGTAAAAAGAGTGTTGGTTGAGTGATCAGAGCGCGACGCCCTTTGCTTCATATGTGGTCCAATTCAAGGAGAAGTTGCGTCTGGCTGTAGAACTTGCCCAGTCCAACTTAAGGTGTGCTCAGGTGAAAATAAAACTGCATTTTGATAAGGCCCATCAGGCAAAACCTAGAGAATTCCAAGTGGGGGAGCAGGTGTTGGCCTTCCTGCCCTTACATGATCACCCTTTTAAATCCAAATACAGTGGTCCATATGAAGTACTAGAAAAACAGGGGTCCGTGAATTATGTGATTAGCACCCCTGAACGGCGTAAGAAATAACGCCTTATCCATGTCAATCTTTTAAAGTCATATCATGTTCGTAACGAAACCCTGGGAAAAGCAGTTGCATGTGTTGATCAATCCTTGCCAACTTGTATCATTGTGCCAGAGTGTAAGGATGATAAAGATCAGTGTTTTTCTGAAATAATGAATGGGTCTAGTGTAAAAGTTGAAAACTCGACTATCTTGGAGGACCCCAGTGCTAAGTTGTGCCATCTCTCTAGTGACCAAGCCAATAATATAAAGTCTCTATTACAGGAGTATCTTATTATAGTTGGTGATTACCCACTCTCCTGTTCAGTGCTGGAGCATGACGTTGAGACCAGGGGGTCCAAGCCAATCCGACAGCGTCCCTACCGTCTTAATGCCTTCAAGCGGGAGTGTGTGCGAGCCGAGGTACAGCGTCTTCAAGAGCTAGGCCTCGTCGAACCCAGCATCAGTCCATGGGCATCCCCTGTTGTTCTAGTTCCAAAGCCGAATGGGTCAATGCGGCTGTTTGTGGATTATCTCAAGGTGAATGCTGTCACTGAACCCGATGGTTATCCCTTGCCACGCATCGACGACGTGATCGACGATCTTGGACAGGCAAGGTACGTGACGAAGTTAGATCTCCTCCAGGGCTACTACCAGATAAGACTGACTGATCTCTCCAGGGCCATCTCTGCTTTTGTCACTCCTGAGGAGTTGCACCAATTCACAGTCCTTCCGTTTGGTATGCGGAACGCCCCTGCAACCTTTCAACGCCTCATGAATTTCATCACGTCTGGTCTGGAAGGTGTCCGCTGTTACCTAGACGACCTTATCGTCTTCAGCAGTTCCTGAGAAGATCACATGAGTCGTCTACAAGCCCTCTTCTCCGTACTGGCTGCAAGCAAGCTGACGGTGAACCTCGTCAAAACTGAGTTCGGCCATGCCCACGTCACTTTCTTGGGGCATGTGGTCGGACAAGGGGAAGTCCAGCCTATAGCAGCCAAAATTGAGGCAATTCAACAGTATCCAGTGCCAGGCGATAAGAAGAGTGTGATGAGGTTGCTGGGTATGGCGGGGTACTACCGCCGTTTTTGTCCAAACTTCTCCTCTGTTGCCTCTCCCATGACTGACGTGCTGAGTGGCAAGAAAACCTTCAAGTGGACTACGGCTTGCCAGTAATCTTTTGAGAATCTTAAATCCCTGCTGGCAAATGCTCCTGTACTACTTGTACCTGACCTCCAGAAACAGTTCACTCTCCATGTCGACGCCAGTGAAATTGGCGCCGGTGCTGTGCTTCTGCAAGAGGGTGAGAGTGATCAAGTGTTTCATCCGCTGTGCTATTTTTCTAGATAATTTAACAAATATCAAAGAAACTATGCCACCATTGAAAAGGAGGCTTTATCACTGATCATGGCACTAGAAAATTCAAAGTATATATTGGCAGCACTGCTTATCCCGTTCAAGTGTTCACTGATGATAACCCACTTACTTTTGTTGACAAGATGAAACATACCAACCAAAGACTTTTGAGGTGGGCTCTATCACTTCAGCCCTATAACTTGAACATTTTCCATATCTGAGGAAAAGAGAACGTTTTGGCTGATGCACTTTCTCGAGTCTGATTATTTAGTAACTATGTCTATATGCAAATTATTTTTTGTTTTATTGTCATTGAGTACCTTGTGTTTATATTATGAATTATTTCACTTAATATTGATTTAAACTGATTGTGTTAGTTATTACTTTCACTGTGTAGCTGTATATCCATTTTCGCTTCCAGTTAGTTGTAAGCTCACTTTCTTGGGGGAGGTGTCACGTGCCTGAGCGCTCGGGTAATCGCATAGCGTGAGGCATATGTTCACGCCTACATTTCACACAAGCTATTAACTTGTTAATTGTACTTATTATATTATTATTGTTCTTAGTTACTTAGGTTTGTTGTACATTTATGTATGTTATTAATATGCATCATTGTCTTACTCTGTTAAGTCAAATCAAGAGTAGTATTAATTAATTATATAAACTATCCAGCAAATGTCCTGGATCACGTGATATGAGACGCGCTCCTTGGTGTGCCCCACGCATCCCCAGTAGCGAAAAACCGTGGCATATGGTAGACGTGTCCATTCGTTCTCTAGCCTTGACCTATGTCTAGTGCCTTGTCCAGTCTTCTGCAATGCCCTAGGGGTATCAGGTATTAGTGACACGTTTAGTTAGGCCTAGGAAGGGATCCTGGTGGTAAGGAATCTCCTGTTTTGGTAGGAAATAACTTTTGTAGGGATTGTTGTTATATATATACTGTATGTTTGTGTAATATAGTTATGTTAAGTAATATTCGTTTGGTCTAACTCCTTAAGGTATATTTTTTGCCCTTCTGGCATCACTCTTATTTTATTATACAATTACTTATTCCCTTAAATTCTTGTTTGCTAGTCAGTACTCCCTTTAGAACATAAATTGAATTAATTAATTATCTTCCCTTTTGTGACTTACTTATTTCAACTTGTTCATACTTATTCAAGTACATTTAGTTGAGTAGGTTTTTGGTGGGGATAATTATTGCCGTGTTCCCTATTTGTTCCTATATTTGTTAATAACTTGGGGTAGGTTTCACTCCCCAGGTATAAAGGGTAGTGGGATCGCGACAGTGTTCACTATCAAAATCTTCATTTCCCTCATCTGATATCTTAAAAACTTTTTCCCATCCATTTTGAATGCTGACTCTTGTTCATTTTCCTCGTACAGTTTTGTTCCATTTTGGTCTTTAATGTATGGTGTTTTTTGCTTGTTGTTCCCCATCATCTTGTTTATGGAAGTCCAAAATATTTTTGTGTCTTTTGTCTTGTCCGCCGCCATTATAATATCATTCCATTTTGTATTGTTTGCTTCCTTACATGCGTCTCTTAATTTTATCTGTAGTGCTGTCTGCGTCGTATATAGCCATCTGTTACTGCCGTGTCTTTTCATATACCTATTTATTTCATTGCAATGGGTTTGGATTAATTTAACTTCTTATTTTAGTCTGTTGTTGTGTAATGTTCTAAAGTGTGAAGTAGGAGTGTGTTTGGTTATAGATGTTTTTATTGCTGAGTGCAGTCTGTCCATTTCTGAGTGTATGTCTTCTGTTGTTTTCCCTTGTAGGTTAATCGAATGGTGATTACCTACGTTATCTTTGAAGTTGTCCCAGTCTGTTTTACTCATTTTCAGTCTCTCTTTTATTGGTATCTGTATGGGGCTTGTTGACAGCGTTAGTAAAATTGGCAGATGGTCACTGCCTGTGAGGGGTCCTTGTTTTTTATGATAATTGAAAAAGGCTTTGCTGTTGGTAAAAATTTTGTCTGGTGTCGATTGTGTATTGTGATTTCTCCAGGTTGGAAAGTTAGGGCCTAGATGATTGATTTTCCCTAGGTTTATTAATTGATTAAGGGCGTTTCCCACGGCGTTATTATTTGTATTGCCAAAAATCCTGTGTCTGGAATTAAAGTCTCCTAGATGTACAGTCTCGTTCAAGATTCTTCGAACACTAATGGAGACAGCTGGCAACTCAAGGACGTATGTTTGCTATAGTACCTAGTATAATATAATACGAAACAGCAAAGCCCAGCCATTAAATTAAGCAACGGGCAACTAATTACCAATCACCGATCACTTTTACATTTATTCATAATTTTAAATACGTTCTAGAGTAAACAAAGGGCCTTGAGTTGCCAGATGTCTCCATAAGTGTTCGAAGAATCTTGAACGAGACTGTGCATAGGTTGACTATTGTTAACCAAATTTAATAGGTCTTCTATAGGTAAGGAGGGTCGTCTCGGTGGCAAATAGGTAGTAGCAATGATTAAGTCTCCATGAGTTGTATTTATTTTTATTGCTAGAAATTCATCCTGGAAGTCATCGATTAGTTTATATTTTAATTTCTTTTAACCGCTATAGCTACTCCGTCATTTTTCTCGCCCGATTTATTTCTTTGGTTTACATAATAGTTGAAGAGTTTTATGTTGTTGTTGACATTTTCACCGTAACTGTTTATTAGTATAATGTCAGGGCAAATTTCTTTATATATATATTACTTAGGTTAATTCTCTCAGTCTCCCAGTTTCTAACGTTGTCTTGTATTATTCTAAAATTTTTTACTGTTTGTCTGTTGTCCATTATTTCTTAAACTTGGATTGTGGCAGTTGTAGTGGAGACCTATCATTCTGTTTCCCGGGGCTGAGGGAGGCTTATATACAAAGGGTGACCTTACAAAACATCAGTTCAGCTCAATAACATGAGTGATTGATTGATACGTTTATTGAGATACAAAAAACATTATTACATCTCAAAGGGATGAAGTGACATAAGTCATCCCCACCCCAGTCCAGGAAAGCCCCTCTCAGGACTCGCATAAATCCCTAATATTTCATATAATCAGTTATATACATACATAGTTATATTCTAGATGCAAAATTTCTATATTTCTTTAATATTTCATCTATTTTCCTATTCTTAAACATCCACTCTATTTGCATGGGGACATTATTTATATGGGCATTTCTATATACATTAAGCAATGGGCATTCCAGTATATAATGTGGCAGGGTATGGGATCTGGATGTTCTACAAACTCTACATTCTTTATCCTGTTCACTTCTCTCAGCTCCAAGTTCCCAATAATATTTATATCCTAATCTTAACCTCATATACACTGAGTCTTTCCACCTACTCCTCTCTTTCCCATATGTAAATTTGGTGTTCATGAGAACATGATGGTAATGTTTCATTGTTTCACTTTTCTCGTATATTTCATTCCTTTTGAAATTATCTTCTATTGATTGTATTTTCCGTAATTTGCTCCTTAATTGTTTCAAGGTTTTAGTACATATTATGTCGATCTCGGCCTTTTCCGTGGCTCTTTTTGCTATTATATCTACTGCTTCATTAAGACCAATGCCTACATGTGAAGGGACCCATACAAATTGAACATTATGGCCATTTTTCCATATCGTATTTACTAATTTTCTACATGAACCAATAATGTGTTCAAAGACTGGACTCCCACTGTTCAAAGAATCCAAAGCTGCCCTACTATCAACAAAAAAATATGCATCTTTATACATATTTTCAACATTTTCCAATCCTACTAACATTGCATATAACTCAGCTTGTGTTGATGATAAAAAGCTGCTCAACCGAAGTCCAATTTTGATGTCATCATTTCCTTGATCTGTGTACTGTCTTATAAGGATCCCGCACCCTGCCCTGCCATTTGACATAACTGAACCGTCACAATATACATGCAATGTGTTTATTTTAGGCAAATTACTAATCTTATTCCCATATAAAGCCCTTAACTGTCCTGGTTCATGTAATGATTTCTTCATTGTGAGAGGCACTATGTCTAACTCTATTTCTCCTTCTTCCCAAGGTGGATTCTTACAACTCTTCTGACCAACTGTACACCAGTCTGCCAGATTACATTTTTTAATAATATTTACTAATCCATTTATGTATGCTCTCTTGCCTTGCCTGCAGAAGGTCCTTTTACCTTTTAAACCATCATTTATATCTTGAACAAATTTACCCCCACTGTTCCCTCTCATTAATCGAACTGCTGCAACTGTATTAATTTCATTGACCCTCTGTGAAATGCTCTGTAACCCTAGTTCCATTTTCATTATCTCAATCATTGCATTATTTTGACACCCTAAAATTATTCTCATTGCTTCATTTTGCATGATCTCAAGCTTCCGTAGCCTTCCTTCACCAGTACAAGAGAGGACAGGTGCTGCATAGTCTAAGTGATCTGATGGTAGAAATATACATCATTCTCAGTATGGGTACCCCAGCACCTTTACCACAACATGCTAGAGCCTTCAAGGGCTGTAATCTTGCTCTACATTGAGTGAGGACATGATATATTTCTGCCTCTTTACTTTCACAAGTAAAGCCAATATACATTCCTAAATATTTATACTTTGACACTTCCTCAACAATTTTTCCATTGAGAAAAACGGATTCAGTTCCTCTTCCTTTACATTCACACTTGTTTTTTTCTTCATTGATAACTAAGCCCATCTTTTGAGAAAGAGCACTAAAATTATTTAATGCAATCTGCAAATTTTTTACAGAGTTTCCTTGAAATAAGATGTCATCTGCATAAATGATGGTTACAACTCCTTTGGGATATTTGCGTGAGGCTATCTTGTTCATTAACACATTAAATAACATTGGACTCAATACTCCCCCTTGGGGAGTGCCTAGTTCAAGCGCTCTTTCCTCAGACAAACATCCCTGATGCCATACACAGATTCTCCTTCCATGCAAGTAGTCACCTATCCAGTGTAACAACTTTCCTGATACCCCTAGAGCAGCCAGTTCATTCATAACTACTTCACTGTGAGCTTTATCAAATGCTCCTTGTAAATCCACAAAAACTCTACATCTGTCTGCATCATTTGATAAACATTTTATAACACAGTCTGAAGTACATTTCCCTTCCAAAAAACCAAATAAATTACAAGATAGATTTTCCCCCACAATATATACAAGCCTATTTAATAATACTCTCTCCATCATCTTGGAAAAACAAGATGTTAAAGACACTGGCCTGTATCCACCAGTTGCCTTAGGGATAGGAATAACTATCGCTTTCTTCCATTCTGTTGGTAATCTACCCTCTGTATAGCTCATGTTGAATAAATCTAATAATGGACTATTTTCCATACCAACTAAGCAGTTCAAAATTTCATATGTCACACCATCTTCGCCTGCTGCTGTAGATTTTCCCTTTTTAACAGCATTTAATAACTCATCTTGAGTAATATCTACACATGTTACATCACAAATATTTAGAGCTGATGAATAAATCTTCTTCTTTCATTTTGCCACTCATCTAATGCTTCTATTGTCCTGTTAGGCAGAGAGGCAACACTAGCTGCTTTAGCCCATTTGTCAACCAGTTTATTAGCTTCTTCCTCTGGATGAGGATGACTAATAAAATTACTCCTTTTTCCTCTAATTTTGTTAATATCCTGCCATATTTCTTTGAGATTTTTACTCTCCCCAATGTGCTGTGCAAATTCTTGCCAATATTTCTCCCTTGCCTCCTTCCTAGCCTGCCCACATATTTTGGCTATATCCATGAAGATTTCCCTATCTTCTTCTCTTCTACCATTCTTTACCCAATCTTTATGTGCTGCCCTTAACATTTGTGTCCATCCCTTCAACATTTTGTCATTGGTATAGCAGTGTTTCCATGCCCCATGTGTCTTATCATTTATCTTTTTCTGTGTTGACTTGGTTAAATATCTTTCTATCTCCCCAACTAAGTCATTATAAAAGCTATCCATACAGACTTGTGTATAATTTCTGTACCATTTCTCTATATTTTGGGTAAACACTTCTGTGTCAGCCTTGTTTAGTTTCAATCTCTTCCTCCTATATCTCACCTGTCTCTTCCCTAATGGTAATTGAACATACACAACAAAATGGTCACTGACTAGCTCCCTTATTATCTCACATTCTCCCTGGACTCCCTGACTGCTTATCATGCAAGCATAGTCTAACCTTCCTCCTTTAATATGAGTCACTTCCTCATTTCCTAACAAGTAAGCATCTGGGTGATCTTGTAAAAATTGCCCAAATTTTATACCATTACTATTAATTCTCCCCATTGTTTCGAGTCTTGGATGTCGAGCATAAAAATCTCCTACAGCCAAAGTTGAGTCCAAAAACATGCAATCTGGTAAGAAGTTGAGGTCAAAACAGCCTCCAGAAATATACAAATTTGCTATGTTCAATTCTCCTTCCTTCAAATATAACTTTATACAGACACTTTCTATTCCTTGTACTCAACTCGGGCTTCCAACTAGTTCTGCTGGTATGGAATTTTTAATGTATGTTGAGACCCCTCTTATACCTTCACCCGAATAGAGATGAAATCCCTTATATCCAGACAGTTTAAGCAGGTCGCCTTTCCTGTCCCCAGTCTCTTGAAGGGTAATTATGTCAATATTATTTTTAAGGGTAAAGTAATGTACATCTGTCACTCTATTTCGTCGACCCTTAACATTCCAGGACATTATCTTAAGGCTAGCTAGATCCATGATTAATATTTACACATTATATATCCCTTCCAATCAGATTCTTTAAGAAGGCCCAATCCTCCTGCACAGATTCCCATTTCCTCAAAAGTTTTTCTTTATCAGCATCTTTACACTTTACCAACACATTTTTAAAACTTTCAGTTGTTGCTCCCTGCACTACACAATCCTTTATTTTCCTCTCCTTCCCTTTAATACTTATTTTAAGCACTGAATTTTTCAAAAGCTTTAGCTCTTCACTTTCCTCTTTCCCTTCTAATTCTACATTATTCACAGCTTTGTTTTCCCTTTCTTTATTTATCACTATCAAGTCTTTTCTCTATCACTTCTACTTTCTGACCTAACTTTTGCAAAAGCTGAAACATCTTACGCACCTCTTCTCCCAGAATTTCTTGCACAGTTTTATCACTAACCTGGAGGGCTGCACCACTACTCTCACTTGCTACTTGTTTATTACTCTGTTTGTTCCTGGCATCAACAACTCTTCCGGCCGCAAGCGCAGTCCTTATCCTTCTTGAATCTTCATGCCAGGCATTCTCAGGGATCACTGTCTCCACTCTCTGTGTGTTCTCCTGCTGTCTTGTCACTGTCAAACCACAGCGTACTTCTTCAGTGTTCTCTGGATAATTCCTTTGTTGGTCACTTCTCATACTTGGCCTCATCTCGCATGCAATTGAACTAGCATTGTGAGTTTTACCACAATTACAACAACAAGGCTTCACTTTCTCTCCTGCACTGATATTGTCCTTACAGTTGCTAGATTCGTGCCTCTTCCCACAGAATGTACAACGTGGGTCCAGTTGACAGCTCCAGGCCTTATGTCCCCATCTGCAACACTTGAGACACATTATTGGTCCCTCCACATATAGTGCCACCTTCCTATACCCTGCTCCTGTGATGAACACTTTCTCTGGAACCTCTCCTCTCATTAGAGCAATAACCTGGCTTCTCTCTTCTCCCCTTATTAAATGCCTCTTGACCAAACAAATCTTTCGTCATTCAATAAGTATTCTGGATCTAGTATTACAGGGTACCTGAAGATTATAACCTTTGTAAGTAGCATGTCGCTCTCCTCTGGCAAAACCATCAGTAATCCCTTGTACCCAACAGTTGTCAACATTTCCACAGCCTCCATGGTCCCCACTGTAAGATAAGGCTTGTGTGTGCCTTCTTTCAAAAGAGGCTCAAAGCTGCGATGTTCCCGTCCTAGTTGTACTGCCCATTTTAATTTTTCAAGGAAGGTCATCGGGCATGACTGTGGAAAATTAATCTCTTTCTGACACGACCAACATTACCTTGTGTGTGTTCTTGTCTGCTTCCTTCAAATTCCATATTTTGCTCTATTCTTGATCCATTCTCCACTATCTCCTTTCTGTTATTTCCATTTTTATTACCACCCACACACGTTTTTTGTCCAAGATTTTTTTTGTCTCTTCTCCTCTCTCACTTCTCCGCTTTCACTGTCCTCTTGCCAGCTTGTCTCCCTCATCCTTTTAGAAATTTCTTTCTTTTTCACTACCTCTTGTTGTAGCTGTATTTTCTCACTTTCGAACTTCCCTTGTGCTTCATCACTCGTATTAGACTCATTACTACTCAACTCAAGGTCTTCAAGAACTTCGTCCAATCCTATCTTTTCTTTACTCTTCCATGTAGAGTTCTTAAGCGAAAATTCACTTTCCATGGGGCAATGTTGACATCCCACAACACCCAGTCAGGAGTGATGGGACCCCGAGCAGTTATTTTCGTGTGGTAAACAGTAAGTTCCTAACACCAAAGTTGCTTGACGATACTTATCTTATCCTCAGGTTCTTATACACAAGTAGGTAAGTCAATATATCCTTCAGATAATGTAATAGGCTCGAAAACATCCCAAATTTGGGAGCTAGCACTCACAGCTGTGTTTACCAGTGCCCGCCACCCAACGTGCGAGCATAGTGTATGGCTGGTGGTTGACGATCTCAATAACATGGGATCCACTAATCCACACACCACCTCCACCTCACACGAAATAAGAGCTTACAAAAAAGGGCGACGTGTACATAACAAAAGAACACAAGAATGGAGGAAACTACAGCGGGCCTATTGGCCCATACTAGGCAGTCCCATTTACACCCAACCCCTATCGCTTATATATCCATCCAACCTATGTTTGAAGCTATCCAGCGTATTCGAGTTAATGATGATGTTTAGTAACTTGTTCCACTCATCCACAACTCTATTTCCAAACCAATGTTTGCCTATTTCGTGCCTAAATCTAAATTTGTCTAATTTAAAACCATTGTTACGAGTTCGCTCCTGGTTGGATAGTTTGAGTACCTTTGTAATGTCCCCTTTGTTTAGCCCTGACTTCCATTTATACACCTTGATCATATCGCCCCTCAATCTACGTCTGTCGAGGGAGTGCAAATTAAGATGCTTTAACCTGTCTCTGTTCTCAAGGTTCCTAATGCCTTGGATTAGTCTTGTCATTCTACTCTGAATTCTTTCTAGGGATTCTATATCCATTCTGTAGTACGGTGACCAGAATTGAACTGCGTAATCCAAGTGGGGTCTCACAAGCAGAAGATATATTTTTAGGATGACCTCGCTAGTCTTGTAACTAACACTCCTTTGTCTATATATACAACCATTGACACTGGAAATTTTTTTAATTTGTAAAATCTCTCGACTTACTTTTTCCAGTTTGATTATACCTCTAGCAATAGTAAGTGGATTAACGGTGCGCTGAGCAATAGAAAAAACTTCCTCCCAAAGCCGAGCACAAGTTTCTCATTTGTCTGTAGATCATAAGATGATAAATTTATGAAAAATTCTGGATCACTCAATTTAGTCCAGTATCTCTCGTCAAACAGAGCTACTTATTTAACATTTAACCTCTTTTCTCTTCTATTTTTTTAATTTATATTTTACTCCTATCCCCTCACAGGCCCCGTTGTGGGAAAATCAACTTATTTGTGTTGAAATTACAGTGTTCATTTTTGGTGGAAATCAACGAAATATGATGCGAGAGGCTCAGACAATGACACAAACGATGTTGCTCTTTCCAGTATATTTTCGGGACCATCCGTAAAAAACAAAACAAACATAACATGCGCATTCAAAGTGGCGCTTTATTCCACAACTAAAATAAAACATAATAGAACATATTCACATAAATATGGGGTAACCTAGTTTATATCTAACAATTTGCATACTGCTTCACTCATCTGTTAAATGCCGAGAAACATTAACATACTAGTTAAAAAAATATTCTGACGGATTTGTTTCATGGATGGGAAAAAAGACTGTGAATGTAAACTGAAAATATCTTAAGGTGGACGTGACGATAAACTGTTTCACTTTCTGTGCTAATACAATATTAACATTACTTTTGGGTTAGGCAGGATAGAAATTTTGGTGAGTTGGCCCGCAGAAAAATACCTAGATGAGATGTTCTTATTCTGAGATCGTAATGACTGAGGAAAGGTTGGCCATGTTTGCTGTACAAGCAAAATATAAGTATGCTCATGACAACCAGAACTAGTAACAAAAACAGAAAACAGTCACTGGTAAACACATCTGTGAGTGCTAGCTCCCAAATTTAGGATGTTTTCAAGCCTATTTCACTATCTGAATGACCTAAGGATAAGATAAATACAATCAAGCAACTTTGGCGTTGGAACTTAGCTGTTTACCACACGAAAATAACTGTTCGGGGTCCCGTCGCTCCTGGTCCTGGCTGGGTGTGAATTATCGCTTGAAAAATTTACATGGAAGAGTAAAGAGAAGAAAGTATTGGACGAAGTTCTTGAAGACCTTGAGTTGAGTAGTGATGAGTCCAATGAGAATGATGAAACACAAGGGAAGTTACGAAGTGAGGAAATACAGCTACAGCAAGAGGTAGTGAACAAGAAAGGAATTCCTAAAAGGATGGGGGAGACAAGCTGGCAAGAGGCCGGCCATCGGTTCCTTTCCGGGGGTCTTAACTGATAACGAACATTGCTACGAATTTACTACTCGTAAACGCTGCCCTCTGATGTGCTTCAGGGGATGCTCGTCACCACTTGATCTAGCTCCGGCAAGTATCTAATACGCCCCTTTGTGGCACTGTCAACAGGGTTCGCCTTGCACAAACTAATCAAGTGGGTCACTAGACGCAAGAAGAGAAGAAGCTATTGCTTGTCCGTTGTCGCCGTCGTGGGGATTAGTCATACCTCCCTTCTCGGGCTCTAGTGTTCGACAATTTAGATAGTTCTCAACTGGCAGTGTGACCGTGACCCAGTAAAGACGTATCGCCGATTACAGTTGCCAGGGTCATAGTGACGGCAGTCCCTATACATAATATAGAGAATAGAAGTTTAAAAATCAGTCTCGGACTATACTTCACCCCTTCAGCTCACAGAGTGAAGAGGAATTTATTGTAGGTGTTTGAATATAACTGGACAGAGTGACCTCTGTGACCAGTGGGACAGAACAAGACTAGAAAAGCCGTGCGCGCGCGCGCGCGCGTGTGTGTGTGTGTATGTGTGTGTGTGTGTGTGTGTGTGTGTGTGTGTAGGCAGACCCAGGGTGGTGAAGTGCGTCTAGAGTGGCAGCTTTGTTAGTGTTAAGATGCAAGCACTGCTTGCCCCCTCTCGCTTTCAGCTGCCGCCGCTGGCTAGCCCTCGTGGCCAACAGGGAAGCAACTCGCATAAGTCTTCCCCTGCAAGTACACAGCCTCCTCACCATTGTAATGATTGGATATCAGACCAAAGCTTACAGCCCAGAATTACATCACATACAACAGCAAGTACAGTACAGACCGCGTGGTACCCTAACACCACAGGTTGACACACCGCAGGTCAAGACCTGACCCCGGCCTAAGTACTTACGTAATTCTACGATATAACCGTGTTAAGGAAACCACACCTGGTCAAGACCCACCCGGGCGGTAATAATTACAAAGCACTACTGTCCTGTGACATGACCTCACCTGGCCAAACAGCTGTCCAGACCTGACCCGGCTCCTCCAATATATAGGGGCTGGAGCTCCTCTCACCAGGGAGAGTTTGATAACCAAGGAGGGCCAGCAACCACGTCCCCTGTCCCGCTCATCAAAGAAGTCCGTCGCTAAAGGCAACGAGGTCTCAGCCGGGTCCATCGACAGAGTCCTGTCAATTCAACGTATAACAGTAAGTGCTGACTGTCTAGGCCAGTGGTTCTCAACCAGGGGGGAATTCAGGTTTTCAGGGGGGGGGGGGGGAACTGATTCGGGAGCAAGAGAAATCAATCACAGAATTTTGGCCCTTGATGTACGATTCCTACCCAAAAGTGGCAGAAAGAGCTATCCGAGCATTGCTTCCGTTTGTGTCGACATGTCTTTGTGAGTCAGGCTTTCAACTCTGTTGCAAATTAAAACGAAGCAACGTAGTAGATTAGAGGTAGAAAATGACCTGCGTTTTGCCCTTTCAAGCACTCCTCCGCGTATCCCAGAATTGGCGAAGAAAAAACAATCACAGGTTTCTCATTGACTGTAATCTTCATCTGAATAAAATTAATTACAAATTTACAATATCCTGGTATTCTATTGAACTTTTTGTTTATTGCATTATGCTTCAGTTTGGTCTGTTAAATAATTTATTATAAATATAAAAAACACTATTTTACTTTTATTCAATTTTTATAAATCCGTCAACATTTTCAATTGACATTTAATTTGTAAAACTCCACTTTAAAAATAATCCATGTAAAATTGTAAATGTATATGTACTAATATGGAAAAAATAAAGGTTTTTCAGTATTATATGCATATTATTTGGAATGCACTTTTTGAGGCAGACAATCTTGGAAAGGAGGGGGGGAGTGACATCCTGACATATGGTGAAAGGGGTGCATGGGGCAAACAAGGTTGAGAACCACTGGTCTAGGCGGTAGAAGTGCAGCGATCCAGGACCTCCCAACGATCGACTTAGTGAAGTGCCCATTCGACTTGTGAAGTTAAACGAACATATCATTGTCTATAATACCCTGTGTACAAATCCCCCCCATTAATTCCCCCTATGTAACTAGTAAAATAAAGCTGTAACACGCATTTGTGTTTTATTTACTACACTTGTACTCTTAGTCTCGAACCAAAGCTGATACCTTCCGTAAGAAGAAAGCGGCAGCCTAGCGGGAACTTCGCAATCTAGAGAACGCCTGGTTTAAGAATAAAACATGTGAAGCACAAAAATTGCACATCAGCACAGGATGCGCGAATTTTTAATTTCTACTTGAACATTTTTTGGCCAATCACTTATGGCACAGCCACCCCTCTGCTCATCTGACGGTAACTCCATAATTAAAGCTAATGAGGGCCTCATTCAGTGCTGGAAAGAGTACTACCATTCATTGCTCAACTTAAACACTGATGTGGATGTCCTGACTACCCAGCAGGTCCCTCAGCATCCAGAGCTGACCCACCTAAGCTATCCTCCATCCCTGGATGAGGTAGTTACTGCCATCAAACAGATGAAAAATAATAAAGTCTCAGGGCCTGATGGAATCCCAGCCATGGTGTATAAGGCAGGAGGACCTATGCTTACCAGCCGTCTCCACTCTCTCCTGGAGAATATATGGGAAAAGGAGGAAATCCCCCAAACTCTTTAAGACGCCTCCATTGTGAATATTTATAAGAACAATGGAGACCGGTCAGAGTGTGGCAACTACCGTGGGATCTCGCTGCTCTCCGTAGCTGGTAAGAATATCGCCCGAGTCCTCCTAAATAGACTTCTTCCTGAGGCGGAAAACTTCCTCCCTGAATCTCAATGTGGTTTTAGACCATCACGTGGAACCACTGACATGATTTTTGTTGCCCGCCAGATACAGAAAAAGTAAAAAAAAACAGTGTCTTGATCTGTACATGGATTTATTGACCTAACGAAGGCCTTCGAATCAGACAACAGGAAATCCCTCTGGTGGACCCTCAGCCTTTTTGGATGCCCACCAAAATTCATCTCCATTGTGAGGCAGCTCCATGATGGCATGAACGGCAGTGTACTGCACAACGGCACCCAGTCAGTGTTATTCCCCATCCAAACAGGGGTTAAACAAGGGTGTGTACTGGTACCAACTCTCTTTTCCATCTTCTTGACTGCTAATTTAGTCAGCGGAGTGAACACTGGGTGAAGGGGGATCTTTTCAACATAAAACGACTCCAGGCAAGAACAAAGGTGTCGGCAGCTTCCATTACTGAACTTCAGTATGTAGACCACCTCACCCTTTGTTGCTCACACTGAACATGACCTACAGGAAATCCTGAATACCTACGCAGACGTGTATGCACACTTTGGCCTCCAGGTGAATGCACGTAAGACTCAGATTCTTTTTCAACCTGCTCCTGGTTCGCTGGGAAGCAAGGAGAACAAATGCCAGTATTCTTGCAGATACCAACTGCAGGAGCATTGAGGCTACCATTATCCATGAACAACTACGTTGGACTGGGCATGTTACCCGCAGGGACGACAGTAGACTGCCAAAGCAGCTACTTTACAGTCACCTCACGAATAATAAACGTAACGTCGGCAGGCAATTGCAAAGGTATAGGGATAGTCTTAAGACAAACCTGAAAAAGTGCCAAATCGACCCCCCTCACCTGGGAATCGATTACTCCACATCGTAACTCTTGGAGGAGCACCGCACTAGAAGGTGTCAATGCTTTCGAGTTTGCCCGACTGCAAACCGAGGCAGACAAGCATCAACGCAGGAAAAACGCTGCCATCGCCCCTCCCGCAGTAGATGGAGCAATCCACATGTGCAACAAATGTGAACGACGCTGCGGTGTCCCGTATCGGTCTCTTTAGTCACCTCAATTTCACCAGCCTAGGTGACATCCCTAATTACTCATATGATTGTATCATAGCTGGATGATCGTCATACTCGATTCCGAGTGACAGCAAAGTAGTAGTAGTAGCAGTAGTAGTGTGTGTGTGTGTGTGTGTGTGTGTGAGGCACCCAGTATGAGTTCTTCCCCATCCAAACAGGGATCAAACAAGTGTAGGTACTGGCACCAACTCTCTTTTCCATTTTCTTGGCTGCCTTTCTTACTCGTGCTAGCGGAAATTCAGCCGGCGGGGTGGACATCCGGTACCGGATGAAGGGTCTTTTCAACATAAGATGACTCCAGGCACGAACAAAGGTGTCGGCAGCTTCCATTACTGAACTTCAGTTTGCAGACGATCTCACCCTTGTCGCTCACACTGAACGCGACCTACAGGAGACCCTGAACACCTCTACAGATGCCTATGCACACTTCGGCCTTGAGGTGAATGTACGTAAGACTCAGATTTTCTTTCAGCCTGTCCCTGGTTCAACCACACCACCTTCCATCCAGCTTCACGGTACTACCCTCATGGTTCGGATGGCCGTCGTACCTAGGTGCTAAGGGCCGCTCCCTTACTACAGCTGCAGATGTTTAGCACATCCACCACGTGGTCCGGGTAGGTTCTTAATAGCTCACTTGGTGTTGGAGATGTTTCTCTTTCCCTATGTGATGTGCCTAAGAATTTATAATTCCTCACCTGGAGTAGGGAGTCGTCATTTCTCTCATTGTGTATTTGGAGTCTTTCTTGGCTTCTCATCCAGTGTTGGTGGTGGCGGGTGTAAGCAGACCTTGGGTGTGTCAGGTCCTATGGCAGAAGGGACCTTTATGCTAGGGATGGGGTGCACCTGTCTAGGGATGGAGTAGCAACCCTGGCTGGGGCTCTAGAGGGGGCAGTTCAAAAGATATCGAAGTCTTTAAACTGTTAAGAGAACATAGGGGCACGGGGGTGGAGGAGACTGCAGTGGGAGCGGGTAAACAAGGCGAAAGATTACAGGGAAATAGTGTTAGGAATGATGACATAACTAAATTAGACAGGGAGTTTAAAACTAAACGCGGTAAGGGGAGGACTCAGAACACGACTAACTTAAATGTATATTACGTGAACAGTAGAAGTATGAGAAACAAAATGGATGATATTAGGGCCTTGGTATGTACCGAAGAAATCGATATAATTGCATTCACTGAAACATGGATCAACCTAGACACACGTGAATTACCAGTCGAATACCAAATTGCGGGTTACAAACTGTTCCATACCGATAGGCAGACCAGGAAAGGAGGAGGAGTAGCAATCTATGTTAGGGATAATCTGAAGTGTGAAATAAATAAGGAAATAAAAACTGAGAGGAATACAGAAACAATTTGGATAGAATTAAGCGACGGTCGGGAAAAATTAATCACAGGAGTAATATACAGACCCCCCAATCTTGATAGCGTCAATGAGCGACTTATCTGGGATGAAATGCGCAGGGCTTCCAAATACAACAAAGTCTGTATAGTAGGCGACTTTAACCTTGGCCAAATAGATTGGACCGACCTTACGGGTAACTCAGAATCAGAGGATTTTCTCGAGACGATCCAGGACTGTTTCCTAAGTCAACATATAACCGAACCCACACGGGGTAATAATATATTGGATTTAGTTTTGTCAAACAGAGAAAACCTCATTAGCAATGTCGAGGTAGGGAACGAACTTGCAAACAGCGATCACAAAGAAATTCGATTCCAGTTAGATTTTCAGGGCAGACGTAAGGAAAATTCCACTAAAGTACCAGATTTCAGAAGGGCAAACTTTGACAGTTTAAAGAGGCAGCTGAGAGAGGGGGTGTCGCGCTTGGCCGTGAACCTGACAGATGACACCGACCTGATAACGAGATCTGAGATTGCCGAGTTCCACGACAATTTAAATAGTGAGTTACTTAATGCACAAAGGCAGAACATCCCATACAAAAAACTCAGATCAAACAACAATGACCCGAAGTGGATAAATAATTATTTAAAGAACATCATTGGCCAAAGGAAGGCTATAGGTAGAAGGATAAATCGTGGCGAAATTCACCTCCGGGACTATTATAGGGTATTGGCGAGTAGGGTTAAAACCGAGATAAGGAAAGCAAAGAGGAATAATGAGGTAAGGATAGCAAGGGAGGCAAAGACAAACCCCAAAGGATTCTACCAAATGTATCAAACTAAAACACGAGAAAAGATTGGACCAATACGGTCAGACTCCGGCGAGCTCACTGATAACGACGGAGAAATGAGCAATAATTTGAATAAATATTTTTCAACAGTTTTCACCACCGAAAATTTAAACATGATACCCGAGGCACCGACTCTATTCAGAGATAGTGAAGAAAACAAATTAAGTGAGATAGTAGTGACTAGTAACGATGTTAGTAAGCAAATAGACAAACTAAAGCCTAATAAGTCACCTGGTCCCGATGAGATATTTGCCAGAGTATTGAAGGAATGTAAGGAAGAGCTTAGTATGCCCTTAGCAAAGTTGTTTAACATGTCCTTAAAAACAGGTGTAGTACCAGAATCCTGGAGGATAGCGAATGTAGTACCGATCTTCAAGAAGGGGGATAGATCACTATCCTCTAACTACCGCCCAATCAGTCTAACATCAATAGTAGGCAAATTACTGGAAGCAATCATTTCAAACTCTATTCGAATTCACCTGGAGAAGCACAGATTGATCAATGATTCCCAGCATGGCTTCACAAGCGGACGTTCTTGCCTAACTAATCTATTAACATTCTTTTCATCAGTTTTCGAATCAGTGGACGAGGGGCACAATTATGATGTGGTATATCTCGACTTTAGCAAAGCCTTCGACAGAGTACCCCACGAAAGACTAATTAGAAAGGTAGAAGCTCATGGCATCAAAGGTGACATCCTTAAATGGATTAGGGCGTGGTTACAGGACAGGAAACAGCGAGTGAGCATTAACGGCACTACGTCCCATTGGAGCAACGTCACAAGTGGAGTTCCCCAAGGCTCAGTACTTGGACCATTATTGTTTATTATATACATAAACGACATAGATATCGGCATAGACAGCAACATAAGTAAATTTGCTGATGATACTAAAATAGGACGTGTTATCAAATCTGACGAGGACTCGGCAAAACTACAGGAAGATCTAAGCAAATTTTTCGAATGGTCTGAAAAATGGCAGATGAAATTCAACATCGACAAATGTAAAGTACTCAGTATAGGAAATGTAAACAGGGAAACCAGATACCAGATGAACAACGATGCCATAGAGAAATCCGACCGCGAGAGAGATTTAGGAGTAATGATAAGTAGGAACCTTAAGCCAAGTAAACAATGTGTTTTTGCTCGTAACAAGGCTAATAAAGTACTTGGGTTCATACAAAGGAGTGTTAGTTACAAGACTAGTGAGGTCATCCTAAAACTGTATCTTGCTCTTGTGAGACCACACCTGGATTACGCAGTCCAGTTCTGGTCACCGTATTACAGAATGGATATAGAATCCTTGGAAGGAATTCAGAGGAGAATGACAAGACTAATCCCGGGTATTAGGAACCTTGAGTATAGAGACAGGTTAAAGCATCTTAATTTGCACTCCCTTGAGAGACGTAGAGCGAGGGGCGACCTGATAGAGGTGTATAAGTGAAAGGCAGGGCTAAACAAAGGGGACATTACAAAGGTACTCAAATTATCCAACCAGGAGCGAACTCGTAACAATGGTTTTAAATTGGACAAATTTAGATTTAGGCGTGAAATAGGTAAACACTGGTTTGGAAACAGAGTAGTGGATGAATGGAACAAGTTACCAAATATCATCATTAACTCGAATACGCTGAATTGCTTCAAACATAGGTTGGATGCTCATATGAGCAATAGGGGTTGGGTGTAAACGGGACTGCCCAGTATGGGCCAATAGGCCCGCTGCAGTTTCCTCCATTCTTATGTTCTTATGTTCAACCCATGAAGGCTGAAGACGGTGTGTGTGTGTGTGTGTGTGCAATCAGTCACTGCGATGAGAACTTAAGGTTTTGATTTAAGATTCACCATGATTTAAGGCTAATTTTACTATCATTCAACCTCACGGAAAACATCCATCACAATATGTCAAAGAACAAAAAAAAAAAAACACTATGAAAAAGAATATCAAAGAGTTCGGTTGTCGCGTGGAGCGCGTGGTCGTGACGAGCATCACCTTACCAGCATTGAAACAAAAGGAAAAACTGCCAGGAGAACTGACAGCTCAGCAAAAAGTTTACTCACCGTGATAAGGGCCCGAGTGAGTCAACATTCTCATCAAGGGGGCTTAATTAAGTTTAGAGTTCCGGCCAATGGTTTGATGTGCTATCAGCTTCAACACAAGAGGTCCAATCTGTTGGAAATAAACGAATTATAGCCGTACACGGAAAACGTGTACACACACACACACACACACACACACACACACACAAACACACACACATAAAATATATGTGTATGGGGTGGAAGTTTGAGTCACGAGGTTTGCATCAATTTCCATTTTCTTTGACGAAAGATTTTAGTGTTTCGACATGGAAATAAAGTCTAGGGATTCGATTACATGATCTGAAAGTGAGTGAAAAGGGTAAGTTAAATCGTTTTGATAGAACAAAATAAAATCTCTTGTTGCACTTACTGGAAGAGCCAGATCCATTGATGTGATACTGAGCTCTGGTAAGGTTAGTGAAAGGTTACTACTTTATTTGTTGTCTGTTTCTAATTAGGATAAAAATCACAGGTAAACATTAACTTTTTCTCATCATTCGTCAGTATGCATGAATATTTCGGGTTATAAAGTTCAAAGTAATTATATTAGCCAATAAATTTGTTGACCTAAATTGGTAAAATAATAGATTAATATTTTCTCAACTTCCAATGATTTCTGTGTGCCAATTTAGTGTGTATTATGTGTATATTATTCATCCTTCTTTCTAACAAAAGCGATAATTGCCTGATACAGAAATTTTTTTCATACATACAGATGATTCATGACATAAAGACTGTTATATCTAATCTCTTAATAAATACGAATGCAATCATGGAATAAGATAAAATTTCAATATGACTTGCTAAATAACTGGCACGTCTTTCTCCTGTCCCCTGGTAAATATTTTAGTCAACATATAGACAAACAGTAATTATATAAATGTGGGATAATAGCATGTTAGCATAATATACTGTACAATATACTTCCCGGTATAACTTGATTAGGGGCAAGAGATTCATATATCGTCATATTCTGTTATGTTCCATACAGGAATTCATAGCTTATCTCATCATTTCCTGTCACGTTACAGAGGACATCTCGGACATATTCACGGACCATTAACGTATTAACTAAGTATTTAAGTCCCTGGCATTCTAGCCAGATTCAGACAGAATTTCACACCCCCCAGACGTGTGACTAGCACTGAGCCTTTATATAATCTCGTGGCCCAGGAGATTTTGACAAGTGTAATATAAATTTATATTACATAGAAATGGGTGAAAGTTTTTAATTGAAACTTTTACAAGCTAAAGTGTGCAAAACTATATATGATTGGAGACTCCCAGCAAATCTAACAGAACGTAATATCTCTACTTAACAATTTGTGATAGTGTTTAACCGTACATACTCTTATACTTCTCCACCTCAAAGTTACATTAAAGTGTTCCCAGGTGGATTAATACACGTTCCATGGCTAGAATAATGGACTGAGATAAACTTGCAATATGTCTTACTAAAGAAATATGTCTAACTAAGACATTGCTCTCCTGACACCTGGTAAACTTTTTAGTTCCGAGTGGTAATCTGAATATTTCGAAAGTATGTGTCTTGTACACTTGCCACACGCTGCAGCCTTGTACACTTGTCACACGCTGCAGCCTTGTACACTTGTCATACGCTGTAGCCTTGTACACTTGCCACACGCTGCAGCCGACATGGTTGGGGGTAGTACACATGCTGGTGTGCATTAATCATTACTTATACAACTGTTTCATGTACACTCAATATTCCAAACCTTTGTAATGTAAATAAAGTCTTTCGCTCCATTTATTTGTAGTGAAATGACCAGAACACATGATAATCATTAACTGGAAAATTTATCCTTTTGCTGTTATTAAATTATTGCTTTCGCTTCAACACAGAAACAGAATTCTGTGTAAATTTCTCCTTGTTGATTCCTGTGGTCTACACATAACAGTGTCTCTTTGACCGATGACGTATGAACACTTAAATTCTCTTTCCAGGGACTGGTCATCATTTCTGTTGGTAGAACCATGAACAAAACTAGTTGTCAAAATCACATATTGTAAGGGCGGAAACGATCTTCCTGCTCATTACCGCTGCTTACTCGCTAGTTTGCTGGTGCGACCAACACTGGGGGGATTGGACAGAGGTGAGAACGGCGCTTCTATCTATGTCGCCGTCAGATCCTACTCAGCCGTGAGTGCAGTCACTACCTTCCCCTGCTACTCGTCAAATTCTGGCTGTGATCTCATCAAGGCTCGGGACTCGTGGGGTGTATCCCCAGACCTTCACCTATCGACTGTCAATTCTCTGGACATCTACCCCATACCACGACCGTCAGTTCATCTCCTCTGTCTGTGCCCCGGTGTTCTCCTGTCTTCTGCCATATCAAGACCTCGGCCGCTGTCGCTTGAGTGTGGAGTTGAATGGAAGCTTCCCCCCTGAGTGTGGATCACCGTGGTCCAGAACCTTCCCCAGGGCCACTGCCGTAGGAAATATCTGTTCATTGTTTGATTCTATTGTTTGATTCCTTTAATTGCGGACTCCCTTTTATTGTTTGATTCTATCAGTTGTTGACTCCCATTAATTGTTTGATTCCATTAATTGTCTGATTCCATTATTTGTTTGCTTCCCTTAATTGTTTGACTCCGTAATTGTTACTTGATGTTTGTTGAGTGGTGTCAGAGTTTTGTGTTATATTTTTTATAGTAAAGAGATGTCAGTCTCAAAAACGGTTGTTTGTTATTCCTCAGAAAGCCATGGTCCTTGACTTTCCTTTATTAAGATCCTGATAAGTCTGGTAAGGGATTTCTATCCCCAAGTCCCAGGCCTTTACACATATAAATGGGATATTTTTTGTTGTTGATGGTAATTGTAGCTTAGTGACCCGGCTCATAAAATACCTGAAATGACAGGCAAGCTGAGGATTATGACGTCATCTACAGCCTATAAACTATATATTGTGAGTGGTACAGTCATGGAGATATCTCCATGGGTACAGTACTCCACGGTCTTACGTCGCCCACAGAGTTAAAATTGTATACAATATTAGCTGCTGAAAATGCCGGTGCTTGTTAAGAAACACAAAGTTGTAATTATTATTATTGTCATTATTATTATTATTATTATTATTCAAACCAACCACCAACCTATCCTCCACCAACACACCTTCCTTGTCTGTCTATCCAGTTAGTTGATAAAGCACATCGTCTCGTCCTTGGCTCCCTTCAACCTCGATGATAAATCATGCCTTTGAGAATTCACCTTAAGGGAGAAGGATGACAAAATCTTGCACCTCCCCCTCCCACTCTTCCTCCCCCCTCCCTCCACCCCTTTCCCCTCCTCTCCCCCACCATTCATGGCTCACCTACGGCTCTATGGTCGAATTTCTCACTTGGACTCTCATTGTCTGATAGTCTCTCGTACGTGGCTGCTCTCCTGTGTGTGTGTGTACGCGTGCGTGCGATGTGAGTTATAATTGACTGACTCTTTTAACTGAGGGTTGCGATTAGTGGGATTTTTCTTCTCGTCTCGGAATATTACCACTGCAGTTATCATATTTTTCGTTGTTATCACCACCATTGCCAACAACACACCTCATGATATGTCGACCATCAGCATCTTTCTATACCATCGCCACCAGTCACTATCACTGCAATCATCTTCCATTACTAACTACCACCACTACCACCACCACCTTCATCAATCACCAGCTCCTGCAATCATAAGTCTCCAGAACTACCAACCACTAACACGACCTCACCTCCACTACAAGTCACCATCTAAACCACCACTACACGACTGCCTTTCTCTTTACATAATAACACAAGGTAAAAATGATAGGCCGTATTTTCTCAATAGTTAGTTAGCTGTACAAACTCCCATTAAGGTGTGTTGACTTGTTCTAATTGGCTCAGGTAGTCACGGTGGAAGTAATGGAAATTATACACAGATCCATCGTTCTTCAAAGGTAAATTAATTGTGGTCGTCTTGGTTTCTTTATTCATACTTTATCCTCAGATATATTTCAGTCGTGTTTATCATATTCTGTAAATCCTCTCTCTCTCTCTCTCTCTCTAAATTTTTGTTCAAACTCCATTCAATCCTCTCAACTTGTTTTTTAACCAAGCCTCCCTTTCCCGAAATCCCCTTTACTCTCTCTCCACTCCCTTTTAATTCCTGTCAAGTTCTTCCCAATCTCTCCCAACCTCTCTCAATTCCCGCTCAACCTCTCAACTTATATCAAGTCTCTTTCAATCCCTCAATCACTCAAATGACTATCAACCTCTCTCAAATCCCTCTCACTCTCTCTCAAATCTCTCTCAACACCTCTCAATTCCCCCTCGACTTTCTTTAAACTACTTTCATGTCTCCTTCAACCTCACAACTCCTCAATTCCCTCTCAACCTGTCTCAACTCCCCTAAACCTCTCTCAACCCAACCTCACTTCCTCTTACTTCCACCATTCCCCTCGCTTCGTCTTTTTGTCCATTGCCAAGACGACAAATATTAAAGGTAGCAGTAAAGGAGTTTGTCTAGTAATTCTGCATTCAGAAGAGGTCCGGGGTCATGATAATGCTATTCTCCACCTACAACACAAAGTGATATACAGAAAGATGAGTAAACAAAAAATAAACAAAAGGGATCGCTAGAGTCGTAAATGTTCGCCCTCGTCAAGTAATTGTAAAACAAGAAAAGAAAATCAGAAAACACAGAAACAAGTTGGAAATGAAGGAAGGGGGATAAAAAAGAAAATGTAAAGATGAAAATGAATTGAAAAACAAAATATCACAAAACATTAGAGAAAAATAAATACACAGAAAATAGCAAATATAAAACATATGAAAACATAAAAAAGCAAAAGTGAAACAGAAATAAACAAGAAGCAGAAAGAAAGAGAAAAGGGATCACCTGAAGAATCATCGCCCCAGCTTATTTCACCTAACGATTAAACCACCCTAACCTAACTTAACTTAACCTAAGCCTATTCTATCCTAACCTAAATCTAACCTACCATATCCTAACCTAACCTCATCCTCCCAAAATAGTTTTAGGGTGGTTTAATCGTTAGGTGAAATAAGCTGTGGCGATGATTCTTCAGGTGATCCGAGAAAAGATTTAAATAAAAAAGTAATCAAATAAAGAAATGACATTTGCAAAAATTGGAAGAAAAAAAATTGAAAAAAGAGTAAAAGGAGGGGGGGGGGGGTTAGAGGGAGCACGTATAGAATAAAAATATTTAGTTGAAGGATGTAAAGAGAAGAAGTTTGGTAGCGTGGCCGGTTAGTTATTTACACTTATAACATATTATGTTCCTAAAGACAACTTCTCAAACACCACTTCGATACAACTATTTATTACTCCACACAATGACACATTAATATCAATATTATATCGACGTTACTAGAACATTATATTTACGTTACTGGATACTGACTCTCGGACACAAACATGAAATGAATACACTTCCCACAGTAGGTAACTCACCCTAGGGATAGCTCTGACAAAGACTCACGTGTGCCCTGATGGAGGCCCAGCGGGTGCTGCTGGACTGTCTCGTATGGGAGACTCTGCTTAGCTGGTGACGCCGGGGTCTGGTCGGGAAGTCTTCCTCCCGACCTGGGGTGAGGACGAGTGTGACTCTGTGTAAGTGAACAGAATGACGACCCGAACGGGAGAGAGATGAGTCGGATGAGAATAATGAGAGTAACGAGCGTATAGAGACCGTGGACTGGACTGCAGGGCCTTTATTGGGGGAGAAACAGCCGGCGATTGACCCCTGCCAATTAACACTAAACTGGTTAGATCTGGACAGCTGTGTTTGCCCAGGTGCGTGGTCATGCCCGGGTTTCTTGGCTAGGTGTGGTTTGGTCAAGTCACCCGTTAACTCAAGTAATTAGTGAACGAGGTCAGGTTCCTTGGGTCCTGACCCAGGGTGTGTCAACCTGGTATGTTGGGGTACCGCGAGGCCTGTACTGTACTCGCTGTTATATGCATTGTAATTCTCTGGGTTGTAAGCTGTGGTCTGATAAACAATCATTACAAAAGCATGAAAAGGGAAAACGGAACAGAAGAAAAAAAATATGAGAAGTGAAACAAATAAAAAGAATAGAAAAAAAAGCCGAACAAAACGTAAGCAAAAACAGATGAGGCTAGGCTAAACTCTGAACTTTTACCCTGCAGGTTCACGCCTTTCTGGGCTGATCACGAAAATCTCTGCAAAGTCGCGGAAATCAAAGAAAATGTGAATTGATGATAATTTAATTATTTTTTTTTGCGTTTTAAATATCTGGTGAAAATCCACATAATCTCTGCAAAAAACTCACTGAGTATCCTCTATGTTCCTTCTCTTGTACTTTTTTGTCTTCGTCCCATCTTTTTCTTTTCCTTGCTTCCCTCTCATCATTTTGTTTCTATTTATCACCATTTTGCTGCTCTTCCATCTCCTAGTTCATGTATCCCTCCTTAACTTTTTCCATCACCTCCTTACACTATGTTTTTTATTTTAATCATTTATTCTCTCCATCCCTTTTTACCCTTCCTCTCCTAACGTTCCCTTTCCCTTTCTCCACCTTTACCCTCCTTATCCTTACATTCCCTTTCTCTCTCTCTCCATCTTTACCTTCACAATCCTTACATTCCCTTTCTTTCCCTCCATCTTTACCCTCCCTATCCCTACATTATCTTTCTCTCTCTCCATCTTTACCCTCCCATTCCTTACATTCCCTCTCTTTACATCCATCTCTACCCTCCTTATCCTTATATTCCTTTTCTGTCCCCACATCCTTATCCTCCCTATTCTCACAACCTTATGTGTCTGCGCCCAAACTTACCCCAAAATACACAGATCTGGACAAAATTTGTATTTCTAGTACTAGCTTTAAATAGAGGACACTTCATGAGATTCTCTTTAGACGTTCCCAAACATTCAGTTACGACTGAATAATAAATTCCTGGGCGAAAAAGACTAACAGAAGCACCTAGATAAACCTATCTTATTTACATATATTTATAAACCTAATTGGGGGTCAAGATAAGCACCACGGACTCCCAACTAACATTCTGTAGGAAAGGATTCACAAACCTTAGGCGACATGGTGGCTCAGAGAAAGAGAGAGAAGGGCAGATATCAGCCCTCAGACAAGCCAAGGACAAGGCAAGGAAGGAAGAGAGGCAAGAACCTTTGTCCTCTAGTAAGAGCGACTGCCTGGGTTTTGAGTGACCCAGGCCATCTCAGTAAGCTCTGCCCATTGGCGTATGCGCAGATGAATTTCCTTTAATTCACAAAGCTTACATAGACTACTGCAAGGTTTGAGGCAATGTTGTAATTGGAGAAGGTTAGGAATATTTATGGGAACATAGTGGTAATTAAATATGAGCTAAAGTAAATGTTATATTGTAACAATGAGAACTAGAGCAACAATTGGATACCTGGCAACTCAACACATAGCCCTACTGGGTCAGCCACTTCCATTTCTGGTCACAGGGCCATGAGGTATGATGAGGAATCTGACCTTGCTTTGCACAGCTCACCACTTGGTCCTTCACGCAGTTGGCCATGTGATATGACACAAACACAATGGTGAAAACCATACAGATGAAGAGGGAGGAAGCACGGCCTATAGACATCATATAAATTTGAATATACAAATACATATAAGCATGTTCCCATGACACTATCTTTACATCCCCTCTCTCTTCCTCTATATCCACCCTCCCTATCCGTACATTCCTATTCACTTCGGCCTTCTTTGCCATTATATTCTCAGTCTCCCTTTTTTTCTGGCCCCCTATCCTTTCATTGACTGACACATACACGCACACACACGCACACACACACACACACACACACACACACACACACATACACACTGTTACGAACCACACCACCAATTGTCATGATCTACCTACCCAGCACCACGAGCAACACCATCTAGGGACGAAACCCGAGTATGACTACTCTTAGTTACCACTCCGGGGTTTCCCTTCTCCATATCCTGGTTGTTGCGTCACCTCCTCAAAGTCTTCCTCGTCAGCTCCAGTTCGATGAGAGTTCAGTTCACTCTGGGAAATGACCACAGGATCACCTATCCTGGAAACCTACGGCACAGTGACTACCTACCGTCTTCTATAATACTCAGCCTTACTCGTCATCCATCTCAGCTCCGCACTTAAGTATTTGTAATCTTATATTGCCTCCCCCACGTTCACTTGCTTCAAATTATTGTATGTTGTATAAATATGTATATACTGTTAATGTTTAGGTTAAGTATGGTTAAGGGTAAATTATAGAAAGCTGAATATTTTGTTAAGGAATTTATGGTACTTTATTATACACAACAAAAACTCGCATCCTTTGTCTACCCTTTTATAGTCCGATTGTCTTTGTTTTTTTATTGTTGTTGCCTGTTGGGATCTGGGTAGACTTTTAACTATATTCTAAATCCCCATCTCGTAACAACACACACACACACAAGCCATTTCGAGACCATTGTTATGCACATCAACCTCTCTTTTGACCTTGTCCCACTTCCCTCCATTTCTGTGGGCCCCAAAACAGTCCAGGTTATGGACGCCACTAAACCCGTCGGCGTCACTATAGATAACAAAATAAATTGGAGTGTACACGTCAGTACAATAGTAGGTAGTAGGCAGCTACCAAACAAGGAGGTACTACTGCCTGGGAAGATATTGGAAGCATAATGTGTTGTCTAATGGTAGACCCTGCTGCTATATGGCATCACGAAAATTGTGACCAAGTCCCAGGTTGATGATCTGAGTTTCTGCCTCATTTACACACAATTGCAGGGTCTCAATTGTTTCCCTTCCTTTAACAGCACAACATACATATATTGTTTCTCACTATTGATTTTTTTTAATTTTTGCATTTCTTTTTATTATTATTATTATTATTATTATTTTTATTATTATTATTATTACTAGCGGAATCGACCACATTTTTGGTTTTGCTATTAGCAGCAAGTATGTACAGATTTTTGCCAGTTCCCTCTCTGGAGCATCCAACATAGAACTGTCCATGAGAGAAGCAAGGAAACCCCAGATTTAGGCCAACCATCTTTAGGGACTGTCCCTGGCTTTTGTAGATTGTCATGGCAAAGCTCACTTTAACCGGGAACTGAAGTCGCTTGAACTCAAATGGTAGGTCAGTGGTGATGAGAGGTATCCTTGGTATAAACACGTCGCCTCCTTTAGCTTTTCCTGTCAGTATTGTAGCTTCCAGTACATGTGGCATAATGTTCTTCACCACCAGTCTTGTGCCATTGCAGAGGATTGGTGGTTCAAGATTTCTTGAGAGCATTATAGAAATTCCAATCTTGAGAGTGAGGTGGTGAGGAGGCATTACAGGGGGCTCCAAAGAATTAAAGAATTTTGCAGGGTACTGGACTGCTTGGTCCTGGTCGATTACTGTATCAACAGATTTGAATGAGGTTTCACTGCCTGGAAGTTGTCTGAGTAGAGTCATGTTGATTTCAGCCATTGTTTCATTCTTTGGTGCCAGAATTGCGCGTTCACGCAGCCACTTGTGATCCTCGTAGTGGTGGATAATGTTTGGGTAGACCATGTTAGTGAGCTCAGTTGAGGACTTTACAACATTTCCACATCCTTGAGGAATGACTATTTGTCCTTCTGAATCAACAGGGAAAGTTCCATTCCCAATATGTAGTAGAAGGTTTGCAAACCGTCCAGCATCCTGGTCTAATTGTAGATGTACTCTCATGTTTGTGGATAGGGTGAGTGTCTGAACACTTCTCCAAAGGTATGATGCCTAGAGGCACTCATTCAGTTCATCAGCTCGAGTGCTTCGAGGAATGACAGGTAGGGTCTGGCGAAAGTCTCCAGCAATGACCATTGTAATACCACCCATGAGCTGGTCATTTTCTCGCATGTCTTGCAAGGTCCTGTCCAATGCTTCAAACGCTAACTTGCGAGACATAGTGCATTCATCCCAGACTATGAGGCTGCATTTTTCTAAGAGTTTTGCCTTTGCCGATCCTTTTTTGATGTTGCACACTGGATTCTTATTGTGAGCGAGGTTGAGATGCAGTTTAAAAGTTGAGTGTGCAGTACGTCCTCCTTCTAGTAGGGTTACAGCAATGCCTGAAGATGCCACAGCAAGAGCAGTTTTCCCCTGATGAGCGTACTTTGGCCAACAGAAGGTTGAACAAGAATGTTTTTCCTGTCCCGCCAGGTGCATCATGAACGATCATACCTCCCTGTTCCGCTTGTATCGCTTGCAAGATCTATTCATGGGCCTCACCAGGTGAGGCTCATTTTCTTCAACAAAATTCACCAGAACTTCAACTGATTAGTCTGTCTCTCTGAGCAACTCCCTGTTTGCAGCTACTGGTTCTTCTCGGTTTGGGGAAGGCAATCCAAAATCAGTCAGGTTTTTTCCGCATATCTCCATCACTTTGTCTTCCAGCATGATCAGAGCCGTATTGCTTGATGAAGCAGATCCTCTGAAAGACTATCTTGGTGTTTTTTCAAGACCTGGCTTGGGTTGGGAAGTCCACATGTAGCAATCATGATGGCTGCTGCCTCTTCTAAGGTGTCATTCCAGTGACCATCATATTCCAGTAGGCCAAGGAGATGCACGCTTCCTGATACGTTCTTCAGACTTGTCCATTCACTGTCTTGAGTGCTGCATATTATGTTGGGCCACGGATGTGGTGCAAAAGTAGTCTCAAACAGTAGCATTCAAAGTTGTTGGGGCGAACTGTTTAGACACGTCCCAAAGCATTCCCTGACTTTATCCCTGGATATCCTTCAACATCAGATCCTGAGCTCTTCTCTGGAGCTTTTTCATTAAAGCCTGATATATGTAGAACTTGGGTACGTCAACATACAGGAGTGTTTGAGCAAACTTATCTTCCTGTGGAAGCTTAAAGAATGCAGTGAGAGTCGTATCAGCAGGATTTGCCATTTGATTTTGTAGAGACTCTTCTGTGAAGTATACTCTTTGTATGGGAAAACTAAAAATTCTCCATTGGGCTTCATTGCTGCATATATAACGGCACTGCTGAAACTGTGTCACCTCATCATGATTTCCATCCTTTTCTAAGGTAAAGATCGCTTGGTCAGAGCCTTTGTTGACGTATCTGCAAACATACTTGATAGACTTGACTGAATTACAGAACTCCACATTGATGTGCCCATTGAATGCCTTACTCAAAAGAAGATTGTAGGGGACCACCCATATATCATACAACAACATCCATCATCACTACATATAACATAATCCATCATCACTACATATAACAACATCCATCATCACTACATATAACATCATCCATCATCACTACATATAACATCATCCATCATTACTACATATGACACCATCCATCATCACTACAGATCGGTAAAGTAGGTTCCGAGATTCTCGTGCGGACACACAAACGCACATACTTTTTGGTTTTATATATACAAAGATTATTATTAGTGTTGTTATTATTATTATTGTTAGCATTAATATTTTATTATATTATTTGCAATTTTGTAATTTGTATTATAAATTTTATTTACTATTAATTAGTATTATTTCATTTAATATGAATTATTATTATTATTATTATTATTATTATTATTATTATTATTATTATTATTATTATTATTATTATTACATTTTCGCCCCCAGGCCCTGATGTAGGTCAGTGACCTGTGCTCTGGTGATCTAATCCCCCTAAAAAGAAAAAAAAGTCAAATCCTTCAGTTTTCGCCTCCATCCCCTTCACCTTTTCAAGTCCTTTGGAGTTCCTGCTTCCCATCCCCTCAGTCCTTACTCAATATTCATACTTCTCAAGCTGGCCTTCCTCCCTAAATGCCATATATCGGAAGCACCTGGAAAAGTGCAAAAGAAGGCGTGCAATATTATTATCTCTCCCTCCTACTCCATATATCAAGAAGTGCTCAACACAATGACCCTCTCGGTTCTCTCTGATCATCACCACGACCTCATCTGCAAATTTGTAGAGAAACGTCTGCACCATCCTTGGCACCGTCTCCTGCTTTCACCTGAGATCCCACGTCTGTGAATTGTTGTTCGACACAATAACCATATCCAGCCCATACGAGTACGTACTCATCCCTATAAGAAAAGCCCAATCCCAACCATTGTAAAAATTATCACCAACTCGTAGTTATCCAATGTGTTTACTCCCTGCCAACTTTCTTTTGTATAGTTACAATTTTTAAATTCCTTGTTGAATAATCCATTACCCTCCTTGTTATTATATTATACAGTATCATATATGTACACTCGGAACCATAATCTCTAGCCCATCTGGGTCGGTACTGGAGGTTAGAACAGTGTCCTTTCTGGACGGGGGCCAACTCTAACTATCACGAGGCAACACACGCACGAACACACGCAGTCATAGTACGGCTGTATAGATGACATTATGTATAAATATTGTATATGGCATTTTGTACTCTGCATTATCTTCATTACATATGAACACGAAGAAAAAATACCATAGGTTGTAGTTACGAAAGCATGAATGAAAATAAACACTTCCAAACCACCCAGTGACTTCTCACAACGCGTGTGTGTGTGTGTGTGTGTGTGTGTGTGTGCCAGACCACGATGCTCCCCATCATTCGCATAACTATATGAAAAATCGTGTTTAATTTAACTACATATTTAAAAAACCTTAAATTACATTTGGATCAGTCACTCTTCATTTGACACACTTATAGTGTAATACTTTGACCATCCCACCTGGGCACATGGAGGCCCACGGTAACTCTTACGGGGCAACATACACACGAACACACAAGTTATGATATGAACCCTTCCAGGCTTCACTATCATTATCATGTTATGTTCATCGTGCTCTGTATCGTGGTAACTAGTCATAGTATCAATACACGATAGTGTTATTAGTATAATATTATAACTTTTACTCTTCAGTTAGTGTTGTAAATCATGGACAGGAAGGATACATAAATTGTAATATCAAGTGTATGGTTCGCTCAAAGCCACCCCAAGTCAGACAACGCGTCACACAAAGTTACACTGTGTGTGTGTGCGTGTGTGTGTGTGTGTGTGTGTGTGTGTGTGTGTGTGTGTGTGTGTGTGTGTGTGTGTGTGTTCTGTAACATTAAGCTTCATCTTTAGAAGGTAAGATGTTTCATAAAGAGGTGTCTCCCATTCGTCATTGTGAGCATCGCCCCAGAGCACATTGTTTCCATCAAACCATGGTTCACCGTATTTCCCTACTTCCGTGTAACTATATCCATATGGCTAAGTGCTTGCTTTTCATTTCTTTATTTACCAAAATAATGTGGATCAGTTACTCGTTATTTAACACATACATGCACTTAGAGCATCATGATTGTTTTGTAGGCATGCCTATTGGTTAATTGAAACCCCAAAAATATTTTTCACATTTATTATGCATAAACATTGTAGACATATCTATGTGATTATTGTAGTATATAACATATATTTAATGTCTGGACAGATTCCCAAGAGTTATGCATATTAATGCATAGATTTTATAAGCATATTTATGCGAAGTGACGTAAAACCACATAGTAAAATACCGGGACAAATTCCCGAGAGTTAGGAAACGAAGTCTATGTGGCCCCAACGAGGGCCAACGAGAGCTAACTCCCCCGCTACCCCCGTACAAGGCACCGTCGTGGGCGGAGATTTAATTATTGACCACAGGTTAATACCGTGTCCAACCTCCATCTCCTGCTATTACTTCATGCAATCTGGTGGGCAAGGAATCTACCAGATTGCTGAAGATGTTCGGCCTCCTCCTTATTCCCTCCCACACATTATGTGCGTGTCTCCGCCCTCGTTTTCTCCTCAACATCACATTCAACAACCATATGCGCCCATAGATTTTCTATTGGATTACAATCGGCTCCTTTAGAGGGCGCGTCCAATAGAATAATCTGCGGGTGTGCCTCAAACCAACGCTTGACTGCCTGACTTGTATGTATTGGACCGTGGTTTTGCACCATACATATAGGCTGTGGGCCTGGGATGGCATATGAGTTGCTGGGAGGATGGTTAGCAGTCCTGTTGAACTGGCAGGTAGACAAAATAGAAAACTCACAGCCAAACTGTAAGAAAACCCATGGAGAATGAGACATTAGTAAAATATACTAGGTCATTTTAGCGCGTGCACACACATTATATACAGACCCATTGGTCCTTGCGAGGCTGTTTGGTTATGCTATGCTAACTAGTTTGCTAGGGTGAGGGAAAGTTTATATATATATATATTTATATATATATATATATATATATATATATATATATATATATATATATATATATATATATATATATAAATATATATATATATATATGCTGATAACCACCAGGAAAGAAGAAAACACGAAGTTCCCAAGCGCTTTCGTGTAATTCACATCTTCAGGGGTGAGTACAGACTCACCCCTGAAGATGTGAATTACACGAAAGCGCTTGGGAACTTCGTGTTTTCTTCTTTCCTGGTGGTTATCAGCATATACCTAGATCACGCGCACCTACAGTGATTTACTTGCATATATATATATATATATATATATATATATATATATATATATATATATATATATATATATATATATATATATATATCTTGATAAAATCACAAGGGAAAAGGGAAACAACGGAGCACCTTAGCCAGGTGAGAATTACTGTGGGCCTCAATGTGCCCAGGTGGGATGGTAAATGTATTACAGTATAAATGTGTCAAATGAGGAGTGACTGATCCACATGTAATTTCAATGTTTTTGAAATATGTAATTAAATTAACACGATTTTTCATATAGTTATGAGAATGATAGGAAATAAAAGATATAGATACGGTATGGTTGAATCATCGTGGTCTCCCTACAAGCCCTGTAAACGACATGTGGATTCACTGGGTGGTTTGGAAGTATTTATTTCCATTCATACTTTTGTAACTACAACCTATGGTAATTTTTTCTTCATGTTCACATATAATGAAGATAATGGAGAGTATGAAATGCCGTATACAATATTTATACATATCATCTATACAGCCGTACAATGACTGTGTTGTTCTCTAGCCCAGGTGGGCTAGAGAATATGGTTTCCAAGTGTACTATCGTGCACCAAAGTCGTGTCCACTACCCAAACACAGTGAGGATTCGAATAGCCTTGAGTCTGAAGTTTCGAAACAGCTGGGGGAAATGGTGTGGGAGGCCAACAGATGTCGCCCACTGTAGTGTGTGGGGGGGGGGGGGGCAATAGAGGTGGTGGGGGTTAGTCTAGTAACAGTTTGTGTGTAGGTGGAGTATAACATCGTAAATTCCGCAATTACTGATAACTATAAGAATGTGATGAAGTTAGTTAATATTATTAAGCATGATGAGAGATGTGTAACTGGTAAATAAAGGCACTACAACGACCATATCTCTGCCGTTCGTGGCTACGCAGGTGAGACTGATGAGTACACCAGAATTTAATTCTCCGTGACTACCATTACTGGTAGTCACGGAGAATACACAAGTTGTTACCAAGGTTGGCGCCACCCACAGCAGGGGAAGGAGATGATGTCGAACACTGAAACATGCCGAGGTCTCATTCCTTCCATCGTCGTCACCAACAGGTAAGTCACATTAATTTGTCAGCATAGCCCATGCCATCCTTATACTATTGCAGGGTGTCCCAAGAGTGACAGCAGATATTTATAGAGGTGAAATAATATGTGATATTGAGCCACCACATCTCTATCTCCATCCGTTTCCCTCTATCTACAATAAAAAGTGTAACCCTACTCGGAAAAAATTAAAGATGAGGTGCACCTCACCCAAATAGGGATGGGCCCTCCATTTCCTTTCGCCTTCTTTTCTCCACATCCTTCCCTCCCTCCCATCGCCCCAGTCACCCCAACCTACCACCCAATACCATGCAGTGGGCAGGCCACACACTTTTTCTTCTCCTAAAAGCCTGTTCCGTTTAACCCACATTCTTTCACTACTAAACCTTCTTCCCCCTTTCCTATATTTTGCTATCGGTATCTCCCGCCTCGACTCCTCCATTTGTAATGGTTGCCTTGCCTAATTTGTAAAATCCACCTCACGGCTAAACGTAAACCGAAAAATCCATATATGTATAGAAGTTTTATACTCAGAATCACATATTCTTTCACCTCTACAAATATCTGCTGTAATTAGTGGGACACCCTTTTATAACTATATGACAGTTGTTATATGAGCTCCTTAGTTAACGTCACCATAAATATATGGTGTTTGATGTGCTATGCGTTTGCCGCACGTTACCTTACTCGGTTATGTTACACCCCCAGTTGCAACCTGGGAGTTTGGGTTGGGTAATGTACTATTTTGAGCAGAAATGGAATTCCGAACGACTCATATTCTAAACTCATAAATAATCCTCTCAACACTGTCAACACCCAGTTCAACAAAAAACTTAAGTCCCTATTGAGAGGCAAAGCTACTCTCATTAAACATCTTACTTCAACGTCCCCTCCACTGCCTTACATGTACGGTTTAATCAAGACCCACAAGCCCAATAACCCAGCAAGACCCATCATTAGCTCTGTTGGGTCAATCTCTTATAAACTATCTAAATGGTTAGTTTCCTTACTAAACCCCCTAGTTGGCAACATTTCTAACTCCAATATCAAGAATAATATGGATCTGGTTGATAAACTCAATAACTTGCACATTAATCATGATTTTAAACTGGTCAGCTTTGATGTAACGTCACTTTTTACAAAGGTCCCAGTTGATGATTTACTAGAGTTCCTCATAGATTCCCTGGATAACATTTCACTGCCCGTCTCGAAAGATGACTTCATCGAACTCATCAAACTATGTATTAAGGATTGCAAATTCGAATTCAATGAGGAATATTATGCTCAAAAATTTGGTATGGCAATGGGTAATCCACTCTCACCTGTATTAAGCAACCTATATATGGAATTCTTTGAAAAGAAACTATTAAGTAATATTTTACCACCCTCAGCAGTCTGGTTTAGATATGTTGATGATGTATTATGTCTCTGGCCATGCAATGAGGACCTAAAAGTTTTCCTACCACAACTTAACAACTTAGCCCCCTCGATCAAATTCACTGTGGAATTAGAGCAAGACTGTAAATTGCCATTCCTAGACTGTCTGATACACAGAATAGGTAACACTTTCAAGTTCAGTATTTATAGAAAACCAACCAATGTGTGTTCATACATTCATTATTATTCTGCCCACCATAATAAAGTCAAACAGTCAGTATTTACAACAATGTTTTTACGTGCCTTGAGAATTTGCAGTCCGGAATTCATCGATGAGGAATACAAATATATATATAATATTGGCTCAAACCTTAAATACCCTAGATCTTTCATAGACAAATGCTTAAACATTACTAAGAAAACTTTTTATAGAACTGATCCCAAGCCCACCCATGACCATAAGAATATCTTAATATTACCATTTCACAAAAATTTCTCACACATTCCGGCACAGCTAAAATCTTGGAACGTCAATGTGGCATTTAAAAACTCATGCACTGTTAAACAAATGTTAATCAAGAACTCCCCCAACAACACAATTGGTTGCATTTATAAAGTTCCTTGCAAGGAATGTAATATGTTTTACTTAGGCCAGACAGGTAAAGATCTTGGAACTAGAATTAAACAACACAAATACAGTGTCAGGACAGGCCAGGAATCCAATGCACTGTTTGTTCATTTGAGGGATAACAAGCATTGCATTGACTGGGATAATGCCTCCTCAATATTACCATGTAATTCAATTGATAGTAGGAACATCATAGAATCTAGTCTTATTAAACATACCGAAGCATTCAACATGAATTTGAGTAACGGCTTGTACAAGCTGGACAACTTTGTAATTAAGAAGATTTGTGATCAGGTGAGAGGGCGGGTCACTGTCCCATCTGACCCAACCACCAACCGTTGTGTGCCATTTAAAGATTAGTAGGGTCATTACCTGACCATTGTGGACCTGGTCTCACCCTCCTCTGTATATATTCATCTTGTTCTGCATTACTCTATCTAGTCTGTACTCACCCCTGAAGATGTGAATTACACGAAAGCGCTTGGGAACTTCGTGTTTTCTTCTTTCCTGGTGGTTATCAGCATATATATATATATATATATATATATATATATATATATATATATATATATATATATATATATATATATATATATATATATTTATATTCAACTACATTTGCTATATACATACGTAATACACAGTACATACACATATTTTTATGTAAAAGGACCCACTCAAAAGGGTCCAAAAGGGCCCACTCTTTTTTTCTTTTTTCCGTTATTTCCAAAGTGATGGACCATCACTTTGGGGTCCTCCAGGACATTTCCCGATATCCCGGTTGGCCAGTCCGCCACTGGCCCCAACACAGTCTAGGTTATGGACGCCACTAAGCTCGTCGGCGTCACTATAGATAACAAAATATATTGGAAAGCACACGTTAGTTCAATAGTAGGTAGTAAGTAGTAGGCAGCTACCAAGCAGGGAGGTACTACTGCCTGGGAAGAAATTGGAAGCATAATGTGTTGTCTAATGGTAGACCCTGCTGCTATATGGCATCACTAAAATTGTGACCAAGTCCCAGGTTGCTGATCTTACTCTCTGCCACATTTAAACACAATTGCAGGGTCTCAATTGTTTCTCTTGCTTTGACAATACAACATACGTACAGTATATTGTTTCTCACTATTTATTTTAAAAATTTTGCATTTCTGTATTATTATTATTATTATTATTATTATTATTATTATAAGTGTTATTATTTTTATTGTTGGCATTTTTATTTTATTATTTTATTTTTAATTTTGTATTATAAGTTTTATTTGCTATGAATTATTATTATTACATTGTCTCATTGCACCTGTGTCACCCATCTGTATCGCGCTGTACTGATGTACGTACATAAGACATCTGTGAATAAATGATTATAAAAATCTAGGACAGTTCCACATCAAATTCACTCTCATTAATACACCATTTTAAATGTATTGTAACATGGATACTATGCAGAATCTGACATATTACTTCAGAGACATGGTGGTTTAGAATTATACAAGGATTTTACCCTCCAATTTAATGTACTATTTTCTGAATCACCCTGTATTATATACTAAGTTTGCTAGACCAGGTCTCTCTCACCTATCCTAAACTAATCCAAAATAATTACACTTGATCCTTCCTTGTGTTGCTTACAAAATCCCCCTTCTCTTGGTTTATCTATACAACATTAATTATATTTTCATATTATTTTACGTACCTTTCTCTTTGGTGCCCTGAGTGTGGGTCGGTGACCTGTGCCCTGGTGGGCAAATCCCCGTAAAAAAAAAAAAAAAAGTTCAAGTGCCATATTACACCTAATGTTTGTGTTATTTTTTGTTAACCTTTGAGGATTCACCCATTTGTTCCTCCCACTGCTAAATGAGTTATGATTCACATTTGGGTAGCTTTGGTTAGGGATAAAGTAGGTTAGGTTCGATTAGGCTGAAGACAAGGTTAGGTTAGGTTAGGTTTGCAGATGAGTTCAGAGTGCGATGATATGTCAGAAATGGACACGAAGAACAAGGACATTATTTTATCAGTCAGAGAGGTAAGTAAGGACCAGTCACAGCATGCCATACTCGCATAACCGTGGATTTTGCCAGATCCTCCTGAGCTCCGGCCAGGTTCAGGCGTGAACCTTTGAGCTGTGAACCTACACACCGATTCACCTCCCGGAGCCACGACCAGGGCAGGTAAACACTTATGTTCGTATCGTAAGACGACGCCATTGTAGGTGAAAACCAGGTTGATTTTGTTCATCTGGTGTGGCTGTCTGTTAGCGTTTTCGGTTACCTAAGTCACACTTATGCTGCATTTCTCTGCCTCTTCTCAGTCTTTTCTTTCTCGAACTTTGTCTTGTCTTAAGTCTACTAAACTACCTATTGAAATCCAAAGCCTTATATCTCTGTTTCTTCCTATTAATCTCTCTAAATTTTCTAATGACTTCCCATTTCCTTTGATACATGAGCTCTGTAATTCCACCACTGAACACAAAAAAAACGTTGCTTCAATGTAATTCGATCCTATCTTGAAGAATTTGTTTTTTCATATACAGTATAAAATAAATTACCCGCTGTGTGTGTGTGTGGTGTGTGTGTGTGTGTGTTTGGAAGAAAGAGATCTCAAATTTGGTGGGGAGGAGTGGTTGGCCTACAGGATTGTCGTGAACTATCTCCTGTCCCACCTCCCAGGCCAAGTCGAATAACTCAGTAATTTATATATCTAAATCTGCCCACCACACCAAAGAAAAAATTATTCTTGTTCAGATAAGTAAGATTTTCTCTTCTGAGAACCTACTCCAGCCTTACAGTTAACTAATTCGTCCCTATATTCAGTATTACTCTCTCTCTCTCTCTCTCTCTCTCTCTCTCTCTCTCTATATATATATATATATATATATATATATATATATATATATATATATATATATATATATATGTGTGTGTGTGTGTGTGTGTGTGTGTGTTACGAGTGTCCGCCATAAGTTTCTGTTCTTGGTATGATGGACGTTGGTTCGGATGGTGTGCGGTTGGCTGGAGCAGTTTCGCTCATTACTCGCCCACACTGACTGAGTCATCATTTAAGTATTAAATTTGTTTATTGCACTGTGTAATTATTGTATTATGTTTTATGGTATTAGGTTAGTATATAGGTTAGGTAAGTGAAATTAATGTCAGTAAGGTAGTTTAGATAAAGTTTACTTTTTGGCCAATCCGGGGATATTTTACGTCAGTATTTGGCGGTAGAGGTGACGTCGATGACCAGCTGGTAATCAGTAATCAGTCTAGGCACAGCTGTCCTAAGTTAAGTAGTATACCCTCTCTCCGGTGTTTTGGGAGTTGGTATTTGACTATTGAGATTTGTTTTGCTTGATATTGGTTTTGTGTGATCTTGTTGGACCTTCAGTCTTTACTCAGCCACTTCCAAACATCTTTTCATATTATTATTATTTAATTAATTTTTTTGTATACATATGTGGTGGTGGGAGTAAGTTAATAAATATTCATATTTTTATTGACTTGTGTAGGTTGACTTGTGACCTTTGTTGGGAGAACTTGGGATTAAGAATATAATAATAAATACGGATATATTTGGTAGACTTCAGTAATTTGTGTTTATGTTGCGATCTACCCTAGGATCTTAACAATATATATAGTCGAACTGAAAGACGTGGGGAGGTTATGGTCTAGCGCTTAGCAGCAGAGAGAAGGAAACGACTTTTCCACGACCCACCCTCTAGTTACCAACAGTCACATAATAACGAGCTGACAGTGGCTTGTCCAGGGGGCCTCATACTCAAAACACCTCATAAGTTTCGTACAGTAGCGAGATACATTACCATATCTTACAGACTCCTTATAGTCCCCTAAATTTCTCATATTCAAAATTTAATTACAGTCCCGTAAGCAGTCCGTAACTCTAGTGTTTACCCTGTAAATTCAGTTCTCTTGTCCGAAGGTAGATGGCAGTGCAGGAGCTAGTTGGCCAATCATTGCTCAGTTAACAAAATCATCAACCAATCACAAGAGAAGGAGAAATCAGCTGAGATCGACGCACATGATATTAGTTTGTAAACAAAACATGAAGGACCTACTGCAAAGAAGAGACGACCAAATTTCAGCAAGGAGGCAGTATACGCCTTGTGTGTGAAGTCGCAAAAGAAAGAAAAAATAATCTTAGGGAAGTTGGACTCGAGATGTAGAGTCAAATTGAAGAATCATGCCTGGGAAGGAGTTGTATAGGCAGTAAATTTTGGGGCTCGAATGCTCCGCAATGTTGTTGAGGTCAGGCGAAGTTTTCCGATTTAAATGTAAGCGTGAAGAAGAAACAGCACAAGATAAGAAATATACTGGTGGAACAGGTAAGTCCTAATATTGTTCCCCTTGGTATTGATTTCCACTCTGAAACCAATTTAACTCTGTTTTTTCTGAGGCTTGCTACGATTTGAGATGTTTGTAAACTCAAGGAAGTAGTGCATGGAAGCTCTTCATCGTGAATTAATACACATATTTTCCTTATGTGAGCACATTCATTAAAAGAAACATCGTTCTTCGAAGTTTGCCATGTGAGTAATTAGGAAAAACTGTACAGCCGATAAATGAACCTAAAGGCTAGTTGGTATTACTGCAAATAATTGCCCCACAACTTTTGGATTTTCTTAATATACCTATCATATAGTTGAGACAATTTTAAAACACTATTCATTGTGTCACAAATGACCTAGAAAAGAGATATTTAATATCCTTCTGGGTGGTCCAGGGGGGCGGAGCCCACCTGTTGGTAAGTAAGTTCGGTAAGGTTAGGTAGGTTTGGTTGGTGTTATCAACTACATATTAGTAATTACGTTATTTCCGAAGGTAATGAAGGTTATAATATGTAGTTTGACATAGAATAACTCATGTTTTCTTCTTTTGTTTTATTGTTAATTTTGATTCATAAAGTGGTTTAATTTCATATTTTGTATAGATTAATATGCAAATCTTAATTTGTTAGGCTTATAGGTAATGATGTTCTACCTTATGAGTTTACAACCAATACAAGTTGAAAAAGTCTGGCTGCGATTATTGTTTTCCACTATTTTACCCAATAATGTTTGTTTCAGTAAATCTAATTTACTTTTAACATAGATAGAGGAGAATTTTGGGGAGAAATGGATACAGCTACAATGCTAGGTTAGGTTAGAATGTATTGAACTATTTCAATAGATTACTTTCTAACTGTATGATTCCTACCAAATATAACATAGTAGCATACAGTGTATGTAAGCACAGCTCCCAGTAAGAAAGTTTGTAATTTTTTTATTCTCTCTTGAAGGAGGCTGCCCCAAAATTGAAAATACACACTGCATTTGAAGAAGCAGTTCTTCAACTCTTAGATCCAGCTTCTATACATGATATTCCAGGGATTTTGGAAAAAGAAGAACCTATTGATGGCAATTCACTCGACATACTTTTCCAACCCTCTAATATATTTTGTTCTTTTCTGCCCTTGTTTTTATTTCAAAAAATATTTTCAGTTTTATAGGTTAAATCTTACTTTTGAAATATAATGAATTTGTGCATATTTGAAAAAGTTAAATAACAATAGTTAGTTGGTTTAATTTTTAGCTGGCTTATTGCTTCCCTAGCTTAGATGATATTAAATGTTGTTAAAAATCATATTTTAATTGAACAAATTGAGAAGTGAAAATATATAAGAAATTTACCGCCAGGAACTAAATGCTCTATATTATAATTAAATAAATTTATAATATTGCAACGAAGTTTCATTTAGTTGATATTTACAATTAAAATATTATTTCTTACACATACTTTGGATGCTCAACACTGTTTCTCAGACCCATTTCTTTTATATAAACTGAAATATATTGTTAATTATAATATTTCAAGCATACCCTAAACATAGACTTAAATCAAGCTATTCGATATCTCTTTCCAGAAGAAGAAAGAGAATCAACCCCCGGACCATCACGAGCTAGGTTTAGGGCTCTTTATTCAAGAGAGGAATCTATGTTTAGGCCTGTTCAAGAGAAAGAGGATTCTTTAACCATCTTGCTGACTGAGGATATAATAATAATAATAATAATAATAATAATTAACGGTTTATTGAAAGAGCTTGGCAGCCAGAAGGGTGAAAATATACAGTTACATAGTTGGGGAATGGGTGTCATGATTTACAAATAATATACAAGTAACATAAGTGATACAAATACGATATATAATAACTAGATGGGGAAAAGCTCAAACTACAGTGCATTTCAACATAGTGACAGTGCAAGAAGTAGTGTCTACTGGGAGTGAATACACTGGTTTATTACAAGTTATTGATAATTTTTACAATGGTTGGGACTGGGCTGTTCTTATAGCGATCAGTTCGTGCACGTATGGGCTGGATGCGGTTGTGGTGTCGAACAGCAATTCTCGGGCTAGGGATCTCAGGTGGTAGTAGGAGCCGGTGTCGAGGATGGTGTAGAAGCTTCTTACCAAATTTGCAGATGAGGTCGTGGTGATGGTCAGTGAGAGTCGAAAGGGTCAGTGTGTTGAGCGCTTCTTGATATGTGGAGTAGGAAGGGGAGCGAATAATCTTGCATGCCCTCTTTTGCACTTTTTCTAAGTGTTTACGTTGTGTGGCATTTAGGGAGGAAGACCAGGTAGGGGAGGCATAGGTGAGCTTGGGAAGTATGAATGTTGTGTAAACACTGAGGAGCTCGGGTGGAGAAACTCCGAGGGACTTGAGTCGGCGGAGGAGGTGGAGACGGAAACTGGAGGATTTGACAACTTCACTGACGTGTGGTTTCCAATTTAGTTTGTTGTCAATGGTGACGCCGAGGAGCTTCGTGGAATCTACAACCTGGAGTGTGTTCGGACCTAAAGTAATGGAAGGAGGTGGGACAATGTCGGAGGAGAGGTTGATGTGCATAACCATGGTCTTGGTATGGTTGATGGTGACATGGTTGTTGGTGGCCCAGTTTTGGAGACTGTTCAATAAATTCTGAAGGGGGGTATAGTCGGGAGCAGAATTGTTGACGCTGATCCCAATGGTGGAGTCGTCGACATATTTCCAGCGAGCAGGGGTTTCTCTTAGGGCATCATTGATAAGCATAAGGAAGCAGAGTGATCCCATCTTGGTGCCTTGGGGGACGCCACAGGTGAGTGACTGAAAGGTGGAGACAGCCCCTCGGAAGCGTACAGCTTGGCGTCGGTCACTGAGGAAGTCTGTAAGCCATGGTATAAGACTTTTCTGAAGCCCGAGGTCAATAGCTTTGTTGATGATTATATTGTGGTCGACTAGGTCGAGTGCTTTAGTGAAATCAATGAAGGCGACAGCTACAGACGTTTTTCGTTTCTCGAGATGGCGGTATATGTAATCGAGAAAGCTGACAAGACAGTGAGTGGTGGAGGAAGTTTCATGTTGCTAAATTGCTGAGGGTCTACGACTCCTGCAATATCAGCATAAGCCCAGTCGAACACAAAATTTTCACAGATTAGGCTGGGTATTGGGGTGATTGCAATAGGTCGTAGCTGATTTAAGGATTGTGGGCTGGTTGACTTGGAACATGATATGACAGCACCCATTGTGCTTTTAGAACCTGAAACTTCATCACATTAAAACATTCAGGAATCTTCATCATCTCAAACATATGTTGTAAAAAGATGTAGCTCAATCAAGACCTCTTGCTGCTACCACAGAACAGTGAAGTAGGTCTCATACCCCTTCTGCCACAGCTGATGATAACCAGACTAGGTCAATTTTAATTGGTGATCCCACTGATGAACCGGGTTCATTCCAATTACCAATTACAAGTCATACTAGGAACAGAAGTGGCAGCAGGCCACGAACCCCTTCTGCCCTAAAAGATGCAAATCTTATTCCGGAAGTGCTTCATGTTCAGTCACAAATGAGGGACACTTTCGTTGAACTTGTTAATTCTGTTCAGGAAATTGCAACCAACACTGACAAAATTTCATCCAACATGGTTAAACTTGTAGCTAACACCGAGTGCACTGCATCTGCACTGCAAACCATTGCAAAAGCTGTGCATTCGAAAAATCCTACCCCATGATACTGTTTGTGTTTCGGGCATGGGTGTGTGGAGTTGTTTACTTCTGCTAGAAGTCCTTTACTTTTGGTCAATGTGATAATAGCGTAGTTGAAAAGTCATCACACTCTAATTATATTTTTTCCTTTGAGTGATTGTTGTGAAAAAAGACAGGGTATGTTAAATAATTGTGTAACTTTCACTTGCACCCTATACCAATCATGAAAATTTAACAGGAATATTAACCTCTCCATAAGTGAGTTAAAATCACAAAGGTAAATGAAAGACAAACACTTGTAAACTATTAACATGTGTTGCAGTGCTCATACGGATATTGTTTTCCCATGTTTTGGGTAAAAGTTCATCCCGTAATCAAATGTAAAGCTTAGAAATCAGAGTCATGTACTTAATTTTATTTTTTAAATGTTTTATTTTGTAATATGTAGTTACTGTATTTTCCAGTTCAACTTGCTTTATTGATTAGTGAATATTTAAGGGTTATGAATCAAGTAGGTTGCAACTGAAATACTGTTGCAATTTCACCAACAGCCTACTGTTGTTATTTACCATACATATGACCTTCTCCATAGAGCAAGTTGTTGGATTGGTTCTTTCAGAAGGATGTGCGGCCTCATGCTAAATTGTATAGCTAAGAAGCCTGGAGTTTGCTATTTTGTTTTCTTTATTACTTGTAGTTGTACAGTATTTTTTTACAAGTTTCTTTTAATATATTGATGCAGCTACCTTCTATTCCTGAAGAGTTCCTAGAGTAATTTTAGACATGAAAATTATACTATATTCCATTTATAAATCTTAAAACTTGAAAAAATTACCAGTAGTTGTATCATTCTTTCAGACGGATGTGGTGACCCATGTCAAATTGTGTAGCTTAGGAAGCAAATAGTTGAAATATTTCTTTATTGTTTAAAGTTCTCAAATATGTTTTATATACTGTTTTCTTTTTTCAAAGCTTGAGTGCCTTGAGTATTTAGTAATATCAAGAGTATACTGTATTGTAATCTATTTTGCTCAAGAATATAGTAGATACTGGATTTTCATATATCAAATGTTTATCATATGAAGGTAAAAGATTGCCAATTTATTTATTTTTCTGTAAAGAGGTTTATTTTATTATGTACAGTTTATTGAAAACTAAAGTGAAATCAATGTACGTTTTATTTGCATTACCTCCGGATACTGTAATAAAAAAAATAATTCTAAGACTTAAAGGAAAAAAATATCAGTGAATTGTTATGTGCTTTTAATTAATTAACTAAACCAATTACGAACTATATTGGCTCTGACTGCTTGGCCCGTCCCTGCTTCCGCAACACCTACAGCTGGTTTGTCTATCTCTCCATCATTGTCGACCATGTCATGGGGAAGTGGTACCCTTCTCATAACACAATAATTGTGAAGAAGGAAACATGCAATTGCAATTTTGGCACATTTAGGAGGATCGTATTGAAATGATGAGCCAGAATGGTGAAGGCATCTACATCTTGATTTTAGGATCCCAAAAGTTTGCTCTTCAATCATTCGCATTTTGGTATGACTTCTGTTATACCTCACCTCGGCAGGTGTTGAGGGGTTTCCGAATGGTGTCATGAGGAATGGCTCTAATGGGTACCCACTGTCACCTGGAATAACGAGTAATTTAAGAAAAAAATAAAAATCTAGATAAATATAAAATAAAATCCGAAATAAATGTAAAAAGCTAAAAATGCCCTTTGGGAACTTACCCCCCCTCAGCCCACTCTTCTACCTATAACCACAAAAAATATAACCTATATGGCTGCATTATCAAACAAGGAGGAATTATTTACTTGCTTCCCTATAAACTTAGATTAGTAGCCCTACAGCACCATTATTGTAACCTTTGTTCAATAACCAAATGTAAACCTAATAAAGAAATTAAGTGTGGGGAACTAATTATGTATGTGCCGTCAAGTGGCTTAGCTTGTTTTGGGGGAAGTTATTAGGCCCACCATAGGCTATATAGTCAGTGAGGTCAAACTTAGTCAATATGCAAGGTTTAACCGAGCTTAAATGGTGTACAGTTCCTTCAATCTGCAAATGTATGATTTACCATGTACTGGGCGGTTAAGTAAGTGATACTTGGTTTAGGCTAGAGTTTAGACCTAGCCCCACCTAGCATTAGAGGCTATGTTACATCTAGGCACAATGATTGGCTAAAAAATGAAAAATCTTAACCGTGCAATTTCAACTTCCCACGTACATAATTATCTCAAAAATCACCAGTCTCAGCGACGACGAAGTAAGCAGTTGGCCCAGATGAAGGCGTCATGTGCACTACCTGGATACTTGGTGCTGTAGCTTGTGATCAACCCCTCGGCATTACATACTACTTGCACATTGAGAGAGTGGTGTCGCTTCCTGTTTACATATGTTCCTTCATTTTCTCTTGGTGCTTTTATGGGTATGTGTGTTCCATCAATTGCACCAATGACTCTTGGAAAGTTTCTTATTCTGGCAAAACCATGCACACCTCTAGCTATTTCTACAGCACCTGTTGGCATCTTTATTTAATTTCTTGCCTTATCTGAGAGAATTTGGGTCACATCTCTAATCATTCTACTGACACTAGCTTGGGTAAGACCAACGTATCACCAAGTACATTTTGGAAGGTTCCACTTGCGTAAAATCTTAAGGCTACTAACACTTGCGTGTGTGTGGGAACAGCATGAGATCCTGTCGTTTGCTGCCTTCAAAATGGGTCTCATTCTTCATAGTCTTAATATTTCACGTCGAGGAAACCTATAGTATCTCTAGTGGATTTTCATCGCTTATATGTATGGGATCTAAAGGATCCAGATACCTTCGTTCATGTCGTAATGCTCGATCATATAGATGGGCCAAAATCAACTCCATTGCAGGGTAAAAAAAAATGAGGTCCAATTAATGAGGCATTAATCTGCTAGAAAGATATTGTGCACTTAAAATGGGGTTATACGTGGGTGCTTAGCAAAAATGCTTCACAAAATTGTTTGTTACAGTAGTGTTTTTATGTTGATACTAACTTATTCCAAGTTTTATCATTAGATTTATAATAGAAGGATTATGCCTGTGAAAAAAAAAAACATTCACGGCCTTCGGTCTTGATTGGCTCTTAGGGGTAAAACACTGAAAAATGCACAGCGTGCTAAAATATCTGTACACATTTTAAACTGAATAAAATGGTTCTGTACGAAAGTAAATAAAAGTGTTAAAAGTATTTAAAAGACATCCTCTTGCCTCTTGTCTGTCAAATACTCCCATTTGAAGCTGCTTTCTGGTAGGAACAGCAGCATTCTCAGCAGCCTTAGAGTCTTTTGACGTATGTTCATTTTATTAGGTAGTAATATCTCCGTTAGCCGGATTCCCACAAACCCGGAACTTTCCGATAGTCGGAATTGAAATTTTCTCGAACAATCGTTCCCAAAGCAGGAGTTTACCGGAAACTTATGGCTTAGGGAATGAATTTCAGAGGAGCACATTTTCCGGAAAATTATGAGAAAATTTTCCCAGATAACCAAGAAAATTTATACGGAACACGGAAAGTTCCGGAGATGGGGGATATTTTTCTGGGTTCGAGAGATGATGTAGTGGGCAATTTCTGGAACAACCGAGAACATTTTCCATTACCAGAAACATTCTGGGGATGAGGGATTTTTTCTGAATTTCAGAGAATCGTCTCATTACCCGGAAAACTCTCATTCACGGAAGTGCCCTTCACCAATTGTTCTGCCTAACAGAGATATCACTGTATTTGGTGTTTTACCCCTAATAGAATTTGGGTTGCTAACCCCTGGCCTAATGCTGGCCTGTGACAAGACACGTAAGCTAGCCTAGGATAGCCTTATTCTGGGCTAAATAGGTTATTGATAGCATAGCCTTGCATAACCTAAATGACAAATCACTTTTCTTATACTACTGATTTAGACTAGATCCTGGTGTTTTCCTTTCAATGTTTGGGTAATTTGGTCTGAATTTGCTTGAAGTTCATCATAAAAAGGCAATAATGAAATCCTGAAACTATATTGCATTAGCCTTAAAATTTCTAAAATTAATACTCTACCCAAGGCTACTGTTGATGTATAGACTGGAACTAGGCCATGTACACATTCTCTAACCTGACCTAACATAACCTAACCAAACCTAACCTAACCTAACCTCTAACCTATTGGTATAATTTCCTCTTTAAATATTCTTAATGTTCTAACAAAATTAACTAGGCCCCATGTTTAAACATTTATTTGGCTAGGAGTGAAAAAGCAGTTATATAGGCCCCTAGCTTAATCAAGTTAATTGCAGTACATATTTTACTCCCAATATCATTTAATTTGGGCTAGCCTATGGACATTTAGAGCCTTTCATGTTATCATAAGCCATATACATAAGAAAATAGACGTAGGCTATTGGTTGTATATTAAAAAAAAAGGCGAAATCTAGGCATGAATGTTCACTTGGCCTCATATTTGGCTTTCATTACTTAAAGATATTTACGGCTATACAACATTAATAAGGTCTATCTGCAAGCTTACTCAGTCATAAAAAAGTATTTGTACCCTAAGTGTGGACAATACAAACTTTCTGTTTTGGTGGAAATTACCTGAAAAGTTTTAAGAAGGCAAAAGATGCGTCTCTTCCATTCTGCGACAAACTGAAATATTATATTTTAGTATGTTGATGTACAAAACATTTTCTTCATTATTCTATGATAAAAAAAGTCTAACAAGCTTTATTACAACCTATATTATTTGCATTTTTTATGCAATCAGGAAATAGCGACTATTATATCCGGGTTGAGAGTGTTACAGGACCTAAGGAGGTGCTGCAAATTATGAGGTAGATTATGGGGTCACTTACGGAGTTCGATGCCAAATATTTGTTTTGATTATACCGATCGGAGACTGTCTAGTTACGGGGTAAACAAAGAGATACTGTCCCGGAAATATTTTTGAGTATGCGGCCCCTGGTCTGGTTGTTGGTCCTGAGACAACACACACGTCTTCGAAAGCGTTGACTTTCGGAAAAAGAAAATATTTTAAAATGTGTTCTGTCGTTATTTGTTGTGTATCTCATTTCCGATTGTTTCCCGTTTGTTTGTATGTTTGTTTTAAAGAAGTAAATATGGTGAGATAAACAGTATGAACATTTCTGGATACTTTTTGTTACCAGTTGAATGACACCACTTTGAGATATCGATGACGTAAGTGTTTCTAAGGTTCAGGAACAGATTTTCGGTGAGTCAGACTCAGTCATCCAAAAACGAGCCATTTATGTGAACTAAAATATAGGCATATATTTCTGTGGATTACATTGCCTTATAATTTAAAATTATAACATATAAAGACAAAGATCTCTAAAGCTACAGGACATGTGTGGATAAACGAATGAGTAAAACACGACTAAACTCATCCGTTATAGAACTGGGACGAGGTTTGGCCGATTCGCACAAGTCTGGAATCTGCCTCGTTTCGAGGTTTCGGATTTATGAGAATGTCAATAGAGGCCTGTAACAAGACAGGACATACGCAGTGCTATCTCTGCATTAGTGCCGGTAAGGACGGACACGAAGGCTTATAGACAAACAAATAGCGGGTGAAGAGAATAAAATTGACGAGAACTGCAAAGTATCGTAAAGTGTTCATCAGTGTAGTAAAGTGTTTGTAAGTGCCATGAAGTGTTTGCAAGTATCACAAAGTGTTTGTACGTGTCGTAAAATATTTATAAGTACACGAAGGCTTATAGACAAACTAGCAGCCGGTGAGGTGAAGAGACTGAATTTGACGAGGACTAAAAAGTATCGTCAAGTGTTTGTCAGTGTAGTAAAGTGTCACAAAGTGTTTATAAGTGTCGTAAATTAGTTATAATGTAAATGTCTTAAAGCGGTCGTAAGTACAAAAATAATTTTAAGTGACGTATAATTTTATCATAAGTATTATGAAGTGATCACATGTATCATAACATGTTCGTAAGTAACCTAAAGTGTTTATAAATGTTGTAAATTTTTGTGTTATGAAGCTTTAGAAGGAATGTGATGTGTTTGTGTCATGAAAACTTAAAAGGTTCGTAAAGTGGCATAAGGTGTTAGAGTATCATAAAGTGTCACGTTATGTCACAAAGATAACTGTAATATCCAAAAAAATTATAAAGTGCTTTTAAGTGCCATTAGATCTGATAAAGCGCCATTAAGTCTACTGAATGTCGTGTAATGTAAGATGTGGTGTACAATGAAAAAAATGCTGTGAAGTGTCAGATGTTTCGTGAAGTGTCCTAAGGTGTCAAACTGCTTTAAGTGTTAAGTGTCCTAAAGTGTCACGGAAGTGTCAAAGAGTCCCGAAGTGTCCTAAAGTAAGGACGTGTCCTATGGTGTTAAAGTGTCCTTAAGTGTCATGAAGCGTCTTAATGTGTCCTGAAGTGTCTTAAAGTGCAAAAATTACCTGAAGTATTACTGACCTAAAGTGTCCTAAAGTGTCAGTGTTCTAAAGTGCCATAGCAAACCATATCCTTTTCTTAGTGTCAGTAAGTGGCATGAAGTGTCATAAAGTATCGAAGTCTCGAATAGTTATAAAGCAACACACAATAGTGTCTAACGGTTTCGAAAAGTTGTCGTAAGGTGCTGTGGAGTTTTTCAGTGCCGTAAAGTACCAGTGACATCGTAAACTGTCAATAAAGTACAGCAAGGTGTCGTCACGTGCCATGGGTTTTATAAAGGTGGAAAGACGGTGCCAAATGATGACTCTGTAACATGTCTGGGCTTCCTCTACCAAAAGCATCAGGTAACTAGTAACAATACAGTAATGCTGTGGTTGTTCTTGACATATCGAACAAGTTATCTTAGTCATTCATTTGTCATAACCTAATGCTTAAGTCCATTGGTTCTGCCTTAGTTGTTTCTCCAAGTTAAGTGTGAATAATTATACAGGTGTCTCTGTGAGTGTGTGTGTGTGTGTGTTATCTCAACTGGATTTTTCCTTTTCTTTTTCCAGGTAAGTGTGAGTTAAAACAGCTCTTCGAAGGACATTAGCACAACATATATCAGGTACGTCCAAGTTATCATATTCATTGATTATCGTTTTATTCGTCTGCTAAGTCTGGATTCTTTCGCATCCCACAACAGTTTTAAAGGAACGTTACGCTTTTCCCCGTTGTCTTTGTGGACGTCGATGTCCCTACCACCCGTGAACGCGGACGTCAAATCCACTCCTTATTATTACACCGTCTTTGTGGTAGCCTGTGGTCCGTTCGCTGTCTACATGAAAGTGTCCCCCTACCCATTCCCTCACGCCGTCTATGAGGGTATCGGAGTCCTACCCTTTCCACCGTCTTCCCATCAGAGCCTCACCTCTTCCATTCAAATGGGTACAGTGATAACACTCACCTATGTTTTAGAGGCATCCCTATCTACCCTGGACAATTTTTGCTACACTGAGATAATATGACCCTCACCATGGTTTCGTTATCCTCCTTTACAGGCTCTTAGCTAATCTGCTTCGTGTTTTGGAGGCGTCATATCCTCTTTATCACCTGTAGATTCCTCAAACATGTTCCAGCGCTAATTGGTACAAACCTAACCTAACCATTGGAATTGGAGCTTAGTAATAGCAGGTCCCAATCCCAGTAAGTACTAATTCCAATGGATCCGAATTTTAATGGGTTCCAACAGTAATAATCGGGACCGTAATTAGGATTAAGGTCTTTTTGGGCAAAGATCCATTTGATCTTGAAAGTTTTCGGCGAGTTAGGTCTCTCTCCCGCTCTTGATGTGTGGGAGCGTCTTCTCACGCGTGCCTCCGGAACATCCTCTCACCTGGAGAGCATTAGACCACCACCTCGTTTTTCAAGAACATCAAAATACTTTTCGATGTAATTTTTAGGGATGCCACGTTTTCCTAAGCCTGTATCAAACACTTTTGTCTAAGTTTCAGGAAGATAGAAAGTCATTCGTTTCACTGTTGATCGTTGTTAAATTTCTTTCCTCAGTAGTCTTCTCGGACCGAAAGTTTGGGGATGATAATACAGTATACCAAAGATGCTGTCCGTCCGTCCATGATAGATTTCGTGTCCACTTGGTAACTCGTCACAGACGCGATAGATTATTTTCAGTATTAGTGTAAAAGCGTAAGTTATGGCAGGGTCTTACTGGGCAGTACTGGACGTTTTCTTCATGATTTCCATTGGATGGTTTTAATTATTTAAAATTTATCAGCATATTAAATCTTAATGGGGAACAAGTTTCCGGGTAGAATTGATAGCAAATACATTTTAAAATGGTTAACATCGAACATTATTGTGATATATTCAGCCAAAAAGCCATTATGGTGTGAAGGCCTAGCCCGGAAGAATAAGGTCCTATCCCAACTAAGCTAAATACAGGGTATGTGGTTGCTATGTGTCGTAACCATAAGGTTGGTATTGGAATGGTTTACCACCATCACAACCCAACCTAAAGTCATATTTATTATAACATGGAGAGGTTTAACTTTATCTTCTATAACCTATTAAGGCTATTTGAGATATCTAATTGACTAACCCTAACATCGGCATAGTTTTCACAAACAACAGCAACATTGTGTCATCTCCCAATATAGACACTTATATCAGACATCCTTCACCACTCCACTCAGTGTGTTTCACAGCAACAACGGAACGCGAGTGCAAGCAAGTGGTCATGATCTCGTCCAACTTTACAGTACCATCTTTTGACACCAAATGAGTATATCATTCATGAACTAAACTTGTGTATCATAAATAACATTATTTGTAATTATTATCAAATACCTGTAATGCTATTCGATTACATTATTTTGATTTCTTCTTTTTCAACGGAATATTCAGCAGAATATGTATAGATACTTATATTTGGAGTAGAACACAATTCAGACATAAATTTGTCCTTTGCTAGTATTCGTGCCACCACCTGTTTGGAAGAGGATATTTAAAAATAATTTGAATTTTCCCCCCTTTATTTGGTAGCCTGTCCAGCCCCTCTTCTTTTTCACGGCCTGCAGTCTTGACCTCACGTTCCCGGCGTGGTTCCGAACGAGGTCCGTGTGGGCCATTAGCTGCACAGCTGACCTCTCCCTCGCCAGCTCCCAAGTGTTCACAATTGAACTCCAAAGATTTTCGCTCGGGTTAATGTGTGCCGCTTTGCTAGGCCAGTCCAACAGCTGGAGGTTTTTCTGTGCGAGGAACCACTGCTAAACCAGCCGAGCTGCCCCAGCAATCTTTGACAAATATTATGGTGCAGGAAGGGAAGGGAATATTTCTGTCGTGGATAGAGGGTAGGAAAAAATATTTAAGAGTTGTCAGGGGCGTATCCAGGGGATTTCCTGGTTGTCCGGAAACCCCCCCCCCCCCCCTCGAAGCCCACAGTGTTCGTCTGAAGTGTCTTTGATCTGCCGTCATCTCCCTCCCTTACTTGTCATATTTAATCTTAATACTGTCAAACACATGCGGCTTGACTATAAGACATACTGATCCAGGAGTCAGTCACGAGCCCCTGTTTCAGCTGTGAACAACACATGCGCACTCTTACATTATCGTGTTATTCACTGCGTGTATAGTGTGTTTGCTTTGCTTCTAGTCCACTATGGATATTCGCAATTTTATGCACCCAACTGGCGTACCACTACGGGATCATGCCACTACTGGACCATCTCATCACAGAGATGGAGACCAGGTTCTCCTCCTTTCACCAGAAAGCACTGAAATGTATGTCACTTGTGCCGAGCATCCTGGTGACTCTTTCTGGAACAGAACTGAAGAACAGGGTAAAGGACTTGGTGGAGATCTACAGAGATGACCTCCCTTCACCTGCCAGCTTGGCCAGTGAGCTTCACTGTTGGGCCGTCCGGTGGCAGAAGCAGCAGTCTGGCACCCTGCCATCCTCTCCATCATCAGCTCTACAACATGCCATTACCTTGTTTCCCAATATCCGGATGCTGCTGACCATCCTTTGCACCCTGCCAGTCACCACCTTGAAGAGCATCAAGACCAATATAAGATCAGCAATAGGGACTGCACGACTGTCTAGCCTCAGCCTCCTACACATCCACAGAGACATTTCCGTGCAAGTCAGTGACATAATTGACATCTTTGCAAGGCGAAATCCAAGGAAAATGGAACTTGTTGATGTTATTGCAGATGCTCATGAATAACTGCAATGAATTGATTACTTAAACAATACAAAATAAAATGTTAATGAACTCAAAATGTGGTAGTAATAACATATAGATAAGTTACTCTTGATGTGTAATAAAAATAAAACATGTTTTATACAGTACATTGAACTTGCCTTGTACTTATTCCTTTTCAAGTGTCTGTTATGACGTTGAATGTTTGCTCTCGCTCTAAATTACCCCTTGATTATCTTTTCAAATAATCTATTAGCCGTCGCATATGGCCTCAAAAAGTCCCTGAAATTAATCAAATTTCAAATTTTTCTCGTGGGGGGGGGGGGGGGGGGGGGGAGGGGCTTACAGCACCCTCCCGAACCCCCCAGCCGTATTGGCTCGCTACGCTCGGCCTGTATATATTTACATTCGGACAATCGAGGGAAACCCCTCCATACCAGAATCCTGGGTACGCCCCTGGGCGTGAACGTATCTTTCGGCATTAAACAGCTTTGTGGCAGTAGAGTCATCCACCCACTCACATTAACCCTTATCGGCTGCTCCATTGTTCTCCATAGATAGAAGACCAATCATATCTTCGTAAAATAATGTACACCTTGTCACTTTGTTATATTCTTCACTTTCAAGTCAAATTATGATTTATTATTTACTGGGAGATATGTGGGACTTCATAAAGTAAATTTGGTAAACTGTATAGTTTACCAAATTTAACCATTTTAAGGTTACAAACATAACTTTATGGGTATACTACCCTGTGCCTTTAGCTATGGCAAAGAATTTCATCAAAGAAACTTGATCATAGTACTGTAGCCACACATTTGATATGTAGCTCAAATCCTTTGTATACAAATAATGGTCGCCATCTTTTTATTAATCTTTGTAAGAATTCGACTTGACATGACTTCTTCCATATCAGTATTACGAATGAGTTAAAGAGACCCATGATAGCATTGCGTTCTTCAATCATTCACATAAAGCACATTTTCTAACAACGTTTTTCTTTGAGCAAACTATGTAACGAAATGAGCTCGTGGGGCACTGGAGTAAGCATGACCTGCTATTATGTGGTTTACAGATGATTGGACATAAATTGTGGCCCAAATTTCTTCTAGACCGCTATCACTCATGATGTTACCTCATGATGTTTTTCGGTATATTCCTTGTACCTTCTACAGTGAAATTGGATACATATTTGGAAAGTTTAATATTTTTTATACATCTTTTATGAAACATTTCTTAATTGAAGCGACGAGTTCTGTGAAAATTAATCTTGAAAAAATCCCTTTTTTTTATTATTTTACTTTAAAAACGTATAAATAACTTGAACATAACATCGCTAATACAGTAAAATACATGATTTAAAAGAAATTTTACGTAATATTATTTTCTATAAAACTAACACTTTAGCAGCTATTTAGCTTTTAAAATTTTCCAATATGACGGTTAACCTCGGCGTCGGATGTCGTGGGATAGTTCACATTGTAGCGTACTGTATGTGGCCGGTTGTCAATTCTCTTTAGTTGTCTATTGTCTCTATGTATGGGCACACAAACGTACGTACATGTAGATATCTCACACTCAGGAATGAGGTAGAATAGAAACTCACAATGCGTTTTCTGTATAAATATTGTTGTACAGTGCAGTGCTAAGGAGTTACTAGGTAAGGAGTAGTTTGCTCAGAGGTCCTGTTGGGTGAGGGGCTTTCTGAGGGAACTGGTTGGTGAGGCTCTGTAGAGAGGTCGTGCTGGTCCAGTAGGTCAGAGTAGAATGGTCTCCCTGGCTGTTGTTGTTGTTGAGATTGTCGGACCGTAGTCCAACACGGGCCTTTGCCTGTAGGCGGCCCGTTTGGTGGTTAAGACTGGAACTCCTGGAGCAGCCAGACCGGATTTGGGATTGGAGGTTGTCCTACCTGCAGATATGAAAGGATACTGCAGGTTGCAAGTGTGAGCGGACCCTCGGTCAGTGAACGCTTACCACAAACCCCCACTCTGGTCATTATCGGAGTGGAGCGCCACCCGAACTGGGGTGGTGAATGTGGTTTGCTTGGGCCTTTCGGGTTAGAGTGGCCGCTGGTGTTGTGTGTTCTTGGAAGTTGCGAATTCTGTTTCGGAGACCTTGTGTGACTTCGCAGTCGAGGAGATAGTGATCCAGTGGGTTGACCGCTGGCTCCTGATAGTAGGTGCATTCCCTTACGACACTCCGATCGTCTGCCAAGTGCACTTGTACCCTAGTCGTAGTCGATGAAGGCTCACTTGGGTTTGTCTTGGTGTTTTCTTGTCCGCGAAAAGTGATTCCCCTTTTGTTGCCGCCAGGTACCATTTGGCTGATTGGGAACCAGCGTTGAATGCGTGAAGGAAGCTCTTTCGGATGTGGAGCTTGGTAGTCTTTCTGATGTGATTCTTGATCTGTTGCACTCTTGCTAGAACTTGAATGTGTATGCTACTAGAACGTGTGGTTGCCTTGGCTGCTTCGTCTGCCACGTCTTTTCCCCCGATCCCTAAATGGCTGGGAATCCAGTGTAAGACGACTGGGCGATTTTGTCTTTGGAAGTCCTGTAGCTGTGCGAGGATCGAGGTAATGATGTGGACGTTGTCTCTTGGTTGACTGTGTTGCAGCGCCTGCATGGCCGATTTCGAGTCCGTGTGAATTATGATGGACTTGTTGTGTTGTAGGGTGGAGCAGTCATTAGAAAGTCTCCATAGGAGGGTCTGACCTTGGGTGTAGAAGTCCGGCCGGATCTATGATGTTTTGGGTCCACCGAGCCGTCTGTGAAGTATGATGCTGCATTAGCCGGTGTCTCGGTGGCTATGGCTTCCAGAGTTATTCTTTTGAGGTCCTCCTTCTGGAGGTTGGCTTTGCTCCCACCTAGTTCGATAATTTTGAATGTGGCTGGTGGAGGGCTCCATTGTGGAGGAACTACGTAACCATTGTCTCGTATGTCTTGGTTGTTCTTGAAGAGTGCTTGTGCTTGCAGGTGTCGGAAGACCTCGCTTGCCTCGTGCGACCAGGTGGCCCCTCGCACTCTGTAGTCGAGGTGGTGGGAGGCACCGATTCGCGTTTTGGCAGCTGTGGGCTTATCTGATGTACAGATTTTGGCGAGGAAACCGGCTGTCACCTGCTTGACTCGTACTGCCAGGGGTGGTAGTTCAGTTTCCATTTGCAAATTGCAAATTCTGGTCCACATGATTTTGGATAACTTCTAGCTTATCTATCTGATCTTCTCTCAGTCCAGTGAATGCTGGAGCACAGTAATCTACCAGCGATATCATGGCGGCAGTGTAGTAGGCCTTGAGCACATGTATTTTCGCTCGTGCGGTTGTGCTGGTGAGCGACCTCATGATATTGTGTCTGCTATTCGTCCTGTGCCAGAGATACTCGAGTTGCCGCTAGAAAGTGAGTTTCTGGTCGAACCAGATTCGAAGACACTGGTGGGTGTTGGTCCAGACTACCGGCGTGTTTTGTATGGAGAGCATCTTGTCTGGTGTGTCTGTGCAGATGGCCATCGCTTTCGAATTGGCTGGATTTATCTTGAGTCCAAGTCTGTTGCACTCCTCTTCTATAAGTTGGAGTGCGTGTTGCGTGTTGGCTAGTCTGTTTGCTCCTCTTACTATGAGCTGTAAGTTCTCTGCATAGCATAGGAGCTTGACTGTTTGTCTGAAAGGAAGTTTGACTAGATTTTCCATCAGGACATTGAACAGCGTTGGACTGAGGATGCCTCCTTGTTGGGTTCCGTTTTCATGGACCCTGTAGCTTGAGGTTGCTCCCTGAAAGCGTACTCTTGCTTCTCTCGGTGTGAGGTAGTTCTGGATCCACCCCAGCAACCTTCATTTGACGCCTTTTTCAGTGAGCGTCGTTATAATGGCCAGTGGATTTGCTAGTTCGAAGGCCTTCTCCAGGTCGAGGAAGACCACCAAAGCTAGTTTATTGTCCGCTGTGCTGAGTATCTCGGCGAAGTTGTTGCCTGTGCCGGTGTTCTCGGTGTAAGCAAAAATGTGAGGGTGTGGGCTGCCTACTTTCCACTTGAGTCTGTTGAGAGCCATTCTTTCTCCCGTCTTCGTTATGCAGCTGAGAAGGGAGATGGGTCTCGGTTTGTCTGGCTCTCTGGGCTTCGGAATGGGCTTTATATCTGCCTTCTTCCATTCCGGTGGAAGTCTTTGTGCTGTCCACGAAGCATTGATGAATTGTAGCAAAGTCTCGTGCCCGGCTTTTCCTGCATGGGTAAGCATGGAGTAGGTTTATCCTGTTGGCCCCTGGCGCTGTGTCCTTGTTTCGATTTATCGACTTCTGGAGTTCTTGTTGGTTGAAAGATCTATCGGTGTCATCTTCATTATTGCAGGCCTCTTCGATCATCTGGAGTCTGACCTGTCGCAGACGCCGTTGTGTCTCCTCCGCATGTCTCGGGAGGGTTTTCGTTGCTGCTCGGTCAGAGAACAGTTTTGCAAGTCTCTCGGCTTCCTCTTCTGGGTTGGGATGGGTTGGTGGTGGTGGTGTTGCCCTCCCAGATGCCCTTCGGTTCTGGGCCCACATTTTGCCAAGGGAGGTGTGCTCGTTCATTTCGGAGCACCACTTGAGCCAGCTTACGTTTTTGATTTCTTCCTTCTCTTCCCTGGTATCCTTGACAATGACTTGCATGAGATGTCTGTTTGTTTCAGTGGGATGTCTTCTGTAGTTTCTTCGGGCCATGTTCACTCTGTGGTTGAGTTTTTTCACCCTGGGACAGTATTACCAGTAATTCTTGTAATGTCTTGATGTGGGTTTTGTTTTTGGGATAGCCACTTCTGCCGCTTGGTGAAACGCCTCGACCAATTGTTGGTGGAGGGTTGTCTCGTCCACGGGTGCTGCGCCGTCGGCAGTGATTTTTCGCGCCACTTAGCCAGGTGTTTCTTAAAGAGTCCCCAGTCTGCATTTGGGTATTGTATCTCCATCTCGGCAGGGGTGGAGTGGGGAGTTTGTTCACCTTCAGTGTTGTTAGGGTGGTAAAGTTGTCGCTGGTCAGCGTGGGGTGTAGCTGCCAGGAGGCCGAAGGCTGTAGTGCACTGGAGACGAAGGTTAAATCTAGCCTTCCTCCCCCTAGTGTGGGTGGGCTCTCCGGTGTTCAGGAGGCAGATCTCGGGTGTGTCTTGAAAGGTGGTGTATAGGTGTAGGCCGTCTTCATTTGTGGGGCTTGCCGAGCTTAGGAAGGGATGATGTGCGTTGAAATCCCCTCCTCTGAGTGTGGCGTGGTCAGCGGCTGAAGCGAATAATTGAGTCACCTCCAGTGAGCCCCTTGGGTTCTTGTAGATGTTGTGAACAGTAAATTCCCGTTCTTGGAGGGTTACTTTGACGGTCTGTGTCTCGATGTTTTCCCCACATGGAAATTGCTGCATGACCTCGGAGGAGGGTATGCTTGACTTGACTAAGATCATACATCCTCTTGTTGACGCCTGCGTGAAATGCCTCCTGTATGTCTTGTAACCACTGAATTTGAAACAGTGGTGTTCTTGTAGAAGTGTTTCTTGTAGCAGTATGATGTCCAGCTTGTCCTTGGCTGCTGCTTCTTGTAGGAGGTGTTTCTTGTTTTTGATGCCCTGAGCATTCCATGTAAGGATGTTCAGGGTGCTGATGTTTTCCACCACTGTTTCAATGGGACTTCTGGTGGTCCTCGATGGAAATGTTCCGGTCCGATTCCGACTGGATCAGGTTCATATCTTCTTGTTCTGTTGTGGTTTTTGCCTTCTGGGCCGTGGTTCTGTTGAGGGGAGTTGAAACCTCCAGTTTCTTTCTAGAAGTTGTCGGTATCTTTGGTTCTCTCGTGGCCTTTTTCGGTGCAAAGTGTACCTCGGCTGTCACTCGTGTGGGGACCTGCGTGGCGTCCTCCACTGAGGTGGCTGGAGCTGTGCCGACTTGCCCGAGGACACTCCCCATGAGTATTTGGAGCTCTGTGGGTTGGATCTTGTGGCCCAGTAGTCCGGCTAGGCCCTCCGCGAAGGTTGTCAGTACCTTGGCCAGGTCTGATACGTGTATCATTCCTTCTGGTGCCTTGGTGTGTGCTTCTTTTGTCTTTTTCGTGGTAGTCGTTGTCTGCTGCTTGGGTGGCTGAGGTGTGGCCGTAGGGAGGCCAGGAAACTGGGCTGCACTTTGGGTGTTGACCGGCTGAGGAGGTTGGATTTGTTGTTTTTGCCTTTGGGTTCCCCACACGAAGGTACTTTGTGGGGCTGGTGTGCAGGCGGTGGGGGCCGGTCTTGCTGCTGGTCGGTTTGCCTGGACCCTCTTTGTCCTCTCGGAGCATCCAGGGTTCCAGGTGTGGTGTTTACCCCCGCAGTTGGCACACTTGGGGGCAATTTTTTCTCCATTTTTCAACTTGGTGAGGCAGGAGTGTGTGCCGTGCCGTGCTTCTGCACGCAGACGGCGCAGATTTCCTTGTACGTGCACCTCGTCTGATGGTGCCAGTATTTCTGGCATCTGAAGCACCGTAGGGGCTCCGGGACGAAGAGCCTCACTTCGTAGATGCCCCAGGTTTTGAGGTCTATGGTGCTCGGGAGTGGACCGTAGTGCGTTATTAGCACTTGTTTTGTGGTGGCCGTCTTGTCGGACGGAGAAGAGTATCTCTCGGCTTTTAGGATCTTCGGGTGGTTCTCCAAGGGTTCGACGGGTAGTTCCTTTGGGTACCGGAGGACTACCGACTTCATCAGTTTCTGGGCGGGGTCCAGCTTGGTTGATGCAACGGTGGTGGTGTTTTTCAGGTAAGTGTCGAGGGTGGTGGCGGAGTCCTTGTCTTTGGGGTGAATAATCATCTCCCCCTTTAGGTTGGGCCGCACTGAGAACTTGGCCAGTGGATTTAGTTTCTCCATCTTTGTGATGGCGGCATATGTCGTTTTCGTGTCCGTTTTCGAGATTCGGAGTTTTGGCAGTGTCGTTGGGGGTGAGCTGGTGGTGGTGATGGGTGCCTTTTGGGCTACTTGACGTCATTCGTTTCCCGAAAAAGCACGTCGGCGTTTTTTGTTTTCAATCTTCGTTCAGTTGTCGTCCTCAGTGGCGGTAACAGTGGTGGTGGAGTTGTTGAAGGCGGTGGAAGTGCTCTTGCTTTTCAGGGCTTCGTGGAAGGCCCGTAGCTGGTCCGCTTTCTCTGTGCGGAGCCTGTCATGGTTCGGGTCGTCAGGTTGGCGGTTAGGAGGGCGTACGCACTCCATAACCGGTGGTTAAGTGGTGTGTGTGTGTGTGTGTGTGTGTGTGTGTTTTTTTTTTTTTTTTTTTTTTTTTTTTTTTTTTTTTTTAAGAGCCTACCTATTCCGGTTGAGTTAGTAGCAGAGGAATTTCAGCACTCCCCACAGGCAAATATGGCCGGGTGGTCGCAGAGTGGTTCCTGAGCTTCTCTCCCGGAGCCCCCTTGGGGAAACTTACTTCGTAGTGTATGTGACTGCTCACTTATAGACGTGAGATAAGTGTGCCTATAGGGGAAGGATAAGGATTGCTACCCTCTTTCCAGGTGGACCCGCACGGTCCCGGTTTTCCTGGGAAGACTCGGCTGGGATGGGTTCTTGCTCCAACCCCATTTCGTGTTCACAATCTCCTGGGAGGGAGGTGAACAGTTACAGGGGGGACCTGAGGACGAATACACTTTTGAGGGTGCAGGTCCCTAGGCCAGAGCGAAAAAAGGAAAAGAAGCAGTAGAACGAAAAGAGCTCAAACCACGTTCGGGAATATTGCTGGAGTGTGGATTACTCACACCACCAGTGGAGAGGGCAAGCTAATGCTCGACAAATCGAAAACGCTCGTGAGATGTTGTCGACAATGTCAGTGGTGGATGATCCGGCCAGGGAAGATGGCCAACAATGGCAGCAGAGAGGGCGGTCTTCCCAGTCCCGGGTCCAGCAGGAGGCTTGTTGAGTGTGGAGAATAGTCGGATTGGTGCAGGGTTTATTTTGGCAATGTGTATTATCTTTAGTTTGTGTGTATTGGTTTGTATTTTCTACTTTTTTTCATATTCGTTGATTTGTTCGATAGCGTGGGCTGTTTTTCGTGCCATCATCTGTTTGCCCTTGCCTGTATGTCGGATGATTTGGGTGACGTTATCAGTATAAGCTACGTATTCTCCGTGTATAGGAGGTGGCATGTCCGCCGTATATATTGTGTAGAGTGTGGGCGTACCTCCTTCTAAAATTCACTTCAATCCTCCCTTTACCCTTCCCCTGAACCTCCTTCTCCCCCCTGTCACTAGCATTTATGTCATGTCGAGAGGTTACTTCTCTGTGGTACTCCGCTGTATAACTTGATGCTTGGCCTATGTGGTTACCAGTGATAATTTTGGCCTCTCTATTGTCGAGGAAGTTACAAAGAAAGGAAGTAAAGTTGTTGGGAAGTTCTTGGGCGGTAATTTTGTATTTGAGCGCTAGGTGCCAGACCTTGTCGAATGCTTTTGCTATGTCCCTTGATACTACGTTACATTGCTCCTTGTTGTGCATTGCGTTTGCTATGTTTTCGTAAATTTGGGCTAAGGCTGTATGGGTTCCTCTGTGTTTTCTAAATCCGTGGTTTTTTTTGTGTTTGTTTTTTACGGGAACCAGCCCACCTGGGCACATGTCAAACGACCCACAACGGAGCCCGGTGGGCAATAAAAAAAAGAAAGGAAAGAAACCGCAAATATAGAAAAAAAATGTTATTCTGTATTTATCTACACCACGAAGATGCCGGAAAACCAGCTTTTTAAAGTGAGACATATTGTAAGAGCATGGAAACACAGAAGAAGGCAGAGCATTCCACAGTTTGGCTGTGTGAGGAAAGAAGGAGGTACTATAACGGGTTATTCTCGTGTGACCGACATCCACAGAGAAACGGTGGGCACTGCAGGCAAGACGTGTGTTACGAACCCACGGCCTTGCCGGCGATACACAGGATGCCAAATCCACTGAACATTGACCGTTAAAGTACCTGTAAAAGAGAGAGAGTGAAGCAACATTGCGGCGATGAGAAAGGGGTTCTACTTCTCTTCAAGTTCGAGGTGTTTTCTCAGTCGGTGGCTAAATATTTTTTCTAGGACTTTTCCCGGTGTTTCTAGAAGAGAGATTGGTCTGTAATTTGATACTTGGATTGGGGATTTACCTTGTTTTGGTATAAGTCTGATGCTTGCTGTTTTAAATTTCCTTGGGAAGTAGCCAGAGGCAAGTGCTGCATTAAAAATGTTTCTGAGTTGAAGTATCATGTTGACTGGTAGATGCTGGAGTATGGGTTTGTTTGTTTTACTGATGCCCGGGGCCTTGTTCTTGAAACTGTTTATTGTTTTGTGAATTTCCTCTGCGGTGATTGGTTTGATCAATATGGATACGATACGATACGAAGTATTTAGTTAAGAGGTGAAAGAAGATTATTAGGGGTTGAAGGAAAAGTGGTGAAACTGAAATACAGCAGGAGTAGAAAGAATCTGGGCTCAACCAGATCGCTTCATCTTTCTTATTGGTATTTTGTCTTTGTTCTGCTCCCTTGGGTCGTCAGACCTTTGTATTAATATTGGTTTATTTATATAATGCTGCTTATTATTATTATTTTTATTATTGTTGGAGTTAGCGAGCCCGCCCAGGTCCTTGTGTAACTGGGAGGGTAGTCACATTTTTTTTTTTTTTTTTTTGGGTGTCAGTTAAGTGTTAGTTGTGTTAGTCTAAAGGTACACTGTATGGAGAGGCCTGCCAGGTACTTAGTGGAGCTGGTTGGTCACTCTCATCTTTGTTCCTCTAGTAATGTCTTATGTATAAATGTGTATATTGGGGCAGGAGGTGGTTCAATTACTTCTTCCTGGCTGATGTAGCTGGGAGGGTAATCACATTATTATTATTATTATTATTATTATTATTTTTTTTTTAATGGAGTTAGTGAGCCCGCCCAGGTCCTTGTGTAGCTGGGAGGGTAGTCACATTTTTTTTTTTTTTTTTTTTTTTTTTTCTTTTTTTTTTTTGCTAAGATGCTAGTTCAATGTTAAATGTTAAATGTTAAATATTAGTTATGTTAGTCTAAAGGTACACTGTATGGAGAGGCCTGCCAGGCTCTTAGTGGACCTGGTAGGTCACTCTCATCTTTTATTCTCTCTATTAATGTTTTATATGTATATTGGGGCAGGAGATGGTTCAATTACTTTCTTCCTGGCTGATTTAAACCAACTGTGTTCTTGGAATTCTTCGTTGTCTATATTATTTATCCAGTTTTGATATGTTTCTGTGTTAAGTTCAGTCACTTTCTTCCAAATATTTGCAGTTTTGTTGTGTATATCTACATTGATTGCTAAGAGATTTGCTCTCTTGTGTAGCTGTTCATTATTGATGTGGTCTGTATATTTTATGTTATATATAAATCTAAGGGCTATATTTTGTACTGTTTGTAACCTTTTAATGCACGTTTTACTAAGGGTGTTCAATGGGATGGGTGGGTAGTCCATAATTGATTTGACAAGGGCAATATATATCTTTCTCTTGTTATTAATGCTAAGGTTCTTAAAGCGTTTTATTTTTGATAATCTTATTCTTGCCTGTCGTTCTTTATCTTTTAAGTATGTTATATATCCTCTTTTTGTTAGTTTTAGTCCAAGCATCCTGCCTTCAGTGTCGTATGGGTATAGTTCCTGGTCGACTATTACTGGACTTGTTTTATTCTTGGCTATTGGTATTATCTTGAATTTGTTCTTATTTGTCCTGATTTTCCATTTTTTCTCAAAATCATTTATGTTTTTTATCGCTCTTACCGTGTAGAGTGCCATAAATTGGGTTGATTTTCCTGGGTATGATACTATTTGAGTAATATCATCAGCAAACATTACATATTCGCTAAAGGGGGTAGGTTGAGGTGTGTCTGAAGTATAAATTGTATATAGTGTTGGAGAAAGGCATCCTCCTTGAGGTACTCCACTCTCAAGATTAAACATAGTTCCCATAAAGTTTCCAATTTGAATTTGTGCTCTCCTATCATCTAAATAGTCACACAATATTCTTAGCAAGTATTCGTTAAGTCCCAGTTTTAATATTTTATATTTTAAGCCTAAATGCCAAACTTTATCAAAAGCCTTAGAAACATCCCTTAAAATTATATTTGATCTGGTTACCCTTGCTTTTTTCTATTGCAATTATTTCCGTTATTATGGCTATTGCAGTTAGGGTATTTCTATTGGGCATAAATCCATGTTGTCTATTGTTAGTTTTCCCATGTTGTGTTAAAAAGGCAATAAGTCTTGAACTTAAAATTTTTTCCAATAGTTTCCCGGTAATTTCTAATAAAGATATTGGCCTGTAGTTTAATATTTCCTTATTGTCCTTACCCTCCTTAGGAATAAATATCATTTTAGCATATTTTAGTTTGTCTGGAAAGTAACCAGTTATTAAGCATGCGTTATAAATGTTTAATAGTGTTTTTAAAATGTTTTCAGGAAGATTCATGATCATATTTCGTGTAATACCTGTGAGCCCGGGGGCTTTTTCCTTAAACTTCCTCAGACAGTGCATCATTTCTCCCATGGTTATTATTTGATTATTAGGTAATAAGTTATAGTCTATATATTGCCTTGGGGTGATTCTATGTATATGTCTTCCCATTTCGTCTTCTATCCTTTCTTCGTGTTCACTATCAAAATCTTCATTTTCCTCATCTGATATTTTAAAAACTTTTACCCATTCCCTTTTGAATGCTGACTCTTGTTCATTTTCCTCGTGCAATTTTGTTCCATTTTGGTCTTTAATGTATGGTGTTTTTTGCTTGTTGTGCCCCATCATCTTGTTTATGGAAGTCCAAAATGTTTTTGTGTCTTTAGTCATGTCAGCCGCCATTATAATATCATTCCATTTTTTATTGTTTGCTTCCTTACATGCGTCTCTTAATTTTATCTCTTGTGCTGTCTGTGTCGTGTATAGCCATCTATTACTGCCGTGTCTTTCCATGTACCTGTTTATTTCATTGTAATAGGTTTGGATTAATTTAACTTCTTCTGGTAGTCTGTTGTTGGGTAATGTTCTAAAGTGTGAAATAGGAGTGTGTTTGGTTATAGATGTTTTTATTGCTGAGTGCAGTCTGTCCATTTCTGAGTCTATGTCTTCTGTTGTTTTCCCTTGTAGGTTAATCGAATGGTGATTACCTAAGTCGTCTTTGAAGCTGTCCCAGTCTGTTTTACTCATTTTCAGTCTCTTTTTTATTGGTATCTGTATGGGGCTTGTTGACAGTGTTAGTATAATTGGCAGATGGTCACTGCCTGTAAGAGGTCCTTGTATTATATGGTAATTGAAAAAGGCTTTGTTGTTGGTAAAAATTTTGTCGGATGTCGATTGTGTATTGTGATTTCTCCAGGTTGGAAAGTTAGGACCCAGATGATTGATTTTCCCTAGGTTTATTATTTGATTAAGGGCGTTTCCCACGACGTTATTATTTGTATTGTCAAAAATCCTATGTCTGGCGTTAAAGTCTCCTAAGATGTACATGGATGACTATTGTTAGCCAATTTTAATAGGTCTTCTATAGGTAAGTAGGGTCGTCTCGGTGGCAGATAAGTAGTAGCAATAATTACGTCTCCTAGAGTTGTATTTATTTTTATTGCTAGAAATTCATCCTGGAAGTCATCGATTAGTTTAAATTTTAAGTTTCTTTTAACCGCTATAGCTACTCCGTCATTTTTCTCGCCCGATTTATTTCTTTGGTTTACATAATAGTTGAAGAGTTTTATGTTGTTGTTTTCTGTCTCACCGTGACTGTTTATTAGTATAATGTCAGGGTCAATTTCTTGATATATATTACTTAGGTGAATTCTCTCGGTCTTCCAGTTTCTTACGTTGTGTTGTATTATTCTTAAAGTTCTTACTGTTTGTCTATTGTCCATTATTTCTTATACTTGGATTGTGACTGTTGGAGTGGAGACCTATCGTCCTGTTTCCCGCTTCTGACTCTTCTAAACTCTGACGGGTCTACTATTTTAAAGTCATTGGTCGTAATCTTTAGTTTGTCCGTAGTCATTAGTGACCAGACGTAATCTTCACTTAGGGATTTTTCTTGATACGTCCACTTGTATATCCCTCCTTCACAGTTTTTTACTATTGTCCCTCCTGTTGGTCTCGATGTTGGGATTCCATGTTTTGTTGTAGTGATAACTTTTAATCCAATATCTTCAGCAGATTCAGGTTGTATATTGTGTTCAGTTTCCATCTTTTCTTCTCTCCTCCTACTCCTTTGTCTTGTAGTCTGCCCTTTTGTTATTTCTATCTTCTCTTTGTCACTTCTAGTCATTTGTCTGGGATCTCTATCAGTCGCTTGTGTTCCTTGTGTATCAGCTGTTGCTCCTTGCTCAAACCTTTGTTTGTCTAGCTGTAGTCTTTCTCTCAGTTCGCTTGCGTATGTTGCCTGAAATAGTTTTTCGGATTGTGGATTCTCTGGAAATATCATCTCTGGTAGGTTATTCAATTTAAACATTTTCCTTAATTCCTCATTGTATGATCCGGGTGCAATGATATTGTGCAAATGTGCATGGATCATACTAATCATTACCTTGTCATGTATTGGCTCACTTAGGTTTAATATGGTGGATTCTGGTCTGTGAGCCTCTTGGACCGCTCTCTTGGCTATTTCGACGTATGTCGTATCCTTCTTGTCTTGTTCCTTTTTCCTTGTTTCTTGTTCCTTGTACTTTATCATGTGTTTTTTTATTGGGCATGCCATTGCTAACGTCCTGTGTCCTATGTATGCATTCCCGTTTCTCTTACAGTTGAGACAGCCAACATGTGTGTTCTTACATTCAGTGTAGGTTAGGTCGTCGCCTGCACAATCTGAGCAGTACTTTTTTTCTTTTTCTGGACAGTCTCTCGTTGTGTGTTCTTCATATTTGTAGCAAGAGAAACAAGTTTGCAGACTGATGAATGTTTCCTTCTTTATTTGATGAGGTGTGACTGACATGTTGAATATTAGAAAGCCCTGTTGTAAAGCTTTTTCAGCCATTGAAACTTCTTCAAAGGTAATCTTAAAAACATGAGTGTAGTCTTTTATCTTAATGACTTCTTCGATCTTCATCCACCTGTTTTGGCGTTCCAGTTCATCTTTCAGGTCTTCAGATGTCTTCCTCCCGATCTCTTGGTCGACTTGACGAACGAAAACTGATCTTTTTGCTTTTTGCTCTGGTGGCATGACAACAACAAGGCCTTCATTGTAAATTACATCTCTGGCTTCTTTTGAAAGGATTTTGTCTGAATCAAAGTCATCTTTACAGATTACTTTGAAACCTTCGTTGGTGCTGAATATTCTTGTTAGTGGGACTTGCAATTTGTTGTAAGTGATTTCTGCCACTTTTCCTCTTCCAATAGAGTGTCCCTTATCTCTATGTTTTATTCTAATGCTTGTAGTCATCTTCCTTGATTACATTCTAATCCTACCTATAACACAGGGCTCCTGCCTGGGAGTAGTGACCCCGCCCCCCCCCCCCCCCCTCTTGGACGGGCGTCGGGCTCGTAGGGTTCTGCACCCAGGTTACCTGTGACTATAGTTATGTCTAAGAAAGTTGCCACCTTCCGGTGACCCCCGGACAAGGGGTGCCCTGCACTATCACAGGTTCCCTTGCCGGATCGACCGTATCGCTAAGTCCCGCCTCCCGTTCAAGGAACGGAGTGCATGAGGGGGATGAAAAAAGGAAAGAAGAGGACTTAGAGAGTAGAGACAGTCTACCTACCACGCCACGTTCGGTTAGCCAATCAGAGCACCGCAGTAAACGTGCATGTATCACGCCACCGTGGGGCACCACTGATTGGCCAATCCAGGACGTAGACGCACGGGTAGTAGTCAAAATTTGGGGAGCCCAAATATTTGTTTTCCAGAAATTGGAATTTTCCGTACAATCTGTGATGGTAATTGCACCGTCACTATGTTGAGTAAGTACAATCACTAGGATTGAGTATCCTATCACAACGAAGTTGCAGACTGCTCAAACATGCAGCAAAAGAGGCAAGTCTTCGCAGCTCCGGGTCCAGCAGTCAGAGGCAAGTCTTGAAAGGTGTGTCTTGAAAGGTGGTGTATAGGTGTGGGCCGTCTTCATTTGTGGGGCTTGCCGAGCTTAGGAAGGGATGATGTGCGTTGAAATCCCCTCCTATGAGTGTGGCGTGGTCAGCGGCTGAAGCGAATAATTGAGTCACCTCCAGTGAGCCCCTTGGGTTCTTGTAGATGTTGTGAACAGTTAATTCCCGTTCTCGGAGGGTTACTTTGACGGCCCGAGTCTCAATGTTTTCCCCACATGGAAATTACTGCATGACATCGGAGGAGGGTATGCTTGACTTGACCAAGTTCATACATCCTCTTGTTGACGCCTGCGTGAAATGCCTCCTGTATGTCTTGTAACCACTGAATTTGAAACAGTGGTGTTCTTGTAGAAGTGTTTCTTGTAGCAGTATAATGTCAAGCTTGTCCTTGGCTGCTGCTTCTTGTAGGAGTTGTTTCTTGTTTTTGATGCCCTGAACATTCCATGTAAGGATGTTCAGGGTGCTGATGTTTTCCACCACTGTTTCAATGGGACTTCTGGTGGTCCTCGATGGAAATGTTCCGGTCCGATTCCGACTGGATCAGGTTCATATCTTCTTGTTTTGTGGTGGTTTTTGCCTTCTGGGCCGTGGTTCTGTTCAGGGGAGTTGAAACCTCCAGTTTCTTTCTGGAAGTTGTCGGTATCTTTGGTTCTCTGGTGGCCTTTTTCGGTGCAAAGTGTACCTCGGCTGTCACTCGTGTGGGGACCGGCGTGGCGTCCTCCACTGAGGTGGCTGGAGCTGTGCCGACTTGCCCGAGGACGCTCCCCATGATTATTTGGAGCTCTGTGGGTTGGATCTTGTGGCCCAGTAGTCCGGCTAGGCCGTCCGCGAAGGTTGTCAGTACCTTGGCCAGGTCTGATACGTGTATCATTCCTTCTGGTGCCTTAGTGTGTGCTTCTTTTGTCTTTTTCGTCGTTGTCGTTGTCTGCTGCTTGGGTGGCTGAGGTGTGGCTGTAGTGAGGCCAGGAAACTGGGCTGCACTTTGGGAGTTGACCGGCTGAGGAGGTTGGATTTGTTGTTTTTCCTTTGGGTTCCCCACACGAAGGTACTTGGTGGGGCTGGTGTGCAGGCGGTGGGGGCCGGTCTTGCTGCTGGTCGGTTTGCCTGGACCCTCTTTGTCCTCTCGGAGCATCCAGGGTTCCAGGTGTGGTGTTTACCCCCGCAGTTGGCACACTTGGGGGCAATTTTTTCTCCATTTTTCAACTTTGTGAGGCAGGAGTGTGTGCCGTGCCGTGCTTCTGCGCGCAGACGGCGCAGATTTCCTTGTACGTGCACCTCGTCTGATGGTGCCAGTATTTCTGGCATCTGAAGCACCGCAGGGGCTCCGGGACGAAGAGCCTCACTTCGTTGATGCCCCAGGTTTTGAGGTCTATGGTGCTGGGGAGTGGACCGTAGTGCGTTATTAGCATCTTGTTTTGTGGTGGCCGTCTTGTCGGACGGAGAAGAGCATCTCTCGGCTCTTAGGATCTTCGGGTGGTTCTCCAAGGGTTCGACGGGTAGTTCCTTTGGGTACCGGAGGACTACCGACTTCATCAGTTTCTGGTCGGGGTCCAGCTTGGTTGATGCAACGGTGGTGGTGTTTTTCAGGAAAGTGTCGAGGGTGGTGGCGGAGTCCTTGTCTTTGGGGTGAATAATCATCTCCCCCTTTAGGTTGGGCTGCACTGAGAACTTGGCCAGTGGATTTAGTTTCTCCATCTCTGTGATGGCGGCATATGTCGTTTTCGTGTCCGTTTTCGAGATTCGGAGTTTTGGCAGTGTCGTTGGGGGTGAGCTGGTGGTGGTGATGGGTGCCTTTTGGGCTGCTTGACGTCATTCGTTTCCCGAAAAAGCACGTCGGCGTTTTTTGTTTTCAATCTTCGTTCAGTGGTGGTGGAGTTGTTGAAGGCGGTGGAAGTGTTCTTGCTTTTCAGGGCTTCGTGGAAGGCCCGTAGTTGGTCCGCTTTCTCTGTGCGGAGCCTGTCATGGTTCGGGTCGTCAGGTTGGCGGTTCAGGCGGGGGTCGCGGTTAGGAGGGCGTACGCACTCCATAACCGGTGGTTAAGTGGAGTTTTTTTTTTTTTTTTTTTTTTTTTTTGAGCCTACCTATTCTGGTTGAGTTAGTAGCAGAGGAATTTCAGCACTCCCCACAGGCAAATATGGCCGGGTGGTCGTAGAGTGGTTCCTGAGCTTCTCTCCCGGAGCCCCGTTGGGGAAACTTACTTCGTAGTGTATGTGACTGCTCACTTATAGACGTGAGTTAAGTGTGCCTATTGGGGAAGGATAAGGATTGCTACCCTCTTTCCAGGTGGACCCGCACGATCACGGTTTTCCTGGGAAGACTCGGCTGGGATGGGTTCTTGCTCCAACCCCATTTCGTGTTCACAATCTCCTGGGGGGACCTGAGGGTGCAGGCCATTAGGCCAGAGCGAAAAAAGGAAAAGAAGCAGTAGAACGAAAAGAGCTCAAACCATGTTCGGGAATATTGCTGGAGTGTGGGTAACTCACACCACCAGTGGGGAGGGCAAGCTAATGCTCGATAAACCGAAAACGCTCGTGAGATGTTGTCGACGATGTCAGTGGTGGATGATCCGGCCAGGGAAGATGGCCAACAATGGCAGCAGAGAGAGGGCGGTCTTCCCAGTCCCGGGTCCAGCAGGAGGCTTGTTGAGTGTGGAGAATAGTCGGATTGGTGCAGGGTTTATTTTGGCAATGTGTATTATCTTTAGTTTGTGTGTATTGGTTTGTATTTTCTACTTTTTTTCATATTCGTTGATTTGTTCGATGGCGTGGGCTGTTTTTCGTGCCATCATCTGTTTGCCCTTGCCTGGATGTCGGATGATTTGGGTGACGTTATCAGTATAAGCTACGTATTCTCCGTGTATAGGAGGTGGCATGTCCGCCGTATATATTGTGTAGAGTGTGGGCGTACCTCCTTCTAAAATTCACTTAAATCCTCCCTTTACCGTTACCCTGAACCTCCTTCCTCCCCTGTCACTAGCATTTATGTCATGTCGAGAGGTTACTTCTCTGTGGTACTCCGCTGTATAACTTGATGCTTGGCCTATGTGGTTACCAGTGATAATTTTGGCCTCTCTATTGTCGAGGAAGTTACAAAGAAAGGAAGTAAAGTTGTTGGGAAGTTCTTGGGCGGTAATTTTGTATTTGAGCGCTAGGTGCCAGACCTTGTCGAATGCTTTTGCGATGTCCCTTGATACTACGTTACATTGCTCCTTGTTGTGCATTGCGTTTGCTATGTTTTCGTAAATTAGGGCTAAGGCTGTATGGGTTCCTCTGTGTTTTCTAAATCCGTGGTTTTTTTTGTGTTTGTTTTTTACGGGAACCAGCTACACAGTCTTGGGAATTATGTGAGGCCGAGTCATGAAATGTACAACACATACCACCTGTCGGTACAGAAGCAGACTTGGTCTGAGCAACTGCTGAATAGGACCGAGGTGGGTCTTGTCGTGGTATTGGATTTGCTTTAGGGGTTGTTTATTGTTTGGGTTTGTTACCACCTTGCTGGAGCTTTTGACAATAGTCAATAGTATGACCTTTCTTGTTGCAGTGTTTGCATAACAGTTATTGTTTAGGTTTTGTGCCAGTGTCCTATGAAAATTTGTGATGAACCGGCACCACATGTGTAACTGTTCGGGCAAGAGGGGTACGGGGTACCTGAAGTGCGATCTTACATGCATGAAAACTTATCCAGTGGCATGGTGCCGTTAGCATCCAGCCACTCCGAACCACTGAAATTAGCAACTATATCTTGACAGACGTCACCCGATAGGGAGACACTTTTCATCACGTCTTGCGTCGGGAAAATATGAGGAACTTGGTCAGCCCATCTAAAAATCCAATTTACGTGAATTTCCAGTGCTCCCAAATCAAAAGAACAATTAAGGTATTTCGGAAAACAAGATAATTAGGATCAGCAAGTCCACTAGCACTCACGTGTTTGCTAGTGAGACTATCGTACCTTGTTTTATGCGACCGCGTTCGGAATCCTTGCGATCCTCTCATCTCACGTGATTGCAATATTTTGAATAACATCCTGAGATGAACGTAAAAGTGTCATTAGATGATAATCATTTTCCACTGTGAACTCCCGAATGCGATCATTCTGCAAGAATATTTTTAAGATATTGGAAGTGTTATTAGACATGCTTAAGCTAGCTTTAGCCATTGTCAGTTGGTTGTTAGACAAATAAGATGTTACGGGAAGATTCGAGGATGCAGGAGGTAACGCAAGATGTCCTGACACACTGGGTTTTGGGGTCGAAAGAGAAAGAACTGAACTTTAATGAGGTGTGGTGTTGTATGTATGACCTGACCTAAGTTGGGTACGGTGTAAATCGCCAAATGATTGATCGACTAATTTCTCACTGCTCTCAATGAAAGTGGTTCGCCATACATCAGTTTGTGTTCCTTACAAATCCTCCGAAATAACAGCATCAATGCCAGCTCCGGTAGGGAGCACTTCGTCAATCGGTACTACTTTTTCTGATTGATCAGAGTCACTATTGTAATCTGCTAATTGTGTAATCTCTGAACCAGGTAAATGAAATAAATTATCCAAAAACGATTTTGCAAAAATTGCAATATTATACGAAACAATAAACTTGCCCATATTTACAGTAAATGAATGCAAGTATAAGTGAATTTGAAATGAAAGAACTTAAAATTTTTAATTAATATTGCATAATCATAAACAAATTAAGGCACTTATAAAAAAATAGCCTATCATGACGTCTGACGTGTGATTATATGCTGTAGAAAATATTAATTGTGTGTAAAAACTAATGCAGGTTTATGAATTGCCTAAATAGACGAATTGATTGAAGTCTCGAAGTTCTGGTAGGTAGATCCATAGAGTTTTGCGTGGTACGCCCTCTCGGCTGGCGAGAAGTAGGTCACAGTCACTCCTTGTGTATAGAAGCGAAAATTCAAAATGGTGTCTTGCTATGATGTTGGAGTGACATTTCCAATATGGCATCGATGACGAGTGCAAGAAGACATCGATGGTGTTTCCAATATGGCGTTGATGACGTAGTAGTTGCCAGGGAGTGGTTAATCTAATGATCCAAGCGATGTTTAATACAGTCATCCGATGTAACCATGTGCACTGGGTCACACGGTGGTTCACACAGTGGGTCACTGGGTTCAGCCACTGCAAGATGTTGATCAGGGGTCAAGAGGGCTCTGAGGCAGAAGTCGACTAACCAAAACAACATGTGTGTTGCATGGGTTGAGGTAGGCGCTCGCTGGGGGCTTTGTGCAGCTTGGTGCTGGGGTACTAGGGTGTGTCATAGGAGGGAAGATCAGCTAAAACTAATGGCCCATCACTTTTTTGGTAGATTTTAGTGTATACAAACAGAAAATAATTTCAGTTTCAATATTTTGCAACCTTTTGCTAGGTAAATTTTAGCGTGAAATTTATCGAAAATCTAACGTACAGCTGCATTAGTGCATTACAATTAAATAGTGAACATTGCTTTCTGACTTCATTCTTTAACAACCCAACTAACAATATTTTTTTCTGTTTCAGATTCTGATGCATTTATAAGTTGATAATATTTGCGATGGCTGCTTGTGTCAGGACGAGGAACCAAAAATCCAGCCTTCTCAGTCACTATCTTGGGTCTGGGAGAGAGCTCCTGAAGTCGGAGTTGCCTACATTGAGAGATGCTTTGAGATACGGTGTTTTAATCAGGCAAATCAGTGAAAAGAACCAAAGAACTTACACAAACAAAGACATTGCCAGTGATATGACCAAAGCTGTCTTGGCACAGTACACTCTGGCTAACGCTCAGTTCAAGCCTCCAGTCATAACAAGTCAGAAGAAGATTAGTGAGAGACTGCTAGCCAGTTGGGAAAAGGCAAGAGATATCTCTCTTGGGAGAGGAAAACTTGCAGTTAAGGACAGCTTTGCCAAGCAACTGGACCAGTTATTTGACATAATTACTTGCAAGTGCCCAATTGTTCTCTGTCCTGAGTTTGGATGCGATCGTGACTGTAAATCCGAGGCTCACTTCTCCTGTATTTGCAAGCGTGAACTGAAGATTCCTGTGATCGAACTGGTATTTGTCAAAGCACAGAGAGAGAAGACTGGCAGTATAGGGGCTCTCATGATTTCTAGCCAAGATATTCCGGAGTCCAAGAGACAGGAGGCTGCCACAGAGAGACAGAAGAGGAGAAGAGTTGCCGAGGAAAAGAGACTTGAGAAGGCCCAGGGTGAGGTAAAAAAGGCCGATGATTGGAGTCAAGCTGATTCAGAGTTTAATGAATTCCCCATGGCTGATCCGAGTGCTGACCAGGAGAATGGTGACTTTGTCCCTAACCCAGAAAATAATGATCCCAAACCTTCCAGGCATAACATTCGAAATAGGAAAGATATCCCGAGCATAGCTCTGGCCAGCATGCAACACCACACTGGTCTCAGAGAAACTGCAGAAATAGCAACAGCTGCCTGGATTGACGGTGGTTTGATAGCACCTGATGATGTTCACCTGGTGATAGATCATAACAAAGTAAGGAGAGCTCAGGAGAAACTTGTCAGTAACCTAGAAGAGGAGTTTGATAAGGGGATAAGAGAAAATGGAATCAATTGTTTGTTCTTTGATGGGAGAAGGGATGACACTAAAGTGTTCATGAAAGTTGGAGATTCTGACAAGTTGTTCCCTGCCATGGTGAAGGAGGAACACTACTCCTGCTGCAGTGAACCAGGAGGGAAGTATTTGTGGCATTTCACTCCAGAGAAAGATGACATCAGGAAACCAGCTGAGATAGTGGCAGATAACATTGTGAACTGGCTCAGAGAGAGGAACGTAGACCAGACCCTACAGGCCATTGGAGGGGACAGCACCAACACGAACACAGGGTGGCAAGGGGGGCTCATACAGTGGATAGAGCGGAAGATTGGGAGGAAGCTGGTCTGGATTGTTTGTGACCTCCACACCAACGAGTTGCCACTCAGACATCTAATCCAGGAGCTGGATGGCAAGACTCTTTCAAACAACAGATGGTCTGGTCCTCTTGGCAAGATGCTGGACTCTGCCACTGAGTTAGAAATAAATCCGAGCTTTGAAAAAATCACAGTTGGCCCTCCACTCGTTGAGCTTGCACATACTGTCATTGACGACCTGAGTACTGACCAGTACTATGGTTACATGATTTGCAGTGCCATCAAAACTGGGGTCATGCCTGATAGACTTGCTTACCTGCAGATAGGTCCAGTCTCACATTCTAGGTGGCTCACAACGGCTCTCAGGTTCTGCAGAATTTGGGTCGCTCATCATAAACTGAAAGGGAACCAGCTTCACAACCTGAGACTTATTGTCCAATTCATCGTGAGTGTCTACTTGCCAAATTGGTTCAACACCAAGGTCAAGTCATCGTTCTCCGAAGGTCCGAGGCATGTTCTCTTCCAGCTTGAGCTCCTGAGGAGTCAGCCAAGGAAGGTTGTTCAGATTGTGGAGCAGACTGTGAGGAGATCTTCCTGGTATGCTCATCCCGAGGCAGTTCTGCAGACAATGCTCTGCAGTAAGGATGAGGAGGAGAGAAGAGTGGCAGTCAAAAAGATCTTGGATATGAGACTTATGAGAGGATCTGGGCATGACGAATCAGTTGGTGACGATTCCTTCAGGGTCAGGAAGACTCCTGAAGTCAATCTAGGTGCCAAGACCCTCACTGATCTCATAGATATGGATAACATCCAGGCTGGCAGTGAGCCCCCTCTTACCTGCAGCCTCACCAATGTTCAAGTCAGAGCTTTCCTGGACAACCCCATGCATGTCCCTGCCTGGCCCTCGCACACCCAGAGTATAGAGCGTTGTGTACAGCAAGTGAGCGAGGCCAGCAGTCACGTGTACAGCCAGGAGAGGAGGGAAGGCTACATCCGAGCTCAGGTGGTCAGTAGGGAGGTGATGAGTAGAAACAGAAGCAAGAAAGACATGTTCTCTATGGTGTGCAGCAACACCGGGTCGTAGTAGTAAAACCGGTTTTTGTATTTGATGATTTTGTTTTCTAAAGGAATATTAAATTTAGTAAATGTGTCAAGATCATTCGTTTCACTATTCTGGATCATTTTCATCCTAATAAATTAACCTGATACATTTACTTTACTTTAAATAAGCTATTTAGTGGTGTTGGTAAAAGGGTGGGAATACTGAATTTTCATAAGATTTCAAGTTAAAATTTACCTAGCAAAACATGAAAACTTTTCAAATCTGAAGATATCACATGATTCTGCACATAGAACTACATCATTAATACCATGGGCCGATTTTTCAAACTCAAAAAAAAAAATCGCCTCCGTATGACACACCCTACTGGGGTACTGAGGTGTCACTTGGTGCTGGGATGGGTGTTGGGGCTGCTGCTGTGCTCGGATAGAATGTTTAGCAGCTAAAAACAGTCGTGGGAGCATCTTAATTGCAGGTTTGCTAAGACGTTCAGGGTGTGGCAATTCTGCTTGGTACAGTGGTGACACATATTCTGGAAGTGTAAAATGTATTAAATCTCTTATAAAAAAACAGAAACCTTTAACTTGTACATTGAAGTGGAATGTCAAACAAGCATAAAAATATATGCACCTTTCAAAAGTGGAGAACGTTGTAAAGTGCTGACCAATGAATGTCAGTTTTTTGTATGAAACACGGATTTTCGTTTTATAGGTTCGTAATTATTCGCTGTCACCTGATGTTACCTTCTTTTTACCTGTTCTAATCACTGATGAAGATTGAATAGGCTCAGTTTTAAAGGTACACTAGAAGTAACATAAATAACCGATTATGGGTAAGGTATTAAACTATTGCACAATAACTCGGATATCACTGTAATTAACACCATGAGTAGTGAGCATTAATAAAGGAGGGAGCGTATGTGTAACGAGCTTCGTGATGTGGGTGAGAGACTGGTACAGACTGGCTATAAGCCTGGTACTTAATTGCTTACCCACATATTCAAGTTGCAGGGCGATCAGCGGAAAAAACACTGTCACTTGTACAATTATGACTGCTCACTGCTAATAGTCTAGTTACCGTCGGTGGTGCATGTAGCCCACATGTATACAAGGATTACTGTCTGTTTGGCAGGGGCAAATGCAAATCTGTCAATCACTTGATTGAGAATAATTATTTCCAGCTCCAGAATAACTAGAGATACAACTTAAGACACCCCCCCCCCCCCCCCCCAGCGCTCCTTTCAGTCCCAGACCTCCAAAAAATATCATGGTGCGTGAAGGTGTGGAACAACTTACCCCCACCCATCCGAGCAAAGACTGCTCTCCCTTCCATTAAATCAACTCTTAAAAAATATCTTAGTTTAGATTATTTCCTTTATAGTACCACCAAAACCATTATATCATACTGTAATTGTCACGGAGATAGAAGTTACCTGAATATAACCCATGTTATATTGCCTCCCTCACTTATCGGATTAATGTGTATCAACTCCACTGTAAAATATGTATATTCTTATAAACGTGACAAAAAAAAAAAATAATAAATAACGAAGTGATAGTTGTGGTAACCTTCTCTTATGTTCTTACCAACACCATGTTAGGTGTACTAATACCAGATGATACTAAATGTTACATAATACTTCATTCTTCTTGTTTGGGGATTGCTGGCCACTTCGCCTTTAGGCTATTTCGGCCGGAGCTGATGTCTTCTTTCTTCTTCTTGAGGTTTCTTCTTCTATTCTTAGTCTTCTTTCTTGCTACAACTAATCTGATGTTCTTGTTTCTTCTTTTCTTGTTATTCTTGTGTTCTTCTTGTTCTTGGTATTTTGGTTTCTTCTTTCTTCTTTCTTCTTGTTTTATTTGGGATGAATTATGGTACGAGTGAGTGATAAGATAGTGAGTTACTGACAGTCCAGATGAAATGGCCGGTCAGGTGACAAGTTTCTCTGTGATTTTTTTTTTCTTTTTTTTTTTTGTAGCCCGTGTCTTTTTGTTTGGATATGTGTTGGTAGGTGTCAGTTTTATTGATTTTGCTTACAGCGGCTACTTTATTGTGCACCCCACACTCATCCTGTGAGCGGTAGCGCAAAAGGACTACAGAGTAGAGTTTACAAAGGGTCATAATAATTAACCCCCGTTGTCAGGATATTATGGCACTGAATGTTACACAGTATTTCATTTACATTATTTGTTTAGTTCTATACATAAAGGGTAACTTATTCACAAATGCGTGAGTACAGGCGTATGAGGCAGTATGTCTGGCCTCACACTTTGTTATTCACATTTACGTGAGAGGTATTCAAGCACATTGCGTATTTGGTTCTAAACATGAGAATTGATATAGTTACTAAGTGCAAAAAAGTGGATACAATCTTAATATGTTGGCTATCTTGCCATTAGAGATGAAGTGTTGTGCCATTTCACACACAGTGTGCTTGGACCTGTCCCTAAAAGGTTCTATCTTCACACAGTCGAGGACGTAGTGTTCAAGTGTGTGGCCATATGTATGGCCACACACTTTACATTTAGTTTTGTTTACACCTGCTTGAGGAACATACTGCCAAAGGTACTTATATCCTAACCTTAATCTAGCGGTTACAACATCTTGGAATCTAGTGATCTTGTTACTTGCTCCATATACATGTTTCACTTGATACATCTCATCATGGTAACCTATGGATCGACTAGTGCCTGTTTGCACTTGTCTACTTGCGTCAAACTCATCAATAAGTTCTTTCCTAATTACAGTTTTAAGGGTTATTTTTGACAGACCCAAATTGTATTCAACGGTATATTTGTTAGACGCGAGTTTGGCGAGGGCATCAACTCTGTCATGTTTTATGAGGCCTATGTGAGAGGGGATCCACAACAGTTTGACCTTGACACCCCGGTCAACAAGGCACGCATATTTGTGTCTGGCTTCAGAGACAAGAGCGTGACAACCTGAGTCGAGGGTGCCAAGGGCAAGTAGTGAGGATAGAGAGTCAGTGATGATGAGACTGTCAGTAACAGTGGTTTCAATGAATTTAATATATGTGAGTATGGCAACTAATTCAGTTTGTAGAGTGGATGCCCAGTTGTTAATTCTAACTCCTTTCTCAATTACATTACCGTCAGGTTGAGTCAAAACAATAGCACTTCCAGCCCTCCCACAGGGGGTGTTAAGAGATCCATCAGTGTAGATGGTCTGTGTGATATTATCATCAGTCTGTAGAGTGTGTATGTGTTCAAGAGCTCTCAATTTGGCAGTGTGTTGGAGATAAATGCTTTGTATAATTAATTTTTTAGGCGGATACGTCGGTATTGTGATATCGAAGGGAACTGACCGCCAGGGTGGCAGGAAGCGCTGTTGTGTCTCAACTTTGTACAGGTGGTCTAGTCCAAACATCTTCCTATGTGTAGCTGTAGTTTGGATCCATTTAGACTCAGTAGTCCCATGGTTCATACATTCTAGCAATTTTAAGGAAGCAATGTTATCAGGATCACCACGCAGAAGCCTCAGGGCTATCATGAGGTTGACTTCAATTATTCTATCTTTAACACTGGGTATACCTAGTTCTTTCCTCATATTAAGTACTTTAGTGCTCATGGGACATCCTAGGATAATTCTGAGGGCTATATTTTACATTTTCTCGAGCTTGTCAACGCCTTTCCCGTCACGAATGACCAGGGCTGGTGCGTGGTAATCTATCAGAGATGTTATATAGCCTAGGTACATTGTTTTAACAATTCTAATATTAGCACCATAGTGCGGGCTGTACCCCGCTACACTTCTAAGAGGTCTCAGTCTGTCAGTACATTGGCGGGTTAGCTGTTGTATGGCAGGTTGGGTACAAGGGAAGGAAACACCAAGATATTTAAAAGAAGAAACATAGTCAATAGTGTTGTTACCTATCTTGAACTTGGTGGGGCCGCGTTTGCGGTTACCAGCTTGTTTGTTGAACACCTTAGTTTTCTCAGTGGAGATAATAAGATCGAGGTTCTCAAAGGCTGCGTATACATGGTTCAGGGTGGTTTGCATTTCACGATGAGTTTTAGTATGTATAAGAATATCATCAGCATAGCTGATTGAGATATTGCTGGGGTTGTCTGGTATTAAATTTAATAATGCATTCATAAGAACATTGAACAAAGTGGGGCTAAGTACTCCACCTTGAGGGGTACCAAATTGCATATCTTTAACTTCATTTTTGTGCAGCAGCCCTTCTGTTGGTTAGGTAACCACTTATCCAGTGTAACAGCCTACCTCCTATATCCATTTTGTCTAGTTCGTACAATATCAGTTGCCTATTGGTAATATCAAATGCAACTTTTAGGTCAAGAAATGTGGTGTATCTGTGCCTTTCATCACCATGCATAGTTAGGAATGTGGTGATGCAATTATGTACACCTTTACCATGGGTGAAGCCATTTATGTTAGGAGACATGTGTTCTCTGATTCTATATAAGAGTCTGCCAAGAACCATCCTCTCAAAGGTTTTACACAGGCAACTGGTTAGTGATATGGGACGAAAAGCATCAGGCTGTCCTGGTTTCGGTATTGGTACAACAATGCTGCTGGTCCATGATGTGGGAAGTTGGCCCTCGGCATGACTCATATTGTACAATACCAACAATGGATTGCCTGGCACGCGCCTTAGTAGTCTAACGATGTTGTAGGTGACTCCATCCTCTCCAGGGGAAGTAGACCTATCCCTGGCGAGGGCGGCGTCAAGCTCCCACTCAGTATATGGAACATCACACTCATCGTGCTGTTTGCCCAGCATAAAGCTAATAAGATTACTTCTCTCTACAGACTTCGCATCAAGGAGTCCCCGAGTCCCAGCTGGTAACATAAGAACATAAGAATGGAGGAAACTGCAGCGGGCCTATTGGCCCATACTGGGCAGTCCCGTTTACACCCAACCCCTATTGCTCATATAAGCATCCAACCTATGTTTGAAGCTATTCAGCGTATTCGAGTTAATGATGATATTTGGTAACTTGTTCCATTCATCCACTACTCTGTTTCCAAACCAGTGTTTACCGATTTCACGCCTAAATCTAAATTTATCGAATTTAAAACCATTGTTACGAGTTCGCTCCTGGTTGGATAGTTTGAGTACCTTTGTAATGTCCCCTTTGTTTAGCCCTGCCTTCCACTTATACACCTATATCAGGTCGCCCCTCGCTCTACGTCTCTCGAGGGAGTGCAAATTAAGATGCTTTAGCCTGTCTCTATACTCAAGGTTCCTAATGCCCGGGATTAGTCTTGTCATTCTCCTCTGAATTCTATCCAAGGATTCTATATCCATTCTGTAATACGGTGACCAGAACTGAACTGCGTAGTCCAGGTGTGGTCTCACAAGAGCAAGATACAGTTTTATGATGACCTCGCTAGTCTTGTAACTAACACTCCTTTGTATGAACCCAAGTACTTTATTAGCCTTGTTACGAGCAAAAACACATTGTTTACTTGGTTTAAGGTTCCTACTTATCATTACTCCTAAATCTCTCTCGCAGTCGGATTTCTCTATGGCATCGTTGTTCATCTGGTATCTGGTTTCCCTGTTTACATCTCTTATACTGAGTACTTTACATTTGTCGACGTTGAATTTCATCTGCCATTTTTCAGACCATTCGAAAATTTTTTTTAGATCTTCCTGTAGTTTTGCCGAGTCCTCGTCAGATTTAATAACACGTCCTATTTTAGTGTCATCAGCAAATTTACTTATGTTGCTGTCTATGCCGATATCTATGTCGTTTATGTATATAATAAATAATAATGGACCAAGTACAGAGCCTTGGGGAACTCCACTTGTGACGTTGCTCCAATGGGACTTAGTGCCGTCAATGCTCACTCGCTGTTTCCTGTCCTGTAACCACGCCCTAATCCATTTAAGGATGTCACCTTTGATGCCATGTGCTTCTACCTTTCTAATTAGTCTTTCGTGGGGGACTCTGTCGAAGGCTTTGCTAAAGTCGAGATATACCACATCATAATTGTGCCCCTCGTCCACCGATTCGAAAACTGGTGAAAAGAATGTTAATAGATTAGTTAGGCAAGAACGTCCGCTTGTGAAGCCATGCTGGGAATCATTGATCAATCGGTGCTTCTTCAGGTGATTTCGAATAGAGTTTGAGATGATTGCTTCCAATAATTTGCCCACTATTGATGTTAGACTGATTGGGCGGTAGTTAGAGGATAGTGATCTATCCCCCTTCTTGAAAATCGGTATTAAATTCGCTATCCTCCAGGATTCTGGTACTACACCTGTTTTTAAGGACATGTTAAACAACTTTGCTATGGGCATACTAAGCTCTTCCTTACATTCCTTTAATACTCTGGCAAATATCTCGTCGGGACCAGGTGACTTATTAGGCTTTTGTTTGTCTATTTGCTTACTAACATCGTTACTAGTCACTACTATCTCACTTAATTTGTTTTCTTCACTATCTCTGAATAGAGTTGGTGCCTCGGGTATCATGTTTAAATTTTCGGTGGTGAAAACTGTTGAAAAATATTTATTCAAATTATTGCTCATTTCTCTGTCGTTATCAGTGAGCTCGCTGGTGTCTGACCGTATTGGTCCAATCTTTTCTTGTGTTTTAGTTTGATACATTTGGTAGAATCCTTTGGGGTTTGTCTTCGCCTCCCTTGCTATCCTTACCTCATTATTCCTCTTTGCTTTCCTAATCTCGGTTTTAACCCTACTTGCAATACCCTATAATAGTCCCGGAGGTGAATTTCGCCACGATTTATCTTTCTACCTATAGCCTTCCTTTGGCCAATGATGTTCCTTAAATAATTATTATTAATCCATTTAGGGTCATTGTTGTCTGATCTGAGTTTTTTGTATTGTATGTTCTGCCTTTGTGCATTAAGTAACTCACTATTTAAATTATCGTGGAACTCGGCAATCTCAGATCTCATTATCAGGTCGGGTTCATCTGACAGGTTCACGGCCAAGCGCGACACCCCCTCTCTCAGCTGCCTCTTTAAACTGTCAAAGTTCGCCCTTCTGAAATCTGGTACTTTCGTGGAATTTTCCTTACGTCTTCCCTGAAAATCTAACTGGAATCTAATTTCTTTGTGGTCGCTGTTTGCAAATTCGTTCCCTACCTCGACCCTGCTAATGAGGTTTTCTCTGTTTGACAGAACTAAATCGAGTATATTATTACCCCGTGTGGGTTCAGTTATATGTTGACTTAGAAAACAGTCCTGGATAGTCTCGAGAAAATCCTCTGATTCTGAGTTACCTGTAAGGGCAGTCCAATCTATTTGGCCAAGGTTAAAGTCGCCTACTATACAGACTTTGTTGTGTATGGAAGCCCTGCGCATTTCATCCCAGATAAGTCACTCTTTGACTCTATCAAGATTGGGAGGTCTATATATTACTCCTGTGATTAATTTTTCTCCACCGTCGATTAATTGTATCCAAATTGTTTCTGTATTCCGCTCAGTTTTTATTTCCTTATTTATTTCACACTTCAGATTATCCCTAACATAGATTGCTACTCCGCCTCCTTTCCTGGTCTGCCTATCGGTATGGAACAGTTTGCAACCCGCAATTTGGTATTCGACTGGTAACTCACGTGTGTCTAGGTTGATCCATATTTCAGTGAATGCAATTATATCGATTTTTTCGGTACATTCCAAGGCCCTAATATCATCCATTTTGTTTCTCATACTTCTACTGTTTGCGTAGTATACATTTAAGTTAGTCGTATTCTGAGTCCTCCCCTTACCGCGTTTAGTTTTAAACTCCCTGTCTAATTCAGTTTTGTCATCATTCCTAACACTATTTCCCTGTAATCTTTCACTTTGTTTACCCGTTCCCACTGCAGTCTCCTCCACCCCCGTGCTCATATGTTCTCCTAGCAGTTTAAAGACTTCGATATCTTTTGAACTGCCCCCTCTAGAGCCCCAGCCAGGGTTGCTACTCCATCCCTAGACAGGTGCACCCCATCCCTAGCATAAAGGTCCCTTCTGCCATAGAAGTTGTCCCAGTTGTCAATGAATGGGACTGATATTGACTTGCAATATCTGTCAAGACGGTCGTTGACACCAACCGCCCTTGACAACCATTCACTGCCAACTCTCCTTCTAAGCAGGACACCTCATATGATAGGGATCCCTCCCTTAGTCCTAATACGATCTATGGCTGCCTTGAACTTATCAAGAAGCTCCTCACTCCTACACCGGCCAATATCATTGCCTCCTGCACTGAGGCAGATAATGGGTTTGTTCCCATTACCAGACAAGATATTGTCCATCCTGTCATTTATATCACCCACCCCAGCTCCTGGCAAACACACCCTCATCCTATTTTTGTTTTTACCACAAAAGGCCCTGTCCATGTACCTTACCTGTGAGTCACCAACAATTAAAGTTTTTATACCTTCCTTGTCATCCCTGTCCCTGACTGTACTAACGTCCAATTCGTCTATCAAGGGACTGAGCGAGTTGGTACACTTAGTTGTTGTTGTCATTGTTGACGTATCCTTGGTGTACTTCTTCACCACCAGCTTGGTCCTCCCACTACTCACAACTTTCCACTCGCTTGAGTTTTCGTCAGACACTGGCTTTACTCGTCCAGCCTCCCCTTTTAACTTCGCCAGCTCTTCTTTTAATTTCAGGTTCTCCAACGTGGCCCTCTCAATTTCTTCATTGGCCTTGGCCAATTTTTCCATGGACCACTCCAGTTTGGTCAACAAACTTTCATTCCCAAGACCGCACATAGCACTGTCAGTCTTCAGCCTCAGTAGTTGTGGACGGACACCAGCACCCCTTAAAGACACCTGCCCGAGCCCACTTTGTTATTAGCTCATTCGACTTTTGCAGAGGGTTTGGGTGGGAGACGTGTCTACTGATTTTACCTCTGATTATGTTTATGTCTTTCCAGGCTTTGCTGAGATATGTGTGTTGGTTCAGGCTGTTGACATATGTCTCCCATGCATTTTGTCTGAGTTCGTTTACACGTTCCCTGACAGCAGCAAGGGAAGATTGATACAATTGTAACATTTGAGGTGTTCTAATTTGTTTGTAACCCTTACCCACCCTCCTGACCCTAGCCCTGAGTTTTTTCAGCTCAGGGTCATTATAGCACTGCTGTTGCCTGTTCCCATTATGCTGACCACGTTTTCTCCTTTTTTTGGTGGAGGCATTGTTGGTGAAGTATGCATAAGTCCTATCTATCAGATCGTCATGGAAACTTTGGTAGTTGTCAGGCTTGTAGCCCTTGTACCAGTCATGGATGAAGTCTATGAACTGGCTTTCATGTTCTTGCTTGACTGTGATTCTACGTCTGTTGAGCTTACCACCAGTGGGGGTGTCATTGGCTACATGTATACTAGCTTGGATTGGGCTGTGGTCAGACATAAGATCAGTGACAACATCAGAGCTATGAGTTGTGTATGATAGATTAAAGCCAATACATTTGTCTAGACCCCCGCCATAGATGTGTGTTGGTTCATTATTACCTATAATTTGAACATCTTCATATGCGCTGAGAAGTGAGATAAGTCTCCTACCATTGGTGTTAGTGGTGGAGTCACCTAATTTCTTGTGTCTAGTATTCAGGTCACCCATCAGGACAGTGGGCTCAGTGTGTAAAAAGTCTGGGAGATCTGTGTACTGAAGCTGATCTGAGGGAGCATAGGCGTTTAGCACGTTGAGTGTGGAGTTGCCCAGGTGGATAGTGATCCCATGGTACTGAAGGTTGGTAGTCTTTTTGGATACAAGAGGTACATGCGGGAGTGACTTCTTAACATACATCAAACATGTGTGAGTAGAACTAGGATCATAATACACATAATTGGGCAGACTGGGTGGGGGCTTACCATTAGGTGTGAGACAATCCTGCAGACACACAATATCGACGTCCTCAGTCACAACTTTGTGGTGTAGGTCAGGGTATCGTTTTCTAAGGGATGAGATGTTCCAACTCATCACCTTCACCACTCTGTATCTTTGTCTGGTATTAACAGTGGTCATTATGAAATGTATTTGGAACTTTGTCTGGTATTAACACTGGCCATTATGAAATGTATTTGGAAAGAAGCAAAAGGCACTGTATGATACTGTTCTTTTCTGCGCTGCCTGTCCCTTCGGCAGCCAGTAGGCCAGTTAACCTTTTTGAAACTTTTCTGGAGCATGTACGGCTCAACAATTGTTGTATTTCAGTGGCAGACAACGACACACTTTGGTTACACTCGACATCACCACCATTTTCTGTTTGTGTTTGTTCATCTTCACTGACCATGTCCACAGAGGCATCAGTAGAACTGTTACCAGTATCACTCTTTTCCTCTGCGTGGGTCTTGAGTTTCCACATCTGGTCCTGTCATCTGAATGTCTTCAGTTTGACTGTAATTTTTCCGGAGCTGCTGCACTGTGTTGGTGGTGTTTTTTTCCTTTAGTGTATCACAGAGGCTCCTTAACATTTCAGTTTGAACTGTAAAATGAGCTTTGAGTTCTTTAATTTCATTTTTAAAAACATTGATGTCTTCACGCTGCACGTGTTCACGGAGTGTGTTGGCAGCTACCTGTTGTGTTGGTACGTCTGTGTTGCCCCATACTGATCTATCGATGAGTGCTGGTGATGATCCTGGAGCTTTGGTGGGGAGGGTGGGCCAGGGGTTGGCCGTAGGGAGTACCCTAGCAGCACTAGTGTTTCTTGAGACCTGCCTGGGTGGCGGGTCTGGGCGCTGAAGGGGTGTAGGAGCTCTAGAACAGTCAGGGTGCCATACAGGAACTCCAATTGTTTTGCAGTTAATACAATTCTGTTGGATGCCACCCCCTTGAGCAACTGTATCTTTGCAAACCTGTGTTGCATGTTACCTTGAGCAGAGACCACACCACGGCTTAGTCGAGGGGCATAACCGGGCCACATGGCCCCAGTGCTGACAATTGTAACACCTCCGGTTACGGGGCTGATAGAGAGTTACCTTGAGAGTCCTATGGGCACCACAGACTCGAATGGTCTTGGGTGGGTCTTCCGAGCCAACCCAGTGTAATGATTGATTGTCAGACCAAGGCTTACAGCCCAGAATTATGTCACATATAACAGCAAGTACACTACAGACCTCGTGGTACCACCACATTCCAGGTTGACACACCTCAGGTCGACCCAAGGGACTTGACCTCGGCCGCTAATGACGTGAGCCGGGTGACCTACAACCTCACCTAACCAAGACACCTGGGCAGGACCACACCTGCACACAGCTATCCAGATCTAACCAGTTTAGTGATAATTGGTTAGAGGTCAAAAGCCGGGTGGGCCGACCCCATATAAAGGCCCTAAAGTCCCGTCCACGATCATTCTGGATTCCATTGTTATTCTGGTCATACTGATTCTCATTCTGGTTGCTGTCATCTCTCTCCCGTTTGGGTCGTCACTCGGTTCACTAAGCAGAGTCACTAAGCAGAGTCACGCACATCCCCTCCCCAGGTCGGGAGGGAGACTTCCCGACCAGACCACGGCATCGCCAGCTAAGCAGATTCTCCCATAGGAGGCAGCCCAGCCAGCACTCACTGGGCCTACGTCAGGGTACACGTGAGTCTTGTCAGAACGTCCTAGGGTGAGTTACCTGCTGTGGGAAGTGTATTCATTCAGGTGTGTCCGAGAGTCAGTGTCGAGTAACGTAAAACATAATGTGTTAGTACCCCGATATAATAGTGATATTAATGTGTCCATGTCATTGAGTGAATTAATAAATAGTTGTATCGAAGAGGTGTTTAACAAGTTGTCCCTTTAAGAAGTGATATATGTGTATTGACATACGAGATAAGATAAGCGTATTGACGCTGAGTAAATAACATCCCGGCCACGCTACCAAGTTTCCTATCTTTACATTCCTACTCTCTATACTTCTCCTACTTATATGTAATCTTCTTCTTGTGAGATTTGCCTTATAATATTGATGGCAGCGAACTATGACGTTAACCCACGCCCTCCTCGTCCCTTGTTATTGGTAACAGTGTACTTAACGTAAACCCATGCCCTCCCTCGTTTAGCCATAACACCTGGCTTGTTGTTTGATTATAGTTCAAAAGTGCGTGATAGGAAGTTCCTGCGTAGTAGTGTGAAAAGTGTCCTAGTGTGTCACCGTTACAGCTCAAGTAAATGTCTCTCGTCGTGGTATGAGCGAATTTTTACTAGAAATATGTTCAGTGCTTAACGTAATTTCTCAGTGTCCTCCGCGATCTGTGACATTCTCAGTAGCCCAAGTGCAGTTTGATTGTTGGTCAGTGTTGAATGTAGAAATTGTGTTTCAGTGATGAAAGCAGTGTCTGTACTAACTGTTATAACTTAACATGTCTTTTAACCTACATCCTCCTCCCTGTCCTAATCCTCACCTCACCCTCCTTACCCTTCCTCCCATCCCTGCCCCGCCCCGGCGTTCCGTGCCCCGCCCCGCAAAGCCCCGGCCTGGCCCGATCAACCACGCCTCGGCTCCTCCCCACCTCACCCGCAACGCACCGGCCTGGCTTGGCCCGGCCAGCCTCGCCTCGCCCGGCCAGCCTCGCCTCGCCCAGCGCCGACCCGCCCCGCCCCGCCCCGCCCCGCTCCGCTCGTCTGACCTGACGTCCTTCTGACCCGCCCCGCCTCGCTTGACCACACTAATCCCCCGTCTTTTGTCCCATAAGCTATGTGTTGATGATGATGGTTAATATAAAGTAATATTGCGATGAATGCAGAGCTTCACTCAGTGTAATTTCATGCTATTATGATTTGTGGTGTACTCTTTGACGCGCAGTGATAAATGATATTCAGTGTAGTGCACAGAGCTTCACTCCCCGACCCAGCCTGATGAGAACATTGTCGTGACGGAAATAATAGTTGCCAAACATTGACGTAACGTATAAAGTAAACATTTTTTTTGCGACTACACTTCCAACTAATCCATCATCCCTTTAGGATTGTTTCTCTGTCAAATGTCACACACAGTACCACCCATGGCCAGCCGGCCGTCAACCACAGTATATACGAGCAGAGAAGAAGCAGCGTGAAGAAGCAGCGTGATGAATGCAGCTTGATGAATGCAGAACGCAACCCACCACACACCACGTCACTTCTGTCAAGTCCTCCCTTGGTCTAGGATTAAGAAGATTTTATATTTTTCTACTTTAGGAAGTTAAGGAGTGTGGAATGCAGCGCCACACATCAAAACCCTGGTGAGCCCAGCCAGGGAGGGATTCACCACTGTGGAAGGTGTAAGACAGGACGGTCTTTGGTCTCGCCGACATTCACGTACGGAGGGCGAGCCTTGGTCCGTGGAACCTGCCTTACAGTCATCTAAGGAGACGACAGCCCAAGCAGTGGACCAGCCTTCAACCCGGTCGGAGGGGGCCGACGGCAGATGAGCAGAAAATCGTCTGGAATATGTTGAAAATGATGATGTTGCAGAGAAGAACCACAGATGGAGCAGAAAATTCGTCTGTAATATGAAAATGAAGATGTTTAAAGAAACGCAGATGAACAGAAAAATCGTCTGGAATATGAAGATGTATAAAGAAACGCAGATGAACAGAAAAATCGTCTGGAATGTGAAAATGCTCTAAACGTAGAAGAAGAACACAGATGGGACAGAAAACTCGTCTGGAATAGTATAAAAACCAGGAGGAAGTGAGAAGAAGTCAGAAGGTGTGGAGAAACGACCTACTAGGTGTGGTATGTGAAGAAAGAAGACAGAAGACGTGCTATGTAAAGAAAGAAGACAGAAGATGTGCTATGCTGACATTGGGAGAAAGTCGACGATCAAGGACCAACCGACTACCGCTGTTGTGCTGCCGGCATTCCCTATTTTCAGATACAAGCTGGATGGAGGACTTGAGCCATGCTGGACCCAACAAATGTACTGATGTTGTTGATGTTGCTGATGTGTAATAAAAATATATAACACCCTAACATGTGAAGTAGGAGCATTTTTTGTGTATTTCGAAGTATTTGATTCTTTGATTTTTGTTAACATGTACTACAAAGAATGTTTTTTTAAAAGATTAGTCACTTTTTCTATGAATTCATTTGATCAATGTTTGGACTATGAAGCACGATGTTGTAGCCTTATTACTGACTGAGATGAATTATTATTTTGACAGGGTCTGATAAGGAGATGTAACACCTGTTGTTGTTTTGATTTGCAAGTTCTCTCGGATACAAATCTAGATATGAAGGATTTTTTCATTCTATGTTCACTTGCTATGTTTCCTTTTTCTCCTGGCATAGAAGCTTTGATCTTGGCGGGAGGTATTAGAGCTTTGTCAGATCAAACTAGTGCCAGTAGAAAAACATACACCTATGAGATTGTTGTTTGTAAATGTGAGACTATGTTATCGCCCCAGGGATTATCTTTGATACCACACATGATGTTGCTGTCTATATGTGACATCAGTCTCTGTGGTGAAGCTTTGGTCTTGGCGGGAGGTGTAATGATTGATTGTCACACCAAAGCTTACAGCCCAGAATTATGTCACATATAACATCAAGTACACTACAGACCTCGTGGTACCACCACATTCCGGGTTGACACACCTCAGGTCGACCCAAGGGACTTGACTTCGGCCGCTAATGACGTGAGCCGGGTGACCTACAACCCCACCTAACCAAGACACCTGGGCAGGACCACACCTGCACACAGCTATCCAGATCTAACCAGTTTAGTGATAATTGGTTAGAGGCCAAAAGCCGGGTGGGCCAACCCCATATAAAGGCCCTACAGTCCCGTCCACGATCATTCTGGATTCCATCGTTATTCTGGTCATACTGATTCTCATTCTGGTTGCTGTCATCTCTCTCCCGTTCGGGTCGTCAATCGGTTCACTAAGCAGAGTCACGCACGTCCCCTCCCCAGGTCGGGAGGGAGACTTCCCGACCAGACCACGGCATCGCCAGCTAAGCAGATTCTCCCATAGGAGGCAGTCCAGCCAGCACTCACTGGGCCTACGTCAGGGTACACGTGAGTCTTGTCAGAACGTCCTAGGGTGAGTTACCTACTGTGGGAAGTGTATTCATTCAGGTGTGTCCGAGAGTCAGTGTCGAGTAACGTAAAACATAATGTGTTAGTACCCCGATATAATAGTGATATTAATGTGTCATGAGTTAATTAATAAATAGTTGTATCGAAGAGGTGTTTAACAAGTTGTCCCTTTAAGAAGTGATATATGTGCATTGACATACGAGATAAGATAAGCGTATTGACGCTGAGTAAATAACATCCCGGCCACACTACCAAGTTTCCTATCTTTACATTCCTACTCTCTATACTTCTCCTACTTATATGTAATCTTCTTGTGAGATTTGTCTCAATACAGTGGTGGCAGCGAACTATACGTTAATCCACGCCCTCCTCGCCTCATTATACAGTCTGCAATGACTGCATTCTTGCCCCTGAGTCGCTTCGTCCTTCTGATGGCGGGATGAGCTTCTAGTAGTGTAGGGGTCTGGTACTGGTCGAGCCCTATGATTAAGATGGTTTTCTTGTTCGATGGTTGGGATGATTGTTCCATGGTTATTCCCCTTATGCTATTGGTGAGGAGATCCTGTATGACTGCTGGGTCGTTTCTTATCAGAACATGATCTTGTGTACCGACTCTGAACTGAAACTCAGCCTCTGGGTGTTTGTCTTCCGCATCGTTCAGCCAGAGATACTTGTCTTCAGGTGATGTACCTTCAGGGAAGTATAATCTTACTCTCATGGGGGGTTGTGGTTGTAGTTGATGGTCTCTAAGTTTTTCTGCCTTTTCGGCCTTCCGCTTGTTCCTGGACTGAACTAGTTGGAAACCATCCTCTCCGTTGGTGTCAAGGTCAACACCACAGTCGCCTGACTCACTCAGTGCATCAGGAGAGTTAAAGCGAGTAGCTGGGTCTCCAGTCAACTCAGACATGGTGGAGTTAGAGGACTCGACTTATATGCCTACGTCAGAGGGACGAGGACTGCTTGGCACTCCTAGGAAGTCAGCGGTGGTTGAGAGGCGTAACGCTCTTAGAGGACAAAGGAGACTGGCATCTACAGCGTATTAGCGGTGTGAAGGGAGGCCATGAGCGGGCCTCCCGCGGAGGGAGTGTGGTGTCGGGGGGACTAAGGTTGCAGGAGTATTCTCAGTTTATAAACACTTTTATTACACTACACTTGTTCTTAATAGTATCTCTGTTTTTCTGGTTAGATACAGTATCAAAGTCAATTTTAGTTTCAAAAGAACTAACCAGCTTGGCACACTCTGAGGAGAGGGGTTTGTGTAAACAAACCCTCACCACATGGCCGAGCGTGACCACAAGGGTATAGGCCTTGCCTCGTGGGCACCTACACACGACACAGTGCTCAACCCACGTTAGTTCACTTGTTATACAGGCAACATATTTGCAGTTGTTGACCTATCCCCACCCTACTGGGTGGTGTTGTGTTATTTCGAAGTCAAGAGTGAAGCCGACCCACTGTTGTTCTCAGGGTGGACTGATTAGCACCTCCTTGTCAGGAGATAGCGGTCAGTTCCCAGGGGTGCTTATCTCACTGGTGAGTCACGGTTCTCACTGGTACTGTCTTGTGCTGAATTCAGTGGCTTAAACACTGTTCGTAACTGTTCAACACTGGTTCCCCTTATGTTGATATCCCGGTGGTGAGGATGGGTCGGGGAGAGGGACGTAGGGAATGGGCCGAACATTGGCCAAGTGGGAGAGCTGTTCAGCAGGAGCAGCACCTAAATAGGTCTTGACCCTACGGTGGTCAGGTCATCACTCTGTCAGTTTTACTTGGTATATGTGCGTGTTGTATGTAATGGAAAGGTTTGTGATATGTCTCTAATGTTGTTTGTTTTAATTTTTGTTTTATTCATTTTTATTTTCTTTAGGGCATGGTTACATACATATTATAAAAAGAGTTCATGCGTGTGTCTTTCACAACATGCCGATAAGACGGGTCTCCTTGAGGAAGATTATTACAGCGTCACTTATGGTGACATCATCTTGCAATAAATTGGGTACAATCAGCACGAAGCCTCGCTTGGCAGCTAGCATCACCAGCTGCCGGCGTTCTGGTTCGTACTGGCTGCATTCCGTCAGAATGTATCGAATGGAAATAATTTTGTTGCACGTGGCACAGATAGGTGGAAAGGAGTTGTCTAAGTAAGCTTTTAGGTGGGTCAGATAGGTACAATTTAACCTTAGTCTGGCGAGAACCACCTCTTCCCTCCTATTCTTTCTGTATGCTGAAAGCCAGTTTCCTATGTTAGTCTTCCAGTTGTTGCGAAGATCTAACCTCGTCCAATCACGTTGCCACTTCCCTGTTGTATATGTCTTCCCCAAGGAGAGACACGACTGACGCTCCCAGGGTACATTGGTTGTCTCCCTGAGACCCACAGTCGCTTTTGTTAGTTTGTCTGCCTGTTCATTGCCCCGAATGTTGCAATGCCCAGGCACCCATATCAGCACAATATTCTTGGCACACTCATGTAGTTTATTAATAATGTTGTCCTGTATCTCATTGCTGGTAGAGCTGACATAGAATCTGAAATGATAGCAACATCATTGACATCGCTTGTTATTGCAATGTCAATGGCTCTACTTGTTGCAAACATCTCTGCAGTGAATATGGTTGTATGCCGCTACAGGCGGGAGCTCCACTCCCAGTCTCTGCTCCAGATACCGGCTCCAACGTTGTCGTCAGTTCTGGACCCGTCTGTGTACACGTGAGTATACTGTAGGTACTATATCCTTCTAGAAATTGATAGAAAAGTTGTTTAAGGAGCTCGGGATGTATGTCATTCTTCCCTCCTGGAAGCCACGATGTTTCCACATGGAAGTTGGCTTCTCCCATGGCGGACACAACGGTGGAACATATCTATCAACGTCTTCGAAGTGGATACCAGCACCCTGGCACAAGGTCTGGAGGCGGACAACCGAGGACGGTGACCTACGCAGCTGCAGGAAACCTGGGTGGCCTGTGTCGCGCCTCCTAGCCGCACTCAACCCGTACCTTAGCGTCAACATGTCCTTCCTGATGTGGAGCAGAGGGACATGGGCCTCCACTTCTAGCCTTTCTATACGTGTACACCTGTAGGCACCCAGACATAGACGAAGGCATCGATTCTGTATTCTGGTCAGCTTTGCGAGTGTGGTGTCGCATGCAGAAGCATACAAAGGGCATCCATAGTCAAGTTTCGATCTGATCAGGGTCTTATACACCATTAATAAAGATTTCCTATCGGCTCCCCATGTAGTACCTGATAAAACTTTCAGGATGTTTGTGACTTTAAGACATCTACTTTCAAGCTCGTTAATGTGGTTTTTCCACGTTAATTTCTGGTCAAAATGAACACCGAGAAATTTTACTGAAGTCTGAAATTTAATACGAGTATCATTTAATTTTAATACTGGATTATTTATGTTACGTTTCTTAGTGAAGACTACATCTACTGCCTTCTCAACTGAAAACCTAAATCCCCATTTTATTGCCCATTCTTCAGCGGCTTTTAGGCCGGCTTGCACCCTTTGTGCAGATCGTCTCTCGACCCGAGAGGAGCGCCAGATTGCGCAATCGTCAGCAAACAAGGAAAATTTGAGGTCACTTAAGCTAGGTGCTGGTGATAGGAAATCATTAATCATTATGAGAAATAATATTGGGCCCAAAACGCTGCCTTGTGGAACTCCGTTTTCTTGGACAAATGTGTCTGACTTTACGTTATCTTTTAATTTGACGGAAAATGTTCTGTCTTGCAAAAAATTTCGAATGAAAATTGGCAAATTACCTCTCAGACCCAAGGCGTGGAGCTTCATCCTGAGGCCAGTCCGCCTTGTCATGTCGAAAGCTTTTTCTATGTCTAGGAATACTGCAATTAGTGTTTCTTTACTGCAAAGAGCCTTTGAGATGTCAGTTTGAAGACTTAATAAATGATCTAGTGTGCTTCTACCTTGGCGGAAACCACACTGTCGATCACTCAATAAGTTGTTACTTTCCAAAAAATACCTTAGCCTACGTTTTATCATACGTTCCATGACCTTACACAGACAGTTTGTGAGCGAAATCGGACGGAATGAGTTGGTGTTAGTAGGGCATTTGTCCCTCTTTGGGATCGGTACGACATGGGCAAAGTGCCATAAGTTTGGAAACGTTCTGGACGTCCAGATCTCATTATACACTTCTAGCAATTTGTCCATGTTTCCCTGGTCAAGGTGCTTAATCATCTATTATCGTATACCGTTACGTCCAGGAGTAGAGCCCTTGCCCTTTTTTAAAGCAAAAGAAAGTTCCTCTGGGGAAAATGCTCGGTTGTAGTCTTGTTCGTCCCCGTTCTCGAAGTCGAGATGCACGAGCTCGGCACTATCACGGAACACGCCGAAGCGTGGATCATGATTGGTGGAGCTACTGGCATCTGCGAACTTCTGGCCTAGGGCGTTGGCAATGGCCTGGGGTTCTTCGAGAAGCCGCCCTCCACTACTCACCTGTGGGATAAAAGTCCTTCCTCTGTTTGATCTGACCCGGTTTATAGCCGACCATACCTCTGAGGAAAGGGTATCCTTGTTAATAGTGGAGACGAATACCCGCCAAGACTCTGTCTTGCACTCCCTGATAACCTTCCTAGCCTTAGCTCTAGCTTTTTTTATATTCTATGAGGTTTTCAATAGATGGAGCTCTGTTAAATAAACGGCATCGCCTATTGCGCTCACAAACCACTCGTCGGCAGTCTGGTGTCCACCATGGAACTCCAGGCCCGTGGGTAGTTGCAGAAGTCTTAGGAATTGTTAAATCTGCTGCGTGTATTATGGCTTGCTCTATGTGTGACATTTTGGTGTTGATATCTTCTCCAATGGTGTCTATACGAACGGCTCTTGAGTAGGCCCCCGAGTCTGCTTTCCTAAGGTTGTAGCTCACCTCGGGAGTAGCCGTTGGGGCGTCACACTCATAAGAAATGCAGATCGGAAAATGGTCGCTACCCAGGGAGTCGTCGTATGCAGAAAATTTACAGTCTAATAGCAAGGAAGCATCAACTATAGAGAGATCTATAGCTGTCGCTGAGCCAATTCGTTCGCCCACTCGTGTCGCACTACCCTCATTCAGAAGAGACAAGTTGGAGTTGAATATAGTTGAAGCCACCTCCTCTCCCCTCCCGTCATTCCGGACACTGCCCCACCGCAATTGGTGAGCATTGAGGTCTCCGAGGATCATTTTTTTTCCTGGTAATTGGTTAAATATCTCCTCAAGCTCACCCGCGGCAATGAGCCCGCCCGGCGGACAGTATAGTGAGCAGACGGCCACATAGTCAGACCGAAACTTGACTCTGCACGCCACAGCCTGCAGGTTCACGCTCAGGTTGACTCTCTGTTGAGCGAATTCACTCCTAATAAATAGGGCTACCCCCCTTAGATTGTCTCCTCTGTAGGACGTGTAGTTGTCAAATACAGGTGGGTCGTCCTTACCCGCAAGTAGCGTCTCTTGTAGGCAAAAAACGTCTGGCCGATATAATGACTTTAGTAATTCAAATTGAGCATTTTTATTCCTAGCACCTCTGCAATTCCACTGGATGATATTGAATTTTAAGTCTGAGAGTTAATATGCTCAGCGTTTTGGGTTTCCTTTTTCTTTGTTCTTGTCTCGGGGGGGGGGGGGGGAGGGGAATCCCTACTATTTCTTGAGCAGTCTCATGGCTCTATAAAGCCAGCTCTCTGCTCGGCAGGGGCTCCCAGCCCCCGGTGTGATTCAACAAAGTGAAACAATGGTTGTGGTGAGGAGTCTCTTGTCAAGTTGTCGACAGATTGCGACCTTCTCCTTACATAAGAACATAAGAACATAAGAAAATAAGGAGTCTGCAATAGGCCGGTTTGCCTGTGCATGGCAGTTCCTGTCGAGAGTTACTACCACTCTCTATCATCCATGAATCTATCTAGCCTCCTTTTGAAACTTTCCAGAGTTCCCGCACTTACTACAAAGTTGATAAGCTTGTTCCACTCGTCCACCACCCTATTTGGGAACCAGTTTCTTCCTATCTCCCTCCTAAACCTAAACTTATCCAACTTGAATCCGTTGCTCCGAGTCCTATCCTGCTCGTATATTATAAGAACTATATCTATATCCCCTTTATTGATTCCTTTCACCCACTTAAATACTTCTATCATATCTCCTCGCACTCTTCGTCTTTCTAGGGAATGCAAGTTAAGGTTCTTTAACCTATCCTGATATGGAAGGTTTCTAAGTCCCGGAATCATTTTTGTCATTTTTCGCTGCACCGACTCTAGTGAATTTATATCCATTCTATAATAGGGGCACCAGAACTGAACTGCATAATCGAGGTGCGGCAGTCTGCTTAGCTTTTGTGGTCTCGTTTGATTTGTTTTTAAGTTTAGTCTTGTTGCTTGTCATAATTGTCTTTGAGTTTTCGTTGTTGGCGTCGATGGTTGGATAGCCGGTGAGTGTAGAGTCTGTTTGTGTTGCAATCGTTCTGGTCTCTGTCTGTGTTCCAGTGGTGCACATTTTGGGGGGTGAGGTGTTTTTGGATACAGCGGATGCGAAGGACATTCCAGGTGTTGGTGTCTGCAAGAACATCTCCACCTGCTTCCTAGCCTCCCTGTAGTCCAAATTAGTCTCTGCTCTCACCTTGCTGATATCATACTCCCTCAGGTAGGAAGGGCACTTCCTGTCTGAGGCAGCATGATGACCCGAACAATGGTAGCTTTTTTCCTCAGTTTGTGTGCATTCATCTTCCCTGTGTCCGCTCTGAGCACATTTACAGCATACTTGGATGTTACGGCAGGCCTTACCAGTGTGTCCAAACCTTTGGCAGGTAAAACATCTCATGGGAAATGGAATATATGTTTTTTTTTGTATTCTCTGGTATCCTACCAATACATGGGTAGGCCTAACAAGCCCAGCAAAAGTCAGTACAGCTGTGGTTGATCGTTTCCTTTCTCCCTCTATGGTCCTCCTATTAAAGACGAAGGCATCGACGACTCCTTGATCTTGCATGTGGAACACGATATCTTCATTACTCATTTCCTGGAATTCGTAGCTGTTAACTACAGCTTTACAGGCATTGAGAAATTCTGGGATATACGGTTCCACTTTGGTTGTGTGGAAGGTTTTCAGATTCAAGGCGTCCCTCATTTGCTTTCCATCTTTAACAGTAACTTGGAGTTGGCCATTTCTTGTCTTTCGGACTTTCTCCACGTCCCCTATTTGATCTTTAATGGCCTTCTGGATAATGAACCCCTTAATTTTGTCAAACGAGGTGGACGTGTCAACAGTCCGAAAGTGTATTACTCTGGCATTCTCTGGTGTTATTTCAATAGTACGTCTTTATGGAATGTTTTTGCTCTGTGATCGATTCATGGTCTTTGTCTGTCAGTGGTCTTGGCAGTCTTAGGTCATTTTGATTGATCTCCCGCCTCTGCTTGTCCCTGCCTGAACGAGTAGAGGGGGGGGGCTTGTTGTGGCCCCTCCCAGAGGGCATGGTTGGGGTGGCTGGGAACCACCCCTTAGGTACAGTTTTAATTTGGTTTTTTTACATGTACTGTATATTAATTGGTGCACTAAGGTTATTGAAGGCCCTTACTGCAGAAAAAAAAATCTTTCGTAAGGGCGACCCCCGCACAGTGGTGTGTCTGCACTATCACGGACGTCACTGCTGGATTGGCCCTGGTTTTCCCCGACCCCCACTGGATACACACAAGCCCACTCTGTGAGGTGTGCACCACTGGGGGGGCTCTAGCACGAATACTGAAGTATTAAAAATCAGCAGGTGCCTCGGCCAGGGTAAGTAATGGAAAAATAATGTGAAGAGAGAAAGCCCTCCTACCACGTCAGGAAGGACAACAGTTAGCGCTTCCTCCGCAGTTGTGTGGGTCACTCACACTGTCTGTGGGGAGGGAAGGCTAACATCGTGAGTCCTGTACGTTCGTGAGGTGTCAAAAATATTTATGGAAAATGAGCTGTGTCACTTTTATATATATATATATATATATATATATATATATATATATATATATATATATATATATATATATATATATATATATATATATATATTTGCTGTTTAACAGCGTTTCAGGGAGTGGTTTGGTTGAGAATTTAAGTTTAGTATCTCCGGGAATCAGTGCATGTGCACAGGGATCCGGGAAGATGTGGCGTTTTTGAACGGTGGAATATGTAACGGTCAACCCTTACGGGTCAGTTGCTGTTCCCGTTGGTCGGTCCGTCTCCTCCGGTGTCTAGTCGGCGTCTGATACTTCCTTGAGATAAATGTACAATATAAATCAAGTGCCACTAAGAGAGCTCAGGCTCCCAATTGGCTCAGCCATGTCAATATTGTTATTATTATCCACCCTGTATCAGTAATTTTTGGGCTAAATAAACTTTAATTGTCAATACTCACTGGAGTACCACCCGTCACCGCTCACTGGTGGACTATCCGTAACCATTCACTGGCAAACAATCCGTCACCACTCACTGGTGGACCATCCGTAACCACTCAATAGTGAAAAGTCCGTTACCACTCACTGGAGGACCATCCGTTACCACTCACCGGAGGACCATCAGTTACCACTCACCGGAGGACCATCCGTCACCATTCACCGGAGGACCATCCGTCACCATTCACCGGAGGACCATCCGTCACCACTCATTTTTGTTCCATTGAGTTTTTTGTCTTTCTTATTCTTGCATTATATATGTCTTTAGTGATTTTTCTTTGTATATAATGTTAAAAAACGCCATTCTATCTTTACGTCTACTCGAAAATTCTTAATTTTGTTAGTTTCATCTCTCTGTACGTTTTTTCCTTATAGTACACCGTCCTTAGTGCTGCATGACAGTTTGCGACAATACTTGAGTTCTTCCTTTATTCAACCCGAAAGCGCTGGTGAATGTACGAAAGTCGAGCTAAAGATGATAATAATAATAATAATAATAATAATAATAATAATAATAATAATAATAATAATAATAATAGTTGCCCATCGTATATGAGGATGGCGGGCCCTAGCCACCTGGGCGGGAATTTTTTACGGTGTACAAGCTATCGCCAACACAACAACCACACCCTGAGTTAACGAGCTTCATGACCCAGTGTAAAGAAATAGCTCGAGATGACCTGACAGCTCACCAACTGTACTGGTTAGCCATTGCCCCGGAACACGATCCGGAAATCGATTAACATCCAGGTTCCCATTTACTACTGGGTAGACACTAGCAAATGGCGTAAAGAAACTTGCCCATAGTCTCACCCTGCCCAGGAATTGAACAAGGAACCACAAATCGCCACACACACACACACACACACTCCCCATGACCACGAATGGTCCTTCATATCAACACCCGAGGACAAGTTACTGCACCACGTGAACACCACACCACACCACACGGTGTCCCCATGACCACGTGAGGTCCTTCATATCAACACCCGAGGAAGAGTTACTGCACCACGTGAACACCACACCACCCGGTGACCCTATGACCACGTGAGGTCCTTCATATCAACACCCCGAGGACGAGTTACTACACCACGTGAACACCACACCACCTGGTGTCTCCATGACCAGTCCAGGTCGGAGCCATCAACTGTAAACTATAATAATTTGTATGTTCAATTCATGTTCCTTCTTCTTTCAGTAATGAAAGCTTTTGTTAAACGACCCACCCACCCCATGTCTTTGTATGTAATAAGACATTTTTGTCCAATGTGTATTTTCAGCCTTCGGGGCTGCCAACTTTTTCAATAAACCGTTAATTATTTTTCACACACACACACACACACACACACCATCACCATCACCACGACCTCATCTGAAAATTTGGTGAGAAGCTTTTGCACCAGCCTAGACACCGGTTCCTACTACCACCCGAGATCCCTCGTCCGAGAATTACTGTTCGACACCACAACCTCGTCCAGCCCATACGAGCACGAACTGATCTCTATAAGAACAGCCTTGTCCCAACCATTATAAAAATTATCAATAAGAACTAATCAAACAGTGTATTCACTCCCAGTCAATCTTGCCTTTTGCACTGTCACTATGTTGAAATACCCTGTAGTTTCAGCTTCTCCACACCTAGTTATTATATATCATATTTGTGTCATTTATATTACTTGTATATTATTTGTAACTTAAGAGACTCATTCCCCAATTATGTAACTGTATATTTTCAGCCTTCCGGCTGCCAATAAACCGTTAATTATTATTATTATTGCTATTATTATTATTATTTTTACACACACACACACACACACTTAACCACGGAATTTTTTCCAAGATAATAACCCAGGTACTGTACTTATATTCCTCCTCTTTAATGGTGGTCTTCTTAGCCCATATATAATTATAACTACGAGTATGTGTATCTCAACCCTATCTCCCACTTCTACACCTCTCCACCAAGAATAATGAGACTTAAGTGCCTATGGATGTTTCCTTGCTTCACGCTTAAAAGAAACACCCGAAAGTAAAGATTTATAAATACTTCGTGATTAATCGAGTGTTTATGAACATTTGTGACACCAAAACAGTCAGCTACCTTTGTTTACATGATGGTGGAGTAAACGAGGTACAATGTTATACTGTACCTGTATGAGTCCGTCACCAGTGAGTGATGATGATGTGAGTCAGGGATCTCAATCAAACAAACTGTTGCGGCTATTGTTATTGTTGTTCTTGTTTTATTTTGTATTTGTTATTGTTATTATTAATGTTGTTGTCATCGTTGTTGTTGTTGATGTTGTTGTTAGTTGTTGGTGGTGTTTTTGTTGTGGTTAGTGTTGTTTTCCATGTTATTGCAAAGGTTGTTGATATAATTGATAATTATTACTGTCGAGGTTGTGTTGTTGCTGCTCTGGGTGTTGATGGTATTTTCTGGTTCTCGTTCTTCGTTTTTTTAGAGTTAATGCCGTTGCTATTTTGGTGTTTATTGTTGAACTTATCTGTTTTTGCAGTGACTTGTTATTAGTGTTTTTGTTGTTATTGCCTTTGTAGTCTATGTAGTTTTTTGCTTTTATTAGTCTTCCTCTCTTCTGTAAATCGTTCTTATATCTTTAACATACAGTTTCTAGGTAAATAAACATTCGCTCTTTAACTTTACTCTCCGTTTACCTCTTAACCATCACTTTCCTTCTGTTTCATCGTTCTTATGGGACTCTCCTCTTATTCACCCTCGCAAGTCTAGGAACTATTGGTGCGAATACGTATTTCTTTAAGCTTTAATAAGACTTATCTTGTACACAGTTTAAAGGATATATATATATATATATATATATATATATATATATATATATATATATATATATATATATATATATATATATATATATATATATATATATATATATAACTCCAACTTTATGGAAGAAATTCACAGGTCACTGAAATGATTACTAAAATACAAAATAAACACCGTTTAATATACCTGACATAGTCTATACTAATGTAAAATTCTATAAAAAAATATACTTAATAGACTTTTTCGCATTATAAAGAACTTTTTTAATATTTACAAAGGTGGTGGAATGGACAAATATCGATAGAGCAAGGATCCTGGAGCTATCCTTGTGTCCGATTCATGATCAAAGAGACTTCAAAGGACTTTTTAAAACACAGTAAAAAATCCTTTCAGGAACACAATACTCTCATATGCCCCCAAAATTCAAGAAGCCGCCAGTACACGGTTGTTATGTGTATTCCTGGATGATGGTGAGGCTATTATGTGTGAATTGGCTGGATTGTCCAATTAACCAGGCCGTTCACATATATTTATTTTTTGGGTTTAAGTAACGAAACCCAACTGTAGTTCCTTATTTTATTATAAAAGGATTGTATCTATAATTCCTGAGTGTAGATCGACCGTAAGTTCCACTATATATGAGTGAATGAGAAAGGGACGGCGTTTATGTAATATAAACGTTGATCACGTCTGAACGACATAAGTTGCTGTGAGCGACTGACTAAGGGCGTCACAGTGCAGGCTTACATAGAATGCTGACTAGTGGCTTCTTCCCTCTTGGGAGAATTGCCCTCTCACGTGAACAACTAATGTCTTACTCATAGACAGTGGAAAGTTACAGGGTGGTGAATCTGAATATAATATCAGATGTATTGACCCATTTATATAATATGTTCTGTTGATGAGACAGTGGCCCATTACATCGCTCGGTCACCTACCAGCCGAGCTCCGTGAGGCCTAAATAACTCACTGAGTACAGTACATCCTAGACAACCCTAACCATGTTATAAACAGATATCTAGACACTAAGCTGGGGACTCAACTACTGTAGGGGTATTAGCTACAACAGGGGACCTATGCTTTAGTGTCTTATGTGTTAGTATGTTATGAACAATGTTGAATTTGGATGACACTGCCTTGTAATAACAGAAAAGGAACATAATTGCCAAAATTTACAAAATAGAGGGAATTGTAAGGCTTGGTAGTGCAAATTCCTGTAATAGATAAAATGGCAAGTTATTTTTCAAATCAGCAAAATGTGTCTCGTTGAAGAAAGCTAAAACTTTCAATTTCTCTGAAACTATTTGAATATCCTGAATAGTGAAATTCATTATAGGCAGTTGAATTAAGCAGACTTGAGTTTAAGATTTAAAGCAAAATGCTGATGAGTAGGCAAGGTCCGTAATGTACCTCAAGTTATTTCACAGTAATCAGGAGCCTTGTAGTGCCCTTTCACAACTAGCTGCTTAACACCATCATGGCATTTTAGTATAACAGTAGTGAGATTTGGAAAGAACAAATACTGAACATTGTGCACATGAGCGTGAAACACAGTTTTAGCACTAACTGGCCTATAGCAGCATTGCGCAAGTACTGTGCGTACATTTGTTTGTATGACCGCCAATTCACATACTCCCTCTGCAGCAGGAATAAATGCAAACATGTAGGCTGGACATACGTGCAGTACCTCAGAATCCTCTATTGATAACAAAGAATAATCTTCATCTACTAAGAAAAGTTCTTTATGCCTATCCAGAGTATACAGTGTGTCGTTTACAAACCAGGGGAAGGGTTCTAAATGCTATGCATTAAACTCATGTTTCCCTCGCATAGGAATGTGGATCAGAATTGCATTGTGCGTGAGGGTTGACTCCAACAGTGGGTAATAATAGTGAACCTCATTGTCATTAAAAATAGGAGTTAAATGATACTGCAACTTGGCTATCTTTAAAGCTTCAAGAAGCGTCTGCACAGGCACAAGCTTCGCGTCCACACGTCCTATCCCGGCATCTACAATGCTGTCTATTAGTTCATTTTTAGAGGTTACAATTTTATGAACCGAATTTTCTGCAGCATGCAAATATTTTGTGAAATAAAGGAGCCATTATAATGCCGGGATTGCTTTCTGTAACCTAGTAACAATCCTCGAAACTTGGTTAGACTCCAATATGATTGCATTAACCTTTGATTCTAGAGCAGTAATCGAGTGAAAGGTTTGAGAAATAACACGATTCTGTTGAGATACAGCCTGAACGACAACGTTCTTTCGGTCCCCCAATTTAGCAACATCATCGGCCGTTGCCGTGCCAAACAAGGTGCTTTGGATTTGACACCACAAAATTAGAGAGACACCTCTTTCATCGTGCCTGAGAATGCATTTCTTTAGCAAGATCCGCTTGAGACGCAGGTAAATTCTTCCCAACATCGACGAGAAGCTCGCGAAGGTTCTGGAGACGAAGGTGTAGAAGGTCTATAGTTTGTGAAACTATTGTCGAATTATTAGAAGCTGTGCTGAGACCATGAAGGATGTCCAATGCTGATTGTAGTTGGCCGTCGACGTTTTCCATCTGACCCGGAAGTTGGAGTAGTGGATGGAGTTCATACTTGATGTTCACCACGTCCTCAACTATGAGAACGCGTCCGAGAGGTGCCACTAGTGCACCCGGTTTGAGGACTGATGTGGACATGTCTGTCAACACAACGGTGCAACAACAGAGTAGAAGCAACACACTGAAGATCCAAGCCATTCTGTAAGGAATTACAAACGATTAAACGTCTACTTGCAGAACGAAGTTTCATACAATAGTCATTTGGGACACTCTGCTTCTGTATGATCTGTAAGGAGGTGTCAATCACATCATCATCAACTGGAGGTAATACATTTATCTGGGTCTTCTTCAGACTATCCGCGTGCACGACATCTGCAATCTGTGCATTAGGCTTCCAAATTTTAAATTTGTTGCCTCATTCTTTTGAGATTATGCGGAATGGACCAGAAAATTTTGCCGAAAGTTTGGAGTTCCTTTCAGGTTCTCTTAACGTAACAGCGTCCCCAACGTTTAATGCGACAGGTTTAGCATGTTTATGTTGCTTGATGATCATTTCGGCGCGTGACGCCGCTAGATGTGATCGTACTTGGGCATGAATATCTGTAAAGACATGAATTTGTTTTGCCGCGAAATCATCCGTATTATATATACCGGGTATGGCGCATCTGTATGGATGTCGTAAGGTAGACGTTTATCTGTACCATAGACAATGTAGTAGGGTGTTTTGCCCGTAGAGCTATTAACTGACCCATTTATAGACGCTGCAACCTGCGGTAACCAATCCCCCCATGCGTATTGAAAACCACTGACAATTGGACGCAGTATTTCTAGGATTTTATGATTGTTTCTCTCAGCAAGGCCATTAGCCTGTGGATGATAAGCTGTCACGAAAGTTTGTTTAATGCCATATTGTGCACATATATGCCCTACTAGATGATTCTTGAACTCTGTGCCATTGTCAGAGAGCAGAAATTTAGGCGTAGTATGTGGACATATAAGATTCATCACTTATGCATAGGCTACTGCTTCGGCCGTTTTGCTTTTTAGTGGGACCAAGACCACGAACCTTGAAAAATGATCCACACACACTAAGACGTACGCTGCTCCCTGATGACTCATTGGGAGCTGTAACACGTCAATAGCGATTGTGTCAAACGGGTGGTCTGGTGTAGGATATTGTAGAATCGGGGCTGGTGATCCTGTTGAACCTTTATGTTGAGAACACGCCAAACAATTAGCTATGTGAAATTGTATGTCTTTCTTCATAGTGTTCCAGAAATACTTCTTTCGTAAATCTGCTTAGCATTTATCACGACCTTGGTGACCTGCCTGTGGGACATCATAGAACAATGTTATTACTGCTTTGCACAACGTGTCAGGTAGGACTATTTGAGACACATAACCCTCAGGTGATTTTCTCGACCTATGGAGTATGTTATGTCGTAATTCAAACTGACTAAAGGGAAGAATTAACTTGGGGAGTTTAACATCCTCACACGATTCGAGAGCAAAAATATCTGCTGACCAATATGAGTCGCGTCGTTGCTCATCTTCCAGTTGCGAAAGAGTGAATGTTGATACTGGCATGACTGGTGCTATATTTCTTGACAGCGCGTCGGCGACAACATTCGCCTTCCCAGGTAAATACCTAAATTCGGGGTCAAACTCTTGAATTCTCAGATACCAGCGTGCTAATCTGCCTGATAAGTTTCTGCCATGGAACAGCTCAGTTACTGCAGCATGATTAGTAAAAACAGTTATCTTGTAGCCAAAGATAATGTCTTTGAACTTCTTAAGTGCCCTCAAAACGGCTAACGTTTCTAAATGCGTTACTGAATAACGTTTTTCAGCATCAATTAGTTTGCGACTAGCAAACGATATCACTCGTAGCTTTCTACGCGTATCCTCTTGCATGAGCACTGCTCCGACTCCAAGTCCGGAAGCGTCAGTACAGAGAGTGAAAGGTTGAGTGTAGTCTGGGAATGCTAGAACCGGGGCATTGGTAAGCGCTATCTTCAATGCCGTAAAACTATCTTCGTGTTCGGTGTCCCATAAAAATATTGCATCTTTTTTAGCAACCTTGTTAGGGGCGATGCTAATGTTGCATAGTTCTTGATAAAGGAACGATAATATCCAAATAAGCCAAGAAAGCTACGCACATGATCATTTGAGGTAGGACGCGGGAACTGAGATACAGCTTTGACTTTATCATTAACTGTATGCATGCCCTCACCGTCAACTACATGACCAAGGAAATGGATTCTGGATTTTAAAAACTCACACTTCGAGAGTATTATTTTGAGGCCTGCTGTGGAAAGTTTGTCCAACACTTCAAGCAGTTTAATCAGATGGGAATCGACGTCCTTACTGACTACTATTAGATCATCAAAATAAGCGCACACTGTGGTACCAATCAATCTGGCAAACAGGGTGTTGATCATTCTTTGACCAAATGGCATCCGTAGAAACTCAAAGTGGCCTAGAGGCGTGCTAAATGCCGTGAAATCTCGAGATTTCTCATCGAGTGGTATTTGCCAATACCCACTAAGCAAATCTAAGTTGCTAAATACCGCATTATCCTTGCCTAATGATTGCAATATGTCGCTCAAGACAGGCATAGGGTACCTGTCAGGGATCGTTTGATCATTGACGTGCCTGAAATCTATAACAGGGCGCCATCCACCATCCTTTCTCGGGACGAGGAATAATGGGCTACTAAAGGGGGATTTTGAGTGTCTAATAACATTCTTATCTCACATACCCTGTGTATGTATATGTATGAATATTTTGTATGTATATTATGTATGTGCTCCATATATATACTATTTATTCAGCCTAGCTAGTAGCGTGTGGCAATGTATTTATCAATGTCCCACATGCCTAATTAATGTGCCTGGCGACATATGGAAGCTGCTAATGTATCACTTACCATACGTCGCCTAGAGAGCAGTTGACCCCCGGACAGAGTAAGGAGCGCTACTTCCCTTGTGTACATATCTGTTATCCAGTAAATAGAACCTACAAAAACTATACAAGTGTTTGTGTTCGCTCCTGTATATAGAACTTAATACCCAGAACACGAACATGGCGCAGTGTCTAGTTTTACTGGATAATTACGAGTGAAAGTGTAAAGTTTGTGGGAAGCCGGCTTATGGACTCCTTCTCTGCGTCAACTCACAACCGCTGCCGCTCCTCGAAGAATTTATAGCAACTTTGAGCAGGGTCAGTGACAGTGATTTTCTGTGCAGTGTTTAGTGCATTGTGTGTTTCGTGCCATAAATGTGTGACCTTGTTCTAAAGGATTCCCAAGGTACAAGGCATGTTCTGGGCATTTGTAAGGAGTAAAGTTCAGTACATCCTCCTCTCGCCATGTCCAGAGAGTAACTGACGCTAGTAGTCGTTTCCACCCCCTCCCCCCCCCCTCAAAGCTCGAGGAGAGTGCTCTCGCCCGCCCAGCACACACACACACACACACACACACACACTGCGGCGATTCCTTTATATATATTTTATATCTTGATAAAATCACACGGGAAAATGGAAACAACGTGTGATTTTATCAAGATTTATCTTATCCACGTTTTCATTGTGGGTTTACATGAAATATATTTTATATATATAATCTACTTATCTGTGTATTTAATTAAATTTTTGTCTGAGATCTTGTTGATACGACGGGCTGACCGGTCAACACTGATTTACGACACAGTACACAGATGAAGTAGTTATGTCTCATGCCTTACATAGTCGTGGAGCCAACGCCCGGATGAGTCAGTCGGATGATAGCTCTACAGAGATGGATGACCAGGCTGACCATGACGCTCCAGCTTCCACCACATCGCGCAGCCCTTCATCTCGTTATTCAGCGTTGTCTCCAGAGATAATTGCTTTAATGAAGTTCATGAGGGATGAAAGGTGCGAGGATGAAGCTAACAGACGTGTGGCGGATGAACACAGAAGGCAAGCAGAGGCAGAGAGAGACCACCAACGGAGATTGGAAGACAGTGCACGGCTTGAAGCCTTGATATCTCGCCTCACTGTTAACCTAGCCCCTGGCTATAACACAGCCTCGGTACTGACTGGTTCAGATACCTCATCAATGCTTCCTTCACGTCCCCCAGCCCCACCTAAAGCGGCAGCTCAAACACCGCCCATCTTGAAGCCTGATGTGAATTTCCAGACTTTTCGTGAATGGCGGCGACGGTGGACTGATAATTCTACAATGGTGGATCTACAGAGTTTGTCACAGCCTAAACAACTTATTCAGCTGCGTATGTGCCTGTCCTTGGAAACTCAGCGTGTCTTAGAACATACGTTGCAGGTGCCTCTGACCTCTTCGTTGTCTGTAGAGGAGGTACTGGACATTCTACAACGGCACATCAAAGGACAGCGGAAGGAAGCTCTGTCGGGCAGGAGGGAATTGCTTAGCTGAAGGCAGATGGAGGGTGAGACTTTTGAAGCCTTTTATGTACGACTCAAGAGAGCCTCGGAAGAGGTAGATATATGCCTAGGCCACCACCAGCAGTGCGAGGAGATCCAGTTGAAGCAGGTGATCCTGATGGGTGTTAAGGACGAGGAGCTTGTCCAACGCCTCACCTACCTCGACTCTTCCTCTTCTCTTAAAGATGTGTTGACGATATGTCGCTCCTATGAGGCTGCCAGGTGTGCCACCTCTGCCATCCGAGCTCCCCCTACAGTTGTACGCGCTGTGTCCCGGTACAAGAAGGACAAGAAGTCTGCTCCTACGCCTTCGCCCACCACGTCCACGCCTGGTTCATTTTGTAACAACTGTGGTAAGCAGCACGGAACACAGGTGTGTCCAGCTGCTGAGTCTACATGCAACAGTTGTGACCGTAAGGGCCACTGGTCACTCACAGTACGGTGCCCAGCTAAGTACGTCCAGTGCAATGTATGCGGTCGTCTGGGCCACTATGACAAGTGTTGCCCTACCAACAAACCCAAGGGACAGCGTCGGCGGAAGCTTCAGCGCCCTTCCACCAGTGAGGGCCGCCCAAAGTCTTCCAATCAGAAGCATGACGACCCTGGACAACGCTCGAGCCATATTAGGAATGTGTGCTCCCCCCCCGCGTCCCAGGACCAAAGTTCCCCCAGTACATCAGTGTAATTGTGACCTATGGCAGTGTGTCATCCCGTTTTCAGATGTTGCCCGACACCGGCGCTGATGCTACAGTCATCGGTCCCCAGCATTTGCAATGCTTGGGGCTCTCTCCAAGTGATCTAGGACCGCCCCCCAAGGATCTCCGCCTCACGTCAGATGGTTCACAGATGGCCCCAGCCCTAGGTTCACTCCAAGCACACGTCACCTTTGGCAACAGGTCGTGTCAAGCCTGGATTGATGTGCATAATGGTGTCCCGACTCCTTTGCTGTCCTACAGACATTGTCAAGAGTTGGCCATCATCTCCCAGGGCTTCCCCAAACCTATTCTCGAGGTAAAACACGCCAACAGGGTACAAGAATGGAGCAGCAACGACCCTGCTGCCGCCCTACCCCTGCCTCTTGCCAGTGACACCTCTCCTTCGGATGCTCGGAAGTACTTCCTGAAGGAATTCAGCGACGTTCTGGTTACCAAGTCCGCTCTGGAATCGAAGCCTCTCAAGAAGATGGTAGGTCGCCCCCATGAGGATTCACTTGAGGGACGACGCAAAGCCCTTTGCAATTTACACCCCTCGACTGGTTCCCCTGGCCTTCCGCGAGGCGGTCAAAAACGAGCTGGACTCCATGGTCGCCCAAGAAATTATTGCACCAGCCGGTGATGACCCGTCTCCATGGTGTCACCCTATGGTTGTCGTCGCAAAACCCAAAGGTGGTGTTCGGATCACCATTGACTTCTCCAAGCTCAACAGCCAGGTGTCTCGTCCTGTGCACCCTTCTCCCACGCCCTTTGCAGCTATACGCAGTGTGAACCCGAAGGCGCGCTTCTTCACGACGATGGACGCCCTGTGTGGATACTGGCAGATAGAGCTTGCCGAAGAAGACCGACCACTTACAACATTTATCACCCCGCATGGACGTTACAGTTATTGCCGTGGCCCCATGGGATTCGCCGCTACAGGAGACGCTTTCTGTCTTCGAGGTGATATGGCTCTACAAGGTCTGGCAAACTGCGTGAAAGTGGTCGACGACATACTCGTGTACGATGAGGATTACATGGATCACCTCTGCTGTATCTACGTGGTACTCAACAGGGGCCGGAAGCACGGCATCACCCTAAATGCCGACAAGTTTGTTCTGGCCAGCTCTTCAGTGGACTTTTGTGGGTACACCCTCTCAGGGAATGGTATCGCAGCTGACCCGGAAAAGGTCCGCGCCATCACGGATTTTCTCACCCCTGCTAACCTCACTGACTTGAGGTCCTTCATCGGTCTCGTCAACCAGTTAGCAGAGTTTTCGCCGGACATCTCCGCAGCGGCCCAACCCCTTCGCCCCCTGATGAGCCCCAAGAGGACATTCCTGTGGACCCCGACCACGACAAGGCCTTCCAGCAAGTGAAATAGGCCCTGTCTAGTCCACCTGTCCTCGCCACGTTTGACCCAGCTTTGCCGACGGTTCTGCAGACAGATGCCTCACGCTTGTACGGCGTGGGATACGCCCTACTGCAGGATCATGGTGGAGGGCAGTTCCGGCTCGTCCAGTGTGGCTCGCGTTTCCTCTCTGACACCGAGATGCGCTATGCCACTATTGAGTTAGAGCTGTTGGCTGTGGTTTGGGCGATGTCCAAGTGCAGGTTTTACCTTATAGGCCTGCAAAACTTTCACCTAGTGACCGACCATCGCCCGCTTGTCCCGATCCTCAACCACTACACGCTGGATGCCGTTGAGAACCCTCGCCTCCAGCGTCTGAAAGAGAAGCTCTCGGCGTACATCTTCACAGCAGTGTGGCGTGCTGGTAAGGAGCTCTGCATCCCTGATGCCTTATCCCGCTCTCCTGTCAGCCGCCCTACTCCAGAAGACCATGTGCTCGACGTCGATCTCGCTCTTTCCGTCAGGACTGTGGTCACTCTACACGCCGTCCAATCCCTTCGTTCGGACCTGTCAACAGATGACGACAAGGCAATGGAAGACCTTCGAACAGCGGCCCGAGATGACCCTTCCTACGTCCGACTCGTCGAGTGTGTGAGGAATAGATTTCCTAGCAACCGCTACGACCTTCACAAAAACCCTGCTCCCGTATTGGAAACTCTGCGATGAACTCTACTACGACGGAGACCTTGTTCTGTACGTAGCACGTGTAGTTGTCCCTGCTGCCTCACGTCCCCACGTCTTGGCTCGCCTTCACGACAGTCACCGTGGAGCTGAAGCCACCAAACGACGTGCACGACAGACTGTGTTCTGGCCCGGCATCAACTCCGACATCTCCAATGTTGTCCGTGAGTGTGAGCCCTGCCAAGTATTACAACCCAGCCAGCAGCAGGAACCCTTCATGAGTGACGACAACCCCACCCGCCCCTTTGAGTCTGTGTCGGCCGACTTTTTCTCTGTGTCAGGAAAGTCCTTCCTTGCTATCGTCGACCGTCTCTCTGGTTGGCCGGTTGTCATCAAGTGCGGTAATGACACGACGTCTGCCGCCACCATCAGCAAGTTCCGCCACTACTTCCATGACGTGGGAGTTCCTGTGCGCCTGCGAACCGACGGAGGGCCTCAGTTCACAAGCCGGGACTTTGCTGTGTTCCTTGACCGATGGGGAGTCCGGCATGTGTTGTCATCGCTCCATTACCCGCAGTCCAACGGCCACGCTGAGGCTGCTGTCAAATCCTTGAAGCACCTCATCCTTAAGGTGGCCCCTTCTGGGAATATCGACTGCGAGGCCTTCGACCGGGGTCTTCTTGAACTCCGCAACACATCTAACTACACCGGACGCTCCCCTGCCCAGGTTTTGTATAGACGCCCCCTTCGTTCTTGTGTCCCTGCTCACCCTCAATCCTTCTCCAAGGAGTGGCAGGCCAAGACAGAGGATTGTGATCGCCGAGCCGCCGAACATGTTCAGGACGTCGTCGCCCGCTACAACGACCACGCCCGTTCTCTCCCCAGGTTGAGTGTCGGCACCCAAGTCCGTGTTCAGGACCCGTCCTCCCTACGTTGGGACAAAGTAGGCATAGTCATGGGTCTCGGTAGGTCACGGGACTACCAGGTGCGATTACCCAGTGGTCGTGTGTGGTGGAGGAACTGCCGTTTTCTCCGCCCTGTAACAACACCATCTGCTGACCCCGCCACCAGTGTTGAGTCCCATACCCTTCCCAGTGATCAAACCCCTCGACGCTCAGCACGGATCCAAGAGAAAAGGTCCGCTCAAGATTTGCTATCAGCGTATAGGGGGAAGGGAGGTATATGTATATGTATGTATATTATGTATGTATATTATGTATGTGCTCCATTTATTTACTATTTATTCAGCCTAGCTAGTAGCGTGTGGCAATGTATTTATCAATGTCCCACATGCCTAATTAATGTGCCTGGCGACATATGGAAGCTGTTAATGTCTCACTTACCATACGTCGCCTAGAGAGCAGTTGACCCCCGGACAGAGTAAGGAGCGCTACTTCCCTTGTGTACATATCTGTTATCCAGTAAATAGAACCTACAAAAACTATACAGGTGTTTGTGTTCGCTCCTGTATATAGAACTTAATACCCAGAACACGAACACCCTGTACCATATCTTGTACTACAGCGCGCTGGCTATGAGGTAGTCTATTAGCTGGTATGTAAATAGGGTTGGTTTCCTCCTTTAAGGTTATATGATGGGATGTTAAATCTGTCTGACCTAGCGTTTCCCCTGGCAAGGCTACTATATTTCTATAGTCGGCAAGCAGCTCTAAAAGACGTGTCTTGCCCTGGAGATGATCGATCACCTTAACATGTGGTGCTATTTGATCTATCCTGGCCTGTCGAGTCTGTAGGCATTTCGCAACAACACCTCGAATTGGGAATTTGGTAGGTTGCACTTCGACATTGTTGTGATATACTAGAAAATCACACAAATAACATCCTTTCTTTAAGATTCGTTGAACGCCTGTTCGATTTAGAATCAGTACGTCGGTCAAACCACCTGGGCGTATAGTGCTCAGGGTAGATTCACATGACAGCCCTTTAACCTTGCACGTTTCCGGGAGACACAACATCTGTGCCCGTGTACACGTTGGGTAGTTCGACAGTTGCTTTGGTAATTTCCTCATTCTGGTAATGGAGAGTACTCTTCAACACAGCAGGTACGATTGTCCAACTCTTGCTGCTGTAATCACCCTGGGAAAGTGTGTGGTTGAGGTCAAGAGGTATCTCTGATTCACGATCCGCCTTCCTCTTAATAGGATTGGTAGACAACACTTTCGATCTAGCTGTGAGCATAGGTTCAGAATGACTCATCGCTTTGTAGGAAACACCGTTAAACGTAACAGTATTATTATGTGGAAGAACATCTATCATGTTCTTTCGAAGAGTTGGTAGACCAAGTAACCCGTCAGCTGGCAAATTGAACTGTTGAACTATATAAAAGTCCGTGTAGAAGGGCGTACCATGTCTTGAGAATCTGAGTGGTAACGTCACCATTCCTTTGATGCTCAGCTGAGTACCTGAAACTCCCTCGAGCTCAGCGTTACTAGGCCTCCAATTGAAGTTGCGGTGTGGGTTTTTACGTTGTAACTCGTGATAGTATGTCAAGGCCAATACATTAACGCAAGCACCTGTGTCTATATCAAGAGCCAATCTGGTATTATCCACTCTCACCTGCACTGACAACACTTCCACTTTGCTAAACGCCGCTACTAACGAGGCCGCTATAGAAGTGCTGTGAGGAGGGGTGGGAATTACCCTATCTATCCCTCTCCTTGTTGTGGTGTGCGCTGGTCTTCCCCCAACGACTTGTCTTGGGGACGCTTCTGCTTACGCCTATACGGCACTTCTGTTTCACTAAGGTCCACAGCCCTAGCCTTTATTAGCACATCGCACTCATGTGAACTATGAGATGTCGATTTTTGAAGTGCGCACCATTTGTCTGACTTCTGGGTAGGAGGAGGTATCTTCTTAGCTGCTTCCAAAAATGACCTTGAGGAGTGCTTGGCACTGTTATCTTGGAGCTAATAACAATCTTCTATTACGTGGCCAGGTTTATTACAGTGTGCACATCGTAAAGGAGTTTTTTGTTTATAAGTTCGGCGGGGGGGTGCAATCGGAGCTAAGTGTGTCGCATAAGGAGTCTGGGAGGGAGTCATGTGTGCCATCTGAGGTAACTGGGGTTGCTACATAGACTTCAAGGGCTGCGGCGTCGTCACTGAGGGCTGCGCCATTAAGGAATGTGACATTAAGGGGCCCGTAGCCTGGGGACAGAGTTTATTTGGTACTCCACCATATCCATGGGTGGTTCATACTGTATGTCTTGTGCCCGGCTATATAGAAAACAACGGACAGAAAGCAGAAAGCTTACTAGCTCTATCAACGTTTCTACATTTTCCGCTGACATTTTACCATCCGCGTCGTACCAATTTGAGGTCCGGAATGTGGCTTGCATGTCTTAGCGAACCTCGCCTGCGATGTCGACAGCGTCGACAGGCGTTTGATTGCGTACCCCTGGCGTACAACGATCCATCCATCTGAAGAGCCATTGAAGCTGGCCCAGCTGTGACCCACCCCCAAAGATCCCAATTAGCGTTCGCTTAAATTTCCCATAATCAGGGCTCTGCAACCCAAACGCATTTAAACGACTACCGGCATAAGAACCCCGTGTAATGTGGGAACGAACATATGCTTTTCTGTCTTCGTCAGTCGTTATTTTTCCAGTGCGCATGTTATCTTCACATGCACAAATGAAAAGCGCGACCCGATAATCATCTTGACCCGTAAAATTTCGAACATTATCACCACGCTGCATAATATTAATAACTCTATCAGGTTGAGTTTGCGCGGTAGTAGCATTGACGTGAGGTTTTTTGGAAGTCATTATAGTGTTAGTATTAGTTAAGTTTGTATTCTTACTCCTAACTGAGGACTGGGTTAATTTGGGTGTTACTTCTGACAAAACAGACACACTGTCACCTGAATTAGGTTTTGTATACTGAGGTATACCAGACCGTAAGGTACGACGGCTTAAGTCGTCAAATGATTCCTCAATTACTTTCTCACTACTTCCTACCGAATTGTCTAACTGTGTTCCCGACTCAACTTCACTGTCAAACTCTGCTTGATCATCTATGAGTTGCTTATAAGCAAATAGTTGCATTAGGCCTGCAATGTCATCATCACTAGACATTGGAAGCTTAGAAAATTATCTATTAGTCTCTTGTAGGTCAAAGAATAATTAACAGTAAAAGCAAATTACTTGCCTCTCATTTACCAAAAAATTAAAATGAATAATAATTGTAGTTAATAATTAAACTATCAATAAGTAAACAGACACTTATGAACCACTGTAAATTATAGGATTTCAATACATTAATTTTACATTCGACACTTTATCATTGAAATAATCCTATCCGACGAACCTATCGGTGTGAAGATATCTCTCGAACGTGTTCATGTGTGTATAATTATGTAATTTAAATACCTATTTATACAGGGTGTGACGTCTGTATAGAAAACGCGATCCTTCAAGGCGAGTCTTGAGTCGAGTGTTGAGTTGATAGTGGGCGGGGCCTCTCACTGGTGATGCGCGCGCTGCTCTTGGTTTCCTTGGCAATGAAGAGACGCTGCTACCTCGGAGAGAGACGAGTCCACTTCAAAATAGGGGAGATCCTTTCCCGGTCAATCAGAAACTGGTGATGATTGGACTTCGGTCTGTTCGTTGGTAGGTCGCTGGCGTGACTGCCGTGTGCCAAACCTTCACAGTCTTCGCATATATGGAGATCTGTCTGATGATACTGGAACTTCGTAATTGACGCTCTCGACACAACAAAACTGTTCAGCTACTTGTGAAATATCAATTGTTAGTCCAAGTTATGAAACCTTTCTTCAACACTGCAACGGTGTTGCAGTGCAACACTGTATCAGGGAATGCTGACAGTGGGGTCTTCTTCAACCGGTACAAACTGGATATTCACCAACAGGCTGATATATATATATATATTACGAATTCTGTACGTTTTGTATGTGACAGAGATAAGGATCACTCACTAAATATCGTCTCAATACGGAATATTGTTTTAAACATTCGGATTATGTAACGCGTCACTTTTGTGTGTTTTCTGTTTTTTACAAAACACGGACGACCTGATACGACTACCAGTTTTGAGAATCAGTTAACACCGCTGCCACCTATATGAATCGGCTGGATTGTCCAATTAACCAGGCCGTTCACATATATTTATTATTTGGGTTTAAGTAACGAAACCCAACTGTAGTTCCTTGTTTTATTATAAAAGGATTGTATCTATAATTCCTGAGTGTAGATCGACCGTAAGTTCCACTATGTATGAGTGAATGAGAAAGGGACGGCGTTTATGTAATATAAACGTTGATCACGTCCGAACGATATAAGTTGCTGTGAGTGACTGACTAAGGGCGTCACAGTGCGGGCTTACATAGAATGCTGACTATGGGCTTCTTCCCTCTTGGGAGAGTTGCCCTCTCACGTGTACCACTCATGTCTTACTCATAGACAGTGGAAAGTTACAGGGTGGTGAATCTGAATATAATATCAGATATATTGACCCATTTATATAATATGTTCTGTTGATGAGACAGTGGCCCATTACATGTGTAGTCCTGGCTGATGATGAGGCTACTTATTATGTGTAATCCTGGCTGATGGTGAGGCTATTACGTGTAGTTCTGGCTGATGGTGAGGCTATTATGTGTAGTCCTGCCTGATGGTGACGCTATTATGTGTAGTCCTGGCTGATGGTGACGCTATTATGTGTAGTCCTGGCTGATGGTGAGGCTATTATGTGTGGTCCTGGCTGATGGTGATGCTGTTATGTGTAGTCCTGGCTGATGGTGAGGCTATTATGTGCAGTCCTGGCTGATGGTGACGCTACTATGTGTAGTCCTGGCTGATGGTGAAGCTATTGTGTGTAGTCCTGGCTGATGGTGAAGCTATTATGTGTGGTCGTGGCTGATGGTGACGCTATTATGTGTAGTCCTGGCTGATGGTGAGGCTAGTATGTGTAGTCCTGCCTGATGATGAAGCTTTTTAGTGTAGTCCTGGCTGATGATGAGGCTATTATGTGTAGTCCTGGCTGATGATGAGGCTACTTATTGTGTGTAATCGTGGCTGATGGTGAGGCTATTATGTGTAGTCCTGGCTGATGGTGAGGCTATTATGTGTAGTCCTGGCTGATGGTGAGGCTATTATGTGTAGTCCTGGCTGATGGTGAGGCAATTATGTGTAGTCCTGGCTGTTGATGAGGCGATTATGTGTAGTCCTGGCTGATGGTGAGGCTACTTATTATGTGTACTCCTGGCTGATGGTGAATCTATTTTGTGTAGTGTTATAGCTGTTTAATTATAGGTTCTGTCGAAGTTAACCAGGCTGGTACATTTATATTATATTGGGTTAGAGTAGTGACACCCAATTGTCTTTTTCTTCCTTTATTGAAAAACTATCGTTTATACAATTCCTGAGTGTATATCAACCGTAACGTCCACTATTTATGAGTGTGAAGAGAAAGGACGGCGGCTATGTAAATAGACCGTTTAATCACGTCCTTTCGATGTGAGATTATGAGTGGGAATTCTATGAGTAGTGACATATCGAGGGAGAACGGAATAGGCACGTCGTCCTCCCTCGATGGAAGATGGAACCATCCACGATGGCTCTCAAATAACGTCAGTGTGAAGTTATGTCGCGAACATGTAAATGTGTGTATATATTTAATGTATGCCTAGATACTACCTATTCCTTGTAGGCTTCATTGAAGAATCCTTTCTAGAATTTCTTGAAAATGTGAAATTGTAGCCGCAATCCCGTAGACTTGCGTGTGTCACTCACAGGAGACACAGCTGATTCCAAGGTCGGTGACTGGGTCAATGTCCACGAAAATCCTGAGTACAGCAAACTGCCGCTCCCTCTCAGTGAACTCAAGGACTCTGGGTTCACTGTGTACACTAGTGCATCCACCACACCATACCTCAGAATACTGAGACCATCTCTCATGATCGGAGATGTGTCATCACTAGGGGAGGGGTGCTGGTAACTGGGGGTTACTCACGCCATACGAAAGAATTTTGTTGACAGGATGTTGATTGATGAGTAGTCACAACAATTGCAGTCACGTCCTGTCACACCCTGGGCAGTGAACGAATCATTTGCAGAAACTAATGTTCACTTCAGCTCACAGGATCGTTGCCATAATTCAGCAACTATCAATAACTCAGTATTGGTTATCGACATAAAAAAAAGATTTTGTACAACATCTTTGGATGACAAAACGAAAGACACTCAACTATAACTTCTCACTACGGGATATATCACTACACTTGGATATTTCATGTAACAGGTTACTGTTTATTGTTTTTCTTGTTTCATAAAACACTGATGACTTGTTATGTAGAATGTGTATAAAGACCGGAATGTTGTTACCCGTTACTGATTTCTTTCATCGTTGTAACAAATGTAGCAGTAGTCTAACGGTTTCTTTGTAGATCCGCTGCCATGTATATAACAATTCTTCTTCCTTGTAGTAGTAAATGTAACACATATAACAATATCTTTGATTGCAATTTCATATTTACGTTTACGTTCCATATATGGGTTCTTCTTCTTCACCTGTATGCCACAGTAATGGGGAGAACATAATACCTCTACCTTTACCAACTGTGTATATGGCGAGATGATTGTTAGTGTGATATAACAGTTACTTGTGAAACTGTCATATATGCAACAACATTCCTGGGTTGTCACCACTTGTAACAATCACTTGAGAAGCTATTTTGGATACACATCCAGATGTAGAACTCTGTAACCTAGCGATGTAACACCGAGTGTGAAGAGAAAGGAATGCGGCTATGTAAATAGACCGTTTAATCACGTCCTTTCGATGTGAGGGGTTGAGTAGTAATTTCTATGAATAGTGACCCATCGAGGGAAAACAGAATAGGCACGTCATCCTCCCTCGAGGGAAGACGGAACCATCCACGATGGATCTCAAATAACGTCTTCCTCTATTCAAGGATATGAAACTACTGCCCTCTTTAGGTGACCAGGGAGTTGGCTACTAAATGCCTTAACTCAGCATAATATGACGCAGCTTCCCGTGGACACACATTATCACGTGCACTGAACATCTCACCTCATAGCTAGTGGAAAGTTACAGGTGATGAATCAGTATATAAATCAAATGTAATTAACCCATTTATATAATTCTTCTGTAAATTTATGAAACAAGGGCCATTGCAGTAGTCCTGAATGATGGTGAGGCTATTATGTGTAGTCCTGGCTTATGATGAGGCTATAATGTGTAGTCCTTGCTTATGGTGAGGCTATAATGTGTAGTCCTGGCTAATGGTGAGGCTATAATGTGTAGTCCCGGCTTATGGTGAGGCTATAATGTGTAGTCCTGGCTGATGTTGAAAAAATTGAGAACTTGAGAAAATTAGAGATGCTAACGGTCTCACCAAGATATTGTTAACGTCAACAATTTTAACGCTGTTATTCCAAGCACTACATAACACCTTAAGGAAATTCTGTATCCTTATCACATGGGACAAAAATTCTTATGTACACATGTTAAGCTTACATGTGTACCCTGATGTGTGTGTACCAATTCTGAACCCCAGGAACTGGCTCTTAAAAATGGTGTATAGGACAAAAATTTCAGGCGTGCTGGGTATATATATATATATATACGTCTGTTTATGTACAGGATCTTAGAGTTAGTACGATAATGAAAAGTAGTCCTCTCTGTTTATCTATATCTGTTAGTTTGAATATTTATCACTCCCTTTCTTTCTCTTCCAGTCTCACAAAATTTCAATCAGCATGTTTAATTTCTCTTATATTTATTGACTCTTTATATACAGGGTGTTTCGGAAATACATTTCATAATTCTGGCTGTGTGTTCCTGAGACATGCAAAAGAATAAACGACTCCATGATCATAGTTTCTGAATTATACGGAAAAAATGGGTAGGGGATGACTCCAACAAGTTTATGTACATAAAACATCAGTAGAGTGGGTCTGTTGACAATCCACATGTAGTGACACGTACAGTACATCTCACCAGATACGATTCGCAATCAATGTTTGGGCCAGCATTATTGATGACAACCTTATTGGACCATTTCAGCGACTGAAATTTCCTAGAGGACACTATGCCAATGATTCTTAAGGATGTGCCCATCAGGATACATCAAGAACTGTGGTACATGGGTGCCCCAGCATATTTTGCAAAAGTATTAACGGAATTCCTAAATGTTGGTTATCCTAGCAGGTAGACAACTCCCTGTTTCATGGCCACCTCGATCACCTGACCTAAATCCTGTTGACTTTTACTTGTGGGGTCACGTTAAAAGCAATGGTCCCGATTCGAGAAGAATTGTGGCGCCGAGTGCAAGCATTCACAACATCCCTGGACGTGTACAACAGACACTTTCACTACGAGCTGAAGACTGTATTTAAGAAGAGGACCTGAACATTGAACATTTACTGTAAAATCAATATTAGATTGCATATGCTTGTAAATAAATTGTACTCGCAATCGAATGTCGCGCCCAATTTATGCCTTTTCTTCTATCGACGATATGTTGGTGACACGTAGCATGGCAGCATCAAATTTACTTTTGAACTGGAAAAGGACAATATTTAACAATTTCTTGGTATTAATATCCACAGTCTTCATATTAGTTTCGAGGCAGCCTTATACAGAAAAACAACTTTACAGATTTGGAGTAATACTTAAAAAATCTATAGAACTGTTTATTGTAATATTTGACACACACACACACACACACACACACGAGTATACTGTGCCACGGAGGAAAGAATTTCATTTAGGGAAGATTATCGTCTTTCTTCCCCACCGTCTCCAAATTCCTTTAAAGACATATTTGTTTTCCGTGCCGGGCCGTTATATTTGCCAGTGTGATTGTTAGTGTGTTTGTGACTTTTTGTGGTTGTTTGTTTGTGTATCTTTATGAATAGCTTTCTATGGGCGTGAGTCGTGTTGTGTGGGAGTAGGTAACGATGTGTGTGCGTGAATAGCGTTATGTGAGTGTGAGTAGCGTTATGTGAGTGTGAGTAGCATTATGTGAGTGTAGGTAGCATTGTGCGAGTGTGAGTAGCGCTATGTGAGTGTGAGTAGCGTTGTGCGAGTGTGAGTAGCGCTATGTGAGTGTGAGTAGCGTTGTGTGTGCATGAGTAGCATTGTGTGAGTGTGAGTAGCGTTGTGCGAGTGTGAGTAGCGCTGTGTGAGTATGAATAGCATTATGTGAGTGTGAATATCGTTAGGCGAGTGTGAGTAGCGTTGTGCGAGTGTCAGTAGCGTTGTGCTAGTGTGAGTAACGCTGAATAGGCATGTAAAGCATTTTGTGGACTTAGGCAGCGTTGTGTGAGTGTGAGTAGCGTTTTGTATGGGTGTGGGTAACATTAAATGGGTGTAAATAGCGTTGTGTGGGTGTGAGTAACGATGAATGGGCGTAACGTGAGTAGCTTTGTGTGGGCGTGTAAAGACACTACATGCCTCCCTACAGCTTTATTTGCTTGTCACTCATCTTAGTCCTTATATAAAAAGCAATTTACTAGTGTGGCAGAGAGAGAGAGAGAGAGAGAGAGAGAGAGAGAGAGAGAGAGAGAGAGAGAGAGAGAGAATTTTAGCAGGAAAGAAATAAAATTATATAAGTATGGAAGGCTTGAAGGGAGAGAGAGAGAGAAAGAGAAAGAGAGAATTTACCTTATTCTCCTCTTCCCCAATTCAATACTCATTCTGCTAATTGGCTCTACGCATTGATAACCTCTGGCCACAAGACATACATACAGTCCTTAATTAATTAATCTTCATGCCATACCAGAAATATTTTATGATAATTCTCAACGGAAATTAGAGGTTTTACATATCGCTGCAAGGGTTAAAGGGGGTTTTTGTGTGTGTGTGTCTGTTCCCAGTTTGTTCTGTGTTCGTATATTTATAATAAACTAATGAATCGGTACTTACAAAAAATACAAAGAGATAGATAGATAGATAGATGGACGGACGGACGGACGGACGGAGAGACAGACAGACAAACATACAGACAGATAGATAGATAGATAGATAGATAGATAGACATAGAAAAAAATAGGAACAAAGAGAGAGATAAGCACATACAGACACAACGTAAATTAAGATACCTGTAACTTACAACAATGGGATGAACCTCAGTTGCTACAGTACTTTAGTGTATTGTGGATATAGAAATATAGTCTATATATTATCTTCAGCACCACCGTCTGTCTATCAGTCTGCCAGTCACTTCTACTTGCTGTTTTGTTTACATATCATTCGTTCTGCTTTGGTGTGTCATTTGTCTTTATCTCCGTCTCTTGTTCTCTCTGTATATCCGTCTCTCTCATTCTCTGTTTACCTCTGTCATTCAGTCGGCACGTCAATCTGTCTGTTTTTCAAGCGTATTATCTGTCTCTCATTCTCTCTCTGTCTGTAGGGAACTATTCGGGTAGACTGTTTTTCGTGGGTCACGTTGACGAATGATTACTCGCTGTGTGCTGCCACTCCTGATTAATTGCGTTCAGCAGGGCAGTGTACGGAGGCCAACATCAACATAGTTCATAGTGCACACAGAGAACAGAAGTGTAAAAAAGTGTTAGCTAAATTACGATATCAATGATAAATAATATTGACAGGCTTTATATAAATGATGATAAAGATAGAAATGACACTTAGGGGAAATGAAGGTGGTCGAGTACCGTGCCAGTCACAGTGCCACTGTAAGCTCCTAAGACCCAGTACTTAGCTTGTTGTATCCGTATTATCTCTAATGGGTTGTCAGAAGCCCGTTTCCACAATACTGGTACTGATAACAATACCGTTTTATGATAATTAAATTCCTGTCATGAAAAAAAGTAAATACAAAATAAATAATAATAATAATAATAATAATAATGTAATATATATCACATAAGATAGAAAATTATACATAATCTTCATCCTTCATTCTCTTTAAAATCATATTCAATAAACGGAAGAAAAGGGGCAATATAATTATTCCACTTCATTACTCTTTGTGAAAAAAAACTATAAATTAAAAAGTTACCTTGAAGTTATCCATGAACAAGACTCAAACTACATGTTGATTAAAATCTTAAGGGGTAAAAGTTTGTAAGCTGATTAATTTTTACAGTAATTTTTTTTTTCTGAACGGAATGAAAGAAGCTTTCTTAGGAGGCAAGTAATGAAGAATGTTACGTGAACTTCGGGACTGCAATCTAACCTCCTCTGTCTAGTTGGTTGTCTTCTCGATATATATGTCTGGGGATCGGAGTGGTTACCTTTTGGTCCGGCGTGTATCCTATGACTTGATTGGTTTCCGCTTGAGGGGGCTATCCTCTTCCTGAGAAGATTAAGCTAATTGAACATGTAACCCGTCCTTTGATTGGACGTGTATTATCCGAGTTAACCATTTAAGAAACAGGCTGAATTAGAAGGACTTTTTTTTTAATTCGTTCACTGATCAAAGTCAGGAGGATGAGGCACATAGCTAAACAAATCTTAGTGATAAATATAAAAAAAGGAATACTCTCTCAGGTATAGTTGTTTCTACTACCGTCTGGGAATGTGTAAGGGTACATGTACGAAATGTGGCACCCCATCACTGTAGTCATGGTCGGTTCCCCATAGTTCAGTCATAGTCACTCGGTCATGGCTACACAACAATGCTGCATAACATAAACAAATAAAGCATCCGTGTGATATGTATTCTTCAGCATTGACGTGTGGCCACGCAAACAGGGAAATTTCCCTGTTTCACGCCCAATCACTCAACCATAACTACGGCGCTGCGTTGCCACATCTAGTACCCGAGCCCTAACACACTCCAAGGCTGTGGTACTTCATGTGGAGGCAACTGCACATTTTGCCAGTCCGGTGTTCTTCTCTTTCCGACCTACCTAATGGATGTTCATAGCTCTTGAAGGATATTCTAAATTTTCCTAAAGTACCTATCAAAAAACCAGTGATCCATAGGCATACTCCATATGTGTGAACAAAATGACATGCGTGACATGTAGACGTTGATGTTTCCTGAGCCCGGATTCGTGGTGTGTGGAAGCCCAACGACCAAACTTGGCAGGTGAAGGCAATGCATAATGGACAGGCTACTAAGGCGAAAACCAACAATCTGGGCTATCGGCAGTCCATTGGAACTCTCTCTCTCTCGCCAGTTGTTGCAACTACTTGCCCCACTGGATCAGGAAAAGAGAGAGCTAAGATGAGTAGTTGCAGCCTGCGTCTCCTGCTTCACTACATAAATCATTTCACGTGCAGCCATCATCCAGCTCATCACATTTCTCATCATTATCAAATCCCTACCCCCCCCCCCCCAAAGTCCTCTGGCGACAGCTGAGTGGCGACGGGGAAAGGCAGAGATGACTGCAGGGAGTCTCTAGTCACAACTCTGCACATGGGCGGCACAGATAAGATGATCGTTTATGCACTGGCATCTTGGCAGCAGTGCAAATGAGCAGCCCTTATCAGGAGCTTCTCTGCTCACCACACATGGGGAGGGGGCTAGAACGTTCCCTAAGCATAGCCTGCCTAAAGAACCAACCTGACTGGACAACCACACCCAATAAGGTCATCCTTATGCGGTCGAAAATGTAATCACAATCACAGATCAAGGCAAAAACAAACTAAACAACATCTTATGGTCGCTGAATGGAATGTCAGCCATTAGTGAGTTCCTACTCTCAGACGAGGGGTCCGGCTATACCTTCTACTGGAAGGGTAAGCCTGCTGAGGATAGAAACTGCATTTACAGAGTTGGCTTTGCCATTTGCCAATCCATCCTACAAAGGCTAACTGAAATGCCTGTTGGGATCAATGAGCGCCCCATGACGCTCCGAGTCCCACTGAATCGCTCACGTCATACCTTCATGCTCATCATCATCATCATCATCAGAAGAAGAAGAAGAAGAAGAAGAAGAATATGTGGATGAAAGAGGTTTGAGGAGAAATATTGATAATTAAGAATATATCTGGTTGAAGAATTAATGAAGAATGAATAAATTACTATAAAAGTAACAAAAAATGCATAATGAATAAAAATGTGCAGAAATATAATTTAAAATAACATAATATATAAGAGATGTGGATGAAATGGGAGAGAAGGGAGAGGAAGAACTAGATTGAAGGACAGAGTGAGGGCGTGTTGATGAGAGTGGGGAGAGAGAGAGAGTGAGTGTTCAGTGGTGTGTGGTGACGGGTGGAGCGGGGAAAAGGTTTTAACATAGAGTGTCCACATTGCTTTGTTTAGTTCAACCTCTATTTTGCCATAATGTGATTTGTTGTGTATAGTTCTTAACGAATGATGAAGAGTAAGCTAGTGTGTTATGCATGAATATTAGTTGCGTCTAGTTCTCCTTACGGTTCTTTTCTCTTTGTATCTCTTTCTTTTTTTCTTTCTCTGGTTCTCATCTCCTCTACCTCTACTTTATCTCGCATCGTAATTTATAGTTCGTTAAGTCTTTATCCTCCCTTCTTTGTTTCCTCCTAATTCGCTCTCTCTCTCTCTCTCTCTCTCTCTCTCTCTCTCTCTCTCTCTCTCTCTCTCATTATCCACCCATCGTTTCTTCTGATTCTTTTCCGCCCTTATCCCTCTTTGTTTCCTCGATTCTCTTCTTATTTAACTATATTTGTTTCTTTCTATTTTTTCCTGTTCTGTATCTCCTATGTTTCATCTGATTATTATCTATGTCTTGAACTATTTGTATTTTTAATGAGTATTTTCCACTTTATCTCTCTTTTGTCTTCTAGGTAAGCGTTTTCCCCGCTTCTTGCCCTCCTCTTTCCCCCTGCGTCCACTCTTTACTTAGCCAGTATTTCTTTTAGCTGTCTTGTTGTCAGTTGAAGCTAAACGAGTTCACTTGTTTTTTATGCGATTTAATTTCACTGCACAATAGGTTATATTATTATAGTATTTAATTGCATTTCAGTAAAGTTCATGCTACTAATTAATTTCACTGCACAAACTAGGTAACTGTTAACTAATTTTACTTTTACTGATGATTATTTCTACTATACAAGCAAGTTATATCAGTATCAAAAGCTACAATTATCCGAATTTTATGATCTCCTTTTGCGAACACTATTTGTATTTTCTTTTGGAAATGAAAGTTACTGAATATTAAAGTAATTAATCGGGGCGTTAATAACTTAGTTAGATGTGTACTCTAAATGGTAGGTGAACCATTATATAATATAGCTTTACATGATAGGTAAATAAGTGCGAATTTTTACGTGTGAAGTCCATGGTAATTAAAACACTACTCACTATTATTTGTATATGGTAGGTAAACACTACAAATTATTACTAGAATATAATGTTGCACAATTAATCAAACATCACAAGGCTTCTTGTTGGCGAATGATGGGAGGAGCATCAAGAACTACGTACATTGTCTGGTAATGAAGGTGGGACAGTGCCTGACATATCTGAAGTGTGTGACCGAGACATGTTGCTTATTAAAAAACGGTCTGGATCTGCATTCTGGTACAATATTAACACAGATGTGTCACCTCATTACAATTCAGAACGACTCACTGACTCATTAAATGAATCTAAACACAGCCATTTAGTCGCCTATCTTATTCTCCGACGACCATAAGATTTTCGTGTGTCGTTTCCATATATTAGTTCGTAAATGATAAACGTTTCTCCACCGGTGGCGTGATGTTTAACTATCTCAATTCGAAAATATAAATCTGGAAATGAGGAAAGGAAAGGAAAGGAAAGAAAGAAAAAGAAAGAAGAAAACGAAAGAAAGATCATATACAAAGGATTTATGAAAAATGAAGAGAGAGAGAGAGAGAGAGAGAGAGAGAGAGAGAGAGAGATTCTTTAAACAAAGATGAATACAATATGATTGGACTGTCACATGTGTAAGAAGGATAAAGATGTAGGTCATGTCATGTTCTAGAGTGACCGAAATATACAGTATTAAGCCGTCATTCATTACGCTAAGCAAGCGAGTGGGTGACAGGTGCAGGCGTTATACACGACCTACCAGTGGACCGTCATGAGTTGGTCTACAACAGGGGTTCTCAACCAGGGGGGAATTCCCCCCAGGGGGGGGAATCCAGGTTTTCAGGGGGGGGGGGAACTGATTCGGGAGCAAGAGATATGTTCGATGAGAAATCAATTGCAGAATTTTGGCCCTTGATGTGCGATTCCTACCCAAAAGTGGCAGAAAGAGCTATCCGTGCATTGCTTCCGTTTGTGTCGACATATCTTTGTGAGTCAGGCTTTTAAACTCTGTTGCAAATTAAAACGAAGCAACGTAGTAGATTAGAGGTAGAAAATGACCTGCATTGTGCCCTTTCAAGCACTCCTCCGCGTATCCCAGAATTGGCGAAGAAAAAACAATCACAGGTTTCTCATTGACTGTAATCTTCATCTGAATAAAATTAATTATAAATTTACAATATCCTGGTATTCTATTGAACTTTTTGTTTATTGCATTATGCTTCAGTTTGGTCTGTTAAGTAATTCATTATAAATATAAAAAAAACTATTTTACTTTTATTCAAGTTTTATAAATCCATCAACATTTTCAATTGGCATTTAATTTGTAAAACTCCACTATAAAAATAATCCATGTAAAATTGTAAATGTATATGTACTACTATGGAAAAAATAAAGGTTTTTCAGTATTATATGCATATTATTTGGAATGCACTTTTTGAGGCAGACAATCTTGGAAAGGAGGGGGGGAATGACATCCTGACATATGGTGAAAGGGGTGCATGGGGCAAACAAGGTTGAGAACCACTGGTCTACAAGTATTGTACTCATTGATCATGAAATAACCAATGGCAAACTCACCCGAATATTTACCAACACAGTTCATACAGAATCTTAAAAGCCCATCCAATGTCCTCCTCGCCTATCAATCGTGGTCTCCCGGCCTAAAATTATATTATTTATGTGAATTAAGAGTTCAAATAAGTTTTGTTTATATTACTAATCTGAAAGTAGTGATTTAGATATTTCAAATGTCAACAAACAATCAAAAATACTCATGGCAACCGGTTCCCAAGTTCCCAGCGGGTTAACCAACGTCTCCACACTGACTCCATCCTCCCTTGCAATTTCTTACACGTTGTTGTAGCCAGCCGATAATTTGCCAGCGACTCATGAATCGACGTCCTTTAGTGTACATCATGGGCTGAGTGAGAAACAGTGGCCAAACATTATTGCTACTAACACTTCATCACCTCTCATTGATTTTCACAGCTCTAATACAATTATTACAGGGTGGACAAGTCACATTCTATCCAACAATTCATTCGCATTTTCATATCAATTAATTATGATGTTTTTTTCAAGACCGGTGATGGTAAAAGGTAGATGGAAACAAGTAACAATTCATTCTTTATTGTTTTCTTCAATTAATATTGACCATTTTTCAAGAACGGTAGTGGCGAGAGATAGCAGCCTCGTTTGGTGTTATTAGTGGTGAGCAAGCCACGCCCCCTCCTCTCTTATGTTGTCATATTAGGGGCTTTCCCCCACGGAAGCCAGACTCATTATCAACCCTAATGATACATTACCTACCAAAAGCTCGCTCGCATTCCTCCCCAGAATCTCAAGGGCAAGTTAAGTCCATATGACACCTCCCCGGACACCTGTCCTCCTGGTTGGTTGGGCTTTAGACCTATAAACAGCCAGGGTCATTAAGGCTGTCAACATCAAGCTACAACCACCAACCTTAACACCTTCTTCAGGTGTAAAGGATAATTCTAAGACCACGTACACTCTCACCGCGTATGTGGCCCTTGACTTGCGCTCTCCTACCTCACCCGGGTCCGCCACCCCTAGCTCTCCCTCTCATCAATATCTCCCTCACCCTCTTGCGACCAGTCGTGAAGAAAGGCCTTGAGCTCGCTGGTATGTCAGTAGTAAGCGTGGATGATTACTTTTGACTGCGACTGTACACCAGATTTTATCGTCTGTAAAGTAAAACAAGCGGCACTCAGTTATCATTCATGAATATTTAGAATGAATGAAAAAATAAATAAAATCAGAAAAGGCAAGTATACACACACTCACGGATGAAGATACAACGAATAAAAACGAATAAAAGCTAAAAAAAAGAAGCATCAGATAGGTACAGTCTTACCCAAAAGCTCGTTAACTCTCCCAGCCAGCTATTGCTGCGCTGCCTGCATGAGATGTTTGGAACTGTCTCAGAACCAACAAGAACGTGAAACCGATACGAATGAATCTAAAGGTTCGAAGTAACAGACTCAAGTTCATACATCTGAAGCAGGCAGTGCAGCAATAGCTGGCTGGGAGAGTTAACAAACTTTTGGATGAGACTATACATAAAATATGTATTATTTGAGTGTCTCTTGAAATTGAAATTATAACAGCAACAACAACAATAAATACTACGACTTTCTTACTACTTACTACTTCTACTATTCCTACTAATAATACTAATTCTACTACTATTAATATCAATACTATATTTTTAATGGTCTCCAACCTCTCCACATAGTCCAACCTCTCCACCATTTTATTACCTAACTATTCTTTTATAAAAGTATCTACCATAGCTGAGTTGGTTAAGCAACAGATCTGAACAGCATTCTGTGACTTGCCTCATAGTCCATGTCTGCGACTATTGTTGATTCTGGAGCCGAAGATATTGCTCCCCTAAGGCATAGCAGAGCAGACCTGAGCAAAGAGAAGGATATGCAACACATCAACTAGGTTACAATGTACCTTCTGGATTGCTGCTTCTGTTCTGATAACACCATAGCCAATAGAAGAACCTTGCACTAGGTTCCATTCCACCCGGATTATCTGTGATACAATGTGTTCTTGTCTTTTTCAATCCTCTTGTGCGCAGTATTGAGAGACAGATCACAGTGACATGCAGCCAGGAGATCGAATATTCTGATATCAAAGAAAGTCTACTGTCACCTCGTCCAGAATCCTCGAACACTGATGTCCACATGGGGTTCATTGGTTGTATTGGCAGTCCAGTGGAGGAAGAGCTTGCTGTCCACAGTAACTCTAAAGTATATTTCATTGAGCACAACTGCTGCGATGTCCCTTACTTCATCATGCCTCATGGACACGAAAACGCCCTTCTTTCACACCATGGCATGTTTGATGTACTACGACTACTACTACTACGGCTACATTTATTATCGTTGATAATAATAAAAGGAATATCCTAATACATAAGTAGCGATCCTAGCTGTGTTGAGTTAGTTGAGCCGCAGATCTATGCGGCAATCAGTGACTGTTGCCTCATAGTCAATATCTGCAACTGCTGTCGGCTTTGGGGCGGATGCTCTCGTTTCCCTGAGGCAGAGCAAAGTAGACCTAAGGAGAGAGAAGAACAGTCGACATCTCATCCAGGCTGTAAAATACTTCTGGGCTGCACCTCCGCGAGTCAGGCGTAGAAGCATCTTGCACTTGGTCCCATCCCACCAGAGGTTGTAAACACCAGAGGAGTGAAGCTGCCTTGATCAACATTTTGAATTCTCTCCCCATGTTCCCTTATCTTGTCGTTCTCGTTCCTCCTGTGTGCAGCATCGAGCGCTAAGTTATGGTGACATGCGGTTATGGGATCAAAATTCCTGTTGTCGAAGAAGGCTCGCTGTCCCCGCATCCAGAATTCTTGAGCACTGACGTCAACACGGGCTTCGTTGGGTGTGTTTGATGTCCTTTGTTGGAAATTCTCACCGTCCAATGGAAGGAGGGTCGGTTTTACCCTTACATCACGACAGATTTCCTACAACATATTTGCTGTGAGATCCCTTACTTTGTTATGCCTCATGCATATGAAGCCCCCTTTCTTACACACCATGGCATGATCGACGTCATAGGAATAGCCACACACGCATTGGTAGGGTAAACCGTACCTTACTGTAGAACAATGGCATCAGTAAATTCTTGTTTATTGAGACTGAATCCATTTGCCCTTATCGGTAACGTATTTAACCAGTTCGAGGCGCCCACATCCTGCTCTCTAGCTACTTTGTGTTTTTCAAATTCTCTGGTACTTGCAGTAACAGTTGCAGCAACTTATCACATTGGCTGTGCTGTCGTTCTGTCGTACTGGACCTTCGAATCTTGTTTACTTCACTAGTATCCATCTCCCCTGTTGCGTTCTGAGCTATTATGTGGTCCGTGAGAGCTGCTGTGAACTTAACTGAGTTTTGATGTTCGGTGGCAGCAATCTCCTCTGGATTGGTCAATCCCATTCCTCCCAGTCTCGGTGGTAGTGCAAGGAGTGATCTTTCTGCAGGGGCTAAGAGAAGGTGTTTCACTAATTTGGGAATGAAATTGACGCTGATAGCTTCTTTCAGTGGGTGGAGGAGGGGTACGGTATCAGGGATAGTGTGCATCAGGTAGTTCCAGCGATGTTTGACTCCATGGGTGAATGCTGCAAAAGCCGCATGTGGCATTTTTTTAGCAATATCAGACAGAGCTTGGATTCCCTATCCCACTCATTTACCTTTCCCGTTACGTACTCGGTCTTGAAATCCGTCGTGCTGATAACTGCGCCTAGGTGTCTTTGGCCATCCTTTGTTATTTGGACCTCACCTTTCCTGCTCCTGTAAGGTCGTCAGCGTACGCCACTTGCTTGACCTCGGTTGTTTCAAATTGTATTGTGTGTTGGAGCATGGAAAGGCCTAATCCGTACATTGCAATTGCAACAGGGTCCCCCTACATTGACTATATGATAGTATCAACTCTAAGAGCCTTGTTGTTTACTATATAGAGGTCTGATGAATTCCAATAGATGTTTTCAACATAAATTGCAAAGCTTGGGCACTTGATCTTGATGTTGTGCAGTGCAGCCTTGCGATTAAGTATGTTGAATGCGTTTGAAGCGTCCACCAGGAGAACGGTCTCACAATGACGCTGCTCAAATGTCCTTCTCATGGCGTGAATGGCAGCTTCCCCTCCAGCCTGGTGGCCAGCACAAACTTGAAGGGTCCCTGCTGCTGCCCTGACATCATCCTTTACCATCTCCACTGTGCATTTTCCGATGATCCGCCTCAGAACTTCCCCCACCCCTATTGGTCTACATCCTGGATTCATATCCAGGGGAATGAGGCGACAGGCCGTCAGAGCATGAAGGTGATGGCAGCATGAGGATGCCAGCTTTCTTGCAAGGGCGGCAATGGCCGTGCAGAGATCACTTGCTACGGGGCTAAACTTGTTAGTGCTGAGGATGACTCTCCAACAGTTTGCATCCAGACCTGAAGGGCCGTCACCTCCCTGAGTCTTCAGTGCCTTTTCCCACACCATCCCTCCTGTAATTTTCTCGAACAGGACAGCATTTGGTGGGATATAGTCACCCTGAAACCTGATGCCTTCATCATCACTTGCAGAGGGATGTTTTTATTTCAGTTGTTTTAATGTCTCTGTTTATTGTCAGGACCCCACCGGCGGATTCCTCTGTAAGAGATCTTACCGCCAAAGACACTTTTCCTACACGCATTTTGTTTCCAAACTTTCTTGCAGCATCATCGGTGTTTTGCTTTCCGTCTCCTGCAGATTTTAGTCTCTCCTGCAGTGTTCTTGCTTCACATAGGAGATCATCAAGGGCCCCCTTCTGCCACAGTGTCAATCTTCTCTTCATTGCTGCCGCATTTTCTTTGTGCTTAGTCTTTGTGTGTGTCCTCTGACAGAATGGATGTGGTATTGTTGCCAGTATATGAAGAGCTAACGGGGCAAGGAAGCGGTCTTGAGTGTACTCAGTTATGAGACTAATCATCTCCCGAATCATTTCTTTGGTGGTCGCACCCTTGGGGGGTTCGAACAGGTTTGCTGGCGACCAGCTGACAATTTCTGAGTAATTTTTTTTAACCCATATGTCCGCATTTTCCATCGACATGCCATTCCACTGTGGTGGCTGTCTCTCATTCACCTCGTGGACATCTGCTGCTATTGGCTCAGCGTTAATTCGTACTACAATTTCAGGTTGAGTAGACTCACTGCTATCATTTAGGATATCATCGGGAGGCTGGGTCCCGGCGATATCCACTGTGGCCTCCTGTGTCGGCTCCCTGCCATGAGGGTTATAAGGGTTGCTGCAATTGTTTCCCTTTCTGCAAGCCATACATGGTCGGTTGTTTCTCGCACAAACACAGCTAGTGCAATTTTGGTACTGGCTAGCACAGACACAACATTGTCTGTTACCCGGCATAATGTTCTGCACCTTGGGCGACAGTTACGTCCGCCTCCGAACATCTGCTTTGGTCCCAGGCACAAGATTATACTGGTTCTTATGAGGGACTGCTGTGTCCAGGTAGTAGGGGCATACGTGCGCGGTGGGTGTGTAGGCTACCCCCCCTAAGGGCGACAATCCACACATCAGAATGATACACTAGGGACAAGAATTTGTCACACCAAACACTTGTTTATATATCCTTGGCACAAATAACCACTATTTATATGGTCTCACTGGTGTAATATCAGTTATATATACTCACTACTACTACTACCACTACCACTATGTGGCTTCCAGCCTCCCCCAATAGCCACACCTTCGCCGCAATTTCATTACCTTAAAATTAACCATCCTAATACATAAGTAGCTACCCTGGCTGTGTTCAGTTAGTTGAGCCGCAGATCTATGCGGCATTCAGTGAGTGTTGCCTCAAAGCCGATATCTGCGACTGTTGTCGGCTTTGGGGCCCATGCTGTCGTTCCCCTGAGGCAAAGCAATGCAGACCTAAGCAGAGAGAAGGCGTAGAAGCATCTTGTACTTGGTCCCATCCCGCAAGAGGTTGTGAACACCAGAGGAGTGAAGCTGCCTTGATCAACGTTTTGAATTCTCTCCCCGTATGCCCTAATCTTGTCGTTCTCGTTCCTCCTCTGTGCAGCATCGAGAACTAGGTTGCGGTGACATGCGGCCATGGGATAAGAAATCCTTATGTCTAAAAAGGTTCACTGTTCGCGTCCCGAAACCTCGACCACTGACGTCCACACGGGCTTCGTTGGATGTGACGGAGGTTCTCACCGTCCAATGGAAGGAGTGGAGGTTCCACCATGACGTCGTGCAGATTTCCCTAAGTAGATTTGCTGTTGGATCCCTTACTTCGTCATGCCTCATGCATACGAAGCTCCCCTTCTTGCACACCATGGCGTGGTCGATGTCACAAGATGAGCTGCACACGAATTGGGACGGCAAACCTTAGAGCAATGGCATCTGTGAATTCTTGTTTATTAAGGATGAAGCCTTTTGCCATTATTTGTAACGTTGTTAATCAGTTTGAGGCGCCCACCTCCTGCGCTATAGTTACTTTTCTTTTCACGTTCTCTGACACTTGTTGCAACAGTTGTTGCAGTTTATCACTTTCGGTGTGCTGCCACTTTGTCTCCATGGGAGAATGCCGCAAAAGCCTCATGTGGCTCTGTTTTAGCAATATCAGACAGAGCTTGGATTTCCTGAACCCACTCATTCACCTTTCCCGTTACGTACTCGATCTTGAAGTCCTTCGTGCCAATTACCGCACCTAGATGTCTTTGGCCATCCTTTGTTATTTTGACCTCACTTCCACCGGTAGGGGGTGCTGGTGGTAGAGTGGTACCGCTCTTGTCTTCGCAAGCGAGATGTCACGGGTTCGATTCCCGGGCCGGTGGAAGTTGTTTGGACATACTTCCTAGCCCCCATTAGTCCCTGTTCACCTAGCAGTAAAGTAGGTACCTGGTGTAAATCGAAAGTTGCGAATTCGTATTCAGGGACAAGTTGTTGGAGCTTCCAATAACTTGATGACATACACCATTGACTCTTCAGGCTTCTATGCCCTTGACTCTTCAGGCTTCTACGCCCTTAACTCATGAGACATAAAGGCAAGCATGAACTTAGCATGATTCCCTGTTGGGCACTGTAAACGCTTCTGCGCTTCACCTTACACAAGGATGTAGGGTAGTGCCCAATAAAAAAAAAAAAAAAAAAAAAAAAACTTCCACCGGAACACCTCCATTGCCCATTCATAGTGTTCTGGCTTCACAATGAGGAAGGACTTGCTGGCGTTTGGATGGTACCCGATTTGTGGACCTCGTGATGTTACCAGGTCCCACCACTTTTTGATGCCCTCCACTTTTCCTGCTCCTGTTAGGTCATCAGTGTATGCCACTTGCTTCAACTCGGTTGTTTCATATTTTATTGTTTATTGGAGCATAGACAGGCCTAGTGCGTACAGTGCCATGGCGACAGGGTCCCCCTGCGTTGTTCCTTCAGTTGACTGTAAGATAGTATCTCCTCTTAGGGCCTTGAAGCTTGTTATAAAGAGGTCTGATGCGTTCCTATAGGTGTTTTCAACATACATTGCAAAGCATGGTCACTTGATCTTGATGTTGTGTAGTGTAGCCTTGCGGTTGAGTATGTTGAATGCGTTGGAAGCGTCGACCAGACGTATTGCCTCACAATCACGCTGCTCAAATATCTTTCTCATGGCGTGAATGGCAGCTTCCCCTCCAGCCTGGTAGCCAGCACATACTTGCAGGTTCCCTGCAGCTGCCCTGACATCATCACTTACCACCTCCATTACGCATTTTTCAATGATTCTCCTCAGCACTTCCCCCACTCCTATAGGCCTACCTCCTGGATTCTTATCCAGGTGAATGAGGCAGCAGGTCATCAGAGTATGGAGGTGGTGGCAGCACGTTTTTGCTAGCTTTCTTGCAAGGGCGGCGATGGCATTGCAGAGATCACTTGCAACGGCACCAAACTTGCTAGTGCTGAAGATAACTCTCCAACCGTTTGCATCCAGGCCTAAAGGGCCAGCCCCTCCCTGAGTTTTCAGTGCTTTTTTCCACAACATCCCTCCTGTTATTTTTTCGAACATGATAGCATTAGGAGGGATATAGGCTCCCCTGAACCTGATGCCTTCCTCTTCACTTGCAGGGGGATGTTTTTCCTTCAGTTGTTGTAATGTCTTTCTGTTTATTGGCAGAACATCACTGGAAAATTCCTCTGTGAGAGATCTTACTTCTGCTAATACTACTACTACTGGCCTCCAACCTCCCCTTATAACCATACCTTTGCCACTATTTTATTACCTTAAAATTAAATATCCTAATACAAAAGTAGCTATCCTAGCTGTGTTGAATTAGTTGAGTCGCAGATCTATGCGGCAATCAGTGACTGTTGCCTCATAGTCAATATCTGCAACTGTTGCCGGCTTTGGGGCGGATGCTCTCGTTTCCCTGAGGCAAAGCAATTGAATTGAATTGTAACAGTTTATTAAGCCAGAAAAATACAGATACAAAGTGGATAATAATAACAATATTAACATGGCTGAGCCAGTTGAGAACCTGAGCTCTCTTTGAGGCGACCTAAGGAGAGAGAAGGACAGTCGACATCTCATCAAGGCTGTAACATGACTTCTGGGCTGATTCTTCTGCTCGGATAGCACCTCCGCGAGTCTGGAGTAGAAGCATCGTGCACTTAATCAACGTTCTGAATTCTCTCCCTGTATGCCCTTATCTTGTCGTTCTCGTTCCTCCTGTGTGCAGCATCGAGAGCTAAGTTACGGTGACATGCGGCCATGGGATAAAAAATCCTGATGTCGAAGAAGGCTCGCTGTCCCCGAGTCCACAATCGTCGAGGACTGACGTCAAGACGGGCTTCGGTGGCTGTGTTTGAAGTCCTATGTAGGAAATTCTCACCGTCCAATGGAAGGAGGGTCGGTTCTATCCCTGACATCACGGTAGATTTCCTTCAACAAATTTATTGTGAGATCCCATACTTCGTCATACCTCATGCATATGAAGCCCCCTTTCTTGCACACCATGGCGTGATCGACGTCATAGGAAGTGCCACACAAGCATTGGGAGGGCTAACCTTCTACTGGCCTACCATACCTTAGAACATTAGCACCTGTAAATTCTTGTTTTTGATAGTGAAACCATTTGCCCTTATTGGTAACGTAGTTAACCAGTTCGAGGCGCCTACCTCCTGCTCTAAAGCTACTTCTTTTTTTCAAATTCTCTGGTTTTCCAGCAACAGTTGCTGCAACTCATCACTTTGGCCGTGCTGTCTTTCTGTCGTACTGGACCTTCGAATCTTGTTTACTTCACTGGTATCCACCTCCTCTGTTGCGTTCTGAGCTATTATGTGGTCCGTGAGGGCTGCCGTGAGCTTAACTGAGTTTTGATGTTCGGAGGCAGCAATCTTCTCTGGATTGGTCAATTCCATTCCTCCTAGTCTCGGTGGTAGTGCAAGGAGTGATCTTTCTGCAGGGGCTAAGAGAAGGTGTTTCACTAATTTGGGAATGAAATTGACGCTGATAGCTTCTTTCAGTGGGTGGAGGAGGGGTACGGTATCAGGGATAGTGTGCATCAGGTAGTTCCAGCGATGTTTGACTCCATGGGTGAATGCTGCAAAAGCCGCATGTGGCATTTTTTTAGCAATATCAGACAGAGCTTGGATTCCCTATCCCACTCATTTACCTTTCCCGTTACGTACTCGGTCTTGAAATCCGTCGTGCTGATAACTGCGCCTAGGTGTCTTTGGCCATCCTTTGTTATTTGGACCTCACTTTTCCTGCTCCTGTAAGGTCGTCAGCGTACGCCACTTGCTTGACCTCGGTTGTTTCAAATTGTATTGTGTGTTGGAGCATGGAAAGGCCTAATCCGTACATTGCAATTGCAACAGGGTCCCCCTACATTGACTATATGATAGTATCAACTCTAAGAGCCTTGTTGTTTACTATATAGAGGTCTGATGAATTCCAATAGATGTTTTCAACATAAATTGCAAAGCTTGGGCACTTGATCTTGATGTTGTGCAGTGCAGCCTTGCGATTAAGTATGTTGAATGCGTTTGAAGCGTCCACCAGGAGAACGGTCTCACAATGACGCTGCTCAAATGTCCTTCTCATGGCGTGAATGGCAGCTTCCCCTCCAGCCTGGTGGCCAGCACAAACTTGAAGGGTCCCTGCTGCTGCCCTGACATCATCCTTTACCATCTCCACTGTGCATTTTCCGATGATCCGCCTCAGAACTTCCCCCACCCCTATTGGTCTACATCCTGGATTCATATCCAGGGGAATGAGGCGACAGGCCGTCAGAGCATGAAGGTGATGGCAGCATGAGGATGCCAGCTTTCTTGCAAGGGCGGCAATGGCCGTGCAGAGATCACTTGCTACGGGGCTAAACTTGTTAGTGCTGAGGATGACTCTCCAACAGTTTGCATCCAGACCTGAAGGGCCGTCACCTCCCTGAGTCTTCAGTGCCTTTTCCCACACCATCCCTCCTGTAATTTTCTCGAACAGGACAGCATTTGGTGGGATATAGTCACCCTGAAACCTGATGCCTTCATCATCACTTGCAGAGGGATGTTTTTATTTCAGTTGTTTTAATGTCTCTGTTTATTGTCAGGACCCCACCGGCGGATTCCTCTGTAAGAGATCTTACCGCCAAAGACACTTTTCCTACACGCATTTTGTTTCCAAACTTTCTTGCAGCATCATCGGTGTTTTGCTTTCCGTCTCCTGCAGATTTTAGTCTCTCCTGCAGTGTTCTTGCTTCACATAGGAGATCATCAAGGGCCCCCTTCTGCCACAGTGTCAATCTTCTCTTCATTGCTGCCGCATTTTCTTTGTGCTTAGTCTTTGTGTGTGTCCTCTGACAGAATGGATGTGGTATTGTTGCCAGTATATGAAGAGCTAACGGGGCAAGGAAGCGGTCTTGAGTGTACTCAGTTATGAGACTAATCATCTCCCGAATCATTTCTTTGGTGGTCGCACCCTTGGGGGGTTCGAACAGGTTTGCTGGCGACCAGCTGACAATTTCTGAGTAATTTTTTTTAACCCATATGTCCGCATTTTCCATCGACATGCCATTCCACTGTGGTGGCTGTCTCTCATTCACCTCGTGGACATCTGCTGCTATTGGCTCAGCGTTAATTCGTACTACAATTTCAGGTTGAGTAGACTCACTGCTATCATTTAGGATATCATCGGGAGGCTGGGTCCCGGCGATATCCACTGTGGCCTCCTGTGTCGGCTCCCTGCCATGAGGGTTATAAGGGTTGCTGCAATTGTTTCCCTTTCTGCAAGCCATACATGGTCGGTTGTTTCTCGCACAAACACAGCTAGTGCAATTTTGGTACTGGCTAGCACAGACACAACATTGTCTGTTACCCGGCATAATGTTCTGCACCTTGGGCGACAGTTACGTCCGCCTCCGAACATCTGCTTTGGTCCCAGGCACAAGATTATACTGGTTCTTATGAGGGACTGCTGTGTCCAGGTAGTAGGGGCATACGTGCGCGGTGGGTGTGTAGGCTACCCCCCCTAAGGGCGACAATCCACACATCAGAATGATACACTAGGGACAAGAATTTGTCACACCAAACACTTGTTTATATATCCTTGGCACAAATAACCACTATTTATATGGTCTCACTGGTGTAATATCAGTTATATATACTCACTACTACTACTACCACTACCACTATGTGGCTTCCAGCCTCCCCCAATAGCCACACCTTCGCCGCAATTTTATTACCTTAAAATTAACCATCCTAATACATAAGTAGCTACCCTGGCTGTGTTCAGTTAGTTGAGCCGCAGATCTATGCGGCATTCAGTGAGTGTTGCCTCAAAGTCGATATCTGCGACTGTTGTCGGCTTTGGGGCCCATGCTGTCGTTCCCCTGAGGCAAAGCAATGCAGACCTAAGCAGAGAGAAGGCGTAGAAGCATCTTGTACTTGGTCCCATCCCGCAAGAGGTTGTGAACACCAGAGGAGTGAAGCTGCCTTGATCAACGTTTTGAATTCTCTCCCCGTATGCCCTAATCTTGTCGTTCTCGTTCCTCCTCTGTGCAGCATCGAGAACTAGGTTGCGGTGACATGCGGCCATGGGATAAGAAATCCTTATGTCTAAAAAGGTTCACTGTTCGCGTCCCGAAACCTCGACCACTGACGTCCACACGGGCTTCGTTGGATGTGACGGAGGTTCTCACCGTCCAATGGAAGGAGTGGAGGTTCCACCATGACGTCGTGCAGATTTCCCTAAGTAGATTTGCTGTTGGATCCCTTACTTCGTCATGCCTCATGCATACGAAGCTCCCCTTCTTGCACACCATGGCGTGGTCGATGTCACAAGATGAGCTGCACACGAATTGGGACGGCAAACCTTAGAGCAATGGCATCTGTGAATTCTTGTTTATTAAGGATGAAGCCTTTTGCCATTATTTGTAACGTTGTTAATCAGTTTGAGGCGCCCACCTCCTGCGCTATAGTTACTTTTCTTTTCACGTTCTCTGACACTTGTTGCAACAGTTGTTGCAGTTTATCACTTTCGGTGTGCTGCCACTTTGTCTCCATGGGAGAATGCCGCAAAAGCCTCATGTGGCTCTGTTTTAGCAATATCAGACAGAGCTTGGATTTCCTGAACCCACTCATTCACCTTTCCCGTTACGTACTCGATCTTGAAGTCCTTCGTGCCAATTACCGCACCTAGATGTCTTTGGCCATCCTTTGTTATTTTGACCTCACTTCCACCGGTAGGGGGTGCTGGTGGTAGAGTGGTACCGCTCTTGTCTTCGCAAGCGAGATGTCACGGGTTCGTTTCCCGGGCCGGTGGAAGTTGTTTGGACATACTTCCTAGCCCCCATTAGTCCCTGTTCACCTAGCAGTAAAGTAGGTACCTGGTGTAAATCGAAAGTTGCGAATTCGTATTCAGGGACAAGTTGTTGGAGCTTCCAATAACTTGATGACATACACCATTGACTCTTCAGGCTTCTATGCCCTTGACTCTTCAGGCTTCTACGCCCTTAACTCATGAGACATAAAGGCAAGCATGAACTTAGCATGATTCCCTGTTGGGCACTGTAAACGCTTCTGCGCTTCACCTTACACAAGGATGTAGGGTAGTGCCCAATAAAAAAAAAAAAAAAAAAAAAAAAACTTCCACCGGAACACCTCCATTGCCCATTCATAGTGTTCTGGCTTCACAATGAGGAAGGACTTGCTGGCGTTTGGATGGTACCCGATTTGTGGACCTCGTGATGTTACCAGGTCCCACCACTTTTTGATGCCCTCCACTTTTCCTGCTCCTGTTAGGTCATCAGTGTATGCCACTTGCTTCAACTCGGTTGTTTCATATTTTATTGTTTATTGGAGCATAGACAGGCCTAGTGCGTACAGTGCCATGGCGACAGGGTCCCCCTGCGTTGTTCCTTCAGTTGACTGTAAGATAGTATCTCCTCTTAGGGCCTTGAAGCTTGTTATAAAGAGGTCTGATGCGTTCCTATAGGTGTTTTCAACATACATTGCAAAGCATGGTCACTTGATCTTGATGTTGTGTAGTGTAGCCTTGCGGTTGAGTATGTTGAATGCGTTGGAAGCGTCGACCAGACGTATTGCCTCACAATCACGCTGCTCAAATATCTTTCTCATGGCGTGAATGGCAGCTTCCCCTCCAGCCTGGTAGCCAGCACATACTTGCAGGTTCCCTGCAGCTGCCCTGACATCATCACTTACCACCTCCATTACGCATTTTTCAATGATTCTCCTCAGCACTTCCCCCACTCCTATAGGCCTACCTCCTGGATTCTTATCCAGGTGAATGAGGCAGCAGGTCATCAGAGTATGGAGGTGGTGGCAGCACGTTTTTGCTAGCTTTCTTGCAAGGGCGGCGATGGCATTGCAGAGATCACTTGCAACGGCACCAAACTTGCTAGTGCTGAAGATAACTCTCCAACCGTTTGCATCCAGGCCTAAAGGGCCAGCCCCTCCCTGAGTTTTCAGTGCTTTTTTCCACAACATCCCTCCTGTTATTTTTTCGAACATGATAGCATTAGGAGGGATATAGGCTCCCCTGAACCTGATGCCTTCCTCTTCACTTGCAGGGGGATGTTTTTCCTTCAGTTGTTGTAATGTCTTTCTGTTTATTGGCAGAACATCACTGGAAAATTCCTCTGTGAGAGATCTTACTTCTGCTAATACTACTACTACTGGCCTCCAACCTCCCCTTATAACCATACCTTTGCCACTATTTTATTACCTTAAAATTAAATATCCTAATACAAAAGTAGCTATCCTAGCTGTGTTGAATTAGTTGAGTCGCAGATCTATGCGGCAATCAGTGACTGTTGCCTCATAGTCAATATCTGCAACTGTTGCCGGCTTTGGGGCGGATGCTCTCGTTTCCCTGAGGCAAAGCAATTGAATTGAATTGTAACAGTTTATTAAGCCAGAAAAATACAGATACAAAGTGGATAATAATAACAATATTAACATGGCTGAGCCAGTTGAGAACCTGAGCTCTCTTTGAGGCGACCTAAGGAGAGAGAAGGACAGTCGACATCTCATCAAGGCTGTAACATGACTTCTGGGCTGATTCTTCTGCTCGGATAGCACCTCCGCGAGTCTGGAGTAGAAGCATCGTGCACTTAATCAACGTTCGGAATTCTCTCCCTGTATGCCCTTATCTTGTCGTTCTCGTTCCTCCTGTGTGCAGCATCGAGAGCTAAGTTACGGTGACATGCAGCCATGGGATAAAAAATCCTGATGTCGAAGAAGGCTCGCTGTCCCCGAGTCCACAATCGTCGAGGACTGACGTCAAGACGGGCTTCGGTGGCTGTGTTTGAAGTCCTATGTAGGAAATTCTCACCGTCCAATGGAAGGAGGGTCGGTTCTATCCCTGACATCACGGTAGATTTCCTTCAACAAATTTATTGTGAGATCCCTTACTTCGTCATACCTCATGCATATGAAGCCCCCTTTCTTGCACACCATGGCGTGATCGACGTCATAGGAAGTGCCACACAAGCATTGGGAGGGCTAACCTTCTACTGGCCTACCATACCTTAGAACATTAGCACCTGTAAATTCTTGTTTTTGATAGTGAAACCATTTGCCCTTATTGGTAACGTAGTTAACCTGTTCGAGGCGCCTACCTCCTGCTCTAAAGCTACTTCTTTTTTTCAAATTCTCTGGTTTTCCAGCAACAGTTGCTGCAACTCATCACTTTGGCCGTGCTGTCTTTCTGTCGTACTGGACCTTCGAATCTTGTTTACTTCACTGGTATCCACCTCCTCTGTTGCGTTCTGAGCTATTATGTGGTCCATGAGAGCTGCCGTGAGCTTAACTGAGTTTTGATGTTCGGAGGCAGCAATCTTCTCTGGATTGGTCAATCCCATTCCTCCTAGTCTCGGTGGTAGTGCAAGGAGTGACCCTACTGCTGGGGTTAAGTGAGGTTGCTTCACTAATTTGGGAATGAAATTGACACTGATAGCTTCTTCCAGAGGGTGGAGGAGGGGTCCGATATCAGGGATAGTGCGCATCAGGTAGTTCCAGCAATGCTTGACTCCATGGGTGAATGCCACAAAAGCCGCATGTGACTCTGTGTTAGCAATCTCAGACAGAGCTTGGATTTCCCTCACCCACTCATTCACCTTTCCCGTTACGTACTCGGTCTTGAAGTCCGTAGTGCCGATTACTGCGCCTAGGTGTCTTTGGCCATCCTTTGTTTGACCTCACTTCCACCGAACACCTCCATTGCCAGTTCATAATAATCTGGCTTCACAATTAGGAAGGACTTGCTGGCGTTTGGGTGGTACCCTATTTGTGGGTCTCGTGATGTTACCAGGTCCCACCACTTTTTGATGTCCTCCACTTTTCCTGCTCCTGTAAGGTCATCAGCGTACGCCACTTGCTTGACCTCAATTGTTTTAAATTTATTGTATGTTGGAACACGGATAGGCCTATTGGGTGCATTGCCATTGCAACAGGGTCCCCCTGCATTGTTCCCTCGGTTGGCTGTATGATGGTATCACATCTTAGAGCCTTGTTGTTTACTACTACTACTACTCAGGGCCGGATTCAGGAGTGGGCAAAGTGGGCAGCTGCCCAGTGGCCTCCACAATCTGGGGGCCTCCACATGTGCGGCAGTAGCTATATCAGGGCTGGTCTACTTGAAACTACATGAATGACTCCAGTCATGTCTCACTTTTGTGTGTGTGTGTGTGTTGGGAATTTGCACACTATCAATAAATACACAGTTAATTAAAAAATTTTCAATGCTTTAATTTCCTCAATATAACTGCATATGGCTTCAAAATTCTCCAAAGAAGTGTTCAAATTTCAAAATTTTCCCTGGGGGCTTACAGCATCCCCCGGAACTCCCAAATGTTTAGGTTCGCTTCACTCGCCAACTCACCCTCTTGGGTATTTATAATGAGGGGGCCTCCACAAAGAGGCTGCCCATGGACCTCCACAGGTCTAAATGCGGCACTGCTACTACTACTAATAATAATAATAGGTTTTTTTTAAACGTGGCCTCCAGCCTCCCCCAATAGCCACACCTTTGCCGCCATTTTATTACCTTAATATTAAGTATCCTAGTACATAAGTAGCTATCCTAGCTGTGTTGAGTTAGTTGAATCGCAGGTCTATGCGGCATTCAGCGACTGATCTACTGCTACTACTACTACTACTACTACTACTACTTTTTTTTTCTGTTTTAACGTGGCCTCCAGCCTCCCCCAATAGCCACACCTTCGCCACCATTTATTTACCTTAATATTAAATATCCTAATACATAAGAAGCTATCCTAACTGTGTTAAATTAGTTGAGCCGCAGATCTATGCGGCATTCAGTGACTGTAGCCTCATAGTCAATATCTGCAGCAGTTGTCGGAGCAGGGGCAGAAGCTCTCGTTCCCCTGAGGCAGAGCAAAGCCGACCGAAGGAGAGAGAAGGACAGTCGACATCTCATCCAGGCTGTAACATAACTTCTGGGCTGCTGCTTCTGTTCGGAGATCAGCTCCGCGAGTCTGGCGTGCAAACATCTTGCACTTGGGCCCATCCCACCAGAGGTTGTGAACACTAGAGGAGTGAAGCTGCCTTGATCAACATTTTGTATTCTCTCCCCATATGCCCTTCTCTTTTCGTTCTCGTTCCTCCTATGTGCAGCATCGAGAGCTAGGTTACGGTGACAAACGGCCTTGGGATCAAAAATCCTGATGTCGAAGAAAGCTCGCTGTCCCCGCGTCCAGAATCCTCAAGCACTGACGTCCACACGGGCTTCGTTAGATGTGTTTGAAGTCCTGTGTTGGAAGATCTCGCCATCCAGTGGAAGGAGGGTCGGTTCTACCATAACGTCCCGGCAGATTTCCTTCAACATATTTGCTGTGAGATCCCTTACCTCTTCATGCCTCATGCATATGAAGCCCCCCTTCTTGCAGACCATGGCGTGATCGCCATCATAGGAAGAGCCACACACGCATTGGGAGGGCAAACCATCTACTGGCCAACCGTACCTTAGAGCAATGGCATCTGTAAATTCTTGTTTGTTAAGGCTGAAACCATTTGCCCTTATCGGTAACGTAGTTAACCAGTTCGAGGCGCCCACCTCCTGCGCTATAGCTACTTTTTTTGTCAAATTTTCTGGAACCTGCAGCAATAGTTGCTGCAACATGTCATTTTGGCATTGCTGCCGATCTGTTGTAATGGACCTACGGATCTTATTAACTTCGCTGGTGTCCACTTCCCCTGTTGCATTCTGGGCTATTATGTGATCAGTGAGGGCTGCCGTGAGCTTAAGTGAATTTTGATGTTCAGAATCAGCAATCTCCTCTGGATTAGTTAGTCCCATCCCTCCCAGTCTTGGTGGAAGTGCAAGAAGTGTTCTTTCTGCTAGGGTTAAGTCAGGGTGTTTCACTAGTTTGGGAATGAACTTGACACTGATTGCTTCTTCCAAAGGGTGGAGGAGGGGTCCGATCTCAGGGATGGTACGCATCAGGTAGTTCCAACGATGCTTGACTCCATGGGTGAATGCTGCAAAGGCCGCATGTGGCTCTGTGTTAGCAATCTCCGAGAGAGCTTGGATTTCGCTAACCCACTCATTCACCTTTCCCCCTACATACTGGGTCTTGAAGTCCGTAGTGCCAATTACTGCGCCTAGATGTCTTTGGCCGTCCTTAGTTATTTTGACCTCACTTTCGCCGAAAACCTCCAATGCCCGATCATAATGATCTGGCTTCACGATGAGGAAGGATTTGCTGGCGTTTGGGTGGTACCCTATTTGTGGACCTCGCAATGTTACCAGGTCCCACCACTTTTTGATGTCCTCCACTTTTCCTGCTCCTGTAAGGTCATCAGCATATGCCACTTGTTTGACCCCAGTTGTTTCAAATTTTATTTCTTGTTGGAGCACTGATAGGCCTATTGCATACATTGCCATTGCAACGGGGTCCTCCTGTGTTGTTTCCTCAGTCGACTGTAGGATTGTATCACCTCGTAGAGCCTTGTTGTTTACTATGTAGAGGTCTGATGGATTCCTATACGAATTTTCAACATACATCGCAAAGCTAGGACACTTGATCTTGATGTTGTGCATTGCAGCCTTGCGGTTAAGTATGTTGAATGCGTTTGAAGCATCCACCAGGAGAACGGCCCCACAATCACGCTGCTCAAATATCAATCTCATGGCGTGAATGGCCGCCTCCCCACCAGCCTGGTGGCAAGCACACACTTGTAGGTTCCCTGCTGCTGCCCTGACATCGTCCTTTACCACCTCCATTATGCACTTTCCGATAATCCGCCTCAGCACTTCCCCCACCCCTATAGGTCTACATCCTGGTTTCTTTTCCAGAGGAATAAGGCGGCAGGCCGTCAGGGCCTGGAGGTGATGGCAGCAAGAGGATGCAAGCTTTCTTGCAAGGGCGGCAATGGCAGTGCAGAGATCGCCTGCTACAGGGCCAAACTTGTTTGTGCTGAGGATGACTCTCCAACCGTTTGCATCCAGACCTGAAGAGCCGGCTCCTCCTCGAGTCGTCAGTGCCTTTTTCCACACCATACCCTCTAGTAATTTTCTCGAACAGGACAGCATTTGGTGGGATATAGGCACCCTGGAACCTGATGCCTTCATCTTCACTTGCAGGGGGATGTTTCTCTTTCAATAGTTTTAATGTCTCTCTGTTTATTGGCATCACCCCACCGGAAGATTCCTGAGTGAGAGATCTTACCGCGAGAGACACTTTTCCCACACGCATTTTGTTTCCAAATTTTCTTGCCACGTCATCGGTGTTTTGCTTTCCGTCACCTGCAGATTTTAGTCTCTCCTGCAGTGTTCTTGCTTCACATAGGAGATCATCAAGGGCCCCCTTCTGCCACAGTGTCAATCTTCTCTTCATTGCTGCCGCATTTTCTTTGTGCTTAGTCTTTGTGTGTGTCCTCTGACAGAATGGATGTGGTATTGTTGCCAGTATATGAAGAGCTAGGGGGGCGAGGAAGAGGTCCTGGGTGTAATCAGTCTTGAAGCAAGTCATCTCCCGAATCATTTCTTTGGTGGCCGTACACTTGGGTGGTTCAAATAAGTTAGCGGGCGACCACTTGACAATTTCTGAGTAGGTTTCTTTGACCCATACGCCTGCATTTTCCATCGACATGCCATTCCACTGAGGCGGCTGTCTCTCATTCTCCTCCTGGACACCTGCTACTGAGGGAGCAGCATTTATTAGTACTACATTTTCGGGTTGAGTAGACTCACTGCTATCATTTCGGATATCATCTGGTGGTTGGGTCCCGGCGATATCCACTGTGGCCGCCTGTGTCGGCTCCCTTCGACGTGGGTTCCGACACTGGTCTAGCTTCCTGTAATCCACACATGGTCGGTTGTTTCTCGCACAAAGACAATTTGTGCAGTTTTGGTTTGGGCTAGCACAGACGCAGCAAAGACTTTTGCCAGGCATAGTGACCAGCACCTTGGGCGACAGATGCTTCCGCCTCCGACCTCTGCGTATGAGGCACAGAGATGACGGCCTGGCCTGCGGTGTCCGAGTAGTAGGGGCATACGCGCGCGTGTGGTTGTGTCGGGCACCCCCCATGTGGGCGATAATCCACAAATGAGAATAATCCACTGGGAGCAAGAATTGTCACACCTAACACTTGATTATGTCACTATGGTAGAGATAGCCACCATTTCTATGGTCTCGCTGATGTAACATTAGTTATATATACTCACTTCGTCAGCCGACACTACATGGAGTGGCCGTTACTTGAGGCGACCGAAAGCGCGAGGCACTTGGCCCCATAGGGGCGAGAGTCGCGATGCCACCCTTGCTAGAGTAGGCCTATCGACACACTGACACTGACACTTGGCAACTCCAGCCACCCACCATTCAAACACTCACAGGCTTACTTGAAGATCGCCGGTGAACACGAGCAATATTTGCGTTTAATGTCGTAAGGAATGAGAAGAGCTGTCGGCGATGATGCTCAAGGTGACATCCAACGTTCATCGACACACTGTGAAATTCTCGCTCCCACAAACTGAGTATATCCCCACCAATAACACTTTAAATCAGGGAAGGCACCCCAATACACCCACGCCGCCCGGGCCTCCTACTACTACTACTGCTACTACTACTACTGCTACTACTACTACTTTTTATTTTTTTAATAGTGGCCTCCAGCCTCCCCCAATAGCCACACCTTCGCCACCATTTAATTACCTTAATATTAAATATCCTAATACATAAGTAGCTATCCTATCTGTGCTAAATTAGTTGAGCCGCAGATCTATGCGGCATTCAGTGACAGTAGCCTCACAGTCAATATCTGCAGCAGTTGTCGGAGTTGGGGCAGAAGCCCTCGTTCCCCTGAGGCAGAACCAAGCCGACCGAAGGGGAGAGAAAGACAGTCGACATCTCATCCAGGCTGTAGCATAACTTCTGGGCTGCTGCTTCTGTTCAGAGATCACCTCCGCGAGTCTGGCGTGGAAACATCTTGCACTTGGTCCCATCCCACCATAGGTTGTGAACACTAGAGGAGTGAAGCTGCCTTGATCAACGTTTTGAATTCTCTCCCCATATGCCCTTCTCTTGTCGTTCTCGTTCCTCCTATGTGCAGCCTCGAGAGCTAGGTTACGGTGACATGCGGCCATGGGATAAAAAATCCTGATGTCGAAGAAAGCTCGCTGTCCCCGCGTCCTACTACTACTACTACTACTACTACTACTACTACTAATAATAATAATAATAATAATAATAATCATAATAATAATCATAATAATAATAATATTATTAATAATAATAATATTAATAATAACAACACAAAAAAAATATACACAAACGACAAAACACCATACATTTATTGACGAGGTAAACGATGGTTCTGCAAATGCCCCAAATACCCGACGTACACCCACTAAAAAAATTATTCGGCACCCGTGTCATATTGTATCACACCGTAAGGGTGCCGAATAATTTTTTATTGGGTGTACACACGATAACGAGGTCTCTTGGGGTGGAAACATTGTATAGGCCACATTATACACTTGTCATAATCGTTAATAATTAATGCTTTATGATAACTTGTTCAGAGTTGGCTCATTTGAATTGAGTTAAGTTTGCTTGGTCTAATTTATGTGATTTCATATATTTTTTGGTATATTAGGATAATGTGATATGAGAGTGCCAATGACGACAGAGAGTGGATGAACATTTACCCGTGTAATAACAATAATAATAATAATAATAATAATAATAATAATAATAATAATAATAAATGGTTTATTAATAGAGTTGCTGCCAGTGGCTGAAAATATACAGACTTACATTTGATTTAGACATAATAATATAATATGCGTTAAATACATTTACAGGGCTGTACAGTACATAAATCAGGAGTTGTTTATTATTTTAACAATACATGGGATGGTGCTATTCTTATATCTATCGGTGCGGGCTCTTATGGGCTGAATTTTGTTGTAGTGGCAGAATGCGCGAGGTGGGTGGGGGCTGCCGGTGGCAGAAGGTGGCGATGACGAGGGTGGTGCAATAGTTCACTGCCAAACCTTGCCAGTGCTTGGTGATGGAGATCACTGAGGGATGGCATTTCCAGGGCGGAGAGAGCATTGATGTAGTCTGAGTATTCTGTGCCGAGCATGATTCTGCAGGCCCTTTTCTGTACATTCTTTAGCCGACATTGTTGGGCGGAGTTGAGAGAAGACGACCAGGCTGGTGATGCATCCGTTAGTTTGGGGAGAAGAAAGGCATTGTAGATAGTCCTCAGCTCTGGTGTGGGTGTCCCAAGTGACCTAAGTTGTCGTAGCATGTACATGTAGAGTCGGTACGAGGCTGCCTTGATTGTGTTATTTACATGGGCTTTCCAGTCCAGTTTGTGGTCTATGGTAACACCTAGGAGTTTGGCAGACTACACTAACTGGAGAGGATGGGCACCCACTGTGACTGCTGAATCTTGCACTGGAGTGGTGGCGGTATTGATGTGCATGACTGCGGTTTTGGTGTGGTTGATGGTGACCTTGTTCTCCGTTGTCCATGCCTGTAGCCTGTCCAGGGTGCCTTGTAGCGATGAGTAGTCTGGTGCGGTGTTATCCTCTGTAAACCCACAGTGCAGTCATCAATGTACTTCCACCTGTGAGGAGTGTCCGATAGAGCGTCGTTGATCAGGAAGCACAGTCCCCTGGGGAACAACGCAGGTGAGGTGTTGGAATGTGGAGACCGAGCCCTGATACCTCACTGCCTGACGACGTCCACTCAAGAAATCAGTGAGCCATGAGACCAGGTTGGTGGGCATCCCTAGTGCATTGGCCTTGTTGATAACAGTGCAGTGATCAACAAGGTCAAATGCCTTCCTGAAGTCAACAAGGGCAACCGCCAGTGATGTCTTACGTTTCTGCAGGTTTTTGTGCAAAAAATCCAGAAAACTCACTCAGCAGTGTGATGTGGAGGAGGTCCTCATATTGTCAAATTGCTGTGGATCAATTGACTGATAGATTCTAGCAAATGCCCACTCAAAAACAAAGTCTTCACAGAGTAGACTGGGTATGGGGATAATGGCAACTGGCCTGAGGTCGTTAGGGGACTGTGGGGTGGTGACCTTGAGGATAGGGGTGACAAATGAGGTTTTCCATGCATTTGCTTTGTCTGAGGGATGCATTAATAATAGAAAAGAGGGGGGTGGCAAGTTCGACTGCAAACTCCTTGTATATTTTGATTCGGTGGTCAATTGGGGTCGTGGAGCTTTTGGATTTAAATTACAGGAGTTGTTGGCGATTTCAAATGATTGAACACTGGGAGGGGGAGGAGAAGGTAAGTAAGCCGGGAGGAGAGTGAAGTCAAGACTGGGTAAGGTATAACATATGCTAGCAAAGTGGCTATTAATTATCTCAGCTGCCTCCTCACTAGGTAAATGTGAGATGAAAGGAAGTGTTGGAGACTGACGGTTGAGACCACAGAGATCTTTTACCTTGGAGTACCACTGACCGATGCCGACTTCCTTGAGGCCGTGCACTTTCATGGGATAATAAGACTTCTTGGCAGACTTGATTTCCCTGATGACCTGGTTACGTAGACTTTTGTACAGGCGGTTGTTGGTGTAGTATGCCTTGTTGCGCTGCTCAATAAGTCTTTTTATGCGGGGCGTAATCCACGGGACATCATCGGGGTGGATCCTCAGTGTCTTGGCTGGAAAGAAGTGGTGGTAGGCTTTGGTTATAGTGTCCAGGTAATTATCCCACTTGTTCTGCACATCGTCAGACATAATCACTTCAGTCCAGGGATACTGGGTTATCCATTGTCCGAAACGCCGCATGGCAGAGTCGGGGGGGGTCGGTAAGTCCTGGTGGCAACTGGTGGTCGTGAGATGGTGGATGTAGGTGACCACAGTAGAGACAAGTAGGGGCTACGTCCCATGGGAGGCAGCGGCTGGGAGGGAAGGTAGTGGTTATACCGAGATCAGTCATGATGAGGTCATCGTGGCATTCCCATGTGTGGGAAAGTCAACTATTTGTGCAAGGTGGATGTGTTGGGTGATGTCACTGATGTCTAACTCATTGAAGTCCTCGCATATCACTAGATTAGCACATGGAAATCTGGATCTTAGGGAGTCAGCAGTGTCTATTATATGAGTAATCAGTACATTGGCGGTTGGTACGCGGGGGGGGGGGGGGTGATTGCAGACACAAACTATGAGGGAGGCAAGCTGGCTGGGGTGGGAGGTGGGAGTGACCTGAACCCACAAGGCTTCTACTTCTTCAGGTACATTAACACCTAGGGGTGATGGTTTGAGGTCACTGCGACAGTACAGAACTACACCCCGCCTCTCCTGTCCTCTCTAAGGTGGTGAAATAACTCATAGTTTTCTATGGCACAGATCTCAGGAACAATTTCCCACGTCTCGGTAATCGCCATAATACCTGCACCAGCTGACTTCACTGTGACACTGATCTCCTCCACCTTGATGCATAACGATGTAACATTGGACAGCAGTAGGGATGGTAGGCTGTACCATAGTCGCGGCACTTCATAGCGAGTACACTGTCTTTCAGGCACTGGCATGGCTTTCCTGTGCTTGCTCGGAGTGATGATAGGGATTCGTCTGGGAATACGGCGACCCCGTCTGCAGCCGCGGTTGTGGAAGATACTCAGCGCCTTTAGTAGAGTGATGGTGTGGGGTGGAGGATAGCCAGCACCAGACTTCAGCTGAAACAGGTCGGTGCGACGATATCGTGCCACTGGAACAGACATATTCACAAGTCTGGCACTTACAGTCACTGACACCTTGAAAATACGCACTGTCTTCCCGTAAAAGTACTGAACTACAGGTCGACGTGATGACCTTGGCTGCTTCGGAGCGCCAGGAGACACGTCCTCACTCAGTGAGATCACACACACACACACACACACACTACTACTACTACTTTGCTATCACTCGGAATCGAGTATGACGATCATCCAGCTATGATACAATGATAGGAGTTATTAAGGATGTCACCTAGGTTGGTGAGTTTTAAGGCGACTAAAGAGGCCGATACGGGACCGGCAGGGTCGATCACAGAAGTAGCATATTGGCGAGATACATCTAGTGCGGGAGGGGCAGCAGCAGCGTCTTTCCGTCGTTGGCGCTTGTCTGCCTCGTTATGCAATCGGGCTAACTCGAAAGTATTGACACCTTCTTGTATAGTGCTCCTCCAAGTGTTTCGGTTTGGAGTAATAGTCTCCCATCTGAGGGGGTCGATTTGGCACTTTTTCAGGTTTGTCTTAAGGCTATCCTTATACTATTTCAGTGCCCTCCAGCAGTACGTTTTCTATTCGTTTGGTGACTGTAAAGTAGCTGCTTTGGCATTCTACTGTTGTCCATGCGGGTAACATGACCAGTCCAGCATAGTTGTTCATGGATAATGGTAGCCTCGACGCTCCTACAGCTGGTGTAAGCAAGGATACTGGCATTTGTTCTCTTGTCTTCCCAGCGAACACGGAGGATGGAACGTAGACTATTATGGTGAAAGATTTCAAGTGCATTGATATGCTTCCTGTATGTGACCCATGTCTCGCTGCCATATAGCATAGTGAGGAGGACCACTGGTCGATATACGTATAACTTAGGAGATAATTTCAGCTCCCTACAGCTGGAGACACGGTTTCGGAGTCTGCCAAAGACTTGGGATGCACATCTGATCCGTGCTAAATTTCTTCATCAATATCCACGGTGGTGGACAGGTGGGAGCCGAGATACCGAAATAAGGTAACATTAGTGAGGATAGTACCGTTAAGCTGGATGGGTGGTGGAGGTGTGGCTAAACCAGGGGCAATCTGAAAGAGAATTTGAGTCTTACGTACATTCACCTCAAGGCCGAAGTGTGCATACGCATCTGCGTAGGTGAAGTCGTCTGCATACTGAATTTCAGTGATGGAAGCTGCCGACACCTTAGTTCTTGCCTGGAGTTGCCTTATGTTGAAAAAACACTTCATCCGGTACCGGATGTCTACCCTGCCGGCTAAATTTGCGCGGGCACAAGTAAGGAAGGCAGCCAAGAAAATGGAAAAGAGAGTTGGTGCCAGTACGCACCCTTGTTTAACCCCCGTTTGGATGGGAAAGAACTCAGACTTGGTGTAATTGTGCAGGATAGTGCCATCCCATCGTGGAGTTGCCTAAGAATGGCGATGAATTTTGCTGGGCAGGTAAAACAGCTGAGGGTCCACCAGAGGGCTTCCCTGTTGACCGAGTCGAAGGCTTTGGTTAGGTCAATGAAAGCCATGTACAGGTCACAACGCTGTTTTCTGCACTTTTCCTGTATCTGACGGGCAACAAAGATCATGTCAGTGGTGCCACGTGATGGTCTAAAGCCATATTAAGATTCTAAAAGGAAGTTTTCCGCCTCATGAAGAAGTCTGCTAAGGAGGACTCGGGCGATAATCTTGCCAGCTACGGACAGCAGCGAGTTCCCGCGGTAGTTGCCACAGCCTGACCGGTCTCCCTTGTTCTTATAAATATTAGCGATAGAGGCGTCTTGAAGAGATTGGGGATTTCCTCCTTTTCCTATATATTCTCCAGGAGAGAGTAGAGACGAATGGTAAGAAGAGGTCCTCCTGCTTTATACACCTCAGCTGGGATTCCACCAGGCCCTGAGGCTTTGTTATTTTTCATATGTTTGATGGAAGTAGCTACCTCATCCAGGGATGGAGGATAGCTGAGGTGGGTCAGCTCTAAATGCTGAGGGACCTGCTGGGTATGCAGGACAACTACGTCGCTGAAGGAGGCCTTCATAGTCTTTAATTATGGAGTTACCGTCGGATGAGCGAATGGGGGCTGCGCCACGAGTGATTGGTCCATAAAATGTTTTAGTGGAATTGAAAAATTCGCGCATCTACACACACACACATACTTTTTCAATAAACCTTTAATTATTATTATTATTATTATTATTACACACTACTATTACTACTACTACTTTGCCCTCACTTGGAATCAGGAATGAGGATCATCCGTCTATGAGACAATGATATGAGTTATTAGGGATGTCACTTTCTTTTGTGAGCTCTGAGGTGACTAAAGAGGCCGACAAGGGACCGGCAGTGTCATCCACATATGTTGCACGTGTGGAGGACTACATCTATTGCGGGAAGAGCGGCGGGAGCGTTTTCCAGCGTTGGTGCTTGTTTGCTTCGGTATGGAGTCGGGCTAACTCGAAAGTATTTACACCTCGTGTGGTGCTTATCCAAGCGTTACGGTGTGGAGTAATCGTCTCCCATGTGACGGGGTCGATTTGGCACTACAGGTTTGTATTAAGGCTATTCTTAAACTAGTTCAGTTGCTGCCAGCGTTACGTTTACTATTCGTTAGATGACTGTTTAAGTTGCTGCCTTGGCAGTCTATTGTCGCCCATGCGGGTAGCATGGTCAGTTCAATTTAGTTGTTCATGGATAATAATAGCCTCGATGCTCCTAGAGTTGGTGTCGGCAAGCATATTGGCATTTGTTTTCTTGTCTTCCCAGCGAACTCGGAGGATGGAATATAGACTACGTTGGGGAAAGTCTTCAAGTGCTTTGAGGTGCTTCCTGAATGTGACCCATGACTCGCTGCCTTATAGCAGGGTGGGGAGAACCACTGTTCAATATACGTGCAACTTTGTAGATAATTTCAGCAACCTATAGCTGAAGACACGGGTATGGAGTCTGCCAAAAGCTCGAGATGCATATCTGATCCGATGTTGAATCTTTTTATCGATATCCGCGGTGGTGGACAGGTGGGAGCCGAGATACTGAAAGTCGGTAACATTAGAGAGGATAGTACCATTAAGCTGGATGGATGGTGAAGGTGTGGCTGAACCAGAGGCAGGCTGAAAGAGAATCTGAGTGCTACGTACACTCACCTCAAGGCCGAAGTGTGCATAAACATCTGCGTAGGTGATCAGGTTCACCTGTAGGTTGCGTTTAGTGTGAGCGACAAGGGTGATGTCGTCTGCTTAATGAAGTTTAGTAATGGAAACTGCGGACACCTTTGTTCCTGCCTGGAGTAGTGTTTTGTTGAAAAGACCCTTCATCTGGTACTGGATAGCCACCCCGCAGACTAAATTAACACTAGCACGAGTTACGAAGGTAGCCAAGAAAATGGAAAATAGAGTTGGTGCGAGTACACATCCTTGTTTTACCCCCGTTCGAATGGGAAAGAACTCCGGCTTTGTACCATTGTGTAGGAGACTGCCGCTCATGCCATCGTGGAGTTGCCTCACAATGGCAATGAAATTTGGTGGGTAGTCAAAACGGCTGAGGGTCCGCCCGAGGGCTTTCCTGTTGACCTAGTCGAAGGCCTTGGTTAGGTCGATGAAGATCATTTACAGGTCACGACGCTGTTCTCTGGCATTTTGCTGTATCTGGCGTGCAGCAAAGATCATGTCAGTGGTGCCACGTGATGGTCTAAACCCACATTGAGATTTTGTGAGGAAGTTTTTCCTCCTCGTGAAGAGGCCTGTTTAAGAGGACTCGGGCGATAATCTTGCCAGCTACGGGCAGCAGCGAGATCCCGCCGTAGTTGCCACAGTTTGAACAGTCTTCCTTGTTCTTATAAATATTGACGATGGAGGTGTCTTTAAGACACGCACACACAATTACCTACCTCTGACCCAGCTTGGAGAAGGTCGTGCCGATCGTGCTCCCGTTAGAGACCAAGGAAAATGGCCGCTTTGGATCGTTGTGTCGTGGGGGAAGAGGAGGGGAGTGTGAGGAAGGACGACCTCCTTGCCACGCTGTTAAGGCAGCTGGGGCAGTTGAGGAGTGAGGTTGACACTCTAAAGGGGGAAAATGAAGCCCTCAGGACGGAACTCCTTCAGGTAGGTGTCCTGCCTAGCAGGACACATGCGAAGGAGGAGCAGGCGTGGAGAGTGGTTGTCTCCAAGGGGACTAGGGTCAGGCTTAGGAAAGCTGACCAGGGTGTGGAGTGCAGTAACCCTTACCAGGTGCTGCAGGAAGCTGGAGAGGAAGAGAAGAGGCAGGACGGTATGAATCAAGGAGAGGAAAGGGCAGTTGTACAAACCCTGCCCACAGGTAAGGTCGTGGTAGTTGGTGACAACCAGGAGAGGTTTATGGACAGGGCTTTTTGTGCGAGAGATAGGAAACGTAGGACTAGGGTGTGTTTTCCTGGGGCTGGGATAGGGCTTGTAGCCGAGAGGTTAGACAGAGTTTTGTCAGGGGAGGGTACCAATCCAGTAGTGTGTCTTAGTGTGGGAGGAAACGACATAGGTAAGGTTAGGAGTGAGGAACTTTTCAAGAGGTATAGGGAGGCGCTAGGGAAGATTAGAGATAGGGGAGGGATCCCGATAGTATGTGGTGTCTTGCCTAGAAGAGGGGTTGGTCGTGAATGGTTGTCCAGGGCAATTGCTATTAATTGCCGACTGGAAAAACATTGTGCAAACAATGGTTGGGCATTCATTGATAACTGGCAACGATTCTATGGCAACGACTACCTGTACTGTCGCGACGGAGTACACTTGTCTCGTGAGGGGGTAAAGGCGTTGTCTGCATCCCTGGAGCATGAAATTGTCACTCCGAAGGGGGGGGTTTCGCCAGTAGAGAGGGGTCGGGGAAAGTGGGAGTCAAAAAACAAGCAGGTCCTGAGAAGTAAAATTAGTTGCTCAGGACAAGGGGTAAAACAGGACCAGGGAAGAGTAGGTTTAAATGTATACTATACAAACAGTAGGAGCGTTAGAAATAAAATAGACTTGCTGAGAGCGGTTGTATGTACCGAGAATGTAGACGTCATAGCAATCACCGAAACTTGGATGAATCTGGCGAGCAAAAATTTTTTGTCAGATTACCACATAGAAGGGTACAACCTTTTTCACAAGGACAGGGAAGGTAGGAAGGGGGGAGGGGTCGCACTCTTCGTCAAGGATACATTAAAATGTTGTACTAATAATTCAATAAAGGGTGAAATAGGAACCGAGTCTCTGTGGGTAGAAATCACGGAAGGAAGAGAAAAACTAATTATGGGAGTGATTTACAGGCCCCCAAGTCTTAGCAAAGAAGCAGCTCAGCCCATATAGCAGGAAATGAGTAAGGCAGCAAAATATAACAACCTATGCAATATGGGGGATTTCAACTTCAGAAATATTGACTTGGACAACATTGTAGGCGACTATGAATCTGAAGACTTCCTAGACGCAGTACAGGACAATTTTTTGAAACAACTAATTACAGAACCTACTAGAGGTGACAATATATTAGACCTAGTATTAACAAATAAAGAAAATATTATCAGAGATATCACAGTAGGGGAAGAGCTAGGTAACCGTGATCACAGAGAAATCAGGTTCACCCTAAATTGGGAAACGAAAAACAATGACAACATGGTCAGAGTCCCAAACTTTCGGTTGGCGGATTATCAGGGGTTAAGAAGGTACTTAGGTGAGGTCACCTGGGAACAGTCACGTCAGTTCTCAGTAGGAAGTGGTGAGGTCATAGATGACACAACAATTGATCATGACTATAATATATTCACCATTATACTACATAAAGCACAAGAACAAAATATACCACAGAGAAAAATTAGGTCAAATAAGAATTAGCCAAGGTGGATGACCAGAAAACTTAAACATGACATAGGAATAAAGAAAGGAATATATAAGAAATTAAAGGGAGGGGAGGAGCAGTTCAGAAACAGGTATAATGAACTATCTAGGAATGTTAAGAAAAATGCAAGGAAAGCAAAGAGAGACTATGAAATCAAAATAGCAAGAGAATCCAAGGCGAATCCCAAGGGATTTTTCCAGGTATATAGGACAAAGGTCAAGGACAAAGTTGGGCCTTTAAAGTCAGGGAGGGGAGAATTGATAAATGGCAGTGAAGACATGAGCAAAGCATTAAACAGCTACTTCTTATCAGTTTTCACAGAAGAAATTGGCGATGAAATTCCGGAGGTGGAACTGATATTTAAGGGAAAGGAAGAAGAGAAATTAAAGAATATCACTATCAGAAAAGAGGATGTTCTTAAGAAGATAAATAAACTAAAGAATACAAAATCCCCAGGGCCGGATGAAATTTTTCCTCGAGTCATAAAAGAGTGTAGGGAACAGATTAGCGGACCCCTCGTAAACTTATTTACAAAATCATTAGACACTGGAGTTGTGCCAGAGTTGTGGAAACAGGCGAATGTAGTACCCATATTTAAAAAGGGAGACAGAGCATCAGCGTCAAATTACTGGCCGATCAGTTTGACGTCAGTAGTGGGGAAATTTCTTGAATCAATTATAGCAGATAGCATCCGATCGCATCTATAGAAAAGCAAATTAATCTACGACTCTCAACATGGGTTTACATAAGAACATAAGAACATAAGAAAGTGGGATACTGCAGGAGGCCGACTGGCCCATACAAGGCAGATCCCTTTCACACCCATCCCAGCACTTCCATGTGCCTATCCAACTTCGTCTTGAAGCTCCCTAGCGTCCCCGATCCTAATATAGCACTCGGTAGCCTATTCCACATATCCACAACTCTATTACCAAACCAGTGCTTGCCTATATCCTTTCTGAATCGGAATTTATCTAATTTAAAGCCATTTGTTCTAGTTATTTCGATATTACTGAGCTTCAGAACATCTTCCATTTTACCCTTGTTAATCCCACTTACCCACTTGAACACCTCTATCATATCTCTCCTAACTAGACGCCTCTCTAATGAATGTAAGCCTAAGCTTTTTAGTCTTTCTTCATATGGAAGGTTTCTAATATTATGGATCATTTTTGTCATTCTTCTTTGTACTCTCTCCAAAGAATCTATGTCCATTCTATAATAAGGACACCAGAATTGAACCGCATAATCCATGTGTGGCCTCACTAATGCTAGGTAAAGTTTCAAGATAACGTCAGCAGTTCTGTTACTCACAGACCTAGATATGAACCCTAGAATCCTGTTTGCCTTGTTGCGAACGCTAATACATTGTTTTCTAGGTTTCAAGTCGTTGCTAACAAATACACCTAGATCTTTTTCACAAACTGAGTTTTCTATTTCCGTGTTACCTAGTTTATACTTAACGTTTGTATTCGTCTTCCCTATCTGTAGTACCTTGCATTTATCAGTATTAAAATTCATTTGCCAGTCTACTGACCACTCATGTAAGGTATCTAGATCTCTTTGAAGGTGTTCAAAGTCACTGTCTGAATTTATCACTCTCCCCATTTTGGTATCATCTGCAAATTTACTATTCCTACTAGGTATGTCTAAATCAAGATCATTAATGAATATAACAAACAGCAGAGGGCCCAATACAGATCCCTGGGGAACTCCGCTTTTGACCGCACCCCAGTCTGACTTTAATCCATTTATGCTGACTCTTTGTTTCCTACCAGTTAACCATGACCTATTCCATTTTAATAATGATCCACCTATTCCATGTGCTTCTACCTTCCTTATCAATCTCTCATGAGGGACTCTATCGAATGCTTTACTGAAATCTAAATAAATTATATCATATGACTTATCATTATCTACCGCTTCATATACTTCTGAGAAAAAGCTAAGCAAATTTGTGAGACAAGAACGTCCCTGGGTGAACCCGTGCTATTTTAATTTAAAAAAAAAGTGACTATAATGATAAGATGAATTTCTTACTAAGTGATGAAAGCACTTATTGTGAGCTTTCAAAAGATTCTCTGGGAAATTTTAATAAGTTATCTAATTCTAAAATGAAGGAGTTGTTGAAAAAGAACCCAGATCTTATCAAACAGTTCTCACAGATCAATCCCACTTTACCTTATATGTATGTATTGATCAAACAAGCCAAATAATCCTTTACTTTCTACCGCGAGTTCTGTGGGTTCTGTTACCTACAAATTATCAGTGTTTGGTCAGGATGCTATCCCCTCTTACAGGCCAGATATCTAATTCACATATACACAACGGCATTGATTTAATTTATAAACTCAAGTAACCCAATGAACCATGTGAATTAATAAGTTTTGATGTCAATTCACTTTTCACTAGAGTACCAGTGAATGACCTACTTTCATTCCTTAAAGATAAATTGCATCTGTTAGATTTGACTATTGAACATGGCATATTTCTCTAATTGATAGAGTTGTGCGTTACTGACAATGTTTTTAAGGCAATTGGCTCCTTTAGCCTATATTCATATGATTTTTCTTTAGGCTAGATTGCTACCCAACATAGGATATTATATTCCTCCATGGTATAGATATGTAGATGATGTTCTTTGTCTATGGCCTAGAAACAGTGACCCACTGGAATTTTTAGACAAGCTTAATGATCTTGTCCCTAGTATTTTACCTTCAAAATTGAAAGAGAAATAAATGGTTCCCTTTCATCTCTTCCATATGCTTATCATGAGAAATGGCCACAGCTATAAATTTAAGGTGTACAGAAAGCCTACACAGGTAGACAGTTTGATACATTTTTTATCAAGTCACCTTGAGTCTACCAAATTGTCATTTTTTCTGCTATGTTTTTGAGATGTTTTCGTATTTGTGACCCTGAATCTATTGAAGAAGAACTGCAACACATTCAGTCTATTTCACAAAAACTTGGGTACCCTTCATTGTTTGTTGATCATTGTCTTAAAAGGCTAAAACAATCCTTTTATTGAACTCATACTAGACAAGTTCCTACATTTAAGAATATTTGGACTTTACCTTATCGCAATGAATTTGTCCCGTTAGTTCAGTCCCTTAAATTACTAAACATTAATTTTCTTTTAAGTATGACTCAACTATTACTAATAAGTTAGTTAGGAATAGCCCAACCTTGAATGTAAATGGGAATGTTTACTGCATTCCATGTAGCAATTGTAATGGAAATTATGTAGGTCAGACTGGAAAGGCATTGCAACTTAGAATAAAAAAGCAGAAGTATAATATTAGAATAGCATCAGAAAGCAATGCACTTTTCGTACATATAAGGAACACTGATCATCCCATAGATTGGGAAAACATTATAGAAATGTATAAATCAACATGTGTCACAGAAATACTTCTGGTTGAAGCAAGTTTGATTAGGGAAATTAATTCTATAAACCTCAGTGATGGTCAGTACAAAACTGATAATATGTTACATAAATTTATTTGTCAGTGGCCCAAGGTTAAAAGTTCTTTGAAAGCATTTGAGGTAAATGTAGGAGAGATGATTAGTGGGTCTCATATTTTTCACCTGACTTAATATGACTAGTTACGTCACCCATTTGTATAAGCTCCTCTTATGTTTGCGATGGTTGTGGTGGATCTCATGTTATTGACCTGCCCTGATGTTTTGTAAGGTCACCTTATGTCTATAAGCCTCTCTCAGTCCCTATAAATTCATTTGCCTCTGAAGATGTCTTGAATAAAGACGAAAGCTACGGTGCTCCATTGTTTCCTGTGTGTTTTATCGATATTTATTCTGTCCACGTTTCCATTGTAGATCTACCTGAAATATAAATATATACATACATACATAACACCATCTGTAAGGAAAGTACTACACCACACAGGCCCCTCATAACACCATCTGTGAGGGAATTACTACTTCATCAGGCCCCTCATACACCATCTGTGAGGGAACTACTACATCATCAGGGCCTTCGTAACACCATCTGTGAGGGAACTACTACATCATCAGGGCCTTCGTAACACCATCTATGAGGGAATTACTACACCACGTCAAGTCCCTCATAACACCACGTGTGAGGGAACTAGTACTACACGTGATGCCCCTCACAACGCCATCTGTGAGGGAGTTACTACACTACGTGTCTGCTGTTCAACACCTCAGCTCACATGATCTACGTGTGTAAACATTAATCTGTATGTTCACTGTATATTCCTTCACCATTCTCTAATGAAGGCTTTTGCTAAACCACCAATGTATGTAATAAGTCATTTATGTCCAATTTATTTTTTCAGCCTTCGGGCTGCAAACTTTTTCAATAAACCGTTTATTATTATTATTATTATCATTATTATTATTTACATACATACTGGGGAATATTTCACCACCACTGCTTTTTATTATACACAGGTCATCCTTTGTGCCATTGTGTACCAGGTGAATGCTATGGATATGAATCAATGAGTGGGATGCAATTGGATGTTGTAGGTGAGGTTTCTCGGTGCTGGAAGCTGTTGCAACCACCTAAAGTTGATAGGCTGTCAGCAATGCAATGAACGAAGTCTTTACATCTCTACTGAGAGAGGGAGATGTCGTCAGTCAACTAACGCAGTCCTTACATCTCAACTGAGAGAGGAAGATGTCGTCAGCCAACGAACTCAGTCTTCACATCTCAACTGAGAGAGAGGATATGCAGAATGCCAGTGAGCGTCGAGCATACATCCCAACTGAGAGATGAGAGATTTCGTCACCCAATGAACGTAGAGCTGATATATTAAATATTAAAAAAGCCTTAAAAAGTAAGAAAAAAGATGTAGCGACCCAATGAACGCCTTGATGGCATGCCATGTGAATCTTGATATGGTTTTACCCAATGAGAATCGATTTTAAATCTATACTGAGAGTGTAGTATATCTTTTAAGCCAATCAACATCGAGGTTAAGTCCGTGTATACACTTCATGCCAGAAGGTTCATTAAAGTGTTTCCAATTGCAGTAAATAATCCGGTGGGTAGGAGAGGGAGCTGATGATGAAGATTGCGTGTGTGTGTGACAGGAATTTGGTAGGGATCGATTGAGAGGAAGAAAGAATACAGAGAGAGAAGAAATGGACAGACAGAGAGGAAAGGTGGACTGAATGAGGAGCAAACGAAGGAGAGAGTAAGGAGAAGGAACTTAATATTTACTGTATATCAAGTTAAATGGGTATATATATATATAGCCCACGGTAGGACGCCACCCTCCAGGAGGCTCTACATTGTCTCACTGTAGTGCATTAAGGTAGACCAGATTTTTGGTTTTGCTATTAGCTGCAAGTATGTACAGATTTTTGCCAGTTCCCACTCTGGAGCATCCAACATAGAACTGTCCATAAGAGAAGCAAGGAAACACCAGGCTTAGGCCAACCATCTTTAGGGATTGTCCCTGGTTTTTGTAGATGGTCATGGTAAAGTTCACTTTAACCGGGAACTGAAGTCGCTTGAACTCAAATGGCAGGTCAGTGGTGATGAGAGGTATCCTTGGTATAAAAACGTCCTCTCCTTTAGCTTTTCCTTTCAGTATTGTAGCTTTTAGTACATGTTGCATCATGTTCTTCACCACCAGTCTTGTGCCATTGTAGAGGATTGGTGGTTCAAGAATTCTTAAGAGCATTATAGGAATTCAAATACTGAGATTGAAGTGGTGAGGAGGCATGCCAGCGGGCTCCAAAGAATTAAGGAATTCTACAGGGTACTGGACTGCTTGGTCCTGGTCGATTACTGTATCAACAGATTTGAATGAGGTCTCACTGCCTGCAAGCTGTCTGACTAGAGTCATGTTGATTTCAGCCACTGTTTCATTCTTTGTTGCCAGAATTGCGCGTTCACGCAGCCACTTCTGATCCTTGTTGTGATGGATAATGTGGGTAGACTATGTTAGTAAGCTCAGTTGAGGACTTTACAACATTTCCACATCCTTGAGGAAAGATTATTATTTGTTCTTCTGAATCAACAGGGAAAGTTCCAATTCCAAACTGTAGTTTAAGGTTTGCAAACCGTCCAGCGTCCTGATCTCCTTGTAGATGTACTCTCATGTTTGTGGATAGCGTGAGTGTCTGAACACTTCTCCAAAGGTATGATGCCTTGAGGCACGCATTCAGTTCATCAGCTGGAAAGCTTCCAGGAAGGACAGGTAGGTCTGGCGAAAGTCTCCAGCAATTACCATTGTAATGCCACCCATGAGCTGGTCATTTTCTCGTATGATCTTGCAAGGTCCTGTCCAATGCTTCAAACGCTAACTTGTGAGACATAGTGCATTCATCCCAGACTATGACGCTGCATTTTTCTAAGAGTTTTGCCTTTGCCGATCCTTTTTTGATGTTGCACACCTGATTCTCATTGTGAGCGAGGTTGAGAGGCAGTATAAAAGTTAAGTGTGCAGTACGTCCTCCTTCTAGTAGTGTTGCAGCAATGTCTGAGGATGCCACAGCAAGAGCACTTTTCCCCTGATGACGTACTTTGGCCAAGAGAGGGTTGATCAGGAATGTTTTTCATGTCCCGCCAGGTGCATCGAGAAAGATCAAACCTCCTTGCTCCGCTTGTATCGCTTGCAAGATCTGTTCATAAGCATTTGCTTGATGAGGAATCAGGTGAGGCTCATTTTCTTCAAGAATATTCACCGGGAACTTCAACTGATTAGTCTGTCTCTCTGAGCAACTCCCTGTTTGCAACTACTGGTTCGTCTCGGTTTGGGGAAGGCAATCCAAAATCATTCATGCCACAGTAGGACGCCACCCTCCGGGAGCCTCCACATTGTCTCACTGTTCAGTCCCCAAAACTTCTTCTTCCATCAATAGTTCATTAAAGGTGTATGTAAGTTCCACCATGTTTTTCACTACAACGGTACAGCAAAGTATATTTTTTTAGCATTAAACTGTTATTATTTTATTGTCTAATCATCACCACATATAACACCAAAAATCATCACTACATATAACATCATCCATCATCACTACATATAACATCATCCATCATCACTACATATAACACCATCCATCATCACTACATATAACACCATCCGTCATCACTACAGATCGGTAAAGTAGTTTCCGAGATTCTCGTGCGGACACACAAACAAACACACAGTGATTTACTTGCATATATATATATATACATATATATATATATATATATATTATATATATATATATATATATATATATATATATATATATATATATATATATATATATATATATATATATATATATATATATATATATATATATATAAATCACTGTAGGTGCGCGTGACCCATGTACAGTATATGCTGATAACCACATTGGAAACAAGAAAACACGAAGTACCCAAGCGTTTTCTTGTAATTCACATCTTCAGAGCATTGGATTCCTGGCTTGTCCTAACACTATATTTATGTTGTTTAAGTCTAGTTATAAGCTCTTTTCTCGTCTGGCCTAAGTAGAACATATTACATTCCTTGAAAGGAACCTTGCAAATGCAGCCACCTGCATTGCTAGGGAGTTCTTAATAAATAATTGTTTTACAGTGCATGAGTTACTAAATTTTACATTTACGTTTCAGGTTTTCAGTTGTAGAGGAATTTGAGATAAAATTTTGTTAAAAGGTACTACTAAGAGATTCTTGTTGTCATGGGGATGCTTAGGATCAGTTTTATAAATATATCTTAGCTATGTTAAGGCATTTGTATTTAAAAGATCTAGGGCATTTTAAGTTCAATCCAATATTATAGATATATTTATATTCCTCATGAATAGATTCCGGACTGCATATTCGTAAAGCAAGTAAAAACATTGATGATAATTCTGACTCTTTGACCATATTATGGTGGACAGAATAATAATGAGTATATGAACACACATTACTCGGTTTCCTATAAATACTGAACATAAAGGAGCTACCTACTCTGACGATCATGTCTGACTAATCTATTAACATTCTGTCCAGCTGTTTTCGAATCAGTGGACGAAGGGCACGACTATGATGTGGTGTATCTCGACTTTAGCAAAGCCTTCGACAGAGTCCTCCACGAAAGACTAATATGAAAAGTGGAGGCTCATGGCATTGAAGTAGATATTCTAAAATGGCTTAGGGCGTGGTTACAGGACAGGAAACAGCGTGTAAGAATTAACAGCACTAAATCAGATTGGAGTAACGTCACTAGTGGAGTACCCCAAGCCTCAGTACTTAGCCCATTATTATAATTTTATTATATACACAAACGACATAGATATAAGGGTAGACAGCAACATAAATAAATTTGCTCAGGACACTAAAATAGGACGTGTTATTTAATCTGACGATGGACTCCACAAAACTACAGGAAGATCTAAAAAAAATTGGAGTGGTCTGAAAATTGGCAGATGAAATTCAATGTGGACAAATGTAAAGTACTTAGTCTAGGAGATGTAAAAAGAGAAACCAGATACCAGATGAACAACGATGTTTTAGAGAAATCCGACGGTAAGAAATATTTAGGAGTAATGATATATAGGGATCTTAAACCTAGTAAACAATGTGTATTTGCTCGAAACAAAGCTAACAAAGTACTGGGGTTCATACAAAGGAGTGTTAGTTACAAAACCAGCGAGGTCATCCTAACACTAAACATTGCACTTAAGAACATAAGAATGGAGGAAACTGCAGCGGGCCTATTGGCCCATACTGGGCAGTCCCATTTACACCCAACCCCTATTGCTCATTGCAGGCGCTGCAACACAGTCAACCAAGAGACAACGTCCACATCATTACCTCGATCCTCGCACAGCTACAGGAATTCCAAAGCCAAAACCGCCCAGTCGTCTTACACTGGATTCCCAGTCATGTCGGGATCGGAGGAAACGACGTGGCAGACGAAGCAGCTAAGGCAGCTACACGTTCTAGTAGCGTACACATCCAAGTTCCTGCAAGAGTGCAACAGATCAAGAATCACCTCAGAAAGACTAGCAAACTCCACATCAAGAAGAGCTTCCTTCACGCATTCAACGCTGGTTCCCAATCAGCCAAATGGTACCTGGCGGCTACAAAAGGGGAACCACCTTTCGCTGACAAGAAAACTCCAAGACAAACCCAAGTCAGCCTTCATCGACTACGACTAGGGTACAAGTGCTCCTGGCAGATGATCGGAAATGACGTCATGGAATGCACCTACTGTCAGGAGCCAGCAGCCAACCCACTTGAACATTATCTCCTCGACTGCGAAGTCACACAAAGCCTCCGAAACAGAACTCAAATCTCCCAAGAAACACACACAACACCAGCGGGCACTCTAACCCGAAAGGCCCAAACAGACCACATTCACCACCTACTCCGGGTCATCACACGATACCCACCACCCAGATAGCTTAGAAAGCATCCTCTCCCAGCAAGTGCGGACCCCAGTTCGGGGGGCGCGTCACTCCGAAACTGACCCCGTCCAAGAGTGGGGGTTAGTGGTAAGCGTCCACTGATCGGGGGTCCGCTCACACTTGCAACCTGCAGTATCCTTCCAATCTGCAGGTGGGACCACCTCCAATCCCAATCCGGTCTGGCTGCTCCTGGAGCTCCAGCCGGTACCACCAAACGGGCCGCCTAAAGGCAAAGGCCCGTGTCGGACTACGGTCCGACAATCTCAACAACAACAACAATATTGCTCATATAAGCATCCAACCTATGTTTGAAGCTATCCAGTGTATTCGAGTTAATGATGATATTTGGTAACTTGTTCCATTCATCCACTACTCTATTTCCAAACCAGTGTTTACCAATTTCGCGCCTAAATTTAAATTTGTCTAATTTAAAGCCATTGTTACAAGTTCGCTCCTGGTTGGATAGTTTGAGTACCTTTGTTATGTCCCCTTTGTTTAGCCCTGACTTCCATTTATACACCTCTATCATGTTGCCCCTCGCTCTACGTCTCTCGAGGGAGTGCAAATTAAGATGCTTTAACCTGTCTCTGTACTCAAGGTTCCTAATGCCCGAGATTAGTCTTGTCATTCTCTTCTGGATTTTACCCAAGGATCCTATAACCATTCTGTAATACGGTGACCATAACTGCACTGCGTAATCCAGGTGAGGTCTCACAAGCTAAAGATATAATCTTAAGATGACCTCGTTAGTCTTGTAACTAACACTCCTTTGTATGAACCTAAGTACTTTATTAGCCTTGTTATGAGCAAAAACACATTGTTTACTTAGCTTAAGATTCCTACTTATCATTACTCCTAAATCTCTCTCGCAGTCGGATTTCTCAATGGCGTCGTTGTTCATCTGGTAACAGGTTTCCCTGTGTATGTCTCCTATACTGAGTACTTTACATTTGTCCACATTAAATTTCATCTGCCATTTTTCAGACCATTCGAAAAATTTGTTTAGATCTTCCTGTAGTTTTGCGGAGTCCTCGTCAGATTTAATTACACGTCCTATTTTAGTGTCATCAGCAAATTTACTTATGTTGCTGTCTATGCCGATATCTATGTCGTTTATGTATATAATAAAAAATTATGGTCCAAGTACTGAGCCTTGGGGAACTCCACTAGTGACGTTGCTCCAATGGGATTTAGTGCCGTTAACGCTCACTCATTGTTTCCTGTCCTGTAACCACGCCCTAATCCATTTTAGAATATTACCTTTAATGCTATGTGCATCTACCTTTTTTATTAGTCTTTCGTAGGGGACTCTGTCGAAGGCTTTGCTAATGTCGAGATATACCACATCATAATTGTGCCCCTCGTCCACCGATTCGAAAACTGATGAAAAGAATGTTAATAGATTAGTTAGACATGAACGCCCGCTTGTGAAGCCATGCTGGGAATCATTGATCAATTTGTGCTTCTCCAGGTGGTTTCGAATAGAGTTTGAAATGATTGATTCCAGTAATTTGCCTGCAATTGATGTTTGACTGATTGGACGGTAGTTAGAGGATAGTGATCTATCCCCCTTCTTGAAAATCGGTATTACATCTGCTATCCTCCAGGATTCTGGTACTACACCTGTTTTCAAGGACATGTTAAACAAGTTTGCTAAGGGCATACTAATACTCTGGCAAATATCTCATCGGGACCAGCCGACTTATTAGGCATTAGTTTGTCTATTTGCTTACTAATATCGTTACTAGTCACTACAATCTCGCTTAATTTGTTTTCTTCACTATCTCTGAATAGAGTCGGTGCCTCGGGTATCATGTTTAAATTTTCGGTGGTGAAAACTGTTGAAAATTATTTATTCAGATTATTGCTCGTTTCTCCGTCGTTATCAGTTAGCTTGCCGGTATCTGACTGTATTGGCCCAATCTTTTCTCGTGTTTTAGTTTGATACATTTTATAGAATCCATTGGGGTTTGTTTTCGCCTCCCTTGCCATCCTCAGCTCATTATTCCTCTTTGCTTTCCTAATCTCGGTCTTAACCCTACCGGCCAATAACTTATAATAATCCCGGAGGTAAATTTCGCCACGATTTATCCTCCTACCTATAGCCTTCCTTGCACCAATAATGTTCTTGAAATAATTATTTATCTATTTAGGGTCTTTGTTGTTTGATCTGAGTTATTTGTATGATATGTTCTGCCTTTGTGCATTAAGAACATAAGAACATAAGAACATAAGAAAGTGAGATACTGCAGGAGGCCGACTGGCCCATACAGGGCAGATCCCTTTCACACCCATCCCAGCACCTCCATGTGCCTATCCAACTTCGTCTTGAAGCTCCCTAGCCTCCCCGATCCTACTATAGCACTCGGTAGCCTATTCCACATATCCACAACTCTATTACCAAACCAGTGCTTGCCTATATCCTTTCTGAATCGGAATTTATCTAATTTAAAGCCATTTGTTCTAGTTATTTCGTTATTACTGAGCTTCAGAACATCTTCCATTTTACCCTTGTTAATCCCACTTACCCACTTGTACTCCTCTATCATATCTCCCCTAACTCTACGCCTCTCTAATGAATGTAAGCCTAAGCTTTTCAGTCTTTCTTCATATGGAAGGTTTCTAATATTATGGATCATTTTTGTCATTCTTCTTTGTACTCTCTCCAAAGAATCTATGTCCATTCTATAATAAGGACACCAGAACTGAACCGCATAATCCATGTGTGGCCTCACTAATGCTAGGTAAAGTTTCAAGATAACGTCAGCAGTTCTGTTACTCACAGACCTAGATATGAACCCAAGAATCCTGTTTGCCTTGTTGCGAACGTTAATACATTGTTTTCTAGGTTTCAAGTCGTTGCTAACAAATACACCTAGATCTTTTTCACAAACTGAGTTTTCTATTTCCGTGTTACCTAGTTTATACTTAACGTTTGTATTCGTCTTCCCTATCTGTAGTACCTTGCATTTATCAGTATTAAAATTCATTTGCCAGTCTACTGACCACTCATGTAAGGTATCTAGATCTCTTTGAAGGTGTTGAAAGTCACTGTCTGAATTTATCACTCTCCCCATTTTGGTATCATCTGCAAATTTACTAATCCTACTAGTTATGCCTAAATCAAGATCATTAATGAATATAACAAACAGCAGAGGGCCTAATACAGATCCCTGGGGAACTCCGCTTTTGACCGCACCCCAGTCTGACTTTAATCCATTTATGCTGACTCTTTGTTTCCTACCAGTTAACCATGACCTAATCCATTTTAATAATGATCCACCTATTCCATGTGCTTCTACCTTCCTTATCAATCTCTCATGAGGGACTCTATCGAATGCTTTACTGAAATCTAAATAAATTATATCATATGACTTATCATTATCTACCGCTTCGTATACTTCTGAGAAAAAGCTAAGCAAATTTGTGAGACAAGAACGTCCCTGGGTGAACCCGTGTTGAGAAGAATGAATTAAGTTGAATGTTTCAAGGTGGCTTCTGATTTTCGTAGCAATAATTGACTCTAGCAACTTGCCTATGATTGACGTGAGACTAATGGACGGTAATTTGATGCAATTGATTTATCACACCTTTTTGAAAATCGGAACTACATTTGCAAGTTTCCAAGCTTCTGGCACTAGGCCCGATTCTAATGACTTATTAAATAAAACTGCTAATGGATTACTCAACTCATCTCTCGACATTCTTTTAATATTCTAGCATATACCTCGTCTGGACCAGGCGATTTATGAGGCTTCAATTTGTTAATTACTTTAAGCACATCGTTACTAGTAATATTGATATTCATCAACATATTTTCTATACTGTCGTTATATACCTTATGAACTTCTGGAAACTGTACTCGGTTTTCATTTGTGAATACGGAGCGAAAATGACTATTTAACGTACTACACATTTCTAACTCATCATCAGTCATTTCTCCTGTCGTAGTTTTAAGGGGACCTATTGTATCTCTAACTTTTGATTTATACATTTGATAAAAAGCTTTGGGGTTATTTTTCGATTCGTTTGCTACCTTGATTTCATAATTTCTCTTTGCTTTCCTAATTTCTGTTTTTACCTGTCTTGTTAGGTTCTGATAGTAACCAAGTAAGTGATTTTCGCCTTTCTTAACTTTTCTATATACTCCTTTCTTTTTCCCTAGATGATCTAAGAGTCTATTATTCATCCATTTTGGTTGGTTCCGTATCGATCTGAATTTTCTTTTAGGGATGTGTTTATTTTGAGCATTATTGATTGTCGTAATAAATTGTTCATAAGTAGCTGCTAAATTAAATTCGGGGTTATCCCGTCCTAAGTTGACAGTTTCCGGAGGTGTGGGGGGGATTAATCTTTTGACCATAGGGTCATCCCTTAGGTCTCTCCTTAAGCTACCGTAATTAGCCTTCCTAAAATCCGGGATCAAGGCCGAATTTTCCTTCTTCCTGCCATTCCATATTATGTTAAAATATATGGCTTTATGATCACTGTTTCCTAGTTCGTCTCCAATCCCAACATCTTTTACTAGATTTTCATTATTACTGAGAACTAAATCGAGGATATTATTTCCTCTAGTGGGCGAGTTTATGAATTAATATAAAAAACTGTCTTGTACTACTTCTAGAAAATCTTCAGATTCATTATCGCTAAGTTGATTTTTCCAATCTATACCTGAAAAGTTGAAATCGCCTAGAATACATACATTGTTTCTATCAGATGCCTTCTTTATTTCCTCCCATAGCAATTTACCATTGTTCCTACTCAAATTAGGCGGTCTATATATAACACCAATGACTACGGATTCACAGCCCTCACCAATCTCTACCCAAATACTTTCATTGTCGCTATTTGTTTTAATGTTTGATTTATTGCAGCTTTTTAATGACACCCTGATATACACTGCTACACCGCCACCTCTCCTTCCTACTCTGTCAAATTTAAGTAACTCTTTATTTAATTTGTCGTTGAACTCGGCAAACTCAGATCTCGTTATCAGGTCGGTTTCAATCTTCAGGTCCAAGTAGTTCACCCCCAAGTGTGATACCCCTTCTCTCAACTGCGTCTTCAAACTATCAAAGTTTGCCCTCCTGAAATCTGGGACTTTTGTGAAATTTTCCTTACGGCTGCCCAGAAAATCTAACTAGAATCTAATTTCTTTGTGATTGCTGTTTGCAAGTTTGTTCCCTACCTCGACATGACTAATGAAGTTTTCTCTCTTCGACAGAACTAAATCGAGTATATTATTAATCCGGGTGGGTTCGGTTATATGTTGACTTACGAAGCAGTCCTGGATTGTTTCAAGAAAATCTTCTGATTCTGAGTTACCCGTAAGGTCAATCCAATCTATTTGGCCAAAGTTAAAGTCGCCTACTATACAGACTTTGTTGTGTATGGAAGCCCTGCGCATTTCATCCCAGATATGTCATTCATTAACTCTATCAAGATTGGGAGGTCTATATATTACTCCTGTGATTAATTTGTCAATACCGTCGATTAATTCTATCCAAATTGTTTCTGTATTCCGCTCAGTTTTTATTTTCTTATTTATTTCACACTTCAGATTATCCCTGACATAGATTGCTACTCTGCCTCCTTTCCTAATCTGCCTATCGGTATGGAATAATTTGTAACCTGCAATTTGGTATTCGACAGGTAACTCACGTGAGTCTAGGTTGATCCATGTTTCAGTAAATGCTATTATATCGATTTTTTCGGTACATACTAAGTCCCTAATATCATCCATTTTGTTTCTCATACTTCTACTGTTCGTGTAGTAGAAATTTAAGTTAGTCGTGTTCTGAGTCCTCCATTTGCCATGTTTAGGTTTTAACTCGCTGTCTAATTTAGTTTTGTCGTCATTCCTAACACTATTTCCCAGTAACCTTTCACTTTGTTTACCCTCTCCCACTGCAGTCTCCTCCACCCCCGTGCTCACATGTTACCCTAGCAGTTTAAAGACTTGTGAGACCTCACTTGGATTACGCAGTTCAGTTCTGGTTTCCGTATCACAGAATGGATATAGAATCCCTAGAAATAATTCAGAGGAGAATGAGAAGCTTAATCCCGGGCATTAGGAACCTTGAGTACAGAGACAGGTTATGCATCTTAATCTATACTCCCTCGAGAGACGTAGAGTGAGGGGCGATATGATCGGGGTGTATAAATGGAAGTCAGGACTAAACAAAGGTGATATAACAGAGGTACTTAAACTATTCAACTAGGAGCGCCCTTGTAACTATCGTTTTAAATTAGACAAATTTAGATTTAGGCGCGAGATAGGTAAACATTGATTTGGAAAAAGAGTAGTGGATGAGTGGATTAAGTTACCAAACATCATCATTAACTCGAATAAGATGGATAGCTTCAAATATAGGTTGGATGGATATATGAGCGACAGGGGTTGGGTGTAAATGGGACTACCCAGTATGGGCCAATGGGCCCGCTGCCGTTTCCTCCATTCATATGGTTTTATATTCTTATGCAGTCACTTTCAAATTCCACTGTGAATTTGATCGAGGGGGCAAAGTTAATAAGCAGTAGTAGAATGGCTTTTGAGTCCTCATTACATGGCCAAACACATATGACATCATATGCTTTTCTAAATCAAACTGCTGAAGGTGGTAAAATATTATTTAGTAGTTTCTTCTAAAAAAAATCGATTATTAGTTGCTCAACACTGGTGAAAACGGATTACCCATCGCCATACTAAATTTTTTAGCATAATATTCTCCTTTAGATTCAAATTTACAATCCTTAATACACAGTTTGATAAGTTCAATGAAAACATAATTTGAGACGGGTAAGGAAATATTCCACAGGGAATCTGTGAGGAACTCAAGCAAATCATCAACTGGGACCTTTGTGAAATTGGCCAGTTTAAAATCATGATTAATAATGTAAGTTATTGACTTTATCAACTAAATCCATTTTATTCTTAATATTAGAGTTTGATATGTTGTCAACTAGGGGGTTTAGTAAAGAAACTAGCCATTTTCACACGGGAAAAAATCTTACAACTAGACTTAAACAAGAAAAATGTAGTGTTGGTACAGACCAGAAATCCAATGCTCTGTTCATTTATACGAGAGATAATAAGCATTGCATTGACTGAGATAATGCCTCCTCAATATTACCTTGTAATTCAATTATCAGTAGGAACATTAAAGAATCTAGTCTCAATAAACATACCGAATCTGTCAACATCAATTTGAGTAATGGCATGTACAAATTGGGCAATTTTGTGATTAAGAAGATTTGTAACCAGGTGAAAGGGTTGGGTCACTCTACCTTATGACCTGAATATGGTGGACACACCATGATTAATAATAGAGCAGCACTGAATTTCATACTCAACTAAACACGATTTGAAAAGGTATCCACCACTGACAAACTCAACATCCTACCACCTCCAAGGTCAGCCAGTGACTGACATTGCTCTATACTCCAGGGGACTACAAACCTAATATTAATATTAATCAACTCCCACATTTAGCTGCAAAAATGCCTACAAACATAAAGAATTTTTGTATGTATCAAGTACCAGCCCTGCTTACACACATGCCTAAAAATATGCCTAAAAAATATTTCCCTATGCACAGCGCGACGTACCACTGTACAATACGCCATGCATAACAAAAAAAAAAAATATATATATATATATATATATATATATATATATATATATATATATATATATATATATATATATATATATATATATATATATTTCATTAGCCCAATAAAGCACGCGGACTTCTACATACAATCAACACCTCAACCCGCCAGGATTCGAACCCACGGCCCACAAGCCTATGTAATATTCAGAAATTTCAGAGTAATTTCAAATGCCCCGCCATTAGCGATACTGAGCGTTCAAGGTCATCTGAGGGGAGAGAGCGCTGCCTGCTCATAGCGAGAGATTGCGGAACTAGGCCTATATGATATTAAATGTAATTTACCGAATTAATAATGATGCGATTCATGAAGTAAGGGACTATTATTGAATTTGAAATTATTATAGATCGTTTATCAGTCTGAATAATGTTACGGGTGTCCCAAGGAGTTATTAGTTAGGCGGAAAATATGTCACGTAGGCATAAGCTAACGCCTTGAGGAGACGCACAGACAAGACGTCCCTGCGCGTCCGTCACAGAAATAGTCACATGGCCTAGTCACCTGTGCTGCGCTATTGCAGTATAACAAGTAAGTCTCATTCGATCTCAGACAGGGTTAGATAGGGCAGTGATAAAGTAAACTAGAGCTAACAGTGAGTTCATTTCAGGGTTTCCATCAGAACCCACTTGACCGGAGTTGACCGGAGTTGACTGCGAGAGATTGACTGCCGTTTGAGACTGCCGTTGATGATTGAGGGTGGCGATTGTCGCCATTGGACTGATCAGTGTAGGCCTGTCACTGTTTAGCGGGGTAGCAAAGGATCTCGTGAGTGAACGAGTGCTCCCGACAACTAAAACGACACGGGACCAGCATCAGCAGTGGGTGATCAGTTCTTACCACTCGGGTGCACAACACCACGTGTCCTCGGTCAGCTAGAAGTGTTACCTACTGGCCATAGACACCTGCTGGCGTTCTCTCTTCCTGCCCATGGACGCACTGGGAGTACACTGAGGCTATCTGAGTAAATTAATGGTCACACACTGAGACCATGAGTGTAGGTCTCTAGGAGATACCTAGAGGAACATTTTATCTCCCTTATTACGGGTGTAGTTAATACCATTTCTCAGACTGATATTATCTTGACGTGTGTAGTTTAATATTTCTTAAATAATTTTGATAGTAGTGTTTTTTGAATGTTTCTGTCATTAAGTGGAACCAGAGTGATACTGGGGTTTGATTCTTTTAATGCACCTAAATTTTCTCCATAATTCTGATCTCAGGTATAACCTTTGTTCCCCAGAGTAGTGTTTAAGTTAGGTTAGGAAGAGTGCATCTGTTGGGGTGATATAATTTTGTTGAGTGTCCTTAAGGCCTATTCATTGTAGAGTATTTAATTTCTTATTTTTTAATACCATTTCCTAAGTGACTGATATTATTTTGTGAAAGCCCTTAAGGCCTGTTTCATGTGTGCAAGCAACATTTCTTAATACTTCAAATTTATTGTTGCCCGAGTTTCTAATAATTTATATATCATGTATAACTTTTATTCCCCAGAGTAGTGTTTTAAGTTCAAGTTAAGAGGTGCGCATATTGGTGTACCATTATTTGATTGTGTTTGTAGTGTTGGAGGGAATATAAGTGTCTAAATTTTACAGTGTGTCTCATTCATCCCAGTCACAGACGCTATCCTTCCACGGGTCACGGACAATTTATTTTGTTTAGTAGATTTAAGTGTTCTTGTGCTGGTTCAGGATTTTTCTCAAAGGGGCGCTTCCACTGCCATTACCATCTATAAATTTTTAATAAACCCCAAGTCAAGTGAGAAATTAAAGTCCGGTAAATTCCGACCGGTTACATATATATATATATATATATATATATATATATATATATATATATATATATATATATACACACACTAGTAGAATCGCCGCACTCTGGGCGGGTCTTTCGGTAGGCCAAGGTAGGATGCCACCCTCCGGGAGGCTCCACATTGTCTCACTGTAGTGCATTAAGGTGTCTGCTTTGATCCTGACTTTATACTCGTCAGAAGGCGTGTTTTCCAGGTTATTTTTAAATGACTGTATATACGTGTTGCGCTCATGCAGCATTTCTTGGATAGATAGGACAATGCCATGTCTGACACCTTGAATGTTGCCACACCTGATAGTAGTCTGCTTTTCATGATCTCCCATGAAGTAGATGTGGAGGAACTTTGCCTGCTCATCTTCCAGTGGTAAGAGGGATCCTACTTTGTGATAGTCTTGACCCTGGACTATGAATATTGGCATGTATCCGTGCTCACGAACTTCTCTGGTAGCTCCAAAGGATGTCATCTAGAAGCATGAATTGTTTTGACTCGGGTGTTGTTCCCAGCATGAGAGTCTTCAATGGTTGTGGTGCTTTTTCCAAATTTGGCAGTCGTACTTTCCCATGAGAGCAGCACAGTCCAGCAGATTCTCCTTTGTACTTCTTTGCACCGCAGTATTCACATTTCTTATCCATGTTGCCAATGACAACAGAGGGATACTTTTCATATTCTATATATAACATCATCCATCATCACTGCATATAAAACCATCCATCATCACTACATATAACACCACCCATCATCACTACATATAACCACATCCATCATCACTACATATAACCACATCCATCATCACTACATATAACAGCATCCATCATCACTACATATAACACCATCCAACACCACAACATATAACACCATCCATCAACTCTACAGATCGGTAAAGTAGTTTTCGAGATTCTCGTGCGGACACACAGACAAACAGAGAGATTTCTTTGTTTTATATACATATAGATCATCACTACACATAACACCACCCGTCATCACTACATGTAACACCATCCATCATCACTACAGATCGGTAAAGTAGTTTCGAGATTTTCGGCGGACACACATACACACAAACACACAAACAATCACATACACAGACATACTTGTTTGTTTTATATATATATATATATATATATATATATATATATATATATATATATATATATATATATATACATATATATATATATATATATATATATATATATATATATATATATATATATATTTATTTCATTAGCCCAATAAAGCACGCGGACTTCTACATACAATCAACACCTCAACCCGCCAGGATTCGAACCCACGGCCCACAAGCCTATGACTGTGACCGGGGAACGCTAACCGCTTTATTGGGCTAATGAAATATATATGGATCCTCGTGTTTCGAAGCCGGATTTGGTAAAACGTTACTCTGACCACCTAAGTGGTGTAGGTGGTCCCCATTAGAGGTTCACGGCGCCATAAGCTCGTTGAACAGGCTTTGTGTGAAATATAACAAAGTCTAGGACTGCTTTTTAGCATCCTGGTGGTCCAGCGGTTCGCGTTCCCCGGTCACAGTCATAGGCTTGTGGGCCGTGGGTTCGAATCCTGGCGGGTTGAGGTGTTGATTATATATATATATATATATGTATATATATATATATATATATATATATATATATTTATTTATATATTTTTTTTTTCATGTAGATCCACAATGAAAACGTGGATACGAAAAATCTTGATAAAATCACACAGGAAAAGGGAAACATATTCAAGACATTTTCAGAGGCAACAGTTGCCTCTGAAGATGTCTTGAATAAAGACGAAAGCTAAGGTGCTCCGTTGTTTCCCTTTTCCCGTGTGATTTTATCAAGATATATATATATATATATATATATTATATATATATATATATATATATATATATATATATATATATATATATATATATGCAAATAAATAACTGTAGATGCGCGTGATCCAGGTATATGCTGATAACCACAAAGAAAAAGAAAACACGAAGTTCCCAAGCGCTTTCGTGTAATTCACATCTTCAAGGGTGAGTACAAACTGTTTGTACTCACCCCTGAAGATGTGAATTACACGAAAGCGCTTGGGAACTTCGTGTTCTCTTTTTCCTTGTGGTTATCAGTATATATATATATATATATATATATATATATATATATATATATATATATATATATATATATATATATATATATATATATCTTGATACAATCACACAGGAAAATGTAGAACGATGGACCATCTTAGCTTTCTTCTTTGTTCGAGCTTAGAAGTGTATAAATCATCATGTGTCACAGAAAGACTTCTGGTTGAAGCAAGTTTGATTAGAGAATCTAATATACTATAAGACTAGCTGTCTGTCTCTGTTCTGGGCAGCCAAAACGGTGCAATCATTTTTCATCAAACTTGGTGGAAAATCGCAAAAAATTCTTTGAGTGGACAAACCTGGTCCCATGTCGATGGTTTCTTTAGGAAGGCATTAATTAACCATTTTATTTACGATGCTAAACGATGCAAGTCTACGGACTTGGCGCACTCTATTTTACCATGCAATTCTACGGACTTGGCGCACCCTTATTCGCTGTACGCTAGCCAAGCACGAGCGTTCAAACTTTCACTGGGCTCGATGGTGCCCGCAATCACTTGTTGAATTCTATAAACCTTAGTGATGGTCAATACAAAACTGATAATTTGTTATTCAAATTCATTTTTCAGTGGCTTAAGGTTAAAATTGCTTTGAAAGCATTCGAATTAGATGTAGGATAGATGATTAGTAGGTCCCATATTTTTTACCTGATTTAGCATGACTAGTTACGTCGCCCTTTCTTTTAAGTTTCTTTTGTGTGTGTGGTGGTACTTAAGCCTCTCTCGGTCCTTGTAATTCCGTTGCATCTGCAGTTGTCTTGAATAAAGTGGAAAGCTAAGTTGTTCCATCGTTTCCCTTTTTCCTGTGTGATTTATTCAAGATTTATCTTATCCACGTTTTCATTGTGGATCTACATAATATATATATATATATATATATATATATATATATATATATATATATATATATATATATATATATATATATATATATATATCATTAGTCCATATAGCACGCGGACTTCAACATATAATCAACAACCTCACCAGCCAGTCACACGCATAAGGTCGAGGGTTGTGGATAATTTTGAATATATAAATCATTCACATCATCTTAACATTTACTAAAGCTCACTCTGTGAATCATGTGCTGCAACCTTTAATGTTTGTGACATTTGTGACAATCAACAGAGACTCACAACCACATACGCTCTACACTTTATAGTCATGTTTATCAACAATATTTTTACTCTCATCAACATGCAGAGGTCGTTAGCACTACCACGGAAATTGTCATGACACAAGGAGAAAGCAAAATAACATGAATAGTTAAAAACGCTACGTGGATTTTTATGAATTACCAGAGAGAAATGTTCCATGTTTTTCCATCGCATACTAAATTCGTATTAAAATTCTAAACAATTCTTCATAAAAAAGTACAGACTTAATTATTAAGTGCCAGCAGGGTAATTTCCCCGTGCTATCCCTATCATACAGGTGGCGTCTTAACTTCGTTTTGATTAAAATAACCTTAGTAATGGGCTCACCTTGTTTTATATACTTATCTCGAACACAAGGGGTACAAAGATTTAATTTCTTAAAGTTTATATCAGTTAGCAGTAGACGATCTATCAGTGACAAGAAATTCTGTACGTGGTAGACTATAAACTCAATAACAATATTTATTGAGCTGTAATAGACTACAGTATCTCTTGTAGTGCCTTTATTAAGGTCTGACCTATTCTTGACAGTAGCTTACAACTGAGAGAAAGACTCAATATGTTCGTCAAATTCATAAGACTTATTAAAATATGTGAAAATAAAACTCGATCAGCAGTATATCTAAAAAAAACAAAAAAACACCAACAATATTCAGCTTTGTTATGCTGGTCGATTTCAGTGGCCATATTGTTTTCAAAATATATATTTACTATTTTTTCTCCGTGTGATCAATGGTATGAAGCCTTTGAAGTAAATGACGTCATAACAGAGACAATAGGCGCCGCTGGCCACATATGTATCGCTATTGTTTGGCTCATTAGGAACAGTAGCAGTTTTGTTTAATTTTTTTTTACGATTCTCAATGGCACTCAGGCTCTGACATTTGACTTGTGCCAGAAAAAAGCCGCCAATGCAATTGGATGAGCGTTCGTTCGCCTGACGTAGCCTTCCCTGGGATGGTGGAACAGAGAACGCCTGGCACTCTTAATTGTTGCTGCTGCCGTTTTTTTTTACTGGTTTAAGGAATGATGGAGAAGAACGTTCCATCGAAGCACTAATCATAATGCACAGGCTGTTATTTCTGTAGACCCGCTACTGGGAGCTTAAATATGTCTTGCGAAATTATGCAAATTCCACCTGTGTTATTTTGCAAGGAAGCGACTCGGTGGAAAGACCTGACAGCGACATTTGCCTTATCCCTCACTGCTCTTTTTATTAACATGTATATATATATATATATATATATATATATATATATATATATATATATATATATATATATATATATAATAATAATAATAATAATAATAATAATAAAAAGGAGAACCAGGAAAAACAGAATTATCTTGACAAGTTGGGTTTCTTGAAATGATAGCGTCAAGATGTTTGTGATTTCTCTGGCTCTCCTTTTCATTATGAAACTACACTTTAGAACATAAGAACATAAGAAAATAAAGAGTCTGCAATAGGCCGGTTGGCCTGTGCATGGCAGCTCCTGTCGAGAGTTAGTACCACACTCTATCATCCATGAATCTATCTAGCCTCCTTTTGAAACTTTCCAGAGTTCCAGCACTTACTACAAAGTTCCTAAGCTTGTTCCACTCGTCCACCACCCTATTTGTTAACCAGTTACTTCTAAACCTAAACCTATCCAACTTAAATCCGTTGCTCCGAGTCCTATCCTGCTCGGATTTTGTCTTCTTTAGTTTATTTATCCTCTTAAGAATATCCTCTTTTCTGATAGTGATATTCTTTAATTTCTCTTCTTCCTTTCCCCTAAATATCAGTTCCACCTCTGGAATTTCCTCGCGAATTTCTTCTGTGAAAACTGAAAAGAAGTAGCTGTTCAATGCTTTGCTTATTTCTTCACTGCCATTTATCACTTCTCCCCTCCCTGACTTTAAAGGCTCAACTTTGTCCTTGATCTTTGTTCCATATACCTGGAAAAATCCCTTGGGATTCGCCTTGGATTCTCTTGCTATTTTGATTTCATAGTCTCTCTATGTTTTCCTTACATTTTCATTATACCTATTTCTGAGCTGCTCCTCCCCTACCATTAATTTCTTATATATTCCTTTCGTTATTCCTATGTCAAGTTTAAGTTTTTTGGTCATCCACCTTGGCTCATTCTAACTTGACATAATTTTTCTGCATGGTATATTTTGTTCTTGAGCTTTATGTAGTATACAAGAGAATTTATTACAGTCATGATTAATTGTTGTGTCATCTATGACCTCACCCCTTCCAACTGGGGATTGACATGACTGTTCCCAGGTGACCTCACCTAGGTACCTTCTTAACCCCTGATAATCCGCCAACCGAAAGTTTGGGACTCTGACCATATTGTCATTGTTTTTCGTTTCCCAAGCGCTTTCGTGTAATTCAAATCTTCAGGGGTGAGTACAGACTAAGGAGATGTACAAAACAAGGTATATATATACAGAGGAGGGTGAGGACTTTATCTCACCCTCCTCTGTATATATACATATATATACACCTTGTTTTGTACTTCTCCTTAGTCTGTAGTCACCCCTGAAGATGTGAATTACACGAAAGCGCTTGGGAACTTCGTGTTTTCTTCTTTCCTGGTGGTTATCAGCATATACCTAGATCACGCGCACCTACAGTGATTTACTTGCATATATATGTATATATGTATATATATATATATATATATATATATATATATATATATAATATATATATATATATATAAATATATATATATATATATATATATATATATATATATATATATATATATATATATATATATATATATATATATACTTTTTTATAAAATTACACAGGGAACAATGGAGCACCTTAGCTTCCGTCTTTATTCAAGGCATCTTCAGAAGAAACTGAATTACATGGACGGAGAGAGCCTTAAATACACAGGGTGACCTTATTAAACATGAGGTTAGGTCATAATCATGACATCTACTGACCTGCACACCAACATCAACACACACAGAGTGGAGCTTAAGAGAAAGGGCGACATGACTAGTCAAGTTAAGTAAGGTAAAAAATATGGGACCCACTAAATATCTATCCTACATCTAACTCTAAGGTTTTCTAAGCATTTTTAACCTTGGGCCACTGACAAATAAATTTATGTAACATATTATCAGTTTTGTACAGACCATCACTAAGGTTTATGAAATATAATTCCCCAATCAAACTAGCTTCAACCAGAAGTCTTTCTATGACACATGATGATTTGTACACTTCTTAGCTATTTTCCCAATCAATGGGATGATTATTATTCCTAACAAGAACGAACAGTGCACTGCTTTCAGATGCTGTTCTGATATTGTACATGTACTGTTTGATTCTGAGTTGCAATGCTCTCCCAGTCTGTCCTACATAATTTCCATTACATTTGCTACATGGAATACAATAAACACTTCCATTTAACTTCAAAGTTGGGCTATTTTGATTAATATATTGGTATTAACATAAGAACATAAGAAAATAAGGAGTCTGCAATAGGCCTGTTGGCCTGTGCATGGCAGCTCCTGTCGAGAGTTACTACCACTCTCTATCACCCATTAATTTACCAGCCTCCTTTTGAAACTTTCCAGCGTTCCAGCACTTACTACAAAGGTGCTAAGCTTGTTCCACTCGTCCACCACCCTATTTGTGAACCAGTTCCTTCCTATCTCCCTCCTAAACCTAAACTTATCCAAATTAAATCCGTTGCTCCGAGTCAGATCCTGCTCCGATATTATAAGAACTTTATCTATATCTCCTTTATTGATTCTTTTCCCCCACTTAAATACTTCTATCATATCTCCCCGCACTCTTCGTCTTTCTAGGGAATGCAAGTTTAGTTTCTTTAACCTATCCTGATATGGAAGATTTCTACGTCCCAGAATCATTTTCGTCATTCTTCGCTGCACCGAATCTAGTGAATTGATATCCATTCTACAATAAGGGCACCAGAACTGCACCGCATAATCGAGGTGCTGCCTGACTAGCGCAAGATATAGTTGCAAAAAGACCTCTGCACTCTTATTACCTACACTTCTAGATAAAAAACCCAATACTCTGTTTGCCCTATTTCGAACATTAACGCACTGTTTTCTAGACCGTAGGTCCGGGCTTACAAGTACCCCTAGGTCTCTTTCACAAGTCAACTTCTCTAGGTTGATGTTGTTAAGGCTGTATACATTGACAGTATTTGTTCTTCCAATATTAAGTACTCTGCACTTGCTGGTGTTGAATTTCATTTGCCATTTTTCGGGCCACCCCTGCAGTTTATTTATATCCTCTTGTAATGCGTTTGGATCCTCCCCTGAATAAATCTGCCGCCCTATTTTGGTATCATCAGCAAACTTGCTTATGTCACTGCTGATTCCAGTATCTAGATCGTTTATGTAGATTATGAAGAAGAGTGGGCCCAATACTGACACCTGGGGAACCCCACTGGTTACACGTCCCCACTCAGATTTAACACCATCTACGCTGACCCTCTGCATTCTATCGGTGAGCCATGATTTTATCCAATTTAAAACTTTCCCCTCGATACCATGAGCCTTAACTTTTCTCAGATGCCTCTGATGCTGTACTCTGTCAAACGCTTTGCTAAAGTCTAAGTAAAGAACATCGTAATTTTCGTCATTATCTACTACCTTGAAGACTTTCCTAAAAAACGTCAGCAGATTTGTTAGACAAGTTTTTCCCTTTGTAAACCCATGTTGAGAGTCATAGATTAATTTGCTTTTCTCTAAATGTGATCGGATGCTTTCTGCTACAATTGATTCAAGAAATTTCCCCACTACAGACGTCAAACTGATCGGCTGGTAATTTGACGCTGATGTTCTCTTTCCCTTTTTGAATATGGGTACTACATTTGCCTGTTTCCACAAGTCTGGCACATCTCCCATGTCTAATGATTTTGTAAATAATTGTACGAGGGGTTCGCTAATCTGTTCTCTACACTCTTTCAAGACTCAAGGGAAAATTTCATTCTGCCCTGGGGATTTTGTTTTCTTTAGTTTATTTATCTTCTTAAGAACATCCTCTTTTCTGATAGTGATATTCTTTAATTTCTCTTCTTCCTTTCCCTTAAACATCAATTCCACCTCTGGAATTTCATCACAAATTTCTTCTGTGAAAACTGATAAGAAGTAGCTGTTCAATGCTTTGCTTATTTCTTCACTGCCATTTATCACTTCTTCCCTCCCTGACTTTAAAGGTTCAACTTTGTCCTTGACCTTTGTTCTATATACCTGGAAAAATCCCTTGGGATTCGCCTTGGATTCTCTTGCTCTTTTGATTTCATAGTTTCTCTTTGCTTTCCATACATTTTTCTTAACATTCCTAGATAGTTCATAATACCTATTTCTGAGCTTCTCCTCCCCTCCCTTTAATTTCTTAGATATTCCTTTCTTTATTCCTATGTCATGTTTAAGTTTTCTGGTCATCCAACTTGGCTCATTCTTATTTGACCGAATTTTCTGTATGGTATATTTTGTTCTTGTGCTTTATGTAGTATACTAGTGGATATATTATAGTCATGATCAAGTGTTGTGTCATCCCAAGTGAACTCACCTAGGTACCTTCTTAACCCCTGATAATCCGCCAACTGAAAGTTAGGGACTCTGACCATATTGTCATTGTTTTTCGTTTCCCAATTTAGGGTGAACCTGATTTCTCTGTGATTACTGTTACCTAGTTCTTCCCCTACTTTGATATCTCTGATAATATTTTCTTTATTTGTTAATACTAGGTCTAATATATTGTCACCTCTAGTAGGTTCTGTAATTAGTTGTTTCAAATAATTGTCCTGTACTGCGTCTAGGAAGTCTTCAGATTCATAGTCACCTACAATGTTGTCCCAGTCAATATTTCTGAAGTTGAAATCCCCCATAATGCACAGGTTGTTATATTTTGCTGCCCTACTCATTTCCTGCCATATTGGCTGAGCTGCTTCTTTCCCAAGACTTGGTGGCCTGTAAATCACTCCCATAATTAGTTTTTCTCTTCCTTCCGTGATTTCTACCCATACAGACTCGGTTCCTATTTCACCCTTTATTGAATTATTAATACAACATTTTAATGTATCCTTGACGAAGAGTGTGACCCCTCCCCCCTTCCTACCTTCCCTGTCCTTCTGAAAAGGGTTGTACCCTTCTATGTGGTACTCTGATAAAAAAATTTTGCTCGCCAGATTCATCAAAGTTTCGGTGATTGCTATGACGTCTACATTCTCGGAACATACAACCGCTCTCAACAAGTCTATTTTATTCCTAACGCTCCTACTGTTTGTATAGTATACATTCAAACCTACCCTTCCCTGGTCCTGTTTTACCCCTTGTCCTGAGTAGCCAATTTTACTTCCCAGGACCTGCATGTTTTTTGACTCCCACTTTCCCCGACCTCTCTCTGCTGGCGAAACCCCCACTTTGGAGTGACAATTTCACGCTCCAGGGATGCAGACAACGTCTTTACCTCCGCACGAAACAAGTGTACTCTGTCACGAATGTACAGGTAGTCGTTGCCATAGAATCGTTGCCAGGTATCAATGAATGCCCAACCATTGTTTGCACAATATTTTTCCTATGGTGTTTCCTCCCACACTAAGACACACTACTGGATTGGTACCCTCCCCTGACGAAACCCTATATATTAGGGTGTGTCAATTTTGTCAACATGTTAAAAATCAAATTTGGTAGTCAAAATATTGTGCCTCTTTATGTCTAAACTTGAGATTAGCAAACAAAAATGAATTGAAATAACCCTCACCTACATCAATTATACCTTAAAGTTTCAAATATCAGTATTTCAACAAATTAATGAGACTTGATTAGAATTATTCACTTGATATTAACTAATCTCATGTAAGTATATGGATTATGGAGTATTTTATGGTTCTATAGCTTGTGTACAATATGCATGTCAGAACATGAACAGGCTCTCCGTGTGGGACAGTTTAATTCTTGTTTTGACTTGTACCAAGCGTGAGGATAAGGCGCCCGGCTCACTCTCCTTCTAGATATCATAGACGGTGGTTTGCTCTCATTGCACTTGCACCTACTCTACCAGACGAATTCTACATTTTAATTATTGTAAGTAGGGCATATTGATTGTCGCAGTTACTTATATCATTGTATAAAACATTATGTTCTAAGAAATTATTATGTTATTTCTGTTACAGCATTTTTGATAAACAAATTGATATTTTTTGAAACAACAATTGAATTATGAAACATTGAAATATTTTTCTATTTGTCAGATAGTGTGAAGATGTCAAAATTGAAGACAAGAAGTCAGTTGTCAACCCACTTGAGCCTGCTAGTTGGTAAAGGGAAGGAGCTTCCTGTATCAGAACTTCCAACAGTGAGAGACATGCTAAGATTAGGGTTACTCCTTCGAGAAAAAAATGCAAAGGACAGAAGGAACTATACAGATAAAGAACTCATAAATGACATGATAGTCCCTCTTCTGCATCAATGGACAAAAGCTAATGCACTATTCAAACCACCTGTGATTAATCAGTGTCGAACTATTGAGCTAAAACTAACGAAATTATGGCACAAAGCAGTTGAAACATCACTTGGTAAAGGGAACTTGGCCAGGAAAAATGAATTTCTGCACACACTTGATACTCTGTTTGACATTTTGACCTGCAAGTGCTCCATACAATTATGTTCTGAATCCAACTGTTCTCACTCAGGTAAGAGAGAAAATAATTCCCACATTGATTGTGGTTGTCCTCGTGAAAAGAAGATCCCTGTTTTAGAGATTGAATTTATAAAGGCACAGAGGACAAAGGCAGAAGGCCAAGGAAGTATGCAAATGGGTTCAATAGATTATTCAGAAACAAAGAAGCAGATTGCTAATGCCAAGAAGAGAGAACAAATCCGAGAGAGGGAACAAAAGAAGAAAATGAAGAGTGAAGAAGCCATCCAAAGAGAGGAAGAGCTGTGTCAAGATGTTTATCACTTCTTTGATAGTTCTTCTGATGAACAGGAAGCAACATCAGATGATAGTTCCAAAGAGCCATCTGAACCTTTACCAAAGAAAATGAAATACAACACAAGAAATATTTCAAACATTGCTTTAGCTAGTATTCGCCACCATGCTGGACTTCGTGAGGCTGCAGAAATTGCAACTGCCGCTTGGATAGATGCAGGCCTCATCAGCCGAGAGGATGTATCTTTGGTGATAGATCATAATAAAATTAGAAGAGCACAAGAAAAAATAATGAAGGAAATATCTGATCAGCATGAAAAAGATTTAAGCGAGGGAGGGCTCTCCTGTCTTTTGTTTGATGGAAGAATAGATGACACAAAAGTTTTGCTAGAAGTAGAGGGAGTGAACAGAAAGTTTCCAGGTCTCATCAAAGAAGAACACTACTCTGTCTGTTCTGAGCCTGGTGGTCGGTTTTTGTTTCACTTTGCTCCCGAAACTGAAGTAGAAGGGAAGAAACATGCAGAGGTCATTGCTGATCATATTTTATGTTGGGTTCAGGAGAGAGGACTTGGCAGTTCACTGCAGGCTGTTGGTGGAGATTCAACTGCAGTGAACACCGGATGGCAGGGGGGTGTAATGACGCATTTAGAGAAAAAACTAGGAAGAAGACTTGTTTGGATTGTATGTGATTTACATACAGGCGAGCTACCTCTTCGTCATCTCATCCAGGAACTTGATGGTCCTACAAAGAGCAACAACAAGTGGTCAGGTCCCCTTGGCATCATGCTGGATGAAGCAACACAACTAGAAATAAATACAACCTTTCCAAAGGTCGAAGTTGGCCCTCCCCTTCCGGCGTTGTCTGAAGGAGTCATCAAAGATCTCAGCACAGATCAATCCTATGCTTATCGTATTGCCCAAGCAATAAGATCAGGAGAAGTGCCTCAGTCATTGGCTCTCTTGGAGATTGGACCTGTCAGTCACAGCCGTTGGTTAACTACAGCTCTTCGTTTCTGCAGGATTTGGATTTCCAAACACGAATTGAAGGGCAAAGTGCTGAAGAATTTGAGGTTAATTGTTGAATTTATTATTGGAGTTTATCTTCCCCAGTGGTTTAGTGTGAAACTTAATCCTATGTGGGTGGATGGGCCCAATCACCTTTTGTTTCAATTGCAGCTAGTAAGAACACAGAGGAAGGTAGTGAGGGACATCGTGTTACCTGTGGCAAGAAGGTCCGCTTGGTATGCTCGATCAGAAGCAGTTTTGCAAGCAATGCTTTGCAATCAATGTACCAATCTCCGAACCGAGGCTGTAGAAGTCATTCTAAAGATTAGAGGAACGCTAATAGATGACGACCAGTTGGGAGACTGTTCGTTTCATTCAAGAAAAGTTCCCCCAATAAACGTCAATGCCACCAAATTGTCAGAATTGGTTGACTTGAGTTTGGAAGTCTTAGAGCCACCATTGACAACAAGTCTAACTAGCCAAGAATTGAGAAACCTTAAAGAGACTCCAATGCAGGTGCCGAAGTGGCCTTCCCACACTCAAAGTGTGGAGAGATGTGTGAAAATGGTCACAGAAGCAGCGGGCCATGTTTACAGCCACGAGAGGCGAGAAGGTTACATCAAAGCACAAATAGCAAGCAGACTACTGATGACAAGAAACCAAAGCAAAGAGAGTATGAAGGCATTGGTTACTTTCAAATAGACTACGGATAATAAAATATAATAATTTGAAACTTGAAACAGTAACATGTGTGCAAACGCTGGTTATGTTATAAATTCACAAATATGTACATTTAAAAATCCATTTGATGTAGGTAGGACTTATTATAAAAAAAAAATTATGCCAGAATATTGTTTTGCATGCTTAAAGACTACAATAAATTGCTACCAAATTACTCGATTTTCAATTTAGCCAGTTCACCCCCTAAATTGACACACCCTACTATATATCCTATCAGCTACATGCCCTAATCCAGCTCCAAGAAAACACACCCTAGTCCTACGTTTCTTATCTCTTGCACAAAAAGTCCTATCTAAAAACCTCACCTGGCTGTCCCCAACTACCAGACCTTACCTGTGGGCAGGGTTTGTACAACTGCCCTTTCCTCTCCTTGATCCATACCGTCCTGCCTCTTCTCTTCCCCGCCAGCTTCCTCCAGCACATGGTAGGGGTTACTACACTCCACACCCTAGTCAGCTTTCCTGAGCCTGACCCTAGTCCCCTTGGAGACAACCATTCTCCACTTCTGCTCCTCCTACGCAGGTGTCCTGCTAGGCAGGACACCTACCTGAAGGAGTTCAGTCCTGAGGGCTTCATTTTCCCCCTTTAGAGTGTCAATCTCACTCCTCAACTGCTCCACCTGCCTTAACAGAGTGGCCATGAGGTCGTCTTTCCCCATACTCCGCTCCTCTTCCCCCAAGACACAACGATCCAAGGCGGCCATTTTCCTTGGTCACTAACGGGAGCACGTCCTTCTCCAAGCTGGGTCAGGTAGTTGAGTAATACTTAAAAACAATACTTAAAAACAACATAAATATTTAATAATTTAGGGACTGAACTAACGGGACAAATTCATTGCGATAAGGAAGAGTCAAAATATTCTTAAGTGTAGGAACTTGTCTGGTTTGAGTAGAATGAAAGGAATTTTTAGCCCTTTTAAAACAATGATCAACAAACAATGAAGGGTATCTAAGTTTTTGTGCAATGGTCAGTACAAAACTCATAATATGTACATCAATTTATTTGTCAGTGGCCCAAGGTTAAAAATGCTTTGAAAATCTTGGAGTTAGAAAAAGGTTAGATGTTTAGTGGGTCCCATATTTTTTACCTGACTTAACTTGACTAGTCACGTCGCTCTTTCTCTTAAGCTCCTCTGCTTGTGTGTTGATGTTGGTGTGCGGATTAGTGGATATCATAATTATGACCTGACCATGTTTAATAAGGTCACCCTGTGTAGTGGGGAAATTTCTTGAATCAATTATAGCAAATAGCATCCGAACGCATTTAGAGAAAAGCAAATTAATCTACGACTCTCAACATGGGTTTACTAAGGGAAAATCTTGTCTTGTAATGGCCCGTGTCTCATCAACAGAACATATTATATAAATGGGTTCTTACATCTGATTTTATATTCAGATTCACCACCCTGTAACTTTCCACTGTCTATGAGTAAGACATGAGTTGAACACGTGAACGGTAGCTTTCCCAAGAGGGAGAAGCCCATATGTCAGCATCTATGTAAGCGCGCACCAGGGGCGACGCTCTTAGCTCAGTCATTCACATTAACGAATATTGAACGGACGTGATCCACGTTTATATTCATAAACGCCGTCCTCTTTCTCATTCACTTATATATAGTGGAACTTACGGTTGATTTACACTCAGGAATTATAGACATAATCCTTTTGTAATAAAACAGGGAACTCTAATTGGGTTTCGTTACTAAAACCCCAATATCTAATATATGTGAACAACCCGGTTAATGGGGGATTAACCGACGGGTTCATATAGGTGGCAGCCCGGTGGTTAACGGATACGTTAAACTGGTAGACATACCAAGACTCTGTGTTTTGTGAAAACAAAGAAACAAAAAACAGTGACGCGTTACATAATCCGAGTGTTTAAAACTATAACCTGTATCGAGACGATACTTAGTGGGTGCTCCTCATCTCTGTCACATACCAAACGTGCAGAATTATTAATATATCATACAGCCAGTTTGGTGAAAATCCTGTTATTACCAGTGAAGAAACCCCGAAGTCAGCATTCTCCAGTACAGTGTTGCAGATTGTTTCATAATCTATGCTAGCAGTTGACATTTCACAAGTAGCTGGACGGTTGTGTGGTGTCGCGAGCGTCGATTGCAGAAGATCCGGTGTCATCAGACAGTTCTCCATATATACGAGACTGCAAAGGTTTGGTACACAGCAGTCACGACAGCGGCTTAGCAGCAAGAAGACAAAATCCATCATCATCATTATCTGTTCAACTGTGGAGGTACTCCTCTATCCTGTAGTGGACTCGCCATCGTCGAGACAGCTGCGCTCATCTTTCGTTGCCAAGGGAACCAGCCGGAGGCGCGCTCACTCATTCAAGGACGAAGCTCCGCCTACTCTACCCCACTCCACCTCAGATATCACCTTGAAGGATCGCGTTTTCTTTACAGACGCCTATACCCTGTAGTAGGTATTTAAATTTACATAATTATACACTCATGAACACGTTCGAGAGATATTTTCACAACGATAGGAACGTCGGATAGGAGTGTTTCATTGATAAAGTGTCTTACGTATATTAAGTGTACTAAAGTTCTATAATTTACAGTAGTTATTTCGTGTCTGTTCAATTATTGATAGTTTTATTATTTTAACTAAAAATTTTTCTAATAATTTCTTGTAAATGAAAAGCAAGTAATTGGCTTTTACCGTTAATTATTCTTTGGCTTACATGGAACTTCTTAGATAATTTTCAAAGTTTCCAATGTCTAAAGGTGATGACTTTGTACGCCTAACGCATCTATTTGCTGATACTGTACTCATAGATGATCCAGCATAGGCGGATTTTGAACTTGAGTCAGAAACACAGTCAGTCGATTCGGTAGGAAGTAGTGACAAAGTTATTGAGGAATCATATGACGACTTAAACCGTCGTATCTTACGGTCTGGAAATAAATATAGTACCTCACCTCAGTATACAAAGGCAGTTTCTAACCCTGTTTCAGGTGACAGTGTGTCTGTTTCTTCGTCAGTAACACCCCTATTAACCCAGCCTTCAGTTAGGAGTAAGAATACTAACATGCTAAATACTAACACTACAAAGACTTCCTCTAACCCTCACACCAGTACTACTACCACGGCAACTAAACTTGATAATGTTATTAATATCATCCAGCGTGGCGACTACGTTCGCAATTTTAAGAGCCAAGATGATTTTCGGGTTGCGCATTTCATTCGTGCATGTGAAGACACCATGCGCACCGGTAAAATAACAAGTGACGAAGAGAAGAAAGCATTTGTACGTTCCCATATTATGCAGGGATCTTACGCCGGTAATCATTTAAATGCGTATGGGTTAGAAGACCCTAGTTATGAAAAATTTAAACTCACACTTATGGGAATTTTTGGGGGTAGGTCACAGTTGGGCCAACTACAATGGATCTTCAGATGGTTGGACCGTTGTACGCCAGTGGTTCACGCCCAGACACCAGTCGTCGCAGTGGACATCGCAGGTGAAGTTCGCCAAGATGTGGAAGCAACATTCAGAGGTTCAGGTTGGTACGACCGAGATGGTAAAATGTCAGCGACCAATGTGGAGACGTTAATAGAATTGATTAGCTTCCTGCTAGTTATTCGTTGTCCCCTGTACAGCCGGGCACAAGAAGTACAGTTTGAACAACCTATGGATATGGTTGAATACGGCTACAGGTCCTCGATTGGCGCAGCCTTCCATGACCACGGCGCAGCCTTCCACGTCTACGGCGCAACCCCACATACCTCATATGACACACATGAGTCCAACCCAAACTCCTTATACACACCAATGGCTCCGATTGCACCTCAACACCTGACACATAAACAAGGTACTCCTTTACGATGTGCTCATTGTAATAAACGTGGCCATGTAATAGAAGACTGTTTTCAGCTCCAGGGTAATAGTGCAAAATTCAAGGACATCCGATGCCAAGCAGTTCCCAAGGTCATACACGGAGGCAGCTAAGGTGGCACCTCCACCTACCCAGAAAGCACGCAAGTGGTGCGCACTGCACAAATCGACATCTCATAATACACAAGATTGCGGCTTGATAATGAAGGCTAGGAATTTGGACCTTAGTGAAACACAGGTGTCATACAAGCGTAAGCAGAAGCGTCCCCAAGACAAGTCATCGGGGGAAGACCAGCGCTCATCACAACACGGAGAGGAATAGGTACAGTATTTCCTGCCTCTCCTCACAGCACTTCTATAGCGGCCTCGTTAGTAGCGGCGCTTAGCAAAGTTGAAGTGTTGTCAGTGCCGGTGAGGGTTAATAGTACAAGATTGGCTCTTGATATTGACACGGGTGCTTGCGCGAATGTATTGGCCTTGACATCCTATCAAGATTTACAACGTAAATTCCCTCACCGCGACTTCAAATGGAGGCCTAGTAACGCTGAGCTCCAAGGAGTATCAGGTACTCAGTTGAGCATTAATGGAATGGTGACGTTACCACTCAGATTTTTTCATGACGTGGTTCTCCCATCTACGCGGACTTTTATGTAGTTCAGCAGTTCAATTTGCCAGCTGATGGGTTACTTGGTCTCCCAACCCTTAGAACGAACATGATAGATGTTCATCCACGTAATAATACTATTACGTTTAAAGGTGTTTCCTACAACGCTATGATTCATTCTGAACCTATGCTCACCGCTAGATCGAAAGTGTTGCCCACCAATCCTATTAAGAGGAAGGCGGATCATGCGTCAGAGCTACCTCATGACCTCAAACCCACAATTTCCCAGCGTGATTATAGCAGCAATAGTTGGAAGATCGTACCTGCAGTTTTGAAGAGTACTCTCCCTTGCCAGAATGAGGAAATCACCAAAGCAACTGTCGAATTACCCGACGTGTACACGGGCACAGAGGTTGTGTGTCTCCCGGAAACGTGCAAGGTAAAAGGGGCTATCGTGTGAGTCTACGTTGAGCACCATACGCCCAGGTGGTTTGACAGACGTCCTGATACTGAATAGAACAGGCGTTCAACGGATATTAAAGAAAGGATGTTATTTGTGTGATTTTCTAGTATATCACAACAATGTCGAAGTACAGCCTAAAAAATTCCCAGATGGTAGTGTTGTTACGCAATACCAACAGAATCGGCAGGACAGGATAGATCAAATAGCGCCACATGTTAAGGTGACCGATCATCCTCAGGGCAAGACACGCCTTTTAGAGCTGCTTGCTGACTATAGAAATATAGTAGCCTTGCCAGGGGAAAAGCTAGGTCAGACAGATTTAACATCCCATCATATAGCGTTAAAGGAAGGAACAAACCCTATCTACGTACCAGCTTACAGACTACCTCATAGCCAGCACGCTGTAGTTCAAGATGTGGTGCTGGGTATGTTGAATGAGAATATCATTAAACATTCAAAGTCCCGCTTTAATAACCCCTTATTCCTCATCCCCAAAAAGGATGGTGGATGGCGCCCTGTTATAGATTTCAGGCGAGTCAATGAACAAACGATCCCTGATAGGTACCCTATGCCTGTCTTGAGTGACATATTGCAATCCTTAGGTGAGGATAATGCAGTATTCAGCAACTTAGATTTGCTTTGTGGGTATTGGCAGATACCACTCGATGAGAAATCACGAGAGGTCACGGCGTTCAGCACGCCACTGGGCCACTTTGAGTTCCACCGGATGCCATTTGATCTCAGAAATGCCCCACTAATATTTCAAAGTATGAACAACACCCTGTTTGCCGGATTGGTTGGTACCACAGTCTGTGCTTATTTGGATGATCTAATAATAGTCAGTAAGGACGTTGATTCCCATCTGATCAAACTGCGTGAAGTTTTGGAAAAACTTTCCACAGCAGGTCTTAAAATTAAACTCTCGAAGTATGAGTTTTTAGAATCCAGAATCCATTTCCTTGGTCATGTAGTTGACGGTGAGGGCATCCACACAGTAGATGATAAAGTCAAAGCTGTATCTCAGTTCCCGCGTCCTACCTCATTTGATCATGTGCGTAGTGTTCTTGGCTTATCTGGATATTATCGTTCTTTTATTAAGAACTATGCAACATTAGCATCGCCCCTAACACGGTTGCTCAAAAAAGATGTAATATTTATATGGGACGCTGAACACGAAAATAGTTTTGCGGCATTGAAGATAGCGCTTACCAATGCCCCTGTTCTACAATTCCCAGACTACACTCAACCTTTCACTCTCTGTACTGACGCTTCCGGACTTGGAGTCGGAGCCGTGCTCATGCAAGAGGATACGCGTAGGAAGTTTAGAGTGATAGCTTTTGCAAGTCGCAAGTTTATTGATGCTGTAACACGTTATTCGGTAACGCATTTAGAAACGTTAGCCGTTGTGTGGGCACTTAAGAAATTCAAAGACATTATCTTTGGATATAAGATAACTGTTTTTACTGATCGTGTTGCAATAACTGAGCTGTTCCATGGCAGAAACTTATCAGGCACATTAGCACGCTGGTATCTGACAATTCAAGAGTTTGCCCCCGAGTTTAAATATTTACCCGGGAGGGTGAATGTTGTCGCCGACCCTCTGTCAAGAAATATAGCACCAGTAATGCCTGTATCAACCTTCACTCTTTCGCAACAGGAAGATGAGAAACGACGCGACCCATTATGGTCAGCAGTTAGTTTTGCTCTCGAATCGGGAGAGGATGTTAAACTCCCCAAATTAATTCTTCCCTTATGTCAGTTTAAATTACGATATAACATACTCCATAGGTCGAAAAAGATGCCAGAGGGTAATGTTTCTCAAATAGTCGTACATGACACGTTGTGTAAAGCGGTTATAACATTGTTCCATGATGTCCCACAGGTAGGTCACAAGATATCGTGACAAATGCTTCGCAGAATTATGAAAGAAGTATTTCTGGAACACTGTGAACAAAGACATAGAATTACACATTGCTGAATGTTTGGCATGTGCTTAACATAAAGATTCTACAGGATCACCAGCCCCGATTCTACAATATCCTACACCAAATCGTCCGTTTGACACAGTCACTATTGACTTGTTACAACTCCCAATGAGTCATCAGGGATCAACGTACGTCTTAGTGTGTGTGGATCATTTTTCAAGGTTCGTGGTCTTGGTCCCAGTAAAAAGTAAAACGGCCGATGCAGTGGCCTATGCATTAGTGATGAATCTTATATGTCCATACAGTACGCCTACAGTTCTGCTCTCTGACAATGGGGCAGAGTTCAAGAATCAGTTAGTAGCGCAAATATGTGCCCAATAAGGAATTAAACAAAGTTTTCTGACAGCTTATCATCCACAGGCTAATGGCCTTGTTGAGAGAACCAATCGCATAATCCTTGAGATACTGCGTCCGATTGTCAGTGATTTGCAATACGCATGAGAAGATTGGTTACCGCAGGTTGCAGCATCTGTAAATGGGTCAGTTAATAGCTCTACGGGCAAAACACCCTACTACATTGTCTATGCTATAGATAAACGTCTACCTTACGACATCCTTACAGATGCGCCATACCCGGTATATAATATGGATGATTTCGTGGCAAAACAAATTCGTGTCTTTACAGATATTCATACCCAAGTCCGATCACATTTTGCGGCGTTACGCGCCGAAATGATCATCAAGCAACAAAAAAATGCTAAACCTGTCGTGTTAAACGTAGGAGACGCTGTTATGGTAAGAAAACCTGAAAGGAACTCCAAGCTTTCGACTAAATTTTCAGGTCCATTCCGCATTATTGCTAAAGAAACAGGCAACAAATTAAAAATTTGGAAGCCTAAGGCACAGATTGCAGATGTCGTGCATGCAGATCGTCTTAAAAAGACCCATGAGAATTTATTACCTCCAGTTGATGATGATGTGATAGACACCTCTTTACAGACTGTACAAAAGCAGAGTGTTCCAAATGACTATTGTGTGAAACTTCGTTCTGCAAGTAGATGTTAAACCGCATGTAATCTCTACAGGATGGCTTGGAACATCACTGTATTGCTTCTACTGTGTTGTTGCACCGTTGTGTTGACGGACATGTCCACATCAGTCCTCAAACCTGGTGCACTAGTTGCACCTCTCGGACGCGTTCTTATAGTTGAGGACGTGGTGAACATCAAGTATGAACTCCATCCACTGCTCCAGCTTCCGCGTCAGATGGACAACGTCGACGCCCAACCACAATCAGCATTGGACATCCTTCATGGTCTCAGTGCACCTTCTATTGAATCGACGATAGTTTCACAAACTATTGACCTTCTACACTTTCGTCTCCAGAAGCTTCGCAAGCTACTCGTCGATGTTGGGAAGAATTTACCAGCGTCTCAAGTGGATCTTGCTAAAGAAGTGCATTCTCAGACACGACGTAAAAGGGTCTTATCCAAAGCACTTTGTTTGGCACGGCAACGGCCGATGATGTAGCTAAATTGGGGGACCGAATGAACATTGTCGTTCAAGCTGTATCTCAGCAGAATCGTGTTGTTTCTCAAACCTTTCATGCGATTACTGCTCTAGAATCAAAGGTTAATGCAATAATATCGGAGTCTAGCCAAGTTTCGAGGATTGTTAGTAGGTTACAGAACACAGTCCCGACGTTAGAATGGCTCCTTTATTTCACAGAATATTTGCATGCTGCGGAAATTTCAGTTCAAAAGATTGTAACCTCTAAAAATGAACTAATTGACAGCATTGTAGATGCAGGGATAGGACGTGTGGACGCAAAGCTTGTGACTGTGCAGACGCTTCTTGACGCTTTACAGATAGCCAAGTTGCAGTATCATTTAAATCCTATTTATAATGACAATGAGGTTGAATATTATTACCCACTGTTGGAGTCGACTCTCACGCACAATGCTATCCTGATCCACATTCCTTTGTGAGGGCAATATCAGTTTAATGCATGGCATTTAGAACCCTTCCCCTGGTTTGTTAATGACACACTGTATACTCTGGATAGGCCTAAAGAACTTTTTCAAATAGATGAAGATTATTCTTTATTGTCAATAGAGGATCCTAAGGTACTGTCACGGTGTAAGTCCTCTTATCTACACCTACACGTATGTCCAGCCTTCTTGTTCACGTTTATTCCTGCTGCAGAGGGAATATGTGAATTGGCAGTCATACACACAAATGTACGTACAACGCTTGCGCAATGCAGTTATAGGCCAGTTAATCTTAAAACTGTGTTTCACTCTCATCTTCACTATGTGCAATATTTGTTCTTTCCAAATCTTACTTCTGTTATTTTAAAATGCCATGATGGTGTTCAGCAGCTAGTTGTGAAAGGGCATTACAAGGCTCCGGATTACTGTGAAATCACTTGTGGTACATTACGGACCTTGCCTACTCATCAGCACTTTGCTTTAAATATAAAACTCAAGTCTGCTTTAATTCAACTTCCGCTCATGAATTTCACTATAAAGGATATTCAAATTGTTTCAGAGAGATCAAAAGTTCTAGCATTCTTGAAAGAGATACATTTTGCTGATTTGAGTAATAATTTGCCATTTTATCTATCACGGGAATTTGCCATACCAAGCCTTACAATTCCCTCAGTTATGTTAATTTTGGAAATTATGTTTCTGTTCTGTTATTATAAGGCAGTGTCATCCAAAATGAACGTTGTTCATAACATATTAACCCATAAGACACTAAAGTTTAGGTCCCCTGTAGTAGCTAATACCCATACAGTAGTAGAATCCCCAGCTTAGTGTCTACACATCTGGTTATAACATGGTTAGGGTTGTCTAGGATGTACTGTACTCTGTGAACTTATTTAGGCCTCATGGAGCTCGGCTGGTAGGTGACCGAGCAATGTAATGGCCCCTATCTCATCAACAGAACATATTATATAAATGGGCTCTTACATATGATTTTATATTCAGATTCACCACCCTGTAACTTTCCACTGTCTATGAGTAAGACATGAGTTGTACACGTGAACGGAAGCTTTCCCAAGAGGGAGAAGCCCATATGTCAGCATCTATGTAAGCGAGCACCAGGGACGACACTCTTAGTTCAGTCACTCACATCAACTAATATCGAACAGACGTGTTCCACGTTTATATTCATAAACGCCGTCCTCTTTCTCACTCACTCATATATAGTGGAACTTACGGTTGATCTGCACTCAGGAATTATAGACATAATCCATTTTTAATAAAACAAGGAACTCCAATTGGGTTTCATTAATAAAACCCCAATATCTAATATATGTGAACAACCCGGTTAACTGGGGGATTAACCGACGGGTTCAGTCTAACAAATCTGCTGACGTTTTTTAGGAAAGTCTTCGAGGTATTAGATAATGACGCCCATTACGATGTTAATTTCTTAGACTTTAACAAAGCGTTTGACAGAGTACCACATCAGAGGTTTCTGAGAAAAGTTAAGGCTCATGGTATCAAGTGGAAAGTTTTAAATTGGATAAAATCATGGCTCACCGATAGAACACAGAGGGTCAGCGTAGATGGTGTTAAATCTGAGTGGGTTGTGTAACCAGTGGGGTTCCCCAGGGGTCAGTATTGGGCCCACTCTTCTTCATAATCTACATAAACGATCTAGATACTGGGATCAGCAGTGACATAAGCAAGTTTGCGGATGACACCAAAATAGGGCGGCAGATTAATTCAGGGCAGGATGCAAATGCAATACAGGAGGATTTAAATAAACTGTAGGAGTGGTCAGAAAAATGGCAAATGAAATTCAACACCAGCAAGTGCAGCGTACTTAAGATTGGAAGAACAAATATTGTCAATGTATACAGCCTTAACAACATCAACTTAGAGAAGTCGACTTGTGAAAAAGACTTAGGGTACTTGTAAGCCCGGACCTACGGCCTAGAAAACAGTGCGTTAATGTTCGAAATAAGGCAAACTGAGTCTTAGGTTTTGTATCTAGAAGTGTAAGTAATAAGAGAGCAGAAGTCATATTGCAACTATGTCTTGCACTAGTCAGGCCGCACCTCGATTATGCGGTTCAGTTCTGGTGCCCTTATTATAGAATGGATATCAATTCACTGGAGTCGGTGCAGCGAAGAATGACGAAAATGATCCCGGGACTTAGAAACCTTCCATATAAAAATAGGGTAAAGAAACTAAACTTGCATTCCCTAGAAAGATGAAGAGTGCGGGGAGATATGATAGAAGTTTTTAAGTGGGTGAAAGGAATCAATAAAGGCGATATAGATACAGATCTTATAATATCCGAGCAGGACAGGACTCGTAGCAACGGATTTAAGTTGGATAAGTTTAGGTGTAGGAGGGAGATAGGAAGGAACTGGTTCACAAATAGGGTGGTGGGCGAGTGGAACAAGCTTATCAACTTTGTAATAAGTGCTAGAATGCTGGAAAGTTTTAAAAGGAGGCTAGATAGATTCAAGGATGATAGAGAGTGGTAGTAACTCTCGAGAGGAGCTGCCATGCACAGGACAACCGGCCTATTACAGACTCCCTATTTTCTTATGTTCTATGCAATTCAGTTGCCTCTGAAGATGCCTTGAATAAAGACGAAAGCTAAGGCGCTGCATTGTTTCCCCTCTCCCTGTGTAATATTATCAAGATTTATCTTGATATATATATATATATATATATATATATTTCATTAGCCCAATAAAGCACGCGGACTTCTACATACAATCAACACCTCAACCCAACAGGATTCGAACCCACGGCCCACTAGCCCATGACTGTGACCGGGGAACGCTAACCGCTGGACCACCAGGATACAAAAGCAGTCCTAGACTTTGTTATATTTCACACAAAGCCTGTTCAATGAGCTTAAGGCACCGTGAACCTCTAATGGGGAATACCCGTATCACGTAGGTGGTCAGAGTAACGTTTGACCAAATCCGGCTTGGAAACACGAGGATCCATAAATATTTCATTAGCCCAATAAAGCACGCGGACTTCTACGTACACTCAACACCTCAACCCGCCAGGATTCCCCGGTCACAAGGAAAAAGAAAACAGGAACTTCGTGAATTACACGAAAGCGCTTGGGAGCTTCGTGTTTTCTTTTTACTTGTGGTTATCAGTATATATATATATATATATATATATATATATATATATATATATATATATATATATATATATATATATATATATATATATTGTTACGAACCCCTCCACCGATTGTCTTCATCTACCTACCCAGCACCACGAGCAACGCCATCTAGGGACGAAACACGAGTATGGCTCGTCTTAGTTACCACTCCCGGGTTTCCCTTCTCCATATCCTGGTTGTTGCGTCACTTCCGCCTCAGTCTACTTTGTCAGCTCCAATTCGAGGAGAGGACACACTTCACTCTGGGAAGCGACCACAGGATCACCTATCCTGGAAACCTACGGCACAGTGACTATTTACCGTCTTCTACCATACTCAGCCTTGCCCGTCAGCCATCTCAGCTCCTCACTTAAGTATTTGTAATCTTGTATTCCCTCTCCCCCCTCCACATTGCTTCACTATTGTTTTATGTTTTATTACTATGTATATATTGTTCGTGTTTAGGTTAAGTTTGGTTAAGGGTAGTTTATAAGCTGAATATTTTGTTAAGGAATTTATGGTACTTTATTATATATAACGAAAACTCGCATCCTTTGTCTACCCTTTTTTTAGTCCGATTGTCTTTGTTTTTTTTTTGTTGTTACCTGTTGGGATCTGGGTAGACGTATAACTATATTCTAAATCCCCAACTCGTAACAAATGGCGACCGTGACAGGACACGACCTTAAGTACCATATTCCTTCCTCCCTTGTTACTCAGTGTTAATTACCCCTCCCAGTCACTTCTGTTTACAATTGCTTTACGGTGGTTTAAAGTTTCCTTCATATGTGTGTGCATATATTGGTATTATCGTACAGTAAGAGTGACAGACGTAGGATAATAGGTTCCAAGTGTCATAAGGCTTACCTGTTATTACACGTGGCAGTCGTGTGGTAAGTCTTATCGAGTGTAGGGAAGAATCCGGATCTGTTTAATGCCGTACCCTCACTCCAGAGTAGGCTGTTCCATAGTTACTAGTTTAGAGTGAAGTGATATCTTGGGACGCCCCTCTCTACCAGGACCCCATAATTATAAAGCCTCAATTATTGTTCTTCTCATTATCTCATTCAGGGCTGTTAATCCGGATCTTTATATAAATGCCGTAATACGCCCTACCTCTTTCAAGTATATCAGGGTTGTTAATCCGGATCTTTATATTAATGCCGTAATACGCCCTACCTCTTTCAAGTCTCTTGTCCTTATCTAAGGATCTTCTCGGAAGAACAATCATAAGTGTAATTTCCCTAGGTATAACTTGGTTAGTTTCCGGGACTTTCTGGTTATCCACTGCCGTGATATTTTCTAGGGTTATCCACTTATCTTATCTTATTTTTTGACCATTAGTTAATTTATCCTATTTTTATTAACAATGGCCACCTCAGGTTTTGATCTTCAGGATTTTATTGAAAATCCTTCTGTAGCTAAATTACGTGTTAATATCCTGAAGAAAGAATGGAAAGAAATAGCCAACTATTACAATATCCCATTTTCACAGCAACTGACTAAGGAAATGTTAAAAAATCATGTGATTGAAGTGTTGGTTCAACAAGAAGTTTTAAAAGAATCCGCTGTTGACAGATTAACGCCCATGTCCAAGAAACTTCAACCACTATCCACCACCCCTCCTCACTCAGAAGTTGCCTCAGGTCTGGCTAGCCCTCAAGAAGAAACACAACGAATAGACCCCTTAGAACTAGAACGAGCTAGGTTCGAGTTCCAAATCAAAATGAAAGAACTCGAGTTGGAACAGGCCAAGTTGGAGCAGGAGGAAAAGTTGGAGCAGGCCAAGTTGGAGCAGGTGGCCAAGTTGGACCCTGAAGAAAGGATGGAACAGGCCAAGTTGGAACAGGCCAAGTTGGAGGCCAAGTTGGAGCATGAGGAAAGGATGGAACAGGCCAAGTTGGAACAGGCCAAGTTGGAGCATGAGGAAAGGATGGAACAGGCCAAGTTGGTGCAGGCGGTTAAACTGAAAGAACTACAGGTGAGAGAGACAGAAGTCACCTTAACATCGGAGTTTAAATCAAAAGAAGTGGCATTAAGAGAGAAACTCGCTGCTTTTAACCCTGCTACTGCTTCTTCCCTTGTTCCCGGGTTTGATGAATCCGATATGGACGGGTCATTTAGGACTTTTGAGAAAATAGCCGCGAAGAATGAGTGGCCAAAGGACCAGTGGGTGTCAGTGTTAGTTCCTAAATTATATGGTAAGGCTCGTAGAGTTTATAACTGTTTAGACCAGACTGATGACTATGATAACGTAAAAAAGAATATCCTCACCTCTTATGCTATCACGCCAGATGGATACCGGCAGAAGTTTCGTAAACTAACCAAACCATTTTCACACACATTTGTTGAGTTTGCTCAAGAAAAGCTTAGGTTTTTTAAGAAGTGGTTAGAGGCTACAGAGACCTCCACATTTCAGGATTTGTTAAATTTGGTAGTCCTGGAGGAGTGGAAAAGCAAGATACCATTTCACATCTTGAAGCATGTGGAGGAGCGTGGAGAGGTTAATTTAGGGCGTGCTGCTGAGCTGGCTGATGCGTATGCTTTGTTGGTGGAGTCACTGGGCAGTAGAGAACGTGGTACTTCCCGACATGTTAGGTCTTCCTCTGATGATAATCTTGGGGGCGTGAGTGGTAGGTCGAAAGGTCCCACACCTACTCCCCCCGATGCAACCAAGCTTACTTGTTCTTACTGTAAAAACCCAGGCCATACGATCCAGAATTGTAAACACCCAAAGTGTCGAATTGCTAAAAGTAGTTTCCTGGATCCCAAATCCAAACCAATAGCAAATGCCAATGTGGCAAGGCCCCATCAGGATCTCTTCTCTTCATTCACCTATGAGGGAAAAATTTCAATCATAGAAGGGTCTCGTTCTTTCCCTATTCGTATACTACGTGATACGGGCGCAGCACAATCTATCCTCCTGTTTAACGTCATTCCTGATATATCTACCGCATTTACAAATGAGAGTGTTCTAATTTCAGATCTCTCGTCCCATTCTTCCTATCCTTTAGCTAAAGTGCACCTCCAATGTCCCTTGATTACTGGGGAAGTGCAAATAGCCATAAGGAAAGACCCAATGCCTGTGTGTGGCATTCATTTATTATTGGGTAATGACTTGGTAGGAGATCTAGTGGTTCCTAACATAAAGACAGTCGACTCTCCCTTACCTGTCAACTCCACCACTGACCTTAAAGAAACTATTCCTCATCTTTTCCCATCTTGTGCTGTCACCCGGTCACAGAGTGTGCGGAATGGGCCCTCTTCATCTAAAACCACCTCCAATATCTTCCTACCCACAGAAGATCTGTACAATAAGACGATAAGTAAGGATGAGCTCATTAAAGCCCAACAATCTGATCCATCTTTGAATAAACTTCATCATGCAGCAGTTGAGGGTAAAGATTTTAACACCCTTCCGTGTTTTTATTATCATGAAGGGGTTTTGATGAGGGCCTATAGGCCCCCTGAGCTTGCCCATCTAGACACGTGGTCTGAAATACATCAAGTGGTAATTCCAGCTTCAGTCAGACCAGCATTAATTGCCCTTGCCCATGATGGTATTTCAGGACATTTGGGAATCCTGAAAACATATAAAAAGCTCCTCCAACACTATTACTGGCCTGGACTTAGGAAGGATGTGTCACAATACCTAAAATCTTGTCATATTTGTCAAATGGTAGGAAAACCAAATGAAAGTATACCAGCAGCTCCCATTAAGCCCATCCCAGTATTTTCTACCCCATTTGAAAAGATTGTTGTGGATTGTGTGGGCCCATTACCAAAGACTAAGAAGGGAAATCAATTCCTGCTCACAGTTATGGATACCAGTACACGTTATCCTGAGGCTTTTCCCCTTAAAAGCATCACTTCAAAAAACGTAATCAAACATCTTTTGCATCTTTTCACTTCAGTGGGCATTCCTAAAGAGATCCAATCTGATCAGGGCACCAATTTTACGAGCAATCTTTTCGAACAGGTGATGAAAGACCTCAGTGTGGACCATTGTACATCTTCGGCTTACCACCCACAATCCCAAGGTTGCTTGGAACGGTTCCATCAAACTTTCAAATCAATGATCAAAAAATACTGTATAGAACACCAAAAGGAATGGGATGAAAGCATAGACTTGTTACTCTTTGCCATCAGGGAATGTTCCCAGGAGTCATTGGGATTCTCCCCGTTCGAGTTACTATATGGGAGACAAATTAGGGGACCCCTTAAAATAGTAAAGGAGCAGTGGTTTGACACTCCCTCTATTAAGCCCGCAACAGTTTCGCAATACATTGACACTTTACGGGACAAATTAACTGAAGTCCGAACCATTGCTCAGTCAAACTTAAAAAAAGTCCAAGAGAAAATGGTGAAGTCCCAACCTAAATTAGTTAAAAGATCATTTTCTCCAGGTGACAAAGTGTTACTCTTTCTACCCATTCCAGGCTCTCCCCTTAAAAGCAAGTTTACTGGTCCCTATATAGTTGCTAATAAACTATCTCCTCTCAACTATATAGTCCATACTCCTGATCGCAGAAAAGATTCACAACTTGTTCACATTAATCTCATGAAACTTTACCATTCCAGGCAGTCAGAGGAAGACATCCCCGAGGCTGTAAGCCTACCTGTATTGCATACGGTTTTGTCAGGGCCGGAGACAGATGACATGGACCTATTGGAGAATTTAGACTTCCCCCTACCTAAAGAGAACCCTGCTAACAGTCACATACTCAACAATTTGGATGAGTATTTTTCTGTTCTGAATCCATCTCAAGCAAAAGATCTCACTAAGTTATTATCAACATTTCCTAAAGTCACGTCAGACCTCCCAGGGTTTTGCAATATACTTAAACATGATATTAAGCTAATCTCAGATGATGTACAACCCATTAGACAATCAGCATATCGACTAAATCCACAAAAAAAAGAGATTATGAAAAAGGAGGTAGATTTTTTGTTAAAACATAACTTAGCTGAGCCTAGTACCTCCCCCTGGGCTTCACCTTGCCTTCTCATTCCAAAACCCGATGGCACCTTTCGTTTCTGTACAGATTATCGTAAAGTGAACCAGGTCACTGTCTCTGACTCCTACCCTTTACCTTTGATTGAAGATATAATAGACAGCATAGGCTGTGCCCAATTTATCAGTACCATAGACCTGTTGAAAGGATATTATCAAGTAGGACTCACGGATAGGGCAAAAATAATCTCGGCATTTATAACTCCATTTGGTCTTTTTCAATATTTAGTTATGGCGTTTGGCTTTTCTAATGCTCCGGCCACATTCCAGAGGGCCATAAACTACCTTATTCAAGACCTAGGTGGGACGTTCGCCTACCTGGATGACCTGGTGGTGGTGTCGGACAGCTGGGACGAACATCTGGTGCGTTTGGAGATACTGTTTGCACGACTGCAAGAGACTGGATTCACCATAAACCTGGCTAAATCTGCTTTTGGCCGGGCCTCGGTGACTTACCTGGGACATATCGTTGGGCATGGTATGGTGAGACCCAAGGACGCAAACGTTGAAGCCATCTTGTCCTTCCCCACTCCAAGGACGAGGAAGGAACTCATGCGCTTCCTGGGGATGTGCGGCTACTACCGTCGGTTCTGCAGTAACTTCTCCAGCGTGGCCGGACCCCTCACAGACCTTACCAGTTCTGCGGTCCCTTACATCTGGAACCAGAAGTGCGACCAGTCTTTCCACCGCCTCAAAGCCTTCCTTGCCTGTAAGCCTGTAGTCCACCCCCCTGACTACACCTTGCCCTTCCATCTGCAAATCGACGCTAGTGGTGTCGGAGTGGGGGCTGTGCTCCTACAACCCGACCCAACCACTGATGTCCTTCACCCTGTGGCATATTACTCCGCCAAGTTGAAAAAACGTCAGACCAACTACTCGACCATAGAGAAGGAGGCCCTGGCTCTGGTGTTGGCAATAAAGAAGTTTGAATGTTACCTCCAGTCTTGCCCACAAACAACCCTGGTCTTCACCGACCATAACCCACTCACGTTCATCCAAACCAACAAGACCTCCAACCAGCGAATCCTCCGCTGGGCTCTCCTCACCCAGCCGTATAATCTACAAGTCCGGCACATAAAGGGGGTGGAAAACCTGATTGCAGACTCCTTATCCCGAGCTCCAGTGGAAATGTAGCAGCTACTCTCCAGACGCACCAGGTGATCACCTCCTTCGCGCCCGCGCTACGAAGGTCTTTGGAGGGGGGGTGTGTTACGAACCCCTCCACCGATTGTCTTCATCTACCTACCCAGCACCACGAGCAACGCCATCTAGGGACGAAACACGAGTATGGCTCGTCTTAGTTACCACTCCCGGGTTTCCCTTCTCCATATCCTGGTTGTTGCGTCACTTCCGCCTCAGTCTACTTTGTCAGCTCCAATTCGAGGAGAGGACACACTTCACTCTGGGAAGCGACCACAGGATCACCTATCCTGGAAACCTACGGCACAGTGACTATTTACCGTCTTCTACCATACTCAGCCTTGCCCGTCAGCCATCTCAGCTCCTCACTTAAGTATTTGTAATCTTGTATTCCCTCTCCCCCCTCCACATTGCTTCACTATTGTTTTATGTTTTATTACTATGTATATATTGTTCGTGTTTAGGTTAAGTTTGGTTAAGGGTAGTTTATAAGCTGAATATTTTGTTAAGGAATTTATGGTACTTTATTATATATAACGAAAACTCGCATCCTTTGTCTACCCTTTTTTTAGTCCGATTGTCTTTGTTTTTTTTTTGTTGTTACCTGTTGGGATCTGGGTAGACGTATAACTATATTCTAAATCCCCAACTCGTAACAATATATATATATATATATATATCTTGATAAAATCACACGGGAAAAGGGAAACAACGGAGCACCTTAGCTTTCGTCTTTATTCAAGACATCTTGAGAGGCAAATGGATTACATTGTTGTTGTTGTTGTTGATATTGTCGGCCCGTAGTCCGACACGGGCCTTTGCCTATAGGCGGCCCGTTTGGTGGTTCCGGCTGGAGCTCCAGGAGCAGCCACACCGGATTGGGATTGGAGGTGGTCCCACCTGCAGATTGGAAAGATACTGCAGGTTGCAGGTGTGAATGGACTCCCGATCAGTGGACGCTTACCACCAACCCCCACTCTTCGACGTGGTCAGTTTCGGAGTGGCGCGCCCCCCGAACTGGGGTCAGCACTTGCTGGGAGAGGATACTTTCTAAGCTATCTGGGTGGTGGGTATCGTGTGATGACCCGGAGTAGGTGGTGAATGTGGTCTGTATGGGCCTTTCGGGTTAGAGTGGCCGCTGGTGTTGTGTGTGTTTCTTGGGAGATTTGAGTTCTGTTTCGGAGGCTTTGTGTGACTTCGCAGTCGAGGAGATAATGTTCAAGTGGGTTGGCTGCTGGCTCCTGACAGTAGGTGCATTCCATGACGTCATTTCCGATCATCTGCCAGGAGCACTTGTACCCTAGTCGTAGTCGATGAAGGCTGGCTTGGGTTTGTCTTGGAGTTTTCTTGTTAGCGAAAGGTGGTTCCCCTGTTGTAGCCGCCAGGTACCATTTGGCTGATTGGGAACCAGCGTTGAATGCGTGAAGGAAGCTCTTTTTGATGTGGAGCTTGCTAGTCTTTCTGAGGTGATTCTTGATCTGTTGCACGCTTGCTGGAACTTGGATGTGTACGCTACTAGAACGTGTAGCTGCCTTGGCTGCTTCGTCTGTCACGTCATTTCCTCCGATCCCTACATGACTGGGAATCCAGTGTAAGACGATTGGGCGGTTTTGGCATTGGAGTTCCTGTAGCTGTGCGAGGATCGAGGTAATGATGTGGACGTTGTCTCTTGGTTGACTGTGTTGCAGCGCCTGCATGGCCGATCTCGAGTCCGTGTGAAATATGATGGACTTGTTGTGTTGCAGCGTGTTGTAGGGCCTTTGAGATTGCTACCAGCTCTGTTTGGAGGGTGGAGCAGTCATTGGAAAGTCTCCATCGGAGGGTCTGACCTTGGGTGTAGAAGGCCGCTCCGGATCTATGATGTTTTGGATCCACCGAGCCGTCTGTGAAGTATGATGCTGCATCAGCCGGTGTCTCGGTGGCTATGGCTTCGAGAGTTATTTTTTTGAGGTCCTCCTTCTGGAGGTTGGCTTTACTATCGCCTAGGTCGGTAATTTTGAGTGTGGCTGGTGGAGGACTCCATGGTGGAGGAACAGCGTAACCATTGTCTCGTGTGTCTTGGTTGTTCTTGACGAGTGTTTCTGCTTGCAGGTGTCGGATGACCTCGCTTGCCTCGTGCGACCAGGTGGCCCCTCGCACTCTGGGGTCGAGGTGGAGGGAGGCACTGATTCGAATTTTGGCAACTATGGGCTTATCTGATCTACAGATTTTGGCGAGGAGACCGGCTGTCACCTGCTTGACTCGTACTGCCAGGGGTGGTAGTTCGGTTTCCATTTGCAAATTGCAAATTCTGGTCCACATGGGTGCTCCGAGCATGGTCCTGAGAGCATTATTTTGGATTACTTCTAGCTTGGCTATTTGGTCTTCTCTCAGTCCAATGAGTGCTGGGGCACTGTAATCTACCAGCGATCTGATGGCGGCCGTGTAGTAGGCTTTGAGCACATGAAGGTTTGCTCCTGCGGTTGTGCTGGTGAGCGACCTCATTATATTGTGTCTGCTCTTCGTCCTGTGCCTGAGATACTCGAGTTGCGGCTTGAAGGTCAGTTTCTGGTCAAACCAGATTCCAAGACACTGGTGGGTATTGGTCCAGACTACCGGCGTGTTTTGTATGGAGAGCGTCTTGTCTGGTGTGTCTGTGCAGATGGCCATCGCTTTCGACTTGGCTGGATTTATCTTGAGTCCAAGTCTGTTGCACTCCTCTTCCATAAGTTGGAGTGCGTGTTGCGTGTTGGCTAGTCTGTTTGATCCTCTTACTATAAGCTGTAAGTCGTCTGCATAGCATAGGAGCTTGGCTGTTTGTCTGAAAGGAAGTCTGACTAGATTTTCCATCAGGACATTGAACAGCATTGGACTGAGGATGCCTCCTTGTGGGGTTCCGTTTTCATGGACCCTGTAGCTTGAGGTTGCTCCCTGAAAGCGTACTCTTGCTTCTCTCTGTGTGAGGCAGTTCTGGATCCACCCTAGCAACCTTCCTTTGACGCCTTTTCCAGCGAGCGTCGTTGTAATGGCCAGTGGGTTTGCTAGTTCGATGGCATTCTCCAGGTCGAGGAAGACCACCAGAGCTGGTTTGTAGTCCACTGTGCTGAGTATCTCGGCGATGTTGTTGCCTGTGCCGGTGTTCTCGGTGTAAGCAAAGATGTGAGAGTGTGGGCTGCCTACTTTCCACTTAAGTCGGTTGAGAGCCATCCTTTCTCCCGTCTTCGCTATGCAGCTGAGAAGGGAGATGGGCCTTGGTTTGTCTGGTTCTCTGGGCTTCGGAATGGGCTGTATATCTGCCTTCTTCCATTCCGGTGGGAGTGTTTGTGCTGTCCATGAAGCATTGATGGCTTGTAGCAGAGCCTCGTGTCCCGCTGTACCGGCATGAGAAAGCATGGAGTAGGTTATCCTGTCGGCCCCTGGTGCTGTGTCCTTGCTTCGTTTTAGCGACTTCTGGAGTTCTTGCTGGTTGAAAGGTCTGTCGGTGTCATCTTCACTGTTGCAGGCCTCTTCGATCATCTGCAGTCTGACCTGTCGCAGACGCCGTTGTGTCTCCTCTGCCTGTCTCGGGAGGTTTTTCGTTGCTGCTCGGTCAGAGAACAGTTTTGCTAGTCTCTCGGCTTTCTCTTCTGGGTTGGGATGGGTTGGTGGTGGTGGAGTTGCCTTCCCAGATGCCCTTCGGATCTGGGTCCACGTTTTGCCGAGAGAGGTGTGCTCGCTCAGTTCGGAACACCGCTTGAGCCAGCTTACGTTTTTTATTTCTTCCTTCTCTTCCCTGGTATCCTTAACTATGACTTCCAGGAGATGTCTGATTGTTTACGTGGGATGTCTCCTGTAGTTTCTTCGGGCCATGTTCACTCTGTGGTTGAGTTCTTTCACCCTGGGACAGTAGTACCAGTAATCATTGTACTGTCTTGATGTGGGTTTTGTTTTTGGGATAGCCTCTTCTGCCGCTTGGTGAAACGCCTCGACCAATTGTTGGTGGAGGGTTGTCTCGTCCACGGGTGCTGCGCCGGCCGGCTGTGATTTTTCGCGCCACTTAGCCAGTTTGGGTATTGTATCTCCATCTCAGGGGGGGTGGAGTAGGGAGTTTGTTCACCTTCAGCGTTGTTAGGATGGCGAAGTGGTCACTGGTCAGCGTGGGGTGTAGCTGCCAGGAGGCCGAAGGCTGTAGTGCACTGGAGACGAAGGTTAGATCTAGCCTTCCTCCCCTAGTGTGGGTGGGCTCTCCAGTGTTCAGGAGGCAGATCTCGGGTGTATCTTGAAAGGTGGTGTATAGGTGTAGGCCGTCTTCATTTGTGGGGCTTGCCGAGCTTAGGAAGGGATGATGTGCGTTGAAATCCCCTCCTATGAGTGTGGCGTGGTCAGCGGCCGAAGCAAATAATTGAGTCACCTCCAGTGAGCCCCTTGGGTTCTTGTAGATGTTGTGAACAGTTAATTCCCGTTCTTGGAGGGTTACTTTGACGGCCTGTGTCTCGATGTTTTCCCCACATGGAAATTGCTGCGTCACCTCGGAGGAGAGTATGCTTGACTTGACCAGGATCATACATCCTCTTGTTGACGCCTTCGTGAAATGCCTCCTGTATGTCTTGTAACCACTGAATTTGGAACAGTGGTGTTCTTGTAGAAGTGTTTCTTGTAGCAGTATGATGTCAAGCTTGTCCTTGGCTGCTGCTTCTTGTAGGAGGTGTTTCTTGTTTTTGATGCCCTGAGCATTCCATGTTAGGATGTTCAGGGTGCTGATGTTTTCCACCACTGTTTCATCGGGGACTTCTGGTGGTCCTCGATGGAGATGTCCAAGTTCGATTCCAACTGGATCAGGTTCATATCTTCGTGTTCTGTGGTTTTTGCCTTCTGGGCCGTGGTTCGGTTCAGGGGAGTTGAAACGACCAATTTCTTTCTGGGAGCTGTCGGTATCTTGGGTTCTCTGGTGGCCTTCTTCGGTGCAGAGTGTACCTCGGCTGTTACTCGTGTGAGGACCGGCGTGGCTTCCTCCACTGAGGTGGCTGGAGCTGTGGCGACTTGCCCGAGGACGCTCCCCATGAGTATTTGGAGCTGTGTGGCTTGGATCTTGTGGCCCAGTAGTCCGGCTAGGCCCTCCGCGAAGGTTGTCAGTGCCTTGGCTAGGTCTGATACGTGTATCATTCCTTCTGGTGCCTTGGTGTGTGCTTCTTTTGTCTTTTTCGTGGTTGTCGCTGTCTGCTGCTTGGGTGGCTGAGGTATGGCCGGAGTGAGGCCAGGAAACTGGGCTGCACTTTGGGTGTTGACCGGCTGAGGAGGTTGGCTTTGTTGTCTTGGCCTTTGGGTTCCCCACACGAAGGTACCTGGTGGGGCTGGTGTGCAGGCGGTGGGAGCCGGTCTTGCAGCTGGCTGGTTTGCCTGTTCCCTCCTTGTCCTCTCGGAGCATCCAGGGTTCCAGGCGTGGTGTTTGCCCCCGCAGTTGGCACACTTGGGAGCAATTTTTTCTCCATTTCTCAGCTTGGTGAAGTAGGAGTGTGTGCCGTGCTTCTGTGCGCAGACTGCGCAGATTTCCTTGTACGTGCACCTTGTCTGATGGTGCCCGTATTTCTGGAATCTGAAGCACCGCAGGGGCTCTGGGACGAAGGGCCTCACTTCGTAGATCCCCCAGGTTTTGAGGTCTATGGTGCTGGGGGGTGAACCGTAGTGCGCTATGAGCACTTGTTTTGTGGTGGCCGTCTTGTCGGACAGGGGAGAGCATCTCTCGGCTTTTAATATCTTCGGGTGGTTCTCCAGGGGTTCGAGAGGTAGTTCCTTTGGGTACCGGACTTCATCAGTTTCTGGGCGGGTTCTAGCTTGGTTGGTGCAACGGTGGTGGTGTTTTGCAGGTAAGTGTCGAGGGTGGTGGCGGAGTCCTTGTCTTTGGGGTGAATAATCATCTCCCCCTTTAGGTTGGGCCGCACTGAGAACTTGGCCAGTGGATTTTGCTTTTCTATCTCTGTGATGGCGGCATTTGTCGTTTTCGTGTCCGTTTTCGTGATCCGGAATTTTGGCAGTGTCGTTGGAGGTGAGCTGGTGGTGGTGATGGGTGCCTTTTGGGCTGCTTGACGGCATTCGTTTCCCGAAGAAGCACGTCGGCGTTTTTTATTTTCTACCTTCGTCCAGTTGTCGTCCTCAGTGGTGGTGGAGTTGTTGGAGGTGGTGGCAGTGTTCCTGCTTTTTAGGGCTTCATTGAAGGCGCGTAACTGGTCCGCTTTCTCTGTGCGGAGCCTATCGTAGTTCGGGTCGTCAGGTTGGCGGTTCAGGCGGGGGTCGCGGTTAGGAGGGCGTACGCGCTCCATAACCGGTTTTTTTTTTTTTTAAATCCTACCTATTCCGGTTGAGTAAATAGCAGAGGAATTTCAGCACTCCCCACTGGCTTGTGGTCGTAGAGTGGTTCCTGAGCTTCTCTCCCGGAGCCCCGTTGGGGAAACTTACTTCCTAGTGTATGTGACTGCTCACTTATAGACGTGAGCTAAGTGTGCCTATTGGGGAAGGATAAGGATTGCTACCCTCTTTCCAGGTGGACCCGCACGATCACGGTTTTCCTGGAAAGACTCGGCTGGGATGGGTTTTGCTCCAACCCCCTTTCGTGTTCACAATCTCCTGGGAGGGAGGTGAACAGTTACAGGGGGGACCGCAGGACGAATACGCTTTTTGAGGGTGCAGGTCCCTAGGCCAGAGCGAAAAAGGAAAAATAGTAGTAGAAGGAAATGAGCTCAAACCACGCCGGGAATATCGCGCTATAACTGCTCTCCAGCTGGAGTGTGGGTCACTCACACCACCAGTGGGGAGGGCAAGCTAATGCTCGATAAACCGGAAACGCTCGTGAGTTGTTGTTGACGATGTCAGTCGTGGGTGGTCCGGTCCGGGAAGATGGCCAAACAATGGGACAAGAGAGAGGGCGGTCTTCACTGTTTCGGGTCCTGCAGGAGGTTTTGTTGAGAGCGGATTACATGGACAGAGAGAGGCTTAAATATGCAGGGTGACCTTAAAAACATGAGGTCAGGTCATAATGATGTCATCCACTAATCCCCACACCAACACACACGTAGAGGAGCTCATGTTTTTAAGGTCACCCTGCATATTTAAGCCTCTCTCTGTCCATGTAATCCAGTTGCCTCTGAAGATGTCTTGAATAAAGACGAAAGCTAAGGTGCTCCGTTGTTTCCCTTTTGCCGTGTGATTTTATCAAGATTTATCTTATCCACGTTTTCATTGTGGATCTACATGAAATATATATATATATATATATATATATATATATATATATATATATATATATATATATATATATACACATCTTCAGACTAGCTAGTCTGTACTCACCCCTGAAGATGTGAATTACACGAAAGCGCTTGGGAACTTCGTGTTTTCTTCTTTCCTTGTGGTTATCAGCATATACCTAGATCACGCGCACCTACAGTGATTTACTTGCATATATATATATATATATATATATATATATATATATATATATATATATATACTGTATATATATATGTAACCGGTCGGAATTTACTGGACTTTAATTTCTCACTTGACTTGGGATTTATGAAAGATTATTAGATGAAATTGCAGTGGAAGCTCCCCTTTGAGAAAAATCCTGAACCAGCACAAGAACACTTAAATTTACAAAACAAAATAAATTGTCCGTGACCCGTGGAAGGATAGCGTCTGTGACTGGGATGAATGAGACACACTGTAAAATTTAGACACTTATATTCCCTCCAACACTACAGACACAATCAAATAATGATACACCAATATGCGCACCTCCTAACCTGAACTTAAAACACTACTCTGGGGAATAAAAGTTATACATGATATTGAAATTATTAGAAACTCCGGCAACAATAGATTTAAAGTATTAAGAAATGTTGCTTGCACATATGAAACAGGCCTTAAGGGCTTTCAACAAAATTATATCACCCCAAAAGATGCACACTTCCTAACCTAACTTAAACACTACTCTGGGCAACAAAGGTTATACCTGAGATCGGAATTATAAAGAAAAATTAAATGCATTAAAGGAATTAAATCATTTAAGAACTATTACTGCACACGTCAAGATAATATCAGTAACTGAAAAAATGGTACTAACTACACACAAAAATATTGTCACTATTATTGAGATGTTACTGGGTCCACCAATACCCGTGAACCATGCTCCACCCAACTCAACATACACCCGTAATAAGGGAGATAAAATGCTCCTCTAGGTATCCCCTAGACTCCTGGTCTCAGTGTGTGACCATTAATTTACTCAGATAGCCTCAGTGTACTCTCAGTGCATCCATGGGCGGGAAGACAGAACGCCCGCAGGTGACCATGGCCAGTAGGTAATACTTCTAGCTGACCGAGGGCACGTGGTGTTGTGCACCCACGTCGTAAGAACTGATCACCCATTGCTGATGCTGGTCCCGTGTCGTTTTAGTTGTCGGGAGCACACGTTCACTCAAGAGATTCTTTGCTACCCCGCAAACCAGTGACAAGCCTACACTGATCGTTCCAACGGCGACTATCGCCAATCCTCAATCATCAACGGCAGTCTCAAACGGCAGTCAATCTCTCGCAGTCAAGTGGGTTCTGACGGAAACCGTGAAATTAACTCACTATTAGCTCTTAATAACTTTATCACTGCCCTATCTAACCCCTATCTGAGATGGAATGAGATTTACTTGTTATACTGCAATAGAGCAACACAGGTGACTAGACCACGTGACTATTTCTGTGGACGGACGCGCAGGGACGTCTTGTTGATCCGAATGCTTTCGCGTGACTGAGAACCAACCAGCCTCGCGTCTCCCCAAGGCGTTAGCTTAGGCCTACGTGACATGTTTTCCGCCTAACTAATAACTTTCTTGGGACACCCGTAACATTATTCAGACTGATAAACGATCTATAAAAATTTCAAATTTAATAATAGTCCCTTAACTTCATGAATCGCATCATTATTAATTCGGCAAACTACATTCAATATCGTATAGGCCTAGTTCCAAAACCTCTCACTACGTGCAGGAGCGCTCTCTTCCCTCAGACGACCTTGAAAACTCAGTATCGCCAATGGCGCTTTATATAAAGATAATAATATGTCGTATTTCTTATTTCCTACCGTAGAGTTCGATACCTTCACTCTGATTACTTACAGGAGATTATGGCGTATCTACGTAGAAGTTCACTCAAACCACTCGACATTCCATGATTTATACTTGATAAATGATGATTTAATGAATTCATTTAATTTTCAACGTCCGTCTAAGTTATAGGTTTTACTCGCGGCGTTTGAAATTACACTGAAGTTTCTGAATATTACATATATATATATATATATATATATATATATATGCTGATAACCACAAGGAAACACGAAGTTCTCAAGCGCTTTCGTGTAATTCACATCTTCAGGGGTGGGTACAGACTAAGGAGATGGATGGATGGATGGATGAAGTAAAGTGTGAAGAAATCTTGATGCAGGTGCGTAGATTGGTGGTGCGGGAACTGGACTTGAAGAATAATGGTGGAATTTGGATGGACTTGGGGTTGGTGGATGGTGTAGAAGAAAAGCGAGGAAATTGGAAAATAGTAGTAGAATGCTAGGTCTTGGGGCTCAACCCAAGTGTTTCTGTTATCTCATGTTTGTGTTTAAGCTAAATTTCGTCTTAGGTGTTATATTTATGTCAGGTGTTTGTATGTTTAGCAACTATTGCAATTTTATGCCTTTCATTTTCGTGTGTTATGTCCTAGCCAATGGTGAGGAGTCTAGGGCAGGTACTTGTGTTTCTGCCAAGAACATCCTATCTTTTTACGATCTAATGTTGTGAGTGGTTTGGCTGCCAAGGTTGTCACTGGGGTAACCTTGCATCTTTATAGAGTGGAGTTGGTGTGGGTTCTAGGGCTCTTCTTTTACTTTTAGGGAACCACGAGTGTTCTCTTCTTTCGTCTTCTGTCTCTTCCATCCATTCTTTGATTGGTCCTGGTTCTATTTCTTCTAACTTTGTCCATATTCTTTTTGAGTGTTCGTGTAGGTAAATGTTTAGGGGTTTTATTTGGGCTCGTTGGTGTAGTTGACGGTTGGTGACTATGTCAGGATATCTGATGTTATATACATCCCTTAGGGCTAAGTTTTGAATTATCTGCAGTTTCTTTATGTTTGTTTGTTTTATTGCATATAGGGGAATTGGCGGATATACTAGTCGGGATTGGACATAGGCTCTATATAACTTTAACTTGTTTTTTGCTGACAGGCTTCTGAAACGTTTTAATTTAGTTACCATGTTTCTGGTTTTTACAAGTTTTTCGGTGATGAATGTTTTGTAGCCTTTTGTTGTTATCTTCAGTCCTACGACAGTGCCTTCCATGGCATATGGAATCACTTTGTTGTCTACTATAATGGGGTCCTTTTTCCTTTTAGCGATTGGGATTATTTTAAACTTGTTGGTGTTCGTTTGTATCTTCCACTTTTTTTCGTACTGGTTGATGTTCTCTATTGCGTTGGCAGTATGTTGTGCCATTATTGCTGTTGATTTGCCAGGGTATGTGATGATTTGTGTAATATCGTCTGCAAAACTTATGTATTCACTGTAGGGAGATGGTTCTGGTAGGTCTGCTGTGTAGATATTGTACAGCGTGGGTGAAAGGACACTGCCTTGGGGTACTCCACTTTTCAGTTTTATGGGTGGTCCTATAAAGCTGCCAATTTGTATTTATGCCGTGCGATCGTCTAGGAAGTCACAGGCGATTTTTTTCTATTGGTTCTGGGAGATTTAATTGAAGCAGTTTAAATTTTAATCCTAGGTGCCATACTTTATCGAACGCCTTCTTAACGTCTCTTAGTACAATATTGACTTGGTTTCTTTCTGCTTTCTTGTTGGCTAACGTTTCCGTGATTATGGCTAGTGCAGTATGTGTTCCCTTTTTTTCAGTGAATCCATGTTGTCTGGGGTTTAGTAGTCCGTTTTCACTTCTGTGTTTTCTGATTCTCTTGTTTATTGCCTTTTCAAATAGTTTTCCTATAACTTCGAGTAGGGAAATCGGTCTGTAGTTTATTACTTGGGTGTGGTCTTTGGCTGGTTTCGGTATGAATATGAGTTTTGCGTTTTTAAATGCATCAATGAAGTATCCACTTGCCAAAGCTGAGTTAAATATTTCAAGGATGCCTTGTGTGCAGTTATTGGGTAGGTATAGGATCATATTTCTTGTGATTTTTGTAAATCCTGGTGCTTTTTCTTTAGTGTGCCTGATGTAGTGTAGCAGTTCTCCTTCTGTAATTGGTTCTATCAGGTTGAGCCTGGTTTTGTCCACCACATGGTATGGGGTTATCCTGTGTATCATTTCAGCCATTTCTCTGCAGATATGATTTTCTTGTTCCTCATCAAATTCCTCATTTTCTCCTTCTGATATTTGAAATACTTTTTTCCATTCTTTCCTGTACGCTGATTCTATCTCTTTTTCTTCAAAGAGTTTTTTCCTGTTTTGGTCCTTTATGTATTTTTGTTGAGGCTTGTCATTTCCTAGCATTTTGTTTACGTTCTGCCAGAAGTTCTTGTCATTTCTTGTGGTATCCAGGTTGTTTATTAGTTCGTTCCATATCTGTTGGTGTGCTATCAGGCTTTCATCTCTTAACTTTTGTTGTATTTGCCTTAAGTTTCTCATAAGCTCTGTTGTTGGTGGATAATTTTGTATGTATATCATTATGTTATTGTATTGTACTTGGAGCATTCGCAATTCATGGGATGTCCTGATGTGTGGTAGCGTTCGATATGTTGTGATTGGTATGTTGTTCTCTGTTGCCTTTTTGATGTTACGTATAAGGGTATCTGTTTCGTTGTCAATATCTTCTAGTGTTTTGCCTTGGAGATCTGGGATCTTAACTTGTTCTAGTTGCTTCCTGTAGCCTTCCCAGTCTGCTTTTTGCATTTGGAAACGTGGGGTAGTTGGTACTTGGATTGGGCTTGTGGATAGATTTATTATCATTGGAATGTGGTCGCTGGTAGTTAGTGGTCCTTGTTTTATATGGTAATTCAGGAATGCCTTGTTGTTGGTGAAGACTTTGTCTGGGGTTGTTGTTTTGTTATTGCCAATAAATGTGGTGAAGTGTGGTCCTAGGTGGATCAGCTTCCCTGTGTTCATTATGGTATGCAGTGCAGTGCCCACTCTGTTCCTGTTTCCGTGGCCGAATAATGGATGTCTTGGGTTCAGATCTCCTATTATATATGTTGGGCAGTTGTAGTTCAATAGTTTTATCAAGTCTGGGGCCGGCAGGTAGTTCCGTCTTGGCGGTAAATATGCTGTGGCTATTGCTATTTCTCCTAGTGTGGTAGTTATTTTAATTCCCAGGAATTCATCCTGGAATTCGTCGATGATTTGATGTTTCAGTATGTGTTTTACAGCAATGGCCACGCCATCATTTAATTCTTCTGTTTTATTTCTTTGGTAAATTGTATATCCAAATATTTTTATTTTCTTGGAATTTGAATTGCCGTGACTATTTATTAAAATTATGTCCGGATCACTGCTGAGGTATGTGTTTGCAAGGTTGTTTTTATTTGTTTCCCAGTTGCGGACGTTGTGTTGTATGATGGTAAGTGTTCTGGGTTTTTCTTTATTCATTGTGTTTTGATTTTTTGTTTCATGTTTGTTGCGCGGGTGGCGATCTCTTGTCCGGAACCAGTCCGTTACGGATTCTTTGGAATTTCCATTGTTCTTCTTTTTTGAAGTTGTGTCTCCTTATTTTAATCCTTTGGTTTATCAGGTAAGCTTCCACTAGTGCTTCAGAGTATTTATCGTTAGAGTAGGTCCATTTTAGTTCTTGTTTTGTTATGGCTTGTATAATGTCTGGCATCGTTTTGCACTCATTAGGGATAAATATTTTGTCACACCAGTGAAGCTGTAGTTCACAGTCATCTGCACATTCTAAAGTCAGTAATGTTTCTTCGCCCTGGGTATCCATGGTTGCTGTTGAGACTTTTTTCCTTACGGCTCCTGTCTCTCTTTGGATGTTATTTTGAAGGTCCTGCCTCTCTGCTGTACTTTGAGTGGATGTTTCAATCCTTTGTGACTTTGCCTTGTCAGCTTCGTTTGTTTCGTGTACTGTTGCGGTTGGTGTTTGCTCCGTTGCTCCTTTTTCTTCTGCGATGACTGTCTCTTGTGGTGCATCTGGGTTGGTTAAGCTGGACGCTTGTAGCACAGATCCGGAATCTGGGTTCGCTGGGAAACTCATTATTGGGAGGTTGTTTCTTCCAAGCATTTTGTTCATTTCTATTTCGAACTTGCCTGGGTTCCCTATGTTCATTATGTGCGAGTATAATAGGCAGATGAGCACTTTGTAGTCTCGTATTTCGCTCAGTATAATTTTGGTGGTATTCTGTGGTTGTGTTGTTTCTTCAACTACTTTCTTTGCAATAGCAGCATATGTTGTATTCTCCTTCTGTTCTTGTTGTTGTTTTTCCTTTCCTACTTTTTCATTTATTATTTTCTTCTTGTATGGACAGGCCATTGCTAGGGTTCTGTGGGTCTTATATCCAGGTTCCTTATGATTTTTACAGTTTATACAAGCTTTGGATTGATTCTTGCAGTCCCGGAAGGTATGGCCTTCTTCTGCACATTCAGAGCATATTTTAAGTTCCTTTTGAGGACAGTCTTTTGTTGCATGTGATTCATGTGCATAGCAGATGAAGCATGTGAGAATATTAACATATTTCTCCCTTTCTAGTTGTTTAGGAAGTACTGACATGTTGAACCCCAAGATTCCAGTTTCCAGGGCCTTGTCTGCCATTGAGGTGTCAGTGAATCTCAGCTTTAGGCAATGAGTGTATTGCTTTATTTTTACCATTTCTTCGATTTTTATCCAGTTGCTTTTTATTTCTAGTTCTTCTTGTATTTCTTGTGCCGAGTGCTTTCCAAATTCGTAATCAAGTCCACGTACAAATACTGATCTTTTTGCTTTAACCTCTGGTGGCATAATGACCTATGTCTCCAAAGGCTTGCATTCCCTCAGGGCTCAGAATGGTATCCGCATCCCTGTAGTCCCTGCATATTGCAGTATATCCATCGTTCGAGGAGAAAATCCTTGTGAAGGGTACATTGAGTGCACCATACGCTGTTTCAGTTATCTGAGAACGTGAAGGGGCTGTGCTCTTGTCTATAATCTTGAGTCTAACCTTGGTAGCCATTGGTTTATTTGTTTGTGTTTTCCTAGCATATAATTGTGGGTGATAAAGAAGGTTATTGAAGACCCTTCTTAGTGTGCCTATGGGCGACCCCCGGACAGTGGTGTAACTGCACTATCACTGTTTTTCCACTGCCGGATTGGCCTGTGTTCCCCCGACCTCCAACGGACGCACACAATCCCACCTACTGTGAGGTGTGCTCCACTGGAGGGGCTCTAGCACGAATACTTAAATATAAGCAGGTGCCTCGGCCAGGGTAAGTAAGGAAGGATTTCAGCAAGAGAGAAAGACCTCAAACCACGTCAGCACTGCCAATCAGTAGCTGCCCTCCAGCAGGAGTGTGGGTCACTCACTCTACCCGTAGGGAGGGCTAACTATAGTTGACAGTCCTGAACGCTCGTGAGGTAGTCCGGTGACAGTCGTGGTCGTTTCCAAAGGCGGGGACCCGCAAGTGGCGTTGCCCCCAAAAAGATTTCTCGGAAGGCCAGTGGTCGATAGAGAGGTCGAGTTGTAGTCAGGTCGTCAACAGTAGAAGAAAGGCTGGCTGCTCAGCAGTGAAGGGTCCACTAAGGAGAAGTACAAAACAAGGTGTATATAATAATAATAATCATAATAATTAACGGTTTATTGAAAGAGCTTGGCAGCCAGAAGGCTGAAAATATACAGTTACATATTTGGGGAATGGGTTACGAATTACAAATAATATACAAGTAACATAAGTGACACAAATAAGACATATAATAACTTAGATGGGGAAAAGCTCAGACTACAGTTCATTTCAACATAGTGACAGTGTAAGGAGCAGTGTTTACTGGGAGTGAATACACTGATTTATTACAAGTTATTGATAATTTTTACAATGGTTGGGACTGGGCTGTTCTTATAGCGATCAGTTCGTGCACGTATGGGCTGGATGCGGTTGTGGTGTCGAACAGCAATTCTCGGACAAGGGATCTCAGGTGGTAGTAGGAGCCGGTGTCGGGGATGGTGTAGAAGCTTCTTACCAAATTTGCAGATGAGGTCGTGGTGATGGTCAGTGAGAGTCGAAAGGGTCAGTGTGTTGAGCGCTTCTTGATATGTGGAGTAGGAAGGGGAGAGAATAATCTTGCATGCCCTCTTTTGCACTTTTTCTAGGTGTTTACGTTGTGTGGCATTTAGGGAGGAAGACCAGGTGGGGGAGGCATAGGTGAGCTTGGGAAGTATGAATGTTGTGTAAACACTGAGGAGCTCGTGTGCAGGAACTCCGAGGGTGAGATCAGGACCACAATGGTCAGGTATTAGATAATGACACTACTAATCTTTAAATAGCACCGCAACGATCGGTAGTCAGGTCAGAGGGTAAGGTGACCCAACCTTCTCACCTGGTTACAAATCTTCTTAATTACAAAATTGTCCAGTTTGTACATGCCATTACTCAAATTCATGTTGAATGCTTTGGTATGTTTAATGAGACTAGATTGTATGATGTTCCTACTGTCAATTGAATTACAAGGTAATATTGAGGAGGCATTATCCCAGTCAATGCAATGCTTGTTATCCCCCAAATGAACAAACAGAGCATTGGATTCCCGGCCTGTCCTAACACTATATTTATGTTGTTTAATTCTAGTTACAAAATCTTTACCTGTCTGGCCTAAGTAAAACATATTACATTCCTTGCACGGAACTTTATAAATGCAACCAATTGTGTTGTTGGGGGAGTTCTTGATTAACATTTGTTTAACAGTGCATGAGTTTTTAAATGCCACATTGACGTTCCAGGTTTGTAGTTGTAAAGGAATTTGAGAGAATTTTTTGTGAAATGGTTATACTAAGAGATTCTTATGGTCATGGGTGGGCTTGGGATCAGTTCTATAAAAATATTTCTTAGTAATGTTCAGGCATTTGTCTATGAAAGACCTAGGGTATTTAAGGAATTCTTTGAAAAGAAACTATTAAGTAATATTTTACGACCTTCAGCAGTCTGGTTTAGATATGTTGATAATGTATTATGTCTCTGGCCATGTAATGAGGACCTAAAAGCTTTCCTGCCACAACTTAACAACTTAGCTCCCTCTATCAAATTCACCGTGGAATTAGAGCATGACTGAAAATTGCCATTCCTAGACTGTCTCATACACAGAATAGGTAACACTTTTAAGTTCAGTATTTATAGAAAACCTACTAATGTGTGTTCATACATTCATTATTATTCTGCCCACCATAATAAAGTCAAACAGTCAGTATTTTCAACAATATTTTTACGTGCTTTGAGAATTTGCATCCCGGAAATCATTGATGAGGAATATAATTATATCTATAATATTGGCTCAAACCAGAAATACCCTAGATCTTTCATAGAACATTGCTAAGAAAGGATAAATTGTGACGAAATTTACCTCCAGGAGTATTATAAGGTATTGGCCGGTAGGGTTAAGACCGAGATAACAAAAGCAAAGAGAAATAATGAACTGAAGATAGCAAGGGCGGTGAAGACAAACCCCAAAGGATTCTATCAAAATATCAAACTAAAAGACGAGATAAGATTGTACCAATACGTTTAGATACCGGCGAGCTAACTGATAACGACGGAGAAATGAGCAATAATCTGTTAAATATTTTTCAACAGTTTTCACCACCGAAAATTTAAACATGATACCCGAATCACCGACTCTATTCAGAGATAGTGAAGAAAACAAATTAAGCAAGATAGTAGTGACGAGTAACGATGTTAATAAGCAAATAGACAAACTGAAGCCTAATAAGTCACCTGGTCCCGATAAGATATTTGCCAGACTATTAAAGGAATGAAATTAAGAGCTTAGTATGCCCAATCAGTCTAACATCAATAGAAGCCAAATTACTAGAATCAATCATTTCAAACTCTATTCGAAACCACCTGGAGAAGCACAAGTTGATCAATGATTCCCAACATTGCTCCACAAGCTGGCGTTCATGTCTAACTAATCTATTAACATTCTTTTCAACAGTTTTCGAATCGGTGGACGAGGGGCACAATTATGATGTGGTATATCTCGACATTAACAAAGCCTTCAACAGAGCCCTCCACGAGAGACTAATAAGAAAAGTAGAAGCGCATGGGATCAAAGGTAGTATCCTTAAATGGATTAGGGCGTGGTTGTGGAACAGGAAATAGGGAGTGAGCATAAACGGAACTAAATCGCACTGGAGCAACGTCACTAGTGGAGTTCCCCAAAGCTCAGTTCTTGGACCATTATTATTTATTATATGCATAAATGACATAGATATCGGCATAGACAGCAACATAAGCAAATTTGCTGATGACACTAAAATAGGACATGTAATTAAATTTGCCGAGGACTCTGCAAAACTACAGGAAGACCTAACAAATTTTTCTAATGGTCGGAAAAATGGAAGATGAAATTCGATGTGGACAAATGTAAAGTACTCAGTATAGGAGATGTAAACAGGGAAACCACTTACCAGATGAACAACGATGCCATTGTGGAATCCGACTGCGAGAGAGATTTACGAGTAATGATAAGTAGGAATCTTAAGCCAAGTAAACAATGTGTTTTTGCTCGTAACAAGGCTAATAAAGTACTTGGGTTCATACAAAGGAGTGTTAGTTACAAGACTAGCGAGGTCATCTTAAAATTATATCTAGCGTTTGTGAGACCTCACCTGGATTACGCAGTTCAGTTCTGGTCACCGTATTACAGAATGGATATAGAATCCTTGGAAAGAATCCAGAGGAGAATGAACAAGACTAATCGCGGGCATTAGGAACCTTGAGTACAGAGACAGGTTAAAGCATCTTAATTTGCACTCCCTAGAGAGACGTAGAGCGAGGGGCGACATGATAGAGGTGTATAAATGGAAGTCAGGGTTAAACAAAGGGGACATTACAAAGATACTCAAACTATCCAACCAGGAGCGAACTCGTAACAATGGTTTTATATTTGACAAATTTAGATTTCTGCGTGAAATAGGTAAACACTGGTTTGGAAACAGAGTAGTGGATGAATGGAACAAGTTACCAAATATCATCATAGACTCGATTACGCTGGATAGCTTCAAACATTGGTTGGATTCTTTTATGAGCAATCGGGGTTGGGTATAAATGGGACTGCCCAGTATGGATCAATAGGCCCGCTGCAGTTTCCTCCATTCTTATGTTCTTAATATTATACTCAAATACATGGTGTGGCAATGGGTAATCCGCTTTCACCAGTATTAAGCAACTTATATATGGAATTCTTTGAGAAGAAACTATTAAGTAATATTTTACCACCTTCAGCAGTCTAGTTTAGATATGTAGATGATGTAATATGTCTTTAGCCATGTAATGAGGACCTAAAAGCTTTTCTACCACAACTTAGCCCCCTTGATCAAATTCACCGTGAAATTAGAGAATGACTGCAAATTACCATTCCTAGACTGTCTGATCCACAGAATAGGTAACACCTTTAAGTTCAGTATTTATAGGAAACCTACTAATGTGTGTTCATACATTCATTATTAATCTGCCCACCATAATAAAGTCAAACAGTCAGTATTTTCAACAATGTTTTTACGTGCTCTAAGAATTTGTAGTCCGCAATTCACTGACCAGGAATATAAATATATCTATAATATTGGCTTGAAGCTTAAGTACCCTAGGTCTTTTATAGACAAATGCCTTAACATTACTAAGAATTTTTTTTATAGAACTGATTCTAAGCCTACCCATGACAATAAGAATCTCTTAGTATTAATATTTAACAAAAAATTCTCTCAAATTACTATACAACGGAAAACCTGGAACGTTAATGTGGCATTTAAAAACTAGTGCACTGTAAAACTAATGTTAATTTAGAACTCCCCCAATAGGCCAACCGGCCTATTGTAGACTCCTTATTTTCTTATGTTCTTATGTTTAATGCAGGCGGCTGAAATTTACAAGGTTCTTTGCAAGGAATGTATTGTTCTAATTAGACCAGACGGGTAAAGATCTTATAACTAGACTTAAACAAGAAAAAATATAGTGTTAGGACAGGCCAGGACTCCAATCCTCTGTTCATTCATAGGAGATTGATTTTGATTTTGCCGCTTGCAGCGGCTACTTTATTGTGCACCCCACTCTCATCCAGTAAGCGGTAGCGCAAAAGGATTACAGAGTAGGGCTTACAAAGGGTCATAATAATTAACCCCCGTTGTCAGGATATTATGGTACTGAAAGTTACACAGTATATCATTTACATTATTTGTTTAGTTCTAAACATAAAGGGTAACTTATTCACAAATGCGTGAGAACAGGCATGTGAGGCAGTATGTCTGGCCTCACACTTTGTTATTCACATTTACGTGGGAGGTATTCAAGCACATTGCGTATTTGGTTCTGTACATGAGAATTGATCTAGTTACTAAGTGCAAAAAAGTGGATACAATCTTAATATGTCGGCTATCTTGCCATTAGAGATGAAGTGTTGTGCCATTTCACACACAGTGTGCTTGGACCTGTCCCTAAAAGGTTCTATCTTCACACAGTGGAGGACGTAGTGTTCAAGTGTGTGGCCATATGTATGGCCACACACTTTACATTTAGTTTTGTTTACATCTGCTTGAGGAACATACTGCCAAAGGTACTTATATCCTAACCTTAATCTAGCGGTTACAACATCTTGTAATCTAGTGATCTTGTTACTTGCTCCATATACATGTTTCACGTGATACATCTCATCATGGTAACCTATGGATCGACTGGTGCCTGTTTGCACTTGTCTACTTGCGTCAAACTCATCAATAAGTTCTTTCCTAATTACAGTTTTAAGGGTTTTTTTTGACAGACCCAAATTGTATTCAACGGTGTCTATGTTAGACGCGAGTTTGGCGAGGGCATCAACTCTGTCATGTTTTATGAGGCCTATGTGAGAGGGGATCCACAACAGTTTGACCCTGACACCCCGGTCAACAAGGCACGCATATTTGTGTCTGGCTTCAGAGACAAGAGCGTGACAACATGAGTCGAGGGTACCAAGGGCAAGTAGTGAGGAAAGAGAGTCAGTGATGATGAGACTGAAACCACTGTTACTGACAATGAATTTAATAGCTGTGAGTATGGCAACTAATTCACTTTGTAGAGTGGATGCCCAGTTGTTAATTCTAACTCCTTTCTCAATTATATTACCGTCAGGTTGAGTCACAACAATAGCACTTCCAGCCCTCCCACAGGCGGTGTTTAGAGATCCATCAGTGTAGATAAGAACATAAGAACATAAGAATGGAGGAAACTGCAGCGGGCCTATTGGCACATACTGGGCAGTCCCGTTTACACCCAACCCCTATTGCTCATATGAGCATCCAACCTATGTTTGAAGCAATTCAGCGTATTCGAGTTAATGATGATATTTGGTAACTTGTTCCATTCATCCACTACTCTGTTTCCAAACCAGTGTTTACCTATTTCACGCCTAAATCTAAATTTGTCTAATTTAAAACCATTGTTACGAGTTCGCTCCTGGTTGAATAATTTGAGTACCTTTGAAATGTCCCCTTTGTTTAGCCCTGCCTTCCACTTATACACCTCTATCAGGTCGCCCCTCGCTCTACGTCTCTCAAGGGAGTGCAAATTAAGATGCTTTAACCTGTCTCTATACTCAAGGTTCCTAATGCCCGGGATTAGTCTTGTCATTCTCCTCTGAATTCTTTCCAAGGATTCTATATCCATTCTGTAATACGGTGACCAGAACTGAACTGCGTAATCCAGGTGTGGTCTCACAAGAGCAAGATACAGTTTTAGGATGACCTCGCTAGTCTTGTAACTAACACTCCTTTGTATGAACCCAAGTACTTTATTAGCCTTGTTACGAGCAAAAACACATTGTTTACTTGGCTTAGGTTCCTACTTATCATCACTCCTAAATCTCTCTCGCAGTCGGATTTCTCTATGGCATCGTTGTTCATCTGGTATCTCGTTTCCCTGTTTACATCTCCTATACTGAGTACTTTACATTTGTCGACGTTGAATTTCATCTGCCATTTTTCAGAACAATTCGAAAAATTTGTTTAGATCTTCCTGTAGTTTTGCCGAGTCCTCGTCAGATTTGATAACACGTCCTATTTTAGTGTCTGTTAGGTTCTGAATAATAAGTTCTATATACAGGAGAGAACACAAACACCTGTATAGTTTTGTAGGTTCGGTTTACTGGATAAGAGTATGTACACAGAGGAGAGCAGCGGTCTCCCTGGCTAGGCTCCTTGTCAACTGCTATAGGCGACGTATGGCAAGTGATACATTAGCAGCTTCCATACGTCGCCAGGCACATTAATTAAGCGTGTGGGATATGGTAATAACATTGCCACACGCTGCTAGCTAGGCTGAATAAATAATACATAGATGGAGCACACACATAATATACATACATGATATATAATCCAGCATACATAATATACATACACCTCCCTCCCCCCTATACGCTCATAGCAAAGTCTTGAGCGGACCTTTTCTTTTGGATCCGTTCTGAGCGTCGAGGGACTTCATCACTGGGAAGGGTATGGGACTCAACACTGGTGGCGGGGCCAGCAGACGGCATTGTTACGGGTCGGAGGAAACGGCGGTTCCTCCACCACACACGACCACTGGGTAGCCGCACCTGGTAGTCCCGTGACCTGCCGAGACCCATGACTACGCCTACTTTGTCCCAACGTAGGGAGGTCGGGTCCTGAACACGGACTTGGGTGCCGACACTCAACCTGGGGAGAGAACGGGCGTGGTCATTGTAGCGGGCGACGACGTCCTGAACACGTTCGGCGGCTCGGCGATCACAATCCTCTGTCTTGGCCTGCCACTCCTTGGAGAAGGATTGAGGGTGAGCAGGGACACAAGAACGAAGGGGGCGTCCATACAAAACCTGGGCAGGGGAGCGTCCGGTGTAGTTAGGTGTGTTGCGGAGTTCAAGAAGACCCCTGTCGAAGGCCTCGCAGTCAATGTTCCCAGAAGGGGCCACCTTAAGGATGAGGTGCTTCAGGGATTTGACAGCAGCCTCAGCGTGGCCGTTGGACTGCGGGTAATGGGGCGATGACAACACATGCCGGACTCCCCATCGGTCGAGGAACACAGCAAAGTCCCGGCTTGTGAACTGAGGCCCTCCGTCGGTTCGCAGGCGTACAGGAACGCCCACGTCACGGAAGTAGTGGCGGAACTTGCTGATGGTGGCGGCAGACGTCGTGTCATTACCGCACTTGATGACAACCGGCCAACCAGAGAGACGGTCGACGATAACGAGGAAGGACTTTCCTGACACACAGAAGAAGTCGGCCGACACAGACTCAAAGGGGCGGGTGGGGTTGTCGTCACTCATAAAGGGTTCCTGCTGCTGGCTGGGTTGTAATACTTGGCAGGGCTCACACGCACGGACAACATTGGAGATGTCGGAGTTGATGCCGGGCCAGAACACAGTCTGTCGTGCACGTCGTTTGGTGGCCTCAGCTCCACGGTGACTGTCGTGAAGGCGGGCCAAGGCGTGGGGACGTGATGCAGCAGGGACAACTACACGTGCTCCGTACAGAACAAGGTCTCCGTCGCAGTAGAGTTCATCGCAGAGTTTCCAATACGGGAGCAGGGTGTTGTGAAGATCGTAGCGGTTGCTAGGAAATCCATTCCTCACACATTCGACGAGTCGGACATAGGAAGGGTCATCTCGGGCCGCTGTTCGAAGGTCCTCCATTGCCTTGTCGTCATCTGGTGACAGGTCCGAACGAAGGGATTGGACGGCATGGAGAGTGACCACAGTCCTGACGGAAAGAGCGAGGTCGGCGTCGAGTACATGGTCTTCTGGGGTAGGGCGGCTGACAGGAGAGCGGGATAAGGCATCAGGGATGCAGAGCTCCTTACCAGCACGCCACACTGCAGTGAAGATGTACGCCGAGAGTTTCTCTTTCAGACGCTGGAGGCGAGGGTTCTCAACGGCGTCTAGCATGTAGTGGTTGAGGATCGGGACAAGCGGGCGATGGTCGGTCACTAGGTGAAAGTATTGCAGGCCTATGAGGTAAAACCTGCACTTGGACATCGCCCAAACCACAGCCAACAGCTCCAACTCAATAGTGGCGTAGCGCGTCTCAGTGTCAGAGAGGAAACGCGAGCCACACTGGACGAGCCGGAACTGCCCTCCACCATGATCCTGCAGTAGGGCGTATCCCACGCCATACAAGCGTGAGGCATCTGTCTGCAGAACTGTCGGCAAGGCTGGGTCAAACGTGGCGAGGACAGGTGGACGAGACAGGGCCTGTTTCACTTGCTGGAAGGCCTTGTCGTGGTCGGGGGTCCACAGGAATGTCCTCTTGGGGCTCATCAGGGGGCGAAGTGGTTGAGCAGCTGCGGAGATGTCCGACGAAAACTCTGCTAACTGGTTGACGAGACCGATGAAGGACCTCAAGTCGGTCAGGTTAGCAGGGGTGGGAAAATCCGTAATGGCGCGGACCTTTTCCGGGTCAGCTGCGATACCATTCCCTGAGAGGGTGTACCCACAAAAGTCAACTGAAGAGCTGGCCAGAACAAACTTGTCGGCATTTAGGGTAATGCCGTGCTTCCGGCACCTGTTGAGTACCTCGTAGATACGGCAGAGGTGATCCATATAATCCTCGTCGTACACGAGTATGTCGTCGACCACTTTCACGCAGTTTGCCAGACCTTGTAGAGCCATATCACCTCGAAGACAGAAAGCGTCTCCTGTAGCGGCGAATCCCATGGGGCCACGGCAATAACTGTAACGTCCATGCGGGGTGATGAACGTTGTGAGTGGTCGGTCTTCCTCGGCAAGCTCTATCTGCCAGTATCCACACAGGGCGTCCATCGTCGTGAAGAAGCGCGCCTTCGGGTTCACGCTGCGTATGGCTGCAAAGGGCGTGGGAGAAGGGTGCGCAGGACGAGACACCTGGTTGTTGAGCTTGGAAAGGTCAGTGGTGATCCGAACACCACCTTTAGGTTTTGCGACGACAACCATCGGGTGACACCATGGAGACGGGTCATCGCCGGTTGGTACTATAATTTCTTGGGCGACCATGGAGTCCAGCTCGTTTTTGACCGCCTCGCGGAAGGCCAGGGGAACCAGTCGAGGGGTGTAAATAGCGAATGGCTTCGCGTCGTCCCTCAGGTGGATCCTCATGGGGGGACCTGCCATCTTCTTGAGAGGCTTGGATTCCAGAGCGGACTTGGTCACCAGAACGTCGCTGAATTCCTTCAGGAAGTACTTCCGAGCATCTGAAGGAGAGGTGTCACTGGCAAGAGGCAGGGGTAGGGCGGTAGCAGGGTCGTTGCTGCTCCTGCTCCCTTTTTGCACCCTGTTGGCGTGTTTTACCTCAAGAATAGGTTTGGGGAAGTCCTGGGAGATGATGGCCAACTCCTGACAATGTCTGTAGGACAGCAAAGGAGTCTGGACACCGTTATGCACATCAATCCAGGCTTGACACGACCTGTTGCCAAAGGTGACTTGTGCTTGGAGTGAACCCAGGGCCGGGGTCATCTGTGAACCATCTGCCATAAAGCGGAGATCCTTGGGGGGCGGTCCTAGATCACTTGGAGAGAGCCCCAAGCATTGCAAATGCTGGGGACCGATGACTGTAGCATCAGCGCCGGTGTCGGGCAACATCTGAAGACGGGATGAAGCACTGCGGTAGGTCACAATGACACTGATGTACTGGGGGACTTTGGTCCTGGGACGCTGGGGGGAGCACACATTCCTAATGTGGCTCGAGCGTTGTCAAGAGTCGTCGTACCTCTGATTGGAAGACTGTGGGCGGCCCTCTCTGGTGGAAGGGGGCTGAAGCTTCCGCCGACACGGTCCCTTGGGTATGTTGGAAGGGCAACACTTGTCATAGTGGCCCAGACGACCGCACACATTGCACTGGACGCGTTTGGCTGGGCACCGTACTGTGAGTGACCAGTGGCCCTTACGGTCACAACTGTTGCAGGTAGACTGAGCAGCTGGACACACCTGTGTTCCGTGCTGCTTACTGTATGTATATTATGTATGCTGGATTATATGTCATGTATGTATATTATGTATGTGCTCCATTTATGTAGCTAGCAGCGTGTGGCAATGTTATTACCATATCCCACATGCCTAATTAATGTGCCTGGCGACGTATGGAAGCTGCTAATGTATCACTTGCCATACGTCGCCTATAGCAGTTGACCGGGAGCCTAGTCAAGAGAGAGTGCTGCTCTCCTTTGTGTACATACTCTTATCCAGTAAGCCGAACCTACAAAACTATACAGGTGTTTGTGTTCTCTCCTGTATATAGAACTTATTATTCAGAACCTAACATGGCGCAGTGCGTAGTCTTACTGGATAATTACGAGTGATAGTGCAAAGTTTGTAGAAAGCCGGCTAGGGTCCCCTCCCGTCTTGGGTCAAGCCTTGGGTCAACTCCCGCGCCATCTCTCCTCGAAGAATTTCAGCAACTTTGAGCAGTGTCAGTGACAGTGATTTTCTGTGAAGTGTTTAGTGCATTGTGTGTTCGTGCCATTCATGTGTGACCTTGTTCTAAAGGATTCCCAAGGTATACGGCACGTTCTGGGCATTTGTAAGGAGTAAAGTTCAGTGCACCCGTCTCTGACCGCGTCCTGAGGGTAACTAGACTGACTGGGAGTCGCCGCGCCTCTCCCTCCACCCCCCCTCACAGCGCCGCCTCCACCCCCCCTCACAGTTGGGGCGAGACGCTTTGCCGGCCCAGGACACACACTCACTCGCACACGTACATGTACTGTACTAACACTCGCTGACCGCGCGGCTTCCTTATATATATTTTATATATATAACCTACTTATCTGTGTATTTAATTAATTTTTTGTCTGAAATCTTGTTCATACGACGGGCTGACCGGTCAACACTGATTTAAGACATAGTACACAGAGGAAGTAGTTATGTCTCACGCCTTACGTAGCCGTGGACCCAGCGTCTGGATGACTCAGGCGGGTGATAGCCCCGCAGAGATTGATGACCAGGCCGGCCACGACGCTCCAGCCCCCACATCGCGCAGTCCCTCACCTCAATATTCAGCGTTGTCTCCAGAGATAATTGCTTTACTGAAGTTTATGAGAGATGAGAAACGCGAGGATGAAGCCCACAGACGTTTGGCGGATGAGCACAGAAGGCAAGCAGAGGCAGAACGAGACCACCAACGGAGATTGGAAGACAGTGAACGGTTTGAAGCCTTGATATCTCGCCTCACTGTTAACCAAGCCCCTGGTTCTAACACTGCCTCGGTACTGACTGGTTCAGATACCTCATCCATGCTTCCTTCACGCCCCCCAGCCCCACCTAAAGCAGCAGCTCAAACGCCGCCCATCTTGAAGCCTGATGAGACTTTCCAGACTTTTCGTGAATGGCGGCGACGGTGGACTGATTATTCTACAATGGTGGATCTCCAGAGTTTGTCACAGCCTAAACAACTCATCCAGCTGCGTATGTGCCTGTCCTTGGAAATTCAGCGTGTCTTGGAACATACGTTGCAGGTACCCCCAACCTCTTTGCTGTCTGTAGAGGAGGTACTGGACGTTCTACAACGGCACATCAAAGGACAGCAGAATGAAGCTCTGCGCAGGAGGGAATTGTTTAGCTGCAGAAAGATGGAGGGTGAGTCTTTTGACGCCTTTTACGTGCGTCTTAAGAGAGCCTCGGAAGAGGTAGATATATGTCCAGGCCACCACCAGCAGTGCGAGGAGACCCAGTTGAAGCAGGTGATCCTGATGGGTGTTAAGGACGAGGAACTTGTCCAACGCCTCACCTCCCTCGACTCTTCCTCTTCTCTTAAGGATGTGTCGACGATATGTCGCTCCTATGAGGCTGCCAGGTGTGCCACCTCTGCCATCCGTGCTCCCCCCACAGCTGCACGCGCTGTGTCCCGGTACAAGAAGGACAAGAAGTCTGCTCCTACGCCTTCGCCCACCACGTCCACGCCCGGTTTATTTTGCAACAACTGTGGTAAGCAGCACGGAACACAGGTGTGTCCAGCTGCTCAGTCTACCTGCAACAGTTGTGACCGTAAGGGCCACTGGTCACTCACAGTACGGTGCCCAGCCAAACGCGTCCAGTGCAATGTGTGTGGTCGTCTGGGCCACTATGACAAGTGTTGCCCTTCCAACATACCCAAGGGACCGCGTCGGCGGAAGCTTCAGCCCCCCTCCACCAGAGAGGGCCGCCCACAGTCTTCCAATCAGAGGTATGACGACTCCTGACAACGCTCGAGCCACATTAGGAATGTGTGCTCCCCCCCGCGTCCCAGGACCAAAGTCCCCCAGTACATCAGCGTCATCGTGACCTACGGCGGTGTGTCATCCCGTCTTCAGATGTTGCCCGACACCGGCGCTGATGCTACAGTCATCGGTCCCCAGCATTTGCAATGCTTGGGGCTCTCTCCAAGTGATCTAGGACCGCCCCCCAAGGATCTCCGCTTTATGGCAGATGGTTCACAGATGACCCCGGCCCTAGGTTCACTCTATGCACACGTCACCTTTGGCAACAGGTCGTGTCAAGCCTGGATTGATGTGCATAATGGCGTCCCGACTCCTTTGCTGTCCTACAGACATTGCCAAGAGTTGGCCATCATCCCCCAGGACTTCCCAACACCGATTCTCGAGGTAAAACACGCCAACAGGGTGCACGAAGGGAGCAGCAACTACCCTGCTGCCGCCCTACCCCTACCTCTGGCCAGTGACACCTCCCCTTCGGTAGTTGTCCCTGCTGCTTCAAGTCTCCACGCCTTGGCTCGCCTCCACGACAGTCACTGTGGAGCCGAGGCCACCAAACGGCGAGCAAGACAGACTGTGTTCCGGCCTGGCATCGACCCCGACATCTCCAATGCTGTCCAGGTGTGTAAGCCCCGCCGCGTATTACAACCCAGCCAGCAGCAGGAATCCTTTATAAGTGACGACAACCCCACCCGCCCCTTTGAGTCTGTGTCGGCCGACTTTTTCTGTGTGTCAGGAAAGTCCTTCCTCGTTATCGTCGACCGTCTCTCTGGTTGGCCGGTTGTCATCAAGTGCGGTAATGACACGACGTCTGCCGCCACCATCAGCAAGTTCCGCCACTACTTCCGTGACGTGGGCGTTCCTGCACGCCTGCGAACCGACGGAGGGCCTCAGTTCATAAGCCGGGACTTTGCTGTGTTCCTTGACCGATGGGGAGTCCGGCATGTGTTGTCATCGCCCCATTACCCGCAGTCCAACGGCCACGCTGAGGCTGCTGTCAAATCCCTGAAGCACCTCATCCTTAAGGTGGCCCCTTCTGGGAACATTGACTGCGAGGCCTTCGACAGGGGTCTTCTTGAACTCCGCAACACACCTAACTACACCGGACGCTCCCCTGCCCAGGTCTTGTATGGACGCCCCCTTCGTTCTTGTGTCCCTGCTCACCCTCAATCCTTCTCCAAGGAGTGGCAGGCCAAGACAGAGGATTGTGATCGCCGAGCCGCCGAACGTGTTCAGGACGTCGTCGCCCGCTACAATGACCACGCCCGTTCTCTCCCCAGGTTGAGTGTCGGCACCCAGGTCCGTGTTCAGGACCCGACCTCCCTACGTTGGGACAAAGTAGGCGTAGTCATGGGTCTCGGCAGGTCACGGGACTACCAGGTGCGGTTACCCAGTGGTCGTGTGTGGTGGAGGAACCGCCGTTTTCTCCGACCCGTAACAATGCCTTCTGCTGGCCCCGCCACCAGTGTTGAGTCCCATACACTTCCCAGTGATGAAGTCCCTCGACGCTCAGAACGGATCCAAAAGAAAAGGTCCGCTCAAGACTTTGCTATGAGCGTATAGGGGGGAGGGAGGTGTATGTATATTATGTATGCTGGATTATATGTCATGTATGTATATTATGTATGTGCTCCATTTATGTAGCTAGCAGCGTGTGGCAATGTTATTACCATATCCCACATGCCTAATTAATGTGCCTGGCGACGTATGGAAGCTGCTAATGTATCACTTGCCATACGTCGCCTATAGCAGTTGACCGGGAGCCTAGTCAAGAGAGAGTGCTGCTCTCCTTTGTGTACATACTCTTATCCAGTAAACCGAACCTACAAAACTATACAGGTGTTTGTGTTCTCTCCTGTATATAGAACTTATTATTCAGAACCTAGCACTTACCACAGTTGTTGCAAAATAAACCGGGCGTGGACGTGGTGGGCGAAGGCGTAGGAACAGACTTCTTGTCCTTCTTGTACCGGGACACAGCGCGTACAGCTGTAGGGGGAGCACGGATGGCAGAGGTGGCACACCTGGCAGCCTCATAGGAGCGACATATCGTCAGCACATCCTTAAGAGAAGAGGAAGAGTCGAGGGAGGTGAGGCGTTGGACAAGTTCCTCGTCCTTAACACCCATCAGGATCACCTGCCTCAACTGGGTCTCCTCGCACTGCTGGTGGTGGCCTGGACATATATCTACCTCTTCCGAGGCTCTCTTAAGACGCACGTAAAAGGCATCAAAAGACTCACCCTCCATCTGTCTGCAGCTAAACAATTCCCTCCTGCGCAGAGCTTCATTCTGCTGTCCTTTGATGTGCCGTTGTAGAACGTCCAGTACCTCCTATACAGACAGCGAAGAGGTTGGGGGTACCTGCAACGTATGTTCCAAGACACGCTGAATTTCCAAGGACAGGCACAAACGCAGCTGGATGAGTTGTTTAGGCTGTGACAAACTCTGGAGATCCACCATTGTAGAATAATCAGTCCACCGTCGCCGCCATTCACGAAAAGTCTGGAAAGTCTCATCAGGCTTCAAGATGGGCGGCGTTTGAGCTGCTGCTTCAGGTGGGGCTGGGGGGCGTGAAGGAAGCATGGATGAGGTATCTGAACCAGTCAGTACCGAGGCAGTGTTAGAGCCAGGGGCTTGGTTAACAGTGAGGCGAGATATCAAGGCTTCAAACCGTTCACTGTCTTCCAATCTCCGTTGGTGGTCTCGTTCTGCCTCTGCTTGCCTTCTGTGCTCATCCGCCAAACGTCTGTGGGCTTCATCCTCGCGTTTCTCATCTCTCATAAACTTCAGTAAAGCAATTATCTCTGGAGACAACGCTGAATATTGAGGTGAGGGACTGCGCGATGTGGGGGCTGGAGCGTCGTGGCCGGCCTGGTCATCCATCTCTGCGGGGCTATCACCCGCCTGAGTCATCCAGACGCTGGGTCCACGGCTACGTAAGGCGTGAGACATAACTACTTCCTCTGTGTACTATGTCTTAAATCAGTGTTGACCGGTCAGCCCGTCGTATGAACAAGATTTCAGACAAAAAATTAATTAAATACACAGATAAGTAGGTTATATATATAAAATATATATAAGGAAGCCGCGAGTGTTAGTACGTGTATGTGTGTGAGTGAGTGTGTCCCGGGCGGGCAAAGCGTCTCGCCCCAGCTGTGAGGGGGGGGTGGAGGCGGCGCTGTGAGGGGGTGGGGGGAGAGGCGCGGCGACTCCCAGTCAGTCTAGTTACCCTCAGGACGCGGTCAGAGACGGGTGCACTGAACTCTACTCCTTACAAATGCCCAGAACGTGTCGTATACCTTGGGAATCCTTTAGAACAAGGTCACACATGAATGGCACAAACACACAATGCACTAAACACTTCACAGAAACTCACTGACACTGCTCAAAGTTGCTGAAATTCTTCGAGGAGAGATGGCGCGGGAGTTGACCCAAGCGAGAGTCCATAGAGGCCATAGCCGGCTTCCCCACAAACTTTGCACTATCACTCGTAATTATCCAGTAAGATCGGATCACTGCGCCATGTTAGGTTCTGAGTAATAAGTTTATATACAGGAGAGAACACAAACACCTGTATAGTTTTGTAGGTTCGGTTTACTGGATAAGAGTATGTACACAGAGGAGAGCAGCGGTCTCCCTGGCTAGGCTCCTTGTCAACTGCTTTAGGCGACGTATGGCAAGTGATACATTAGCAGCTTCCATACGTCGCCAGGCACATTAATTAAGCGTGTGGGATATGGTAATAACATTGCCACACGCTGCTAGCTAGGCTGAATAAATAATGCATAGATGGAGCACATAGATAATATACATACATGATATATAATCCAGCATACATAATATACATACAGTGTCATCAGTAAATTTACTTATGTTGCTGTCTATGCCGATATCTATGTCGTTTATGTATATAATAAACAATAATGCTCCAAGTACTGAGCCTTGGGGAACTCCAATGTGACGTTGCTCCAATGGGACTTAGTGCCGTTAATGCTCACTCGCTGTTTCCTGTCCTGTTCCCACGCCTTAATCCATTTAAGGATGTCACCTTTGATGCCATGAGCTTCTACCTTTCTAATTAGTCTTTCGTGGGGGACTCTCTCGAAGGCTTTACTAAAGTCGACATATACCACATCATAATTGTGCCCCTCGTCCACCGATTCGAAAACTGATGAAAAGAATGCTAATAGATTAGTTAGGCAAGAATGTCCGCTTGTGAAGCCATGCTGGGAATCATTAATCAATCGGTGCTTCTCCAGGTGATTTCGAATAGAGTTTGAAATGATTGCTTCCAGTAATTTGCCTACTATTGATGTTAGACTGATTGGGCGGTAGTTAGAGGATAGTGATCTATCCCCCTTCTTGAAAATCGGTATTACATTCGCTTTCCTCCAGGATTCTGGTACTACACCTGTTTTTAAGGACATGTTAAACAACTTTGCTAAGGGCATACTAAGCTCTTCCTTACATTCCTTTAATACTCTGGCAAATATCTCATCGGGACCAGGTGACTTATTAGGCTATAATTTGTCTATTTGCTTACTAACATCATTACTAGTCACTACTATCTTACTGGTCTGTGTGATATTATCATCAGTCTGTAGAGTGTGTATGTGTTCAAGAGCTCTCAATTTGGCGGTGTGTTGGAGAAAAATACTTTGTATAATTAATTTTTTAGGTGGATACGTCGGTATTGTGATATCGAAGGGAACTGTCCGCCACGGTGGCAGGAAGCGCTGTTGTGTCTCAACTTTGTACAGGTGGTCTAGTCCAAACATCTTCATATGTGTAGCTGTAGTTTGGATCCATTTAGACTCAGTAGTCCCATGGTTCATACATTCTAGCAATTTTAAGGAAACAATGTTATCAGGATCACCTCGCAGAAGCCTCAGGGCTATCATGAGGTTGACTTCAATTATTCTATCTTTAACACTGGGTATACCTAGTTCTTTCCTCATATTAAGTACTTTAGTGCTCATGGGACATCCTAGGATAATTCTGAGGGCTTTATTTTGCATTTTCTCGAGTTTGTCAACGTCTTTCATATCACGAAGGACCAGGGCTGGTGCGTGGTAATCTATCAGAGATCTTATATAGCCTAGGTACATTGTTTTAACAATTCTAATATTAGCACCATTGTGCGGGCTGTACCCCGCTACACTTCTAAGAGGTCTCAGTCTGTCAGTACATTGGCGGGTTAGCTGTTGTATGGCAGGTAGGGTACAAGGGACGGAAACACCAAGATATTTAAAAGAAGAAACATAGTCAATAGTGTTGTTACCTATCTTGAACTTGGCGGTGCCGCGTTTGCGGTTACCAGCTTGTTTGTTGAACACCTTAGTTTTGTCAGTGGAGATAATAAGACCGAGGTGTTCACAGGCTGCGTATACATGGTTCAGGGTGGTTTGCATTTCACGATGAGTTTTAGTATGTATAAGAATATCATTAGCATAGCTGATTGAGATATTGCTGGGGTTGTCTGGTATTAAATTTAATAATGCATTCATAAGAACATTGAACAAAGTGGGGCTAAGTACTCCACCTTGAGGGGTACCAAGTTGCATATCTTTAACTTCACTTTTGTAACCCTGAAGCAGTGCAGCAGCCCTTCTGTTGGTTAGGCAACCACTTATCCAGTGTAACAGCCTACCTCCTATATCCATTTTGGCTAGTTTGTACAATATCAGTTGCCTATTGGCAATATCAAATGCAGCTTTTAGGTCAAGAAATGTGGTGTATCTGTGCCTTTCATCACCATGCACAGTTAGGAATGTGGTGATGCAATTATGTACACCTTTACCATGGGTGAAGCCATTTATGTTAGGAGACATGTGTTCTCTGATTCTATATAAGAGTCTGCCAAGAACCATCCTCTCAAAGGTTTTACACAGGCAGCTGGTTAGTGATATGGGACGAAAGGCATCAGGCTGTCCTGGTTTCGGTATTGATACAACAATACTGCTGGTCCATGATGTGGGTAGTTGGCCCTCGGCATGACTCATATTGTACAATACCAACAATGTATTGCCTGGCACGCGCCTTAGTAGTCTAATGATGTTGTAGGTGACTCCGTCCTCTCCAGGGGAAGTAGACCTACCCCTGACGAGGGCGGCGTCAAGCTCCCACTCAGTATATGGAACATCACACTCATCGTGCTGTTTGCCCAGCATAAAGCTAATAAGATTACTTCTCTCTACAGACTTCGCATCAAGGAGTCCCCGAGTCCTAGCTGGTAACATGTCATAGCTCGACACATGAGCCCACTTTGTTATTAGCTCATTCGACTTTTGCAGAGGGTTTGGATGGGAGACGTGCCTTCTGTTTTTACCTCTGATTATGTTTATGTCTATCCAGGCTTTGCTGAGGGGAGATAATAAGAATTGCATTGACTGGGATAATGCCTCCTCAATATTACCTTGTAATTCAATTGTCAGTAAGAACATTATAGAATCCAGTCTCATTAAACATACCGAATCTGTCAACATGAATTTGAGTAATGGTATGTACAAACTGAAAAATTTTGTGATTAAGAAGATTTGTAACCTGGTGAGAAGGTTGTCATCTTACCCTATGACCTGACTACGGACAGCTGCTGTGCTTAGAGATAACATGGCCAATTTCTTTGGATTAAAAAGATTAGTAACGGTCACTGCCTTATGAGCAGGACATTGTGGACCCCTGCTTTCCCCTAGGGACTTGATCTCACTCTCCTCTACTGTATATATTAGCCTTGTCAAGTATTTCTCCTTAGTCTGTACTCACCCCTGAAGATGTGAATTACAGGAAAGCGCTAAGGAACTTCGTGTTTTCTTGTGGTTATCAGCATATATACTTGGATCACGTGCACCTACAGTGATTTACTTGCACACACATTATATATATATATATATATATATATATATATATATATATATATATATATATATATCAACGACCTCACCAGCAAGGAATCGAACCCTCGACCTACTGAGTGTGACTAGGGAGCGCTTACCGGCTAGGCCACAAGGACACTAAAAGCAGTTCTAGACTCTGTTATATTTCATACAAAGCCTGTTCATCGAGCTGATGGCGCCGTGAACCTCAATGGGAAACTGCCCGTGCCTCTTATGTGGTGTCAGTAGCATTTTACCGAATCCAGCTGGTATGAAACGCGAGGTACATATATATACTTCTTTTTTAGTCCATTTAACACGCGGACTTTGAACATATAATCAACGACCTCACCAGCAAGGAATCGAACCCTCGACCTACTGGGTGTGACTAGGGAGCGCTTACCGGCTAGGCCACAAGGACACTAAAAGCAGTTCTAGACTCTGTTATATTTCATACAAAGCCTGTTCATCGAGCTGATGGCGCCGTGAACCTCAATGGGAAACGGCCCGTGCCTCTTATGTGGTGTCAGTAGCATTTTACCGAATCCAGCTGGTATGAAACGCGAGGTACATATATATACTTCATTTTTAGTCCATTTAACACGCGGACTTTGAACATATAATCAACGACCTCACCAGCAAGGAATCGAAACCTCGACCTACTGGGTGTGACTAGGGAGCGCTTACCGGCTAGGCCACAAGGGTTCGATTTCTTGCTGGTGAGGTCGTTGATTATATGTTCAAAGTCCGCGTGTTAAATGGACTAAAAATGAAGTATATATATGTACCTCGCGTTTCATACCAGCTGGATTCGGTAAAATGCTACTGACACCACATAAGAGGCACGGGCAGTTTCCCATTGAGGTTCACGGCGCCATCAGCTCGATGAACAGGCTTTGTATGAAATATAACAGAGTCTAGAACTGCTTTTAGTGTCCTTGTGGCCTAGCCGGTAAGCGCTCCCTAGTCACACCCAGTAGGTCGAGGGTTCGATTCCTTGCTGGTGAGGTCGTTGATTATATGTTCAAAGGCCGCGTGTTAAATGGACTAAAAATGAAGTATATATATATATATATATATATATATTTATATATAAACTTCACACTTTCCTCTCTCTCTCTCTCTCTCTCTCTCTTCTGTACCCTGATCTAGGAACTCCCTGACACAGTAATTACACCGTCGGCTACCCACTAATGACCTCAGTGTTCCGCCTGCTGCCTTACGCCCCCTTTCCTGTCTGGTCCAAACCGGTGAATAGGCGATGCATAGAGTCACATCTGGCGAAAACTTGGGAAACGGTAAGTAATTGTGGCAAAATTGAAGATAAATCTACAGTTAACGTGGAAGAAATTTTATAAAAGAAACACCTGTAAAAAATATCCCCACAGATAACGAGGAAGCAATAAGTAGGCAACAGAAACAAATAATGGTGCAGGTGACGCAAAAACCACAAAGAGAAGAAAGTTCGACTGCGAGTGCTATAATCCTAGACTGACGGATCATGAGTCATCAACCTCGTTGTTGTTTGGTCTACCGTGAGTAGCCAGTGACAAATGGACAAGGGTTGCAACAACCCTTGCTGCTGATTGGTCAACACATAACAAGGGTTTTAACAAAGACAGTTTTGCTGTATGGTGCTCATTAACATGCAGACACACCTACACACGCTCCCTCTGATCCTCATTATATCGCTATGTCTCCAGTTACCAGTTTAGGACAGAGCTTCTACCTCCACCTTGGAACGGATCCCGCCCACGTGCAACTGAACAACACCACAGCTGCTTTATGTTTACAAGACCAATCACCCTGTTGTAGTTTCTGTAACATGTATGTTCACCGTATGTTTCTTCATCTTTTTGTTATGAAAACTTTTTCTAAATGACTCACTTCAAAATGTAATATGTAATAAAGAGTATGTAATCCATGTCGTCTCTGATCATTTTGTATTTTCAGCCCTCGGCTGCTACTTACCCTCGATAAACTATGAATTATTATTATATATTATTATTATTATTATTATTATTATTATTATTATTATCAATATTATTATTCCCACATACTTAAAAAAATGTAATGGGGTCGCAGTAATACTTCTGACTCTTTGGTGTTAAAGTCGTTATTCTTCAGGTAATTATGTTTGTAATTACTATGAGGCAGGTGTATTCGGCAGGTATTTATGACTTAATTAACCTGAAGTGTGGAGGTAACAGCTGTGCTAGTGTATAATCATCTAACATTTACCTATGAAGTCGCGCCACTTTAGCTTGGTTAAACTGTGAATTTGCAAATGAGGTTGAAAATTCTAATGGAGCTGAATAATGAATATTCAAATTAGGAGGTAGGTTTGGGAAATTAGATTCCTCTCTTATCCCCTTTAATCTTAAGGAAAGTCGATAAGATGAGACTAATTCAGTAGTTTTTTTTCAGTCTAAGTCATATTTATTTTATCTCTTTATTTTCATTTACTCTCCGTCTATCTATAGATCAATCTATCCTTACAGCCATCCATCCAACCATCTCTCCACCCCATCTATTCAATAAGCTTTCCATCCTCCCTTCTTTCCAGCCTTCCTCCAACCACCCATCCAGCCATCTATCCACTCCTCCATCTGTCCACCTATCTATTCAATAATCTCTATATCCTCCCATCCTTCCAGCCTTCCCCCACCCATCCAGTCTTCCCTCACCCATCCAACCACCCATCCATCCAACCATTCATCCATCCATCCATCCAACTATCCCTCCAACCACCTATCCCTCCATCCATCCATCTACTCATCCATATCTGACAATGGTTCGTCCACTCCCTCACCGAGAGTGCCTTGGTGAATCTTTCGGTTAGTTCGTGTGGTGAAAGGCTAACCCGGAGGCATTGTAGGGATTTATAAAACTCTGTCAGTTTGGCTCAGTAACCTTGCTGGTGTGTAGCACAAATCACATTTCATCTCTTAACACAGTTTGACAGGAATCTTATGACGGGGCTGATAGCTTCCTCGCATCCATCTTTCCACTTTTTTCATCCAGTCATTTATGTAATGATTGATTGTCAGACCAAAGCTTACAGCCCAGAATTATGTCACATATAACAGCAAGTACACTACAGACCTCGTGGTACCACCACATTCCGGGTTGACACACTTCAGGTCAACCCTAGGGACTTGACCTCACCCGCTAATGACGTGAGTTAGCTGGGTGACCTACAACCTCACCAAACCAAGACACCTGGGCAGGACCACACCTGCACACAGCTATCCAGATCAAACCAGTTTAGTGATAATTGGTTAGAGGTCAGAAGCCGGCTGGGCTGACCCCATATAAAGGCCCTACAGTCCGGTCCACGGGCATTATCATTCTGAATTATCATTCTGATCCTGGTTGCCATTCGAACATTCGAACATTACTTTGGAGATTCTCAGTGTCACGCTTGTCCTCTCCCCAGGTCGGGAGGGGGACTTCCCGACCAGACCCCAGCTAAGCAGAAGCCTCCCATAGGAGGCAGCCCAGCCAAGCATCCACTGGGCCTACGTCAGGGTACACGTGGGTCTTGTCAGAACGATTCCTAGGGTGAGTTACCTACTGTGGGAAGTGTATTCATTCAGGTGTGTCCGAGGGTCAGTGTCGAGTAACGTAAAACATAATGTGTTAGTACCCCGATATAATAGTGATATTAATGTGTCCATGTCATTGAGTGAATTAATAAATAGTTGTATCGAAGAGGTGTTAAACAAGTTGTCCCTTTAAGAAGTGATATATGTGTATAAGAACATAAGAAAGTGGGATACTGCAGGAGGCCGACTGGCCCATACAGGGCAGATCCCTTTCACACCCATCCCAGCACTTCCATGTGCCTATCCAACCTCGTCTTGAAGCTCCCCAGCGTCCCCGATCCTACTATAGCACTCGGTAGCCTATTCCACATATCCACAACTCTATTACCAAACCAGTGCTTGCCTATATCCTTTCTGAATCGGAATTTATCTAATTTAAAGCCATTTGTTCTAGTTATTTCGTTATTACTGAGCTTCAGAACATCTTCCATTTTACCCTTGTTAATCCCACTCACCCACTTGTACACCTCTATCATATCTCCCCTAACTCTACGCCTCTCTAATGAATGCAAGCCTAAGCTTTTCAGTCTTTCTTCATATGTAAGGTTTCTAATATTATGGATCATTTTTGTCATTCTTCTTTGTACTCTCTCCATAGAATCTATGTCCATTCTATAATAAGGACACCAGAACTGAACCGCATAATCCATGTGTGGCCTCACTAATGCTAGGTAAAGTTTCAAGATAACGTCAGCAGTTCTGTTACTCACAGACCTAGATATGAACCCTAGAATCCTGTTTGCCTTGTTGCGAACGCTAATACATTGTTTTCTAGGTTTCAAGTCGTTGCTAACAAATACACCTAGATCTTTTTCACAAACTGAGTTTTCTATTTCCGTGTTACCTAATTTATACTTAACGTTTGTATTAGTCTTCCCTATCTGTAGTACCTTGCATTTATCAGTATTAAAATTCATTTGCCAGTCTACTGACCACTCTTGTAAGGTATCTAGATCTCTTTGAAGGTGTTCAAAGTCACTGTCTGAATTTATCACTCTCCCCATTTTGGTATCATCTGCAAATTTACTAATCCTACTAGTTATGTCTAAATCAAGATCATTAATGAATATAACAAACAGCAGAGGGCCCAATACAGATCCCTGGGGAACTCCGCTTTTGACCGCACCCCAGTCTGACTTTAATCCATTTATGCTGACTCTTTGTTTCCTACCAGTTAACCATGACCTAATCCATTTTAATAATGATCCACCTATTCCATGTGTTTCTACCTTCCTTATCAATCTCTCATGAGGGACTCTATCGAATGCTTTACTGAAATCTAAATAAATTATATCATATGACTTATCATTATCTACCGCTTCAAAAACATCTGAGAAAAAGCTAAGCAAATTTGTGAGACAAGAACGTCCCTGGGTGAACCCGTGCTGAGAAGAATGAATTAAGTTGAATGTTTCAAGGTGGCTTCTGATTTTTGTAGCAATAATTGACTCTAGCAACTTGCCTATGATTGACGTGAGACTAATGGGACGGTAATTTGATGCAATTGATTCATCACCCTTTTTGAAAATCGGAACGACATTTGCAAGTTTCCAAGCTTCTGGCACTAGGCCCGATTCTAATGACTTATTAAATAAAACTGCTAATGGATTACTCAACTCATCTCTACATTCTTTTAATATTCAAGCATATACCTCGTCTGGACCAGGCGATTTATGAGGCTTCAGTTTGTTAATTACTTTAAGCACATCGTTACTAGTAATATTGATATTCATCAACATATTTTCTATACTGTCGTTATATACCTTATGAACTTCTGGAAACTGTGCTAGGTTTTCATTTGTGAATACGGAGCGAAAATGACTATTTAACGTACTACACATTTCTAACTCATCATCAGTCATTTCTCCTGTCGTTGTTTTAAGGGGACCTATTGTATCTCTAACCTTTGATTTATACAGTTGATAAAAAGCTTTGGGGTTATTTTTCGACTCGTTTGCTATCTTGATTTCATAATTTCTCTTTGCTTTCCTAATTTCTGTTTTTACCTGTCTTGTTAGGTTCTGATAGTTACCAAGTAAGTAATTTTCGCCTTTCTTAACTTTTCTATATACTCCTTTCTTTTTCCCTAGAAGATCTAAGAGTCTATTATTCATTCATTTTGGTTGGTTCCGTATCGATCTGAATTTTCTTTTAGGGATGTGTTTATTTTGAGCATTATTGATTGTCGCAATAAATTGTTCATAAGTAGCTGCTAAATTAAATTCGGGGTTATCCCGTCCTAAGTTGACAGTTTCCGGAGGTGAGGGGGGGATTAATCTTTTGACCATAGGGTCATCCCTTAGGTCTCTCCTTAAGCTACCGTAATTAGAAGATAAGTGTATTAACGTTGAGAAAGTAAAATCCCGGCCACGCTACCAAGTTTCCTATCTTTACATTCCTACTCTCTATACATAAGAACATAAGAACATAAGAAAGTGGGATACGGCCGACTGGCCCATACAGGGCAGATCCCTTTCACACCCATCCCAGCACTTCCATGTGCCTATCCAACTTCGTCTTGAAGCTCCCTAGCGTCCCCGATCCTACTATAGCACTTGGTAGCCTATTCCACATATCCACAACTCTGTTACCAAACCAGTGCTTGCCTATATCCTTTCTGAATCGGAATTTATCTAATTTAAAGCCATTTGTTCTAGTTATTTCGTTATTACTGAGCTTCAGAACATCTTCCATTTTACCCTTGTTAATCCCACTTACCAGGAAAGCTCTGACTTGAACATTGGTGAGGCTGCAGGTAAGAGGGCGCTCACTGCCAGCCTGGATGTTATCCAGATCTATGTGATCAGTGAGGGTCTTGGCACCTAGATTGACTTCAGGAGTCTTCCTGTCCCTGAAGGAATCGTCACCAACTGATTCGTCATGCCCAGATCCTCTCATAAGTCTCATTTCCAAGATCTTTTTGACTGCCACTCCTCTCTCCTCCTCATCCTTACTGCAGAGCATTGTCTGCAGAACTGCCTGGGGATGAGCATACCAGGAAGATCTCCTCACAGTCTGCTCCACAATCTGAACAACCTTCCTTGGCTGACTCCTCAGGAGCTCAAGCTGGAAGAGAACATGCCTCGGACCTTCGGAGAACGATGACTTGACCTTGGTGTTGAACCAATTTGGCAAGTAGACACTCACGATGAATTGGACAATAAGTCTCAGGTTGTGAAGCTGGTTCCCTTTCAGTTTATGATGAGCGACCCAAATTCTGCAGAACCTGAGAGCCGTTGTGAGCCACCTAGAATGTGAGACTGGACCTATCTGCAGGTAAGCAAGTCTATCAGGCATGACCCCAGTTTTGATGGCACTGCAAATCATGTAACCATAGTACTGGTCAGTACTCAGGTCGTAAATGACAGTATGAAGAAAGACTGAAAAGCTTAGGCTTACATTCATTAGAGAGGCGTAGAGTTAGGGGAGATATGATAGAGGTGTACAAGTGGGTAAGTGGGATTAACAAGGGTAAAATGGAAGATGTTCTGAAGCTCAGTAATAACGAAATAACTAGAACAAGTGGCTTTAAATTAGATAAATTCCGATTCAGAAAGGATATAGGCAAGCACTGGTTTGGTAATAGAGTTGTGGATATGTGGAATAGGCTACCGAGTGCTATAGTAGGATCGGGGACGCTAGGGAGCTTCAAGACGAAGTTGGATAGGCACATGGAGGTGCTGGGATGGGTGTGAAAGGGACCTGCCCTGTATGGGCCAGTCGGCCTCCTGCAGTAACCCACTTTCTTATGTTCTTATGTTCTTATGTATGTGCAAGCTTAACGAGTGGAGCGCCAACTGTGATTTTTTCAAAGCTCGGATTTATTTCTAACTCAGTGGCAGAGTCCAGCATCTTGCCAAGAGGACCAGACCATCTGTTGTTTGAAAGAGTCTTGCCATCCAGCTCCTGGATCAGATGTCTGAGTGGCAACTCGTTGGTGTGGAGGTCACAAAAAATCCAGACCAGCTTCCTCCCAATCTTCCGCTCTATCCACTGTATGACCCCCCCCCCCCCCCCCTTGCCACCCTGTGTTCGTGTTGGTGCTGTCCCCTCCAATGGCCTGCAGGGTCTGGTCTACGTTCCTCTCTCTCTGAGCCAGTTCACAATGTTATCTGCCACTATCTCAGCTGGTTTCCTGATGTCATCTTTCTCTGGAGTGAAATGCCACAAATACTTCCCTCCTGGTTCACTGCAGCAGGAGTAGTGTTCCTCCTTCACCATGGCAGGGAACAACTTGTCAGAATCTCCAACTTTCATGAACACTTTAGAGTCATCCCTTCTCCCATCAAAGAACAAACAATTGATTCCATTTTCTCTTATCCCCTTATCAAACTCCTCTTCTAGGTTACTGACAAGTTTCTCCTGAACTCTCCTTACTTTGTTATGATCTATCACCAGGTGAACATCATCAGGTGTTATCAAACCACCGTCAATCCAGGCAGCTGTTGCTATCTCTGCAGTTTCTCTGAGACCAGTGTGGTGTCTCATGCTGGCCAGAGCTATGCTCGGGATATCTTTCCTATTTCGAATCTTATGCCTGGAAGGTTTGGGATCATTATTTTCTGGGTTAGGGACAAAGTCACCATTCTCCTGGTCAGCACTCGGATCAGCCATGGGGAAGTCATTAAACTCTGAATCAGCTTGACTCCAATCATCGGCCTTTTTTACCTCACCCTGGGCCTTCTCAAGTCTCTTTTCCTCGGCAACTCTTCTCCTCTTCTGTCTCTCTGTGGCAGCCTCCTGTCTCTTGGACTCCGGAATATCTTGGCTAGAAATCATGAGAGCCCCTATACTGCCAGTCTTCTCTCTCTGTGCTTTGACAAATGCCAGTTCGATCACAGGAATCTTCAGTTCACGCTTGCAAATACAGGAGATGTGGGCCTCGGATTTACAGTCACGATCGCATCCAAACTCAGGACAGAGAACAATTGGGCACTTGCAAGTAATTATGTCAAATAACTGGTCCAGTTGCTTGGCAAAGCTGTCCTTAACTGCAAGTTTTCCTCTCCCAAGAGAGATATCTCTTGCCTTTTCCCAACTGGCTAGCAGTCTCTCACTAATCTTCTTCTGACTTGTTATGACTGGAGGCTTGAACTGAGCGTTAGCCAGAGTGTACTGTGCCAAGACAGCTTTGGTCATATCACTGGCAATGTCTTTGATTGTGTAAGTTCTTTGGTTCTTTTCACTGATTTGCCTGATTAAGACACCGTATCTCAAAGCATCTCTCAATGTAGGCAACTCCGACTTCAGGAGCTCTCTCCCAGACCCAAGATAGTGACTGAGATGGCTGGATTTTTTATTCCTCGTCCTGACACAAGCAGCCATCGCAAATATTATCAACTTATAAATGCATCAGAATCTGAAACAGAAAAAAATATTGTTAGTTGGGTTGTTAAAGAATGAAGTCAGAAAGCAATGTTCACTATTTAATTGTAATGCACTAATGCAGCTGTACGTTGGATTTTCGATAAATTTCACGCTAAAATTTACCTAGCAAAAGGTTGCAAAATATTGAAACTGAAATTATTTTCTGTTTATATACACTAAAATCTACCAAAAAAGTGATGGGCCATTAGTTTTAGCTGATCTTCCCTCCTATGACACACCCTACTGGTACAGGGTATGTTAGATGGGAATGTTATTAGACATTCCAAATCCCCCTTTAATAGCACATTATTCCTCGTCCCGAAAAAGGATGGTGGATGAAGCCCTGTTATAGATTTCAGGCGCGTCAATGATCAAACGATCCCTGATAGGTACCCTATGCCTATCTTGAGCGACATATTGCAATCCTTAGGCAAGGATAATGCGGTATTTAGTAACTTAGTTTTGCTTAGTGGGTATTGACAGATACCACTCGATGAGAAATCACGAGAAATCATGGCATTTAGCACGCCTCTAGGCCTCTTTGAGTTTCTACGAATGCCATTTGGTCTCAGAAATGCCCCACTAACATTTCAAAGAATGATCAACACCCTGTTTGCCGGACTAATTGGTAACACAGTCTGCACTTATTTGGATGATCTAATAGTAGTCAGTAAGGACGTTAATTCCCATCTGTTTAAACTGCTTGAAGTGTTGGAAAAACTTTCCACAGCAGGTCTTAAAATAAAACTCTCGAAGTGTGAGTTGTTAAAATCCAGAATCCATTTCCTTGGTCATGTAATTGACGGTGAGGGCATACATGCAGTTAATGATAAAGTCAAAGCAGTATCTCAGTTCCCGCGTCCTACCTCAAATGATCATGTGCGTAGCTTTCTCGGCTTATCTGGATATTATCGTTCCTTTATCAAGGACTATGCAACATTAGCATCGCCCCTAACGAGGTTGTTCAAAAAAGATGCAATGTTTATATGGGACGCTGAACACGAAGTTAGTTTTAAGGCATTAAAGATAGCGCTTACCAATGCCCCGGTTCTTGCATTCCCAGACTACACTCAACCTTTCACTCTCTCTACTGACGCTTCCGGAATTGGAGTCGGAGCAGTGCTCATGCAAGAGGATACGCGTAGGAAGTTTCTAGTGATAGCATTTGCAAGTCGCAAACTAAGTGATGCTGAAACACGTTATTCGGTGACGCATTTAGAAACGTTTGCCGTTGTGTGGGCACTTAAGAAGTTCAAATACATTATCTTTGGCTACAAGATAACTGTTTTTACTGATCATGCGGCAGTCACCAAACTGTTACATGGCAGAAACTTATCAGGCAGATTAGCACGCTGGTATCTGACACTTCAAGAGTTTGACCCCGAATTTAGGTGTTTACTTGGGAGGGCGAATGTTGTCGCCGACGCTCTGTCAAGAAATATAGCACCAGTTATGCCTGTATCAACATTCACTCTTTCGCAGCTGGAAGATGAGAAACGACGCGACCCATATGGGTCAGCTGTTATTTTTGCTCTCGAATCGGGTGAGGATGTTAAACTCCCCAAGTTATTTCTTCCCTTAAGTCAGTTTGAATTACGACATAACATACTCAATAGGACGAGCAAATCTCCTGGGGGCAATGTGTCTCAAATAGTCGTACCTGACACGTTGTGCAAAGCAGTAATGACATTGTTCCATGATGTCCCACAGGCAGGTCACCAAGGTCGTGATAAATGCTTAGCGAATTTACGAAAGAAGTATTTCTGGAACACTATGAAGAAAGACATAGAATTACACATAGCTAATTGTTTGGTTTGTGCTCAACATAAAGGTTCAACAGGATCACCAGCCCCGATTCTACAATATCCTACACCAGACCGTCCGTTCGACACAGTCGCCATTGACTTGTTACAACTCCCAATGAGTCATCAGGGATCAACCTACGTCTTAGTGTGTGTGGATCATTTTTCAAGGTTCGTGGTCTTGGTCCCACTAAAAAGCAAAACGGCCGAAGCAGTAGCCTATGCATTAGTGATGATTCTTATATGTCCATATACTACGCCTAAAGTTCTGCTCTCTGACAATGGCACAGAGTTCAAGAATCAGCTAGTAGTGCATATATGTGCACAATATGGTATTAAACAAATTTTGTGACAGCTTATCATCCACAGGCTAATGGCCTTGTTGAGATAACCAATCGTAAAATCCTAGAAATACTGCGTCCAATTGTCAGTGGTTTTCAATACGCATGGGAGGATTGGTTACCGCAGGTTGCAGCGTCGATGAATGGGTCAGTTAATAGCTCTACGGGCAAAACACCCTACTACATTGTCTATGGTACAGATAAACGTCTACCTTACGACATCCTTACAGATGCGCCATACCCGGTATATATTACGGATGATTTCGCGGCAAAACAAATTCATGTCTTTACAGATATTCATACCCAAGTACGATCACATCTAGCGGCGTCACGCGCCGAAATGATCATCAAACAACATAAACATGCTAAACCTGTCGCATTAAACGTTGGGGACGCTGTTATGTTAAGAGAACCTGAAAGGAACTCCAAACTTTCGGCAAAATTTTCTGGTCCATTCCGCATAATCTCAAAAGAATCAGGAAACAAATTCAAAATTTGGAAGCCTACTGCACAGATCGCAGATGTCGTGCACGCGGATCGTCTGAAGAAGACCCAGGTATATGTATTACCTCCAGTTGATGATGATGTGATTGATACATCCTTTCAGATTGTCCAGAAGCAGAGTGTCCCAAATGACTATTGTATGAAACTACATTCTGCGAGTAGACGTTAAATCGTTTGTAATTCCTTACAGAATGACTTGGATCTTCAGTGTGTTGTTTCTACTCTGTTGTGGCACCGTTGTGTTGACAGACATGTCCACATCAGTCCTCAAACCAGGTGCACTTGTGGCACCTCTCTGACGCGTTCTCATAGTTGAGGACGTGGTGAATGTGGGAGACCTCAGGTGGTCCTTACACTCAGGGGTAAAGGAAACACACTGATGTCAAGTCCGTAAGTTCTATTTCTGGTACAAACACAAAGAGGAGTTAAGACAGGGGGAACAGCGACCTGTCTTTGAATCTCTCTGGGTATCTCTCTCTGCGCATGTGCGTACAGCGCGCATGTGCCCAAAGTCTGAACTAACACTCGGTGACAAAAGGGAGTATGGTTATAAAACATATAATACAGAGACCTGAATCAATAATGGTAAATAGTACAGAGTTACATATTACACCCATATTCGTCTCATATATCTACAGTGAACATCAAGTATGAACTACAGCCACTACTCCAACTTCCGCGTCAGATGGAAAACGTCGACGGCCAACAACAATCAGCATTGGACATCCTTCATGGTCTCAGCACAGCTTCTAAGAATTCGACAATAGTTTCACAAACTATAGACCTTCTACACTTTCGTCTCCAGCACCTTCACGAGTTTCTCGTCGAGGTTGGGAAAAATCTACCTGCGTCTCAAGCGGATCTTGCTCAAGAAGTGCATTCTGAGGTACGACGAAAAAGGGGTCTCTTTAATTTTGTGGGTCTCATCCAAAGCGCCTTGTTTGGCACGGCAATGGCCGATGATGTAGCTAAATTGGGGGACCTAATGAACGTTGTCGTTCAGGCTGTATCTCAACAGTATCGTGTTATTTCTCAAACCTTTCACGAGATTACTGCTCTAGAATCAAAGGTTAATGCAATCATAGTGGAGTCTAACCAAGTTTCGAGGATTGTTTCTAGGTTACAGAAAGCAATCCCGACATTAGAATGGCTCCTTTATTTCACAGAATATTTGCATGCTGCGGAAATTTCAGTTCATAAAATTGTAACCTCTAAAAATGAACTAATAGACTGCATTGTAGATGCCGGGATAGGACGTGTGGACGCGAAGCTTGTGCCTGTGCAGACACTTCTTGATGCTTTATAAATAGCCAAGTTGCAGTATCATTTAACTCCTATTTTTAATGACAATGAAGTTCACTATTATTTCCCACTGTTGGAGTTAACCCTCACGCACAATGCAATTCTAAACCACATTCCTATGAGAGGGCAACATGAGTTTAATGCATGGCATTTAGAACCCTTCCCCTGGTTTGTAAAAGACACACTGTATACCCTAGATGGTCCTAAAGAACTTTTCTTAGTAGATGAAGAGTATTTTTTATCAATAGAGGATTCTGAGGTACTGTCACGGTGTAAGTCGTCTTTTCTACACCTACACGTATGTCCAGCCTACATGTTTGCATTTATTCCTGCTGCAGAGGGAATATGTGAATTGGCAGTCATACAACCAAATGTACGCACAGCGCTAGCGCAATGCAGTTATAGGCCAGTTAGTCTAAAGACTGTGTTCCACCCTCATCTTCACAATGTGCAGTATTTGTTCTTTCCAAATCTCACTACTGTCATTTTAAAATGCCATGATGGTGTTAAGTAGCTAGTTGTGAAAGTGCATTACAAGGCTCCTGATTACTGTGAAATCACTTGTAGTACATTACGGACCTTGCCTACACATCAGCATTTTGCTTTAAATCTAAAACTCAAGTCTGCTTTAATTCAACTTCCAATAATGAATTTCACTATTAAGGATATTCAAATAGTTTCAGAGAAATTAAAAGTTTTAGCTTTCTTGAACGAGACACATTTTGCTGATTTGAGTAGTAATTTGCCATTTTACCTATCACGGGAATTTGCACTACCAAGTCTTACAATTCCCTCTATCTTGTTAATTCTGGCAATTATGTTCCTGTTCTGTTATTGCAGGGCAGTATCATCCAAATTCATTGTTGTTCATAACATACTAACCCGTACGACACTAAAGTCTAGGTCCCGTGTAGTAGTTAATACCCCTACAGTAGTAGAATCGCCAGTTTAGTGTCTACATATCTGTTTATAACATGGTTACGGTTGTCTAGGATGAACTGTCCTCCGTGAGTTATTTAGGCCTCACGGAGCTCGGCTGGTAGGTGACCGAGCGATGTAATGGGCCCCTGTCTCATCAACAGAACATATTATATAAATGGGTCAATACATCTGAGGGAGTGACCCATAGTCAGCATATCTGTAAGCCCGCACAGCGACGCCCTCACTCTTTAGTCGCTCACAACAACTTATATTGTAAGGCCGTGACCTAACGTTTATAATACATAAACGCCGTCCCTTTCTCATTCACTCCTATACAGTGGGACTTATGGTCGATCTACACTCAGGAAATATATATATGCAACCCTTTTATAATAAAACAAGGAACTACCGTTTGGGTTTCGTTACTTAAACCCAAATAATAAATATATGTGAACAGCCTGATTAATTGCACAAGCAGCCGATTCATGGTTAAGTTAGGCTTAATTTAGAAATAACCAATTTTTAACACGTTTGACAAAACTATGATACTGTCCACTATAAAACACAGTGAAATTACGCCGTTTTTTAAATCTCTTTCTATGAAAGCCAATCTATAATAATAAATGAGCGCACTTATGTCCCTGTGTGTGTGTGTGTGTGTGTGTGTGCCCGCAAGGTGGCGTAACGCGCCTAGTGTAGCAGCATTATGTTAAGTCAAAGTGCAAGAACTGCTTGCTTACTCTCACTTTCAGTTACTGCCACTGGCTATTCCTTGTAGTGAACAGGGAAGCAACTTGCCTGACAGTAAACAGCCTCTTCACCATCAAGACTACTCCTATGCCTCCTCGTGGCAACACACGGTAACTGGGTGCCTCGTGGGCCCAGACTAGACCAGCAGGGGAATCTTGGAGCAGCAGTGGCCCCAGAGGGATAGCACATAGGCCCACTAGCCTATGGACACATCCTGGCGCCTACCAATCACTGCCCCGCTGCCTTCAGGATTAACCTTGGTAGGTATAAGGCTACAGGAGTAAACCCCGAACGAAAAATCTGTGGTGAAGCCCTGCATCAGGCAGATATGTTTACAGAGCCTCTATCAATTAATATTACATAAATATGAGCTAAGGACATATATTCATTATATACATTCTAACTCCCAGACTATTGAGCATACAGCTATACTGAGCTTTGTTCTGTCACCCCTCCTAAGGTGAACAGTTTGTTTGTTTCACACAAACTCGGGTTACAACCCATAAATTTTCTCAGCCCATAGTGGGAGAGTAGGCCTGTATAGATTCTCCCCAACAACCAGAGGAAGAGAGGTCACCTAGTTCACACAGTTTCCCACAGTTCACAAGTACACAGCCAGACACTGTACCAAAGAGACGTGTTGTGAGCTTAGCTCCCCCAGGCTGTACCTCTCTCTAATTATATCAGCTAATTACAAGCTAATAGCTAATGCTCATTAATCTGTCAACAAGCAATCTTGTAACTACCAGACTATCCAATATAAAACTAGAAAATCACCACATGTGTTTACATTAAACCAAGGAGCAACAAGTGAAGATAGCAGAACCTGTGTGCACTTGAGTAACTTACAAGCTTAGATAATTACAAGTGCAACCCAGGGCGGCTGTGACGATTCAACTATCAACCAATCTACGACTGTATCAAAGGTGACAAAAGCTACAGGAGGAAACCCCCGAACGAAACATCTGTGGTGAAGCCCAGCATCAGGCAGATATGCTTACAGAGCTGAAGCAAGATCCTAACGAAGGGATCGGCGGAAGAGGTGATCACCATGGGAACCCAACGACTACACCGACAAACGAAAGCAATGCATGATGGACAGGCTACTAAGGGGAAATCCAACAAGCTGGGCTATTGGCAGTCTATTGCAACTCTCCCTCTTCCCATTCTTTGCAACACTTGCACCACTGGATCAAGAAAAGGGAAAGCCAAGATGTGTGGCAGCAGCCTGCGCTCCTACCTCACCACATAAATCCACTCACATGCAACCACCATCAAGCTCAGCATACTTCTCATCATCTTATACCCCAAAAGTCCTATGGCGGAGGAAGAGTGGCGACGGGGACATGCAGAGATGACTGCTGGGAGTCTCTAGTCACAACTCTGCACATGGGCGGCATTGAAAAAATAGATGGTCGTTTATGCACTATGATCTAGGCAGCAGTACAATCCGGACCTATCTGTGCGACTGAGCAGCCCTTGGAGGAGCCACTCTGCTCACCCCACATGGGGAGGGGGCTAGAAAATGTGCCCTAAACATAGCCTGACTGGGCAATCGCACCCAGTTAGGTCGTCCTTACGCGGTCGAAAACACAATCATAATCACAGATCTAAACAAAAACAAACTATGTAACCACTTATGGTCGCTACATTTAATGTCTAGACCCTTCTGGATACTGGTACAAATGAGCATCCTGGGAAGAAAAACCACCCCTGTGGCAAAAGAGCTGGCTAGGTACAGCATCGACGTAGCAGCCATTAGTGAGTCCCAGCTCCCAGAAGAGGAAAGCCTGCTGCAGAGAGAAACCACATTTATGGAGGTGGCCTTACCATCCGCCAATGCATCCTACATAGGCTAACTGAAATGACCGTTGGGATCAAGGAGTGTCTCTTGATGCTCAGAGTCCCATTGAATCACTTTCGGCATGACTTCTTCATCAGTGCATACGCCCCAACACTGGATATAGAGGATGACATCAAGAATGCCTTTTATGCCGACCTTGACAGAGGGCTAACTTCTATACCCAGAGAAGATAAGGTTGAGCTCCAAGGTGACTTTAATGCCAGAGTTGGAAGAGATGCTGACAATTGGTAGGGAATCATAGGGAGAAATGGACTAGGCAAGTGTAATCCCAATGGAATTATTTATAACAATATCTCAGATCACTTCCCAGTTTTTGCCATGCATAAAGCAGCCACAAGACCTGAAAGGTCTCGTAGAGTCAATATAATACAGAGACTACTGCACCAACAATATGCTCCTTTTTTTAAAACAACCTAATGAATGCTAACTGGGATCTTGTCTATGCCTCCGACAACCATAACGTGAACTGCTGCAACTTCTCTTGCATCTTCAATGCTTGCTTTGATAAATGCTTCCCGCTCAAGACTCCTGTAAGTCCGTGAAAACTGTATCCATTTCCAAACCCTATATCACAAGATAAATTAAGATAATGATAAAAGAAAAGCATAAACTTCAAAGGAAATTTGCAAAAGACCCATAACTTTTGGTCATGCGTACCGAAGTTAAAAATGCCAGGCGTAGCTATTATACAAATAAGCTCCAGTCAGCATCAGGCGACGGTAAGAAAACCTGGAATGTCATAAATTCTATTCAGATCAGGAACACTCAGCCTTCGCCCCCCCCCCCCACTAAGCTTTTATGATAAATGATTCAGTTTTAAAGGAACCCTCCCTCATTGCCAACCACTTCACTAAATATTTTAGTAATGTTGGCAAAATCTTGCAGAGAGCATCCCTGATCACCATGAGGAATTTAGAGCCTACCTGCAAAACAGACAGCAAAATGCACTGTTCTCATCCCCTGTCACAGCAGATGAATTACTGGCCATCATAAAAATAACCAAAGATGCAGCAGCAGGAGAAGACAATACAGTATACCAATGAGCATCATTAAGAAAGTAGCCCACTTATTACTACCTGTTCTACACATTTGTAGCTCAGCCTTCACTAGTGGTGTCTTTCCGGATAAGCTGAAAATTGCTAAAGTTCACCCAGCATATAAGAAATCTGGGGACAAAGGTCTCTTCAAGAATTACCGCCCCATATCAGTCCTCCCAGCCTTGAGTAAGATACTGGAGAAGCTAGCATGTTGTAGTAGGGTGTGTCATACGGAGGCGAATTTTTTTTTTTGAGTTTGAAAAATCGGCCCATGGTATTAATGATGTAGTTCTAAGTGCAGAATCATGTGATATCTTCAGATTTGAAAAGTTTTCATTTTTTGCTATGTAAATTTTAACTTGAAATCTTATGAAAATTCAGTATTCCCACCCTTTTACCAACACCACTAAATAGCTTATTTAAAGTAAAATAAATGTATCAGGTTAATTTATTAGGATGAAAATGATCCAGAATAGTGAAACGAATGATCTTGACACATTTATTAAATTTAATATTCCTTTAGAAAACAAAATCATCAAATACAAAAACCGGTTTTACTACTACGACCCGGTGTTGCTGCACACCATAGAGAACATGTCTTTCTTGCTTCTGTTTCTACTCATCACCTCCCTGCTGACCACCTGAGCTCGGATGTAGCCTTCCCTCCTCACCTGGCTGTACACGTGACTGCTGGCCTCTCTCACTTGCTGTACACAACACTCTATACTCTGGGTGTGCGAAGGCCAGGCAGGGACATGAATGGGGTTGTCCAGGAAAGCTCTGACTTGAACATTGGTGAGGCTGCAGGTAAGAGGGGGCTCACTGCCAGCCTGGATGTTATCCAGATCTATGAGATCAGTGAGGGTCTTGGCACCTAGATTGAATTCAGGAGTCTTCCTGACCCTAAAGGAATCGTCACCAACTGGTTCGTCATGCCCAGATCATCTCATAAGTCTCATTTCCAAGATCTTTTTGACTGCCACTCTTCTCTCCTCCTCATCCTTACTGCAGAGCATTGTCTGCAGAACTGCCTGGGGATGAGCATACCAGGAAGATCTCCTCACAGTCTGCTCCACAATCTGAACAACCTTCCTTGGCTGACTCCTCAGGAGCTCAAGCTGGAAGAGAACATGCCTCGGACCTTCGGAGAACGATGACTTGACCTTAGTGTTGAACCAATTTGGCAAGTAGACACTCACGATGAATTGGACAATAAGTCTCAGGTTGTGAAGTTGGTTCTCTTTCAGTTTATGATGAGCGACCCAAATTCTGCAGAACCTGAGAGCCGTTGTGAGCCACCTAGAATGTGAGACTGGACCTATCTGCAGGTAAGCAAGTCTATCAGGCATGACCCCAGTTTTGATGGCACTGCAAATCATGTAACCATAGTACTGGTCAGTACTCAGGTCGTCAATGACAGTATGTGCAAGCTCAACGAGTGGAGGGCCAACTGTAATTTTTTAAAAGCTCGGATTTATTTCTAACTCAGTGGCAGAGTCCAGCATCTTGCCAAGAGGACCAGACCATCTGTTGTTTGAAAGAGTCTTGCCATCCAGCTCCTGGATCAGATGTCTGAGTGGCAACTCGTTGGTGTGGAGGTCACAAACAATCCAGACCAGCTTCCTCCCAATCTTCCGCTCTATCCACTGTATGACCCCCCCTTGCCACCCTGTGTTCATGTTGGTGCTGTCCCCTCCAATGGCCTGCAGGGTCTGGTCTACGTTCCTCTCTCTGAGCCAGTTCACAATGTTATCTGCCACTATCTCAGCTGGTTTCCTGATGTCATCTTTCTCTGGAGTGAAATGCCACAAATACTTCCCTCCTGGTTCACTGCAGCAGGAGTAGTGTTCCTCCTTCACCATGGCAGGGAACAACTTGTCAGAATCTCCAACTTTTATGAACACTTTAGTGTCATCCCTTCTCCCATCAAAGAACAAACAATTGATTCCATTTTCTCTTATCCCCTTATCAAACTCCTCTTCCAGGTTACTGACAAGTTTCTCCTGAGCTCTCCTTACTTTGTTATGGTCTATCACCAGGTGAACATCATCAGGTGTTATCAAACCACCGTCAATCCAGGCAGCTGTTGCTATCTCTGCAGTTTCTCTGAGACCAGTGTGGTGTCGCATGCTGGCCAGAGCTATGCTCGGGATATCTTTCCTATTTCGAATGTTATGCCTGAAAGGTTTGGGATCATTATTTTCTGGGTTAGGGACAAAGTCACCATTCTCCTGGTCAGCACTCGGATCAGCCATGGGGAAGTCATTAAACTCTGAATCAGCTTGACTCCAATCATCGGCCTTTTTTACCTCACCCTGGGCCTTCTCAAGTCTCTTTTCCTCGGCAACTCTTCTCCTCTTCTGTCTCTCTGTGGCAGCCTCCTGTCTCTTGGACTCCGGAATATCTTGGCTAGAAATCATGAGAGCCCCTATACTGCCAGTCTTCTCTCTCTGTGCTTTGACAAATGCCAGTTCGATCACAGGAATCTTCAGTTCACGCTTGCAAATACAGGAGATGTGGGCCTCGGATTTACAGTCACGATCGCATCCAAACTCAGGACAGAGAACAATTGGGCACTTGCAAGTAATTATGTCAAATAGCTGGTCCAGTTGCTTGGCAAAGCTGTCCTTAACTACAAGTTTTCCTCTCCCAAGAGAGATATCTCTTGCCTTTTCCCAACTGGCTAGCAGTCTCTCACTAATCTTCTTCTGACTTGTTATGACTGGAGGATTGAACTGAGCGTTAGCCAGAGTGTACTGTGCCAAGACAGCTTTGGTCATATCACTGGCAATGTCTTAGTTTGTGTAAGTTCTTTGGTTCTTTTCACTGATTTGCCTGATTAAAACACCGTATCTCAAAGCATCTCTCAATGTAGGCAACTCCGACTTCAGGAGCTCTCTCCCAGACCCAAGATAGTGACTGAGATGGCTGGATTTTTGGTTCCTCGTCCTGACACAAGCAGCCATCGCAAATATTATCAACTTATAAATGCATCAGAATCTGAAACAGAAAAAAATATTGTTAGTTGGGTTGTTAAAGAATGAAGTCAGAAAGCAATGTTCACTATTTAATTATAATGCACTAATGCAGCTGTACGTTGGATTTTCGATAAATTTCACGCTAAAATTTACCTAGCAAAAGGTTGCAAAATATTGAAACTGAAATTATTTTCTGTTTATATACACTAAAATCTACCAAAAAAGTGATGGGCCATTAGTTTTAGCTGATCTTCCCTCCTATGACACACCCTACTATTCCAGCCCCAGGAAAACACACCCTAGTCCTACGTTTCCTATCTCTTGTACAAAAAGTCCTATCTGTAAACCTCACCTGGCTGTCCCCAACTACCACGACCTTGCCTCTGGGCAGGGTTTGCACAACTGCCCTTTCCTCCACCTGCACCACACTTTCCTGCCTCTTCTCTTCCTCGCCAGCTTCCTCCAACACCTGGTAGGGGTTCCTACATTCCACACCCTGGTCAGCTTTCCTGAGCCTGACCCTAGCCCCCTTGGAGACAACCACTCTCCACGCCTGCTCCTCCTTCGCAGGTGTCCTGCTAGGCAGGACACCTACCTGAAGGAGTTCAGTCCTGAGGGCTTCATTTTCCCCGTTTAGAGTGTCAACCTCACTCCTCAACTACCCCAGCTGCCTTAGCAGAGTGGCCAAGAGGTCGTCTTTCCCCACACCACTCTCCTCTTCCCCCAAGACACAACGATCCAAAGCGGCCAATTTCCTTGGTCACTACGGGAGAACTTGGGGACACGTCCTTCTCCAAGTTGGGTCAGGTCGCAAATGTTACCCGGATATATTTCACGATGTTTATTTGACCAAGTACTAGTTAATTTACCAATTAATGCCACAAAGCCTCTGTATATTGGGCGACCACATGAGCTGACAGAAGCCATTTTGATTTTGTTGCTTCTCTGTGGGTAATGTTGTTAAAACCTCATTGTGTTTTTCCACCTCTCGTCAAGCTCTGACCAAGTTCTATTCTAAAACAGCTTTTAATTTATCTTTATTGTAAACAAGCCACCTTCCATAGATTTTGAAGGCATGTACAAAGATTTTGTCATTCAGCTGGAAACAAAAGACATCACTTGGTGTAATTGTTTTGACCTGCTGAGGTAAAATTAGGAAACATCTTCTGTGAAGAATACAGATAACGTGACCAGTTTCTAGTCCTCTCTGCTCTTATAAATAATCTTATGATGGAGACATAATTCATAAACAAGGAGCTCAAGCTTCCCAATCACCCCCCCCCCCCTCATTTTCTTATGGTATAGGGTTAGGAAAAAGTCTATATTTTTCCTAATGCTTATCAGATATTGTTCAGAGAAGGTATATTCTGTAGCCAAAGCTTTATAGAATCCATTGAATGTATAAAATTATAGTTTGAATCATATCTGTGTCTATAATGGTTTTCTATATAAATAATTAAAAAATATTATGGAAAAATAAGGTGCAATGATTGTTTATCAGACCATAGCTTACAGCCCAGAGAAGAAGAAAACATATAACAGTAAGTAGAAGCGCAGGTGCACTGTACACCCACGTAAGTTGACCCACCCTTCGTAATTAAAGAGAGATTAAGACCTGACCCAATAGAGGTCACGGTCACAATGAACCTGAGTTCTCACCACCATGATTAGTCAAACCGGCGTCATGACCGTGTTAACTCAAGAAACTACACTCCAGCCCGCACCTGTTCAAACACAGTTGTATCGACACACCCAGATTAGTATTAATTAGTGACGACATCTGCCGGCCTGACACCTCCAATATAAGGGGCCAATAGCTCCTTCCCAGAGACAGACAAGGAGAGTTAGAACATAGTCCCCAGCTAGCAGTCTCCCACAGAAGATAGAGTCCAGCAATTGCTGGGACCACTCTCTTCAGCAGCACCTACAGATTCCCTAGCCGCTGGGCTTCCCTCAGGTCACACGTGAGTCATTGTCAGAGCGATCCATAGGGTGAGTTACTTACGGTGGGAAGTGTATCCATTTCATGTTTGTGTCCGAGAGTCATTGTCTATTAACGTAAATATAATGATCTATTAATGTATCCATGTCACTGAGTTGACTAATTAATAGCTGTACTTAGAAGTGGTGTTTAGAAAATTTCCCCTAAGAATAGATTAACGGTTTAGTACCTAATCGGCAATTCTACCAACTTTCCTCACTTTATTCTACAACTAATAAATTCTTACTTTATCTTTTACCCCGAGTTATCCTCATTGTAAATGTTTACTCCCGAAATTCACCTGAATTTTACAAAAATAAACTACTATAGTTAATGTTTAAATGTATTTATATCATTATTTTGCATTTTTTGCAAAATATATTGTTTTATGTGCTTTAGAACAGAAATTAAATTGTGTTTCTCCCTTTTAATATTTCAAGTTTTTTGTCTGTTCTTCAAATAACATCTTAGTGGTAATCAACTTTTTTCATGGTTCCCAAGATTGATTTGGGTTGAATTTCTTTTGGAAACACTAGACACTGTATTAAAGGATTTAGGGAAAAAATTGCTTGTTATACAAACCGCTAGTAAATGATCCTTTTTGGCTAATTCTCACTGGCCTATGAAAAACATAAGATAAAGAGTAACTGGCAACTTGACGTATGGCATGCAGGGCTACCAACATACTGTAAGGCATATCTCAAGAACGTTTGACAAAATTCTTGCTCCAGTGTGTCATATTGCATTAAACTGAAAATATGCAGATACCATTTTTTTCTGACTGTACATTAGGGGGCAGTGAAATTTTGCTCAAAGCTGCACTCTTCAGGCATTGTTCCTTATACATATCTAAGACTCCATGCCAAATTTGAAGCTGATATGTCGAGGTTTAGTCTGCCGCATTTTCTACTGAAATTTTTAAATTTACCTACAGTGCTAGCCAAACAGCCGCTGTGGCGGTGCAATGTTCTGTTCAGTGTTTATCAACTTTTTTTTCATATCTCTTATTTCATTTGAGTTGTCTTGTTGCAGATGAGTATGGTGCTATGTCTATATTGATTATCAGCCTTTTCTTATTTCATTTCTCAATGTTGTGTTACTGTACTGTAATGTAGGGGAGACCTGGGTAAGTAGCTGCCATTGCTACTGCCACCTTAACTGACTATGGCATTATCACAAAGGATGACAAGAGTCAGGTTATTGGACCACATAAGCTGCGGGATGCGAAACAAAAATACCGATTTAAGAGGCAAGAAATTGAGATGGCTAGTTTAGATAATTTGACGTTACTCTATTTTGATGGTAAGAAGACCGCCACTCGTGTGATGATAAAGAATGAGAAGACCGAGAAATGGAGTTCGAGGATGATGGTGAAAGATCATTATGTCATCATGGTTGAGCCTGGCAATGAATATCTCACACATGTGACTCCCAAGACTGGACACGGAAAGCTGATTGCCAAAACTATTCACGAGTTTCTGGTGGAGAAAAATCTAACCCAGCAGCCCATTGTGTGTGTTGGTTGTGATGGAACCAATGTAAATGTAGGATCAGAAAATGGAGTCATTCATCATCTTGAAATGTTACTTGGTCACCCGCTCCATTATTTCATATGTCAGCTTCACGGAAATGAGCTGCCTTTCCGCGCAGTTTTTTATCACTATGATGGTAAACCAAGTGGTCCTGAGCATTGGCGTGGTCCCATTGGAAAGCAGATCAAGGAGTCTTTGTCTGAGCTTCCAGTTGTCGCCTTCCAGCCAGTCAGTTTCCCTGATTTCCCTGTGTTTAATGATGAAGTGGAGAAAGATCTGTCCTGGGATCAGAAATACCTGTATAGGATTTGTAAAGGAGTTATCACAGGTGTTGTTGAAGATGACTTGGCTGCTATTGAGCCCGGTCCTCCCTGTGTGTCAAGGTGGAACACCTTATGGAGTAGAATCCTCAGGCTGTATGTAGCAACACCAAGACCCAGCCATGAGTTGAAAAGAATTGTCATTACAATAATAAAGTTCAGTGCTCCAATGTGGTTTTACATCAAGATATACCCTTACGTAACACACGGCTCAAGGAACGTATTCCAGTCCCTGCTATATATGAAACACCTGAATAGTGAGGAGGAGACGATAGTGAAGAAGGCTGTCCAGAGAAATGCATACTTCGCCCACACAGATCAACTTCTTCTTGGTATGTGTGCAGATGAGGACATGACTGTTAGAGAAAAAGCTGTCTCAATGATAAGAAAAATTAGAAAGGAGAATCAGCAAAAGGAAGAATGCACTGGCAGATCTGAAGAGGAGGAGGAAGATTCTGATGCTGCTGTTGACGAGAATTTGTTAAACTATACTGATGAGAAGGGTAAAGATGGAGATGGGAATGAGGATGTGCCTCCTGTAGTCAACATGAGAAAGGTGATGACTCCGAAACTAAAGTGGCATGCAAAAAACTATCATTCCATGATTAACTGGAGGAATGAACTCAAGACTGAGCCTCCTTACATTGCTTCTCTGTCAAATCTACAGGTTAATGACATTCTTGAGACACCATTAGTGGTGCCCAAGTGGCCAAACAGCACTCAGGCGGTCGAGAGAGGCATAAAAGTGATGACTGAAGCTTGCACTGAAGTGACGGGATACGAATCGAGAGATGGATATATTAGGCAAAGATTATTGTCTAGGAAAATGATGCCAAGGTTCAGCACAAAAAAGAATTTCAATATGAATTTGTAATGATTTTCTATACGGTGTACCTGTAAAATAACATGTGAATTAAATCGATGTCACATATGTAAAATTTATCATTATCCTGGAAAACATTAAATGACACCTAATTTCTGGTATACACTAAAAGTTGACAAAAAGTCGTTCGCGATACGGCAGGGTAAGTACAGTATGCATGAAATGGCATGAAATTTTGCACAGGTGTTTGTTACAGCCATACAAACGATGCCTGAAAAGTGCAGCCTGCAACTCAAATAAAAGTGTTTTTTCCCTGCCCCCTACTGTACATGCAATAATTTGACAATGTCCAACAGCTGAAGCTCTTTAGGAGTGGCATCGATGGGAGCTTCATGTTGTATAATTTTACCTACCTTTTTCAATAATTGTTGTCTGTACTTAGAACTTCACTGGTTTGTTTTTCAAAGAAATTTTCCTTTTCAATATATTTAAAAACTTCTACAACTCCTTCTACCAGTTCGATGTTGCTTCTCAGAGACATTCCTGTTTCCACCACTGGTTACCAGCGGCTAGGGTCGTCTGTACAGAGCAGTAGATATCTCTCAAGAGTTGTCGAATTACCACTGGTTGTCCCGCCAGTCTCCAGTAATTTCCTGACGACCGGTATCAGTGTACAGACAAACAACAGGCAGGTAGATTTCCACCAGGTCACAGAAACACACTTGTGTACTGTAGTCTTCTTTAATATACGGGTCGTCAGACGCCTAGAGCATTCTAGCAATGTCTAGACTCAAGAAGTCGGCTCGCGACACGCCTGGAAAAATCTAGAATGATCTAAGCTTACAATAATAAGAAGAAATCAGAACAAAAATGATGCAATACATTCTATAATATTCATCATTATTTTCACGAAAAAATTTCTAAACTTGCCAAAATATCTGTTGCTTGGAATAGAAAATAATCGAAACACCTACCTGTAGTTTACAAAGTTATAATACGAAATTATGCCTTGGCTTAACAATATTGTCCTTCCTGAAGCCTTTCTGCCTCAACACATATGGTGCCTCTTTGATGCTTGATACTCCAAGGGCTCACACATAACCAGCTACATTTTTTGAAATTTTAAAATTATCAGCAAAATACGACGCTGTCTCAATCCAAGTCTTCCGTCCGGTCACTACTGGTGACAGAGGAAGCGGTACATTACGAGTAGTTTGTTGGCACTTCTGCTTGCAATTCGGATTCTTTTAGAATATATTTTAAACAGTAGAAATCAGTAACACAAACACACCATTCCTGCTGGGCTACACAAGTAATAAGAATAAATTTTGGATAAACGATTTGGAACCCTTTCATACATCTGTGATCAGAAGTAACAGCACGATGTACTGTACCTCTCCCTTGTGCCTATAAATTTGCAATTTAGCTAGAAAATTCTAAAGCTATATATATTTGTATACCCACACACGCAATTGTATAATCAACCAAAGTTTAATTATCATCATAAAAGCGGTTTATCTGTTCACAATTCTCTTTTCGTGGGGAGATCCTAATACAGTCCAATGTTTTTGTTTTTTGACGATAATAATAGTAATTATCAAATCCAATTGATTTACGTTACAATTATTCAATTGCTCGCTCTAAGATAAATACCTTATACAGGTATTTTGGGTACTCTCCATTAATTAACTGAACAAGGCAAACTTACGTGTCCATCATTATATCAACAATAGATGTTTTGTTTTCCGTTTGGTAGAGCTAAGCATTTACGAAGCCCAGACCACATTCAGTTGTCTCTATTCAATACTGACACTCGATGACAAAAAATAACAAAATGAAGTTTTGTTTTTTATTCCGTGGAATCAGTTGACATGAATGTGATATTAAGCTTTTGATATTGACCCGTTTGTCAGCACAGTGAACAACAATGCCGGAGGTAACAAATAGCTGCGGCAATTGTTCACGCATTCATTTGTTTTATTGTGTATTTTTTTTAATATTTTATGTTTCAACTACAGATTTTTTGTCAATATATTTTCTGTTTGAACTCTTGGGTTTTTCTGTTATTTTTTTTCTTTAGTTAGTTTTAGTTTTACCAATATTTTGTGTAAGTATTGGTGTGTATCTTTCACGGTTTTCTTTTTTAGTTGTTGCCTTTATTTCAATGATTAGTTTTTGTACCCGCACCTCCCTACCAAATTTCAGTTTTCTTGAAAACTGTGAAACTACAGAAGGAGCACACCCAAAAAAAATAGAATGTATTTTATAAGTGAGTATTATATATATATATATATATATATATATATATATATATATATATATATATATATATATATATATATATATCATGTAGATCCACAATGAAAACGTGGATAAGATAAATCTTGATAAAATCACACAGGGAAAAGGGAAACAATGGAGCACCTTAACTTTCGTCTTTATTCAAGACATCTTCAGAGGCAACTGAATTACATGGACAGAGAGAGGCTTAAATATACAGGGTGACCTTATTAAACATGAGATCAGGTCATAATCATGACATCCACTAATCTGCACACCAACACCAACACACACGTAGAGGAGCTTAAGACTAAGGGCGACGTGACTAGTCAAGTTAGGTCAGGTCAAATATATGGGACCTACTATACTGTATATCTATCCTACATCTAGTTCCAAGGTTTTCAAAGTACTGTATTATGATTACGTAATGAGGGATTACTATTTTACTTTTTAGTATGTATACTGTATGTTTAAGCAAATTGGCTATTGGTAATTCTGGTATTTTTAAGAATTAGCAAAGTTATTATTAACTCTATTTTCGTTATTTTAGAATAACTTAATGCTGAAACTTGTTTTCTAATTTTCTCGTAACTTAAAAAAACAAAACAATAATTACATTAATGTTGGGAATTTTTTATCTTTCAAGATTTATTAAAAGTATGGTGAAATGATTTAGTTACTTGGTTAGGATTTTTATTTTGCATGCAGTTTATAGACGTATAATGTGCATCATTTGGTGTCTGTGGTCAGAAAACACCATTATAATTCCAACAACTGATCTCGAGGTGTTACTTGAAGTATTTTTGTTCGGAACTACACACTTTTAATCAGTTCACAGCTTCTTACCCATGTTCAACATTCTAAAGAGGAGAATATATATAGCGCTCTGAAAAGGATATATTGTAATTTTCTGTACCCTTTCCTATGTCAAAACTAATTCAATTTTGTATGTTCTTTTATTTTAGATTATTAAGGTCTTCATTAAGTTTATTAAATTAATTTCAACCCCATAATATCATACTTTTAAGCACACTGAAATATTGTATTTTTATATATTACTTATTCCTTTGCATTTTTTTTTCCAAATACAAAAAATGAGTTTCAAAGTAGAAGGAATTTTTGCCTTTTAACTTCTACTACACTGCTATATTTAACATTTCAAACGTAAAAATAATACGAGGATTAATGAAAACCATATCTACGCTTTTGTTTATACATTCTTTTATTAATATCTGTACAATGTTATATCATCTGAAAATGTACAAAGATTACCACTACTGAACTGCCTCCTGATCCATACTGATATGACACAGTTAGAATTATTGGTTGATAAGTTCTAGACAAACTAGAGTCACCAGGCTGTGCTTAGACCTTAGGGGAAATGGAGAAAGAGTAGGAGGAGGAGGAGAAAAAGAATGAAAATGAAAAAGAGAGAGAGAGAGAGAGAGAGAGAGAGAGAGAGATAGATAATATCTATCCCTTTCCTCCCTTTCTTAACTGTTTCCCCTCATCTCTCTCTCCCTCCCTCTCTATATCTTATATTCTACTACATCATTATTATCGCTCTCTAAAAAAATCTATAGCGAGTTTCTGTACAATATATATTTTATTTTTATATTTTACAATTAGACTTTGCAGTATAAAATTGTAGCAAATTTTCTAAATATTGCTACCGGACACCAAACACGTGAGGCAAAAATTCGTTTTAAGGGAAGCAGATGGGGAGGGGAAGAGAGAAGGAACATGGAAGAGGCATAGTAGGAGATTAGAGAGAGAGGGGGGGGGGTGACAGATAGACGGAACGAAAGGCGGAGAAAAGAAGCAAGTGGAGAAGGATGAGAGAAAAGATGAGGAAGGAGGGCGAAGAATATGAGGAACAACAGAGAGAGAGAGAGAGGTGGGGGGGGAGGGGCACAGATCTGAATGCTCTGATGGCGGACCCAGCGTTGCCACCAGCTAGGGTAGGCCGGTCGTCACAGCCAAAACTACAAAATATATTCCTTCTTCTTCAAAAACCTTTCATTAGGAAAAATCAATCCACAAAAAGATCTTCCTATAGGAGACCCGGTGGTTCAAGATCACGTAATTACTATGTACAACAACACAAAGAGATGTTAGAGGTGCAACATTTTACGTCTTCTCAACAGGGATCAGTCCAGCTTATTTCACAGCCACACCTTGACAATGATATGCTTCTTTGGTTGGCAGCCCTAATTGGCCACCATATTTCACGCTGTAAGGGAGACAATGGGCCTATATTATAGCCTCCCAAAAAAGGCATTTTGTATTTTTTTTTACTCCGCTCAAGTTTTTTTTTTGGAAGGTGTGGCCTAAGCTCTGATGTACTATCTCGCCTAGAGTGCAAATAAACACCAAGCTATAATCGTATCCTAGAAGCCATTCCCTATTGCTTAAACAAGGTGGAAACTTGCATGTTTGACGATAGTAGCGCCTCCTAACTGGAGTAATGACACTACTGCCTTACACAAGCACCTGAAAGCAGCTTTGCGATAAAGTAAATAAAATGTGAGTACTGCTATTAAAAATGCAATTAATGTAGTTCGGGTGTGTGTGTGTGTGTAAACTTTGACTTGAGGATCATATTTACGAATTTTGATTGACTTTTTATTTTATATTTATGCATCCAGTGTCTTTGATCTTTATATTTCGTGAATTTTGTTTGACCCGATAATGCCATGACCTATGTTTAATCCCACGGTGTCATAACCATTGCTTGACCCCATAGCATCACTGTCTCGAAAGGGATCATGATCCGAATTAGACCTTAGCAGAGTCATACTCGGCATTTGACCCCGCTGGTGTCATTAGCTAATTATGTTATGTTATGTTATAAACCAAAAGCCTCCCGACAATAATCAACGTACACGCAAAGACTCAATCTTGAATTATATAACTAGACACCTATAGTGTATTTAGTGAAAATTATACAAGAACACTTGTATGATTGTTTAAATCATAAATATGGAAAACTTTATTATTTATATATATATATATATATATATATATATATATATATATATATATATATATATATATATATATATATATATATATATATATATGAAGAGACGAAAAGTAGCAAAGCCTCTCTAGCATAATTATCCCAAATCTTTGACATGAACAATATCCTAACTTTATCACTTCTCTTACAGTATCACAAGCCATCCCATAATCACTTCAAACATATCAACAATTTGATCAATGAAACTACAACGTAAAATATATAACTATTTACATGAGACATAGAAATTCTCCCTTTTAGAAAAGGTTGTATAAACACATTAAGTATTATGGTAATACTTTCAACATTGATGACATCACCTCCAGATGTTTATAAACAAAGACTGGCGTCATATTTGAATTTTTGTAAACAAAGGTTGACGTCACTTCCGGGTAGGGGATTGTCTAACGTCACCTGTACCCGTAGTGGTAAAATGTTCTCCTTGGTGATAGTCGAAGAAGAGAGACTGAGAAGGAAGGTGAAAGAGAGATAGAGGAAATAATGAAAGTAAAGGGAGAGATGAGGGAGAGGGAAGTTAACTAGAACATGGTGGGACAGGTTGGTAAATGGGGGAGTGTTGGGATTATTAGAATAAATGAATAGTGCGGGTATTAGAAGAACAACAAAAGAAGAAATAATGGATGAGGAAAGGAGAAGAGACTATACAAGTTTTGAAGGAAAGGAAGTGAGTAGAGAGAGAGCAAGATAAAGCTGGAGAAAAGGCGAAGGAAACAGAATAGCGAAGATAGAGAAAATGAAACGAGAGGGACGGAAGGGAAAAAGATGAAAGAAAACGAAAGTCGAAGCAAACACGGGTGAAGAATAGAAACTCTTAAGTGATTAAAAATAGGGAAATGAACGGATAGAAAGAAGGAAGAAAGGACAGAATATAAGAAAGTAGGGTGAGAAAATGTAAAGGTATAAAGGAAAAAGCAAATGAGGAGATAAAGGTATGAGGAGAGGAATGAAGGACGAAATAAAGGAAGAAAGGAATACATAAAAAGAGCGGTAAAAGGGAAGCAGTAAAGAGATTAAATAAGAAATTTATTAAGACTAAAGGAAGAAGAGAAGAAAAGATGGAAGGAAATTCTGAAAGGAGAGAAAAGGAGAAGACAATTAATATGTAAAAATATAATTGACCAGAGGAAGGGAAAGAGAGAAGACTATTATTATCTGAATGAACATTTGAAGTAAGATAGGAAACGCATAAAGTACGAAAGAAATAGAGAAAGTATCGGACGGGAAGACGAAAGAAGTGAGTGAAATAACAAATAAAAGAAAAGAAGAATAGGAAACACCCAATGAAAATGGTAATATAAATTGAAACGGATTCACAAAAGGAAAGAGGGTAAAAGACAAGGGCAGGAGGAAGAAAATTAGAATAACGTAGAGGGAAGAAAGTAGGAACGACGAAACGGAAGGGAGAGATAAGACATTTTGTTCATCACGTTAGACGGAGAATAACATTTTCTCGACAATATCTCGGACTTTGTGAGCTTCGCCCATTACAACTGAGAGGTAGTCTGTGTGGCCAGTGGGATCCTACAGCTCTTTAAGGATATCCTACAACAGTTTAACGGGATCCTACAGCTGTTAAGTTTCGTACAGTTGTTTAAGGGATCCCTCAACAGTTTAAGGTCCTTTTGTTGTGTAAGAGGATCCTACAATAGTTTAAGAGGATCATACTTTCAGGGAACACTACAGCAGTTTTTTAAGGGATCCTACAGCTGTTGCAGAGGTCCTCCAACTGTAAAGAAGGCTCTATAGCTGTTAAAACATTTTAGCAGCTGTTTAGGAGGATCATACAGCTATTTAAGGATTTCAAGACGTTACTAAGGGTATCCTACAACTGTTTAAGTAATTCTTGCGGCTTTTTAAGGGGCCTTTACAGTTCGTATTGGAATCTTATTGCAATATAAAGATAGCCTACGGCTGGCAAGGGGCTCTCACAACAGTTTAAAGGGGTCACTCAGCTATAAAAGAAAGGTCCTACGAAAGTGCCATAGCTATTTGAAAAGGTCTTACAGCTGTTAAGGGAATCTTCCAACAGTATCAGGAGATTCTACAGCCACGAAGGAGATCTAAAGCAATATAAAGGATTTCTACAGCGGCTAAAGACGGTCTTAAGCCCTTTACGGATGTTTGACAGCTATGAAGGGCGTACAGCAATTAAGATCATACAATAGATTAAGAGTTCCTAGAAATTTTATCTTAATATTACAGAAGGTAAATGAATTGATGGGTATCCTGCAGCGGCGTCCATTATCACACAACAATATAATGGAATTCGTAACTACATTGCGGCGTTCCTGCAATTATGAGGATCCAACACTAAGTGTGAGGAACCTACACCAATTTTGAGGATCCTAGAACTACTGTGAAGATCACACACCTGCTGTGAGGACCCTGCTCTAGTAGTAAAGATATTATAGCCATAATGCTAAACTATACCTGTCGTAGTAAAGATACTATAGCTATAATGCTAAGCTACGCCTGTCGTAGTAAAGATATTATAGCCATAATGCTAAACTACACCTGTCGTTGTAAAGATACTATAGCTATAATGCTAAACTACACCTGTCGTAGTAAAGATACTATAGCCATAATGCTAAACTACACCTGTCGTAGTAAAGATACTATAGCCATAATGCTAAACTACACCTGTCGTAGTAAAGATACTATAGCCATAATGCTAAACTGCACCTGTCGTAGTAAAGATACTATAGCCATAATGCTAAACTACACCTGTCGTAGTAAAGATACTATAGCCATAATGCTAAACTACACCTGTCGTAGTAAAGATACTATAGCTATAATTCTAAACTACACCTGTCGTAGTAAAGATACTATAGCCATAATGCTAAACTACACCTGTCGTAGTAAAGATACTATAGCCATAATGCTAAACTACACCTGTCGTAGTAAAGATACTATAGCCATAATGCTAAACTACACCTGTCGTAGTAAAGATACTATAGCCATAATGCTAAACTACACCTGTCGTTGTAAAGATACTATAGCTATAATGCTAAACTACACCTGTCGTAGTAAAGATACTATAGCTATAATGCTAAACTACACCTGTCGTAGTAAAGATACTATAGCCATAATGCTAAACTACACCTGTCGTAGTAAAGATACTATAGCCATAATGCTAAACTACACCTGTCGTAGTAAAGATACTATAGCCATAATGCTAAACTACACCTGTCGTAGTAAAGATACTATAGCTATAATGCTAAACTACACCTGTCGTTGTAAAGATACTATAGCTATAATGCTAAGCTACACATGTCGTAGTAAAGATACTATAGCCATAATACTAAGCTACACCTGTCGTAGTAAAGATACTATAGCTATAATGCTAAACTACGCCTGTCGTTGTAAAGATACTATAGCTATAATGCTAAGCTACACCTGTCGTAGTAAAGATACTTTAGCCATAATGCTAAACTACGCCTGTCGTAGTAAAGATACTATAGCTATAATGCTAAACTACGCCTCTCGTAGGGATCTTATATCTATTTTGGGGATTCTAAACCAGTTGTGAGGTTCTTACATCTGTTCTGAGTATCCTTCATCTGTTGTGGAAATCTTACTATTAATCTAGAGATCCTATAATTTCTACGGGGACATACTAAAACTGCTGTGGCATTCCTGCAAGATCACGTGGGTCTCCTTCTTCTTTCGAGGATCATACAGACTTTAGAGTCTTAGACGGATCTTTGCCATATTCCTACGACGTCCTATCTTACCAAAACAGGTCATCAAATCCACTTTGGATTTACTGTACAAGTACACAAAGTGCATTATTATTATTATTATTATTATTATTATTATAATTAATTATGTTATTATTATTAATATTATTATTATTTTAAACGTAGTGTCATGCGAGTATCTCTTTCTAGTGTTGGAAAATGGAGTTAAGGGATAGAAGGCAAAATTTTTCCTTAAGAAAATTTGTACAAAAAATGGACAAAAATATTGTACACGTGCGCCATAAAAGCTTTCTTTCTGACGACTTAACAGTCGGATACCAGTAAAAAAGGACAAACATTTGCTTTCAATTTCTGTTTTCCACATTCAGCTCAGTGGATTTTTCTTGTGTGCTGCAACACTGCACTACACAGCATCATCAAGACACGGGCCTATTTATCACGGCCCTTTGAGTTCAACCTCAATAACAGATGCCAACACATCTTGATGTGAACACATATAATTCCATAATGATGAGATGTCTGGATTCTCTATGCAGGCGATCAATTTAATAATAGGCTATTCCTTGTCCATCATTATATAAACATATTGCCATGGTACTTGATCCACACAGGGGCCTCCTTCAGGTTCATTGTGTAGCAATATTCCCACAATACTTATCGATATGCATTTTTTGTCAAGTGGACATTTCTGCTGCATGTGTCATTTTCTTCCCATCAGTCTAATAAACCATGTTAATAAATTCCCGAAGTCTCCTAATTCATCCTGCACTCGACACAATTGATAAAAGTTATTTCAGGATGCTGTTGGCTCCTTTAGCAAACGAATCCTCTACTCGAAGAGAGACGCCGGGAGAGTCACATTCCACAATGTTTAAACATAAGAGAATATTAGCGTCTGTACAGAAATTCACTCATCTTGCCAACACTGCCGAAATCTTAAGTGAGCACTGCTAGTCGAGACTAAGTCTCACTGTTTGTAACCTCAAGCAACAATTGTAATTCCAGTCATAACTCTGTTGACTACAGTCACAAGGAACATGCCAAGATATAATTTCTGTTGTTTACATTGATTAAATCGCGGCACCTGAAAAACAAATCTCTTTAATCACATTTGAATATTCATAAGATACGTTATAATTTCAGTTATTCTCCCCAGTACTTGTGATAAAACCAGTCAATAAATCGTAGTTACCTTATCATAAAAAAAAACCTGAAAGCGTCGAGGAAGACACTGGCAACACGAATCACAAGGTGATGCTGTCTTAGAAGTGTCTTCATATTTGGGGAAATTAAACCAGACCTTCCTTACTATCAGTAGACTCAAGCTTAACATACAATTTTCAAGACACTCATTTATCACAAACGTCGACCGACAACTACTGGAAGAAATTCAGGAGTCAGCGCCATTGACAGTAAACACATACACGAGTAGTGCAAGTGATATTTTCTTCCACTTAGTTTTCCAGAACTCATCCCGATACTGTACATGAATCCTACCAAAAATAAAGCTACATTAACTCCACCTAATAACAATTACAGACACTGTTTTCGAAGGAAAAAGAAATATAGAACAGTTTTTGTAAGATGACAACAAATAATTAAGTCCTAGATCAGTTTGATTACATTTCTTGATTACACGATCATATATTTCTAAAATATAATGTTCAGAAGTCAGTGGATCACTGATGAGATCAAAACACACATGATCACGGCCAATCTCTAAATGAACAACCATGATTCATCAAATTCAAACAGAGGAGAAACATCTAATATAATCAGAGCTAAGGTTTTTGATCAATTTTTGATCAAGCATTATAACCTTCTTTTATAAATTATATTCAGTAAAAGACCTGAGTATGGCAAGTCAAGAATGGATATTTTTCCGTTATACTTCAACATTTTCTATGATGGTATTGTTTTTTTTCAACTTGCCTAACCTAACCTAATATAACCAAACCTCGCGTAATCTAGGTTAGGTTAGGCAAGTTTAGCTTAGGTTAATTGAAAAAAAGAGGGGATATAACGGAAAAATACAGAAGTCCAGCCTTCTTGGTTATTTGAGATTAATGGCCCTTTTGAAATATTATTCGGGGTACATTATTTTCTTTATAAATCACACATTAACAAACAAAAATCTTTCCTCCTAATATACATCTAAGAAACACCATTGTATCAAAGAAATACAAGAAATGTTCAGTGAAAAAAAGTAAAAAAAAAAAAAAAAAAAACGAATAAAAAAATAACATCTTTCTAGTCCAAACAACATAAAGAAAACTCTAAGAATTCTCACCTAAATATACTGTACAGTATTAGTAATATAAAAACTATATATATATATATATATATATATATATATATATATATATATATATATATATATATATATATATATATATATTATCTTCTTCAACATATGGTAGACAAACTGCAGAGAGTGTTGGCCCTCCTGTCATAATACTGTCAAGCGGAGAAAACTTCCAACAGCCTGTCAGTGAAAGTGATGGTTATTGGCAGAGAACCTGCTGTGGCTGATCTTGCAGAAATGGTATTGAGAGGAACTTGCATAGATACAGATAAACAGATATAAGGAATTAACAAGGGCTAGAATGACGAAGAATTATTAAATATAAATGTTAAGAAAATATATAAAATGTGAAACAATATTCAATATAGTGAAAGAGAAAGGGAGAGAAAACTATCATAGTAAAGAAACATACTAGTGAAAAATATTTAAATAAAGCAAAGGCAGAGAAAGAAAGACATAAAATAACACAAAACGGAGAATACTAAATATACAATTGAAAGAAAGAGTTAGAACGATCATAAAAGACACAAAGAGGGAAAATATGTTGAAATGACTTATCAACTTTTAAAAGTTGTTTTCAAGTGTAGAAACTAAGATTAGTGAACATTAGTTAAAGACCTTCCTTGGCTGTTAAAATGGTTAAGTTTAATAAGAAACTACAACTAAATTACTTACTTTAAATTGCTTGTTTTTTATACTCAAGAAATATATTATGAACAGCATCGTAGTTTGTTTCTGATATCAGAAAGTCACAAAATATTCTTTGGTTAGAGCAACATATGCTTCTGCTTATTTTAGTCACATATACATTACCTAACACACCATAATATATTCTTTCCCGCCCCAAGTCGAATTGCTTACTCATAAAAACTTTTAATAGAAATGACCCAGCTAGCCGTCAAGGACCACTGTCCGGTCGAACATAAGATTACATTTTATTGTTTAAAAAACATGTACAAACACCTTAGCTCAATGTCCAGTTTGAAAACATAATTTATATAATATATAATCCTTACGTACCTTTATCACATTAAACTAATAATATTATCCTCTTTACTATCTAGGCATAAACAGGCAGAGTTCATTTCGCCTAAAAACAGAATGTAAACTTTTAGGAAAATGTACGGATGAAATAATACCACAAACGGAACTATACAACAAGTTTTAGTAGAAACCGAAACGAGCCAAACCAAACTAAATCTAACCTAATCAAATCTCAAATACTCTACAGTCGTTTTGTTAGGACTGGTTATATTAAGTTGGGTTGATTCGTATTGCCTGAATAACAAATGACTTTTGTGACTTTGTTCACGGTTCGTTTTCCAAAAGGTACGCCTTGGCAACAAACTTTGCTTGAACAACAACTTATGACTGTAAATTCACGTCTTATCTATCTCTTTGGTGTGACGATAACACTAATGGATATCACTACTACCTTAAAAAGTTATCTTATGATTATTGTGAATGTTGTTTGCTTCTACTTACCATCTGCCGCTGTCATACGCGTTTGTGAACCGCAACTCTCAATTTGTTTCTGATTATTTGTGTCTAAAGATTGTTTGTGTTCTACAAGCTTCACGGATTTTCTTATCAATTAGTGATGTTAAATGTAGAAAGACAGTGTAACGAGAAAAAGATCGAAAGTAAAATCGACCCGTTCTCTACAGCTGCCAAATGAAACTTTGTAAGCAGATCTAGTTTGAAGATCTTGGATAAATATGTCTTCCTGCATCAAACAAAACGTAACTTGTTCTCACACTTAGGAGAGATTACGTCTTTCAACGAGGAAAAATATTATTTTAATACAATAAAGCAAGAAACTCACACTATCTAAATTTCCCCCAAAAATTTCTGAAGCGGATAACTTGTGTTTTCTACAATTGCAAATGGGTTTCAAAAAGTAGATTTTCATTTTTTCTCTTTTTTTCGGGTAAAGCAGAGAGCCCACCCTTTCCCAGCATCAAATTAAAGCAAAGTGCTTGATTCCTGTATGCTCTCAGTCGCACACTCTCAATATTCTGCAAGCAAAATAATTGTGCACATTTCCTATGTTTTATGCTGTTTGTTTTTAGATACAAATAGAGTGCCCAGGTTCTATGGGTCTCAAACACAAATTCAAGCGCCCATTTCCTATGCATTTCAGGCACCAAGTTGAGGACAGACTGTGCTCTCCGTCGTCTACATATTCCTCCACCGTAGAAAGGCCACTTTGAGATTTAGAAAGAGAGAGAGAGAGAGAGAGAGAGAGAGAAAGAGAGAGAGAAGTCAGAGGACGTGGAGGTTCTCGCAGGACTTGCTCTTGGTCTCTTTGCCACACACCTTCGTCAGGAAGCTCTTCACCTTGAGGCTTGCTGACGTTTTGGAACCCCTGTACTTTTTTCTTCTGGTGCTACGCTTCCTGGCTGTGACCTCTGGGTTGTGCGTCTTGAGGCGGATCTGTTTCAGTATCCCCACCAGGAGCTCGTCCACCTGGTGGTTGAAGCCGCTAGAGGTCTCGATGTATTTACAGTCATAGGAGTCCGCCAGATTGGATCCCTCTGTGAGGAGAGAAGGAAAAAAAATCTTAAAAGTCGATTTTAAATTTTTGAAATTATATATTGTTCCGTTTATCTAGTCTTCTCTATAATTATCTATCCATCTCGTGATACTTCTATTTACCAATCTCATGAAGAGTCTATAAATCTAAAACTTGCACCAGTTACTGCAAGCACAGAACTGTGTCTGAACGGAATAACTGGTTAAGATTTATATAGCTACCATTTTCTATCTATTATTCCTTCGTACTCCATTAATCTCTCTTAAGTTTATATTTTTGCCTATCCTTTGTCTCTGCCTGTTTGTGGCTCTCTCTCTCTCTCTCTCTCTCTCTCTCTCTCTCTCTCTCTCTCTCTCTCTCTCTCTCTTCTCTCTCTTCGGTAAAATTATTGTTTCAGTCATCCACCTATTTGGAAATTGCTCAAAACACATCAAAAGCCATCGGAAAAACATAATTTGAACCTAACCTAGCCTAACCTAACCTAACCTATCCTCACCTAACCTATCCTATCCTAACCTAACATAACCTAACCGTAAATCCTATAATTCGCTGGACGACTTAAACGATAATAATACCCTCTTTTTCTCAGCTATTCTTTATCTTACTCCCTATATTTCAGTATAACTCTTACATTTTTTTTCTCTGTGTCATTTTCACTTCTCCTTCCCTGTGTCAGTGCTTCTTATCCTTTTCTTTCATTATCTCTCACTGCATCTCTCACCTATAATGTTTTCCCAGATAATACACCAAAAACAATTATTATCAAATTATCTTTTAAAATTTGTAATATTTTTGGAAAATAGCAATATGTGCTACAACTCCTCCCACACCACTAAGTCGTCTGTACAGGATCCCATTCTCTTGAAACATATCAATATATCCGTCAAAATTCTCATACAGGTAATTTATATCTTTATTAACAGAGAGAAATAGAAAAGGTCCTAAACTCCTCTACAAAACTGCAATGTTTTTTTACTATACCATTTTGGTCAATTGTAGAATGTTTTAGAGGCAAATAATATGAGAAAAACATCCCTCCAAATTACGAGAAAATAATGTTATTACGCTGTGTCATATACCATTTGGAACGTGCCTATTATCTCCACTAACTTTTTCGTCTTAAAGAAATATAAATAATGCTCCGCTCAAGAGAAATTTATTGCTTGTATTGTTTTGTATCGCTCATAGTAACAAAAGTATTAATTCGTTTGCCTCTATCAAGCTGAAAACTAATCAGGTTAAATACCAGTATGAAAAGTAACAGCGGATCTCATAGGCCTGACAGTTAGTTAGTATATATTGAAGAAAAAACTACTGTACAGTACACAAGCGACAGCTTGGTCGACACGGCCTTCTACTGCTTATCACGTCTCCAACCACGAGACTCAAAATTGTGGATTATGGGTCAGGAGAAGAGCACAACTGTATATCCATTTCACCACCGTCTTCATAAGGCATAAACATTAAAAGTTGTGAAAATATTTGCTATGATTATAGAGTCATATAGGTAAATTATACTATAGACCTGAAGAATTAATGAAGAACTCTCATGGAGAAAAGAATAATTTCTTCTATCCTAAGTTTTTTCTTCACATTTACGTCTCTAAGAACGATTTTGTTTCTTTATTAAGATAAAGTTTAGTGTCCATTTTGTGGTCTGAGCTCAACTCATATTTCAGAATACTTCAACAGGGAACTTCTCAGACCACATCTCCAATACCACTGTGTCTGATATTCTTAGCGTATAAAAAATACTGTATTATTCGTCTCCAGCCTCATATTATAACACCCCTTACAATATATTCATTATGTTCATTCTGTACTTACTTCCCGAAATGAATCTGGGAATTCCTTTCCTTCCGGAAAAGGACTCCGAGTTATGACACTTAACTGGGATTTACACTGTTTTTACTGGAGCCACTGTTACATAATGCAAACGGAAGGGTTCGTTCCGGGAGTGACCTGAAGATCATTAATATCGGTATCTACGAAATGTCGTTGATAAAGTTTTGGAATTCTGCGTATTCACCGCGACTGGGTCTAGGATTAGGTTGAATTTCTGGGCAGCAACTAGATGGTCGTAAGTTCAGAACATATGAAGAAACTAGAGGAGAAAGAATGTGTTAATCTATACCACGAAGATGCCGGAAACGCAGTTCTTTTGAAGTGAGACAGATTGTATGAGGATGGAAACATAGAGAAAGCCAAAGCATTCCAGAGTTTGGCTGTGTGAGGAAAAAAGGTTGTCTGAGTACTGTAACGGGATATTCTATTCTAGTGTGAGTCTGTGACCGACAACGATGCACGTCCGGCATGGATGCCACAAGGTCTTACACCAGCCCCAGTCCAAGTCTGTCAATGTACACCATAATGTCAAATTACAGTATGTAAAAGTTGATTAAGCAAATTGTTTCATGAACTTATTAAACAAAACAATGACATCCTTTCCCAGCCATCATTGAAATTTGGAAGTATCATAGCTCGATTGTTGAACTGCTTGGGTGCTTGTTTGTGTGTGGGGGACAATGGCTGGACAATGGACACTAGGGCGTGTCAATTTAGGGGGTGAGCTGGCTAAATTGAAAATCGAGTAATTTGGTAGCAATTTATTGTAGTCTTTAAGCATGCAAAACAATATTCTGGCATAAATTTTTTTTTATAATAAGTCCTACCTACATCAAATGGATTTTTAAATGTACATATTTGTGAATTTATAACATAACCAGCGTTTGCACACATGTTACTGTTTCAAGTTTCAAATTATTATATTTTATTATCCGTAGTCTATTTGAAAGTAACCAATGCCTTCGTACTCTCTTTGCTTTGGTTTCTTGTCATCAGTAGTCTGCTTGCTATTTGTGCTTTGATGTAACCTTCTCGCCTCTCGTGGCTGTAAACATGGCCCGCTGCTTCTGTGACCATTTTCACACATCTCTCCACACTTTGAGTGTGGGAAGGCCACTTCGGCACCTGCATTGGAGTCTCTTTAAGGTTTCTCAATTCTTGGCTAGTTAGACTTGTTGTCAATGGTGGCTCTAAGACTTCCAAACTCAAGTCAACCAATTCTGACAATTTGGTGGCATTGACGTTTATTGGGGGAACTTTTCTTGAATGAAACGAACAGTCTCCCAACTGGTCGTCATCTATTAGCGTTCCTCTAATCTTTAGAATGACTTCTACAGCCTCGGTTCGGAGATTGGTACATTAACTGCAAAGCATTGCTTGCAAAACTGCTTCTGATCGAGCATACCAAGCGGACCTTCTTGCCACAGGTAACACGATGTCCCTCACTGCCTTCCTCTGTGTTATTACTAGCTGCAATTGAAACAAAAGGTGATTGGGCCCATCCAGCCACATAGGATTAAGTTTCACACTAAACCACTGGGAAAGATAAACTCCAATAATAAATTCAACAATTAACCTCAAATTCTTCAGCACTTTGCCCTTCAATTCGTGTTTGGAAATCCAAATCCTGCAGAAACGAAGAGCTGTAGTTAACCAACGGCTGTGACTGACAGGTCCAATCTCCAAGAGAGCCAATGAGTGAGGCACTTCTCCTGATCTTATTGCTTGGGCAATACGATAAGCATAGGATTGATCTGTGCTGAGATCTTTGATGACTCCTTCAGACAACGCCGGAAGGGGAGGGCCAACTTCGACCTTTGGAAAGGTTGTATTTATTTCTAGTTGTGTTGCTTCATCCAGCATGATGCCAAGGGGACCTGACCACTTGTTGTTGCTCTTTGTAGGACCATCAAGTTCCTGGATGAGATGACGAAGAGGTAGCTCGCCTGTATGTAAATCACATACAATCCAAACAAGTCTTCTTCCTAGTTTTTTCTCTAAATGCGTCATTACACCCCCCTGCCATCCGGTGTTCACTGCAGTTGAATCTCCACCAACAGCCTGCAGTGAACTGCCAAGTCCTCTCTCCTGAACCCAACATAAAATATGATCAGCAATGACCTCTGCATGTTTCTTCCCTTCTACTTCAGTTTCGGGAGCAGAGTGAAACAAAAACCGACCACCAGGCTCAGAACAGACAGAGTAGTGTTCTTCTTTGATGAGACCTGGAAACTTTCTGTTCACTCCCTCTACTTCTAGCAAAACTTTTGTGTCATCTATTCTTCCATCAAACAAAAGACAGGAGAGCCCTCCCTCGCTTAAATCTTTTTCATGCTGATCAGATATTTCCTTCATTATTTTTTCTTGTGCTCTTCTAATTTTATTATGATCTATCACCAAAGATACATCCTCTCGGCTGATGAGGCCTGCATCTATCCAAGCGGCAGTTGCAATTTCTGCAGCCTCAAGAAGTCCAGCATGGTGGCGAATACTAGCTAAAGCAATGTTTGAAATATTTCTTGTGTTGTATTTCATTTTCTTTGGTAAAGGTTCAGATGGCTCTTTGGAACTATCATCTGATGTTGCTTCCTGTTCATCAGAAGAACTATCAAAGAAGTGATAAACATCTTGACACAGCTCTTCCTCTCTTTGGATGGCTTCTTCACTCTTCATTTTCTTCTTTTGTTCCCTCTCTCGGATTTGTTCTCTCTTCTTGGCATTAGCAATCTGCTTCTTTGTTTCTGAATAATCTATTGAACCAATTTGCATACTTCCTTGGCCTTCTGCCTTTGTCCTCTGTGCCTTTATAAATTCAAGCTCTAAAACAGGGATCTTCTTTTCACGAGGACAACCACAATCAATGTGGGAATTATTTTTTCTCTTACCTGAGTGAGAACAGTTGGATTCAGAACATAATTGTATGGAGCACTTGCAGGTCAAAATGTCAAACAGAGTATCAAGTGTGTGCAGAAATTCATTTTTCCTGGCCAAGTTTCCTTTACCAAGTGATGTTTCAACTGCTTTGTGCCATAATTTCGTTAGTTTTAGCTCAATAGTTCGACACTGATTAATCACAGGTGGTTTGAATAGTGCATTAGCTTTTGTCCATTGATGCAGAAGAGGGACTATCATGTCATTTATGAGTTCTTTATCTGTATAGTTCCTTCTGTCCTTTGCATTTTTTTCTCGAAGGAGTAACCCTAATCTTAGCATGTCTCTCACTATTGGAAGTTCTGATACAGGAAGCTCCTTCCCTTTACCAACTAGCAGGCTCAAGTGGGTTGACAACTGACTTCTTGTCTTCAATTTTGACATCTTCGCACTATCTGACAAATAGAAAAATATTTCAATGTTTCATAATTCAATTGTTGTTTCAAAAAATATCAATTTGTTTATCAAAAATGCTGTAACAGAAATAACATAATAATTTCTTAGAACATAATGTTTTATACAATGATATAAGTAACTGCGACAATCAATATGCCCTACTTACAATAATTAAAATGTAGAATTCGTCTGGTAGAGTAGGTGCAAGTGCAATGAGAGCAAACCACCGTCTATGATATCTAGAAGGAGAGTGAGCCGGGCGCCTTATCCTCACGCTTGGTACAAGTCAAAACAAGAATTAAACTGTCCCACACGGAGAGCCTGTTCATGTTCATGTTCTGACATGCATATTGTACACAAGCTATAGAACCATAAAATACTCCATAATCCATATGCTTACATGAGATTAGTTAATATCAAGTGAATAATTCTAATCAAGTCTCATTAATTTGTTGAAATACTGATATTTGAAACTTTAAGGTATAATTGATGTAGGTGAGGGTTATTTCAATTCATTTTTGTTTGCTAATCTCAAGTTTAGACATAAAGAGGCACAATATTTTGACTACCAAATTTGATTTTTAACATGTTGACAAAATTGACACACCCTAATGGACACGCCAGTAAGGGTGGGCCGACTTAACTCCCTTCACCTTGACTGCATCACGAACTTCGGTCCGGGACTGTACGTCCCTGAAGTGAAGACCTGTCATTTACCTTATAGAAAATTTATTTTATTAAATTCAGAGGAAGTAAAAAGGACAGAACCAATGAGAAAAGAGGAAAGAACAAATAAGTGTGAGTACGGTACTTCGCCTTATGTAATGCATTGGATATGATGTGTTTAGATTACTGGTGTCACGATTGTCATATTTCAAAGCTCTATAATTGCAGTTGTTACCCCCTTTCCCTCAATATTTGTTTCAGCTACCCATTGTATTTAGTTTCTGTTGTTTCCCGTTTTTCTTTAGAATCGAATTTCCAAGCTTATGGTAAAAACTTTTAAAAATGCCTTGATTATTTTATATAAGTATGTATACTAGTATTTGATTCATTATGCAAACTTTGTAGAATGCATTCTTATTTTGTATACAGCTATTAAAGACTGAAAGAAGCAGGTGAAGTATAAAAAAAAATAGAAATTATATGTTGATGAAACAAGAAAGTATTGAAACATTGTTCTGGGTTTGGCGGTACTCTCTGTAGCTAGGTTGAGGAGGATAGGAGGGCCAAGTTTGTGTGGTGCACATTTATCTATTATTATCTGGGCAATCATGGATAATTATGGTGTTAACTAAAGTGTAATATGTTCATTATAGTATAAAGAATATTACAGTAGTGAGAGAGCATTGTATTTGGTGGAGATAACATTATTCTGAGTGAATATTTTGTGGTCTTTTTGTATGCACATGGAAGGAGAGCACATATTTATTATATTTTTGTTGTTAAATATATTTTGTTGTAATTTTAAAGCTGTGTTTTGATTAAACCAGTTTTAATGGGAACAGTGGTATTAAAATAAACACCTGTCAGCTGTCAGGAGCTGTCAGGAGATTGTTAGCCAGAAATAAGGTCAGGGTCTGTGTTTAACATTTAATCTCTCTGTTAACAGAAGCTGTTATTTCAGAGTGTCCTCTGATATAATGGGTCTGTGGGCTGATTATACATCCTCTGGTGAGTCCTAGAAGAGGGTGTGAAGGCTGTAACACAGTTGAGGTTGTCAGGAAGTCACAACTGCACAGGTGCGGTTGGATTAATGCTGTAACCTGTGTGAACTTTTCAACTTATCTTACTATGATTTTTCCCTTTGAAAAAGCTATAATTTTGAGCAACGTATTACTCTACTTTAGCGTATAACTTGTACTATAATGTTCTAAGCTGAAGGATTAAAAATTTAATCTCAGTGCAAACTATGGGGTGTTTATACTCACATTAATCGGTATATTACAAAAATTCCAACAATGCAAGTCATATTCTCAGTGCCGGATTTAGACCTGTGGAGGCCCATGGGCAGCCTCTTTGTGGAGGCCCCCCTCATTATAACTACCCAAGAGGGTGGGGTGGCGAGTGAAGCGAGCCTAAACATCTGGGGGTTCCGGGGGGCGCTATAAGCCCCCCGGGAAAATTTTGAAATTTGAACACTTCTTTGGAGAATTTTGAAGCCATATGCAGTTATATTGAGGAAATTAGAACATTGAGAAATGTTTAATTAACTGTATATTTATTGATGGTGTACAAATTTCCAACACACACACACACACACAAAAAGTGATAGATAAATATGAATTTTATAGAATGAAAATAAAAACCTTCCAAACGAATAAACAAATAAATAAAATATTGAAATATGTGGAGGCCCCCAGATTGTGGAGGCCCCCTGGGCAACTGCCCACTTTGCCCACTCCTGAATCCGGCCCTGCATATTCTGCTAAGTCAAATCTGTGACATTTTATAAGAGAAAACTATAAGCCTAAACCAAATTCATCCTGTAAAATTCTGATCACCGCCATCTTGCCTCCCTTGTTGGCTGGAGGAGGGGGTGGGGGGTGGTGGGGAGTTGACAGCCAGCAATGGGAGATTAGTTGTCAGTGGAGGGGGAGGGATGGTGCAGGTCAGGGACTCGTGGTTGTACAAGACAGGGAATTCAAGTTTATGCTCATCAGATTGTCCAATACTACTATTTTTTTTACACTCCATGTGTGAAAAAGATCATAAATGGTCACCTGTAATTATGCAAGTTACTCAAGATTTATCTCTGTAAATATCTAAAAACATTGTTCTCTGTATCTATCATTGTAGTATATTGTACATAAAGGCAACACAGTGGTTGAAAGGTCCCACTGCCCAATGAATTTCTCAGATCTCAACCCTCGTTTGTGATTGTTTTACAATCGCGACAACAGTGTGGGTTCGTGCGGTTGTTTCTGTAGCGGCGGGTGTTGTAATTTATGCGCTTGCTTCGCAGTTGCGGATGCAGTTGCGAAGCTTCGTGACATGACTAGTTTAGATACTGTGACGTTGGACATATTGACTTTGAACATATTAGTGCCATGGACATAATTCATATGCATATAGTATATTTGAACATAGTAACTTTGGACATTATACATTTAGATACATAGTACTTTTGGATATCTAGTACCTCTAGACATACAACATATTTGGTAACCCAGTACTTCTGAATGTCCAGTACATTTGGATACCGAACACAAACTTTTAGGTACACAGTAAAGTTTTGCATCAAGTACTCCAGGATAGGGCACATTTGGAAACACATTACCTCTCCACGCACAGTACCTTTGGAGGTGACAGAGCGTGACCTGACGATATCCGTTTTGTTGGCCACCAGAATGACACCCTTATTGGTCATGACGTCAAGGCGCCATAGGTATTGCAGCACCTCCTCCGCCCGCTGGTAGCTGCCGCGCTCGATTACGCTGAACACCACCACGAAGGCATGAGGCTCGTACGTCGACAGGTAGTTTTCCACCTATATGAGGAAAGTAAGGGAAGGGTTATATTACGATGAGGGTCAGTGTGTGTGTGTGTGTGTGTGCTGGGAAGGAGTTATATGAAAAGGTAGATTGAAGTGGGTGTTCATGGGTGAAGAGCGTGATGATTTTTTGTTTGTGGGTCAGTTCATGTCTTGGATCCTGGTGTTTGTGTGGTGGGCTATGGTGGGTCTTATGAGTGTAGCGTGGGTTAAGGTGGGTCTTATGTGTGTAGCGTGGGTTAAGGTGGGCCTTTATATGTGTAGGGTGGGTTAAGGTGGGTATTTATGTGTGTAGGGTGGGTTAAGGTGGGTCTTATGTGTGTAGGGTGGTTTAAGGTGGGCCTTTATATGTGTAGGGTGGGTTAAGGTGGGTATTTATGTGTGTAGGGTGGGTTAAGGTGGGTCTTATGTGTGTAGGGTGGTTTAAGGTGGGTCTTTATATGTGTAGGGTGGGTTAAGGTGGGCATTTGTGTGTGTAGGGTGGGTTTAGGTGGTCCTTATGTGTGTTGGGTGGGTTAAGGTGGGTCTTTATGTGTGTAGGGTGGGTTAAGGTGGGTATTTATGTGTGTAGGGTGGGTTAAGGTGGGTCTTATGTGTGTAGGGTGGGTTAAGGTGGGTCTTTATGTGTGTAGGGTGGGATAAGGTAGGTCTTATGTGTATAGGGTGGGTTAAGGTGGGTCTTATGTGTGTAGGGTGGGTTTTTATGTGTGTAGGGTGGGTTTTTATGTGTGTAGGGTGGGTTGAGGTGGGTCTTTATGTGTGTGTAGGGTGGGTTAAGGTGGGTTAAAGTGGGTCTTTATGTGTGTTGGGTGGGGTAAGGTGAGTCTTATGTGTGTAGGGTGGGTTAAGGTTGGTCTTATGTGTGTAGGGTGGGTTAAGGTGGGTCTTTATGTGTGTAGGGTGGGTTAGAGTGGGTCTTCAAAACAATAAACATTATACCACACACTTATCACAGTACACACTACACCACACACTCACTACACCTCAATCATCACATGCATCAATGCATCTCACCACACACTCATCATAACACACGCTAAAAACTCTTCACTACGCCACTTGCTACAAAACTCACTACACACATTCATTACAATATTCAATAAGCACTCACAATATTACTACACTACGCACTCACTAAGCACTCACATCACTGCAATACGCACTCTCTGAGCACTTACTGCAATACGCAGTCACTAAGCACTCACAACGACAATACAATATGCACTCACTAAGCTCTCACATCACTGCAATACGCACTAATTAAGCACTCACAGTGTCATTACAATAAGCACTCACTAAGCACTCACAACATCACTGTAATACACACTCACTAGGCACTCACAACAACACTACAATACACACTCACTAGGCACTCACAACAACACTACAATACACACTCACTAGGCACTCACAACAACACTACAATACACACTCACTAGGCACTCACAACAACACTACAATACACAATCACTAAACACTCACAACAACACTATAATACACACTCACTAAACACTATCCACACACTCAATAAACACAAACTCACTCTAATGATTTTTTTCTCAAGTGAGAAGAAATGCCCCTCCTCCTCCTCAAGAGTTACAGCTGATTGGCTATTGCAAATCTGTCCGGTTTCGTCCTGAAGTAATGATGTATTTCTAAATTTGTTTATACATAATCGTTGGGATGACCGTTTCTGACAAGAAAGATATTTAGGTAAATTATATAAAGATACATACATTCATAATTTCAAACATGAGCGCATAGGAAGTTTATCAGGAATCTTATACGGGAATTAACAGTTAAACTCTGGTAGCAAATTCACGCTTTCGGAGGACGCATTTAATATATACTTATTTTTTTAATACAATGTGGAATACTAAGACAAATTACGTATCAGTAATTCTTCATTATGCAAAAGCTAACATTTTAAAAGATCAGAATCACATTGAAATATTACACGGCCGATGAAAGTTGATGGATGAGGATGACAGACTGGGGAGCTTGGCCGTTCGAGCTATCAGCAGAGGCAGGAAATATGAAGTTGTTCGCAGTTATAGTTCCTGCCTCTGCTGACGGCCATGTAACATTTCAATGTGATTCTGATCTTTTAAAATGTTTGTTTTTGCATAATGTAGTATTACTGATACGCAATTTGTGTTTATATGCATTATTGTGGGTAAAATTAAGTATATATTAAATGCGTCCTCCGAAGGAGTGAATTTGCTACAATTAATTCATATATAAAATTACTGATAAACTACCTACGTGCTCATGTTTGAATTAATGAATGTATGTATCTTTATATAATAAAGCAAAATACCTTTATCGTCAGAAACGGTCATCCCAACGATTATGAATAAACTAATTTAGAAATACATCATTACTTCAGGACGAAATCGGACAGATTTGCAACAGTCAATCTGCTGTAACTCTTGAAGAGGGGGCGGGGCATATCTTCTCAGCTTGAAAAAAAAAACGCACAATGCACACTCACCACACGACAAACTCGCTACAAAATCACCTCCTCACACACACAAACGCACACACACACACACCACACGCTCATTGCACACCACTACATAAGAAACTCCCTATACATTCATTACACTTTATATTTACCACATACTCACCAGACACAACATATTCACCATACCCACTAAATTACACAGTCACAAAACACTCACTCCCTCCTCTACACAATCACCACACCAAGCGGCCACGACATCATAAACTTACCACATCACACACTTATCACATGCTCACTTCACTATATATTCACAACACACTTCCTACATTATACGCTCACCATTCACTCACCACACATTCACATTACCACATATTACGAGCTCACCATACACTTACCACACACTCATCACATTACACACTCACATCAGCATACACTCAATTCACCACACACTCATCTCACCAAATACTTGCCTCACCAAAAACTCGCCTCACCGCACACTAGCCTCACCACATAATCGCCTTACCACACACAAACTTCACCTGACACTAACGATACGAAAAACTCGCCTCACCATACACTCATCTCACCGCACTCACCTTACCATACACTCGCATCACCATACACTTGCCTCACCACCCACCCTCACTTCACCACAAAAGCGTTTCATCACACACTCAACTCATCACACACTAGTCTCGTCTCGTCTCACCACATACTCCCCTTATCATACACTCGCCCTACCGCACTCTTATCTCACCAAACACTCATCTCGCCACACACTCACTTCACCACCAACTCGCCTTACCACACACTTGCTTCATCACACACTCACCTCTCCCACACTCACTTCACCACACACTCACGTCACCATACACTTGCTCCATCACACACTCTCCTCACCACACACTCGCATTCACCACATACTCGCCTCACCTCATACTCACCTCATTACACACTCACCTCACCACACTCTCACCTCACCACACATTCGCCTCACCACACACTCACTTCATCACACACTCACCTCACTAAACAATCATCACACCACACACTCACCTCACCACACACACACACACCCCTCACCACACACACTCGCCTTATCACACACTCACCTCACCACACACTCGCCTCACCACACACTCACTTCATCACACATTCACCTCAATATACACTCACCTCACCACACACTCACCTCACCACACACTCACCTCACCAAACACTCACCTCACCACACACTCACCTCACCACACACTCACCTCACCAAACACAAACCTCACCACACACTCACCTCACTAAACACTAACCTCACCACACACTCACCTCACCACACACTCACCTCACCAAAAACTAACCTCACCACACACTCACCTCACCAAACACTAACCTCACCACACACTCACCTCACCACACACTAACCTCACCACACACTCACCTCACCTAACACTCACCATACCTCACACTCACCTCACCAAACACTAACCTCACCACACACTAACCTCAACACACACTCACCTCACCAAACACTAACCTCACCACACACTCACCTCACCAAACACTAACCTCACCACACACTCACCTCACTACACACTCACCATACCACAAACTTCCTTCATCACACACTCACCTCACCACACACTCACCTCACCACACACTCACATCATCACACAGTCGTCTTACCACACAATCACATCATTATACACTGACTTCACCACTCACTCACTTAACCACACACACTCACCTCAACTTCACACTCACTTCACCACACACTCACCTCACCACACATTCATCTCATCTCACACTCACCTCACCACACACTAACCTCACCACACACTCATCCCATCATACACTAACTTCACTACTCACTAACCTCACCACACACTCATCCCATCATACACTAACTTCACTACTCACTCACCTCACCACACACTCACCTCACCACCCACACACCTCACCACATATTCGGCCTGCCACACACTCACCTCACCATGCACTCACCTCACTACACACTCACCTCATCACACACTCCCCGTACCACACACTCATATCATCACACAATCGTCTAACCACACACTCACATCATCACACATTCACTTCAACACACACTCACCTCACCACACACTCACATCACCACAAACTTACCTCACCACACACACACTCACTTCATCACACACTCACCTCAACCTCACACTCCTCTCCGTACACACTCACATCATCACACAGCTACCTCACCACACACACTTACCTTATCACACACTCATTTCACAACACACTCACCCCATCCCACACTTACCTCATCACACACTTACCTCACCACACACTCACCTCACCACATACTCACTTCACCACACACTCATCTCCCACACACTCATCTCACCACACACACTCACTTCAATACACAGTCGCCTCACCACTCTCTCACCTCACCATGCACTCACCTCACCACACACTCACCTTACCACGCACTCACCTTATTACACACTCACCTCACCTCACACTCATCTCACCTCACACTCATCTCACCACACTCACTCTCTTCAATACACAGTCGCCTCACCACTCTCTCACCTCACCATGCACACACTCGCCTCACTACACACGTTTCTCATCTCACACTCACCTCAACACACACTCCCCTCATCCTTACACTCACCTCATCACAAACTCACCTCATCACACACTCACCTCATGACACTCTCACCTTACCACACACTCGCCTCATCACACACTCGCCTCATCACACACTCACCTCTTCATATACTCACCTCACCACACCCTCATCTCTTCACACACTTGCCTTACTACTCACTCACCTCACCACACACTTCGCTTCAAAACACACACTCGCCTCACCACACACTCACCTCACCAGGTAGCAGGCTGTTATCAAACAGGGAGGTACTACCACCTGGGAAGATATTGGAAGCATAATGTGTTGTCTAATGGTAGACCCTGCTGCCATATGGCATCACAAATTTTTTTACCAAGTTTCAGGTTGCTGATCTGACTTTTACACACAATTGCAGGGTCTCAATTGTTTCTCTTACCATTGATAACATAACATAGATATATCGTTTCTCACACTTGATCTTTTATTTAAATTTTGTATTTATTTTTTTTTATTATTATAATTTTGATTGGTTGATTTATTGAATTATTTATTTAATTTTTTTTACGGGGATTAGCCCAGCCGGACACAGGCCACTAACCCACATCAAGGTCTTGGATGGGGGGGGGGGGGGGGGGACGAAAATATAATAATAATAATAATAATAATAATAATAATAATAATAATAATAATAATAATATGCATATTAATAATAAATAAATAAAAACACAAATAAAAAACAAATCAAGAGTGAGAAACGATAAACAACAGGTTTGATGTGTTGTCGATAGTAAAAGAAACAATTGAAACCCTGTAATTGTGTGTTTTAGAGGTAGAAAGTCAAATCAGCACTAACCCACACACTCACCGCACCAGGAACTCACCTTACCACACATTCACCTCACCACACACTCACCTCACCATACAGTTACCTCACCACACACTCACCTCACCCCACATTCGCCTCACCACATACTCACCGTCATCTCATCAGCTGGGTGGTCAATAAACATGATCTCACTCTCCTCGCCGTCCAACATCACCGACACCGAATGTTCACCAAACTCCTCATCTGGAAAGACAAGAAACTCCTTCAGCTTTTTCAGTTCTCCGAGAGGATCGACGAGTCCTTCGGGTATTCCCCAAAGGATCCTAGAAGACAGACGAACCGAGAATTGTCCCTTAACAGTGAGGGACATCTTGGAAAGGTGTAAGAACTTCTTCGGGAGTTGGAGTTTAAGTTAAAGGTATCGAAGGACTCCCAGAAATTCAGCACCGAAGGACCCTAGGAAGCTTACAATAAAAGCAACACGAGAAAATTGGTGAAGGAATTGTACATCTTACCTTAAATAGTTCGTCTTAAGGAATTCTTTATGGCAGAGGGAAGAGGACTAGATACTCTGTAATAGCTTTTTTTAAGAGGGGGGGGGGGGAGGACTCTAAGAAGGATATGATACTTCGAGTTGTAATTTGTAAATGCTTTTCACTGATTGGGTGATATTAGGTGAGTAGGAACGAGTAGCTTAGTTTGCATAAGTAAGTATGGATTCGTTTCTTGGAGGCGGTAAACAAGAAATTTAGTAAGGTAAATACTTCATATATTAATGAATCTGATAGGAATAACTCAGCATGTGCATAATGGATGGGACGGACGAAGAGGGGTGTGACGGATGAAGAGGGGTGTGACGGATGACGAGGGTTGTGACGCACGATGAGGGGTGTTGTAACGTTAGTGAATTGATTTTATGTAACTTTATACCAAAAATTTAATTTATATTTTTTTAAAATATATTCTTACTATGTGACGCAAAAATGGCGTAATAGAATTAGTTTAGTTGTCGCTCTGAAAAGAAAGAACATGGAATGACCAACTGGTAACCATTGTTTACAGAAACACTAGAATTGTGAAGTAATCTTTGATCATTTTAATATTTAAAGTTTTGTGTGAAGTATTTTGAGGATTGAAGAACATTTGGAAATATGAAGTAAATCTTTCAATTTTATAATCATGTAAATTCAGCAAAATAAGTTTGCAACTTGTTAAAACTTTGTATGTTATGGTAATACATATGTAATTTTCTCAGTAAATACACACCGTTATCTTTTTAAATGCTATTTGCATGATAGCTTAATGATTTATAGATCATTTTTATATAGCTGAGTACCTATAAATATTTCAGATTGCTTTATAAATTGGGAGTGACTGAGGGAAAGTTTTGTGGAAATTTTGGAGTGTTGTAAGGGAGTGGATAAATTTGTTCAGGTAGTCCATTGGTCCCCAACCTTTTGTAAGCTCTGGGCCACATTTATCATCCTAAATATAGTGGAGGGCGCCAGAACTTTGGATCTACATTCAAGAATTTTTTTTTTCATATATACTGTACAGTTATTTGCAGTTTTACACGTCCAACTGTTACCCCAGTGAGAAGGCTGGATCTCTCTCTGGGCTCGGGTCGGGTAAATACACACGTCCCGTACACGACAGACCCAAGACAAACGCACAGATCCTCCTTCTCCCTATTTCTCAAACTATAAAGTTGTATCAACTTTTATATATTCTCATTAATTTCACTCTTACAAAGAATCCCAAATAATTAGAAATTTTCTAATAAACTCTTGAGGGATCCATAATATGGATTCGGGCGCCCGCGAACTGCAGGTTGTGGACCACTGGCTGAAGGCCAGGGTAATAATGAAAGAAAAGTTTCTTCAGAGTTATAAACATTCAAATAAAATGTATAAGATTATAATGTGAACAAAATTAATAATATATTTAATATAATAAACTGGAAATATGTAAATTATATTATAATTATTCGTGATGGAGAGTGTGGACTGTGGAGGCCGCCATTGTTATTTCATATTTTGGAGAGGCAACATGTAATTTTCCCTGTAATATATATATTTTTTTAATTAAGTGTTAATACCATAAAAAAGATGGTAAGATAACTGTTATTTTTGTAGTATTGATTAGAGTTAGATGTAGAGTTAAAAATATTTGTTACAAGTGAATTATAAACTTGCTATAGTGAAATTGTAATCAGGCTGAGTTTGTAAACAATCGAATTCTTCAGTCATGTTAGAATGTTTTTGTGTGATGATTCTTAAAGATAATACTAACTTAATACAGTAAGTAATTAGTGAGGATACTTAACAGTGTATATAAGAAAGATATTATAGTTTCTCCAATTTTTAATTGAACAGTGAGAAAGCAAAGTGCAGTATTACTTATTATTAATAGGAAATATTTGAGTGAAATTTCGGTGAACTTCTTGGCAACTTAAATGATTCTATGTAAAGTGATTTTCACTGATTTAAAGTGAATTATTAATATATATATATGTTAGGAACTGAAAATAAACATTTTTTCAGGGGTTCATGAGTGTGCAGGTTGTAAGGAACAGTTAAAACTTTGCTGTAAGTCTGAAACTGTGGCTAGTCCAAGAGGTTTCCACGTATTTTGAACATATTGGTGGAAAGGAATACTGTATACAACTTGGAACAAAGGCTTATGGTTTACCTAAGTGTAGAAGTTATGTGATAAAGCTTTTTAAGGTCAATTAAAGGTGAAAACTTATTTTACTTTTATAAGCAAATGAGTTTTTAGTGAGAAATTATCACCATATAGGGTATGTGTGATTGAATTATAAATAATTATGTTTATGTATAATTAAGAATTTCTATCAAGAAATCATCACTAGATAATGAATTGTTTTAATCCATTACAAATAATTATGTCTTTGTATAATTAATCTGAGTATGACTTACACGAAAGCGCTTGGGAACTTCGTGTTTTCTTCTTTCCTTGTGGTTATCAGCATATATATATATATATATATATATATATATATATTATATATATATATATATATATATATATATATATATATGTATGCAAGTAAATCACTGTAGGTGCGCGTGATCTAGGTATATGCTGATAACCACCACTTCGTGTTTTCTTCTTTCCTGGTGGTTATCAGCATATATATATATATATATATATATATATATATATATATATATATATATATATATATATATATAATCAACACCTCAACCCACGGCCCACGAGCCCATGACTGTGAAATAGAATTAAGCGACGGTCGGGAAAAATTATTCACAGGAGTAATATATAGACCCCCCAATCTTGATAGCGTCAATGAGCGACTTATCTGGGATGAAATGCGCAGGGCTTCCATATACAGCAAAGTCTGTGTAGTAGGCGACTTTAACCTTGGCCAAATAGATTGGACTGACCTTACGGATAACTCAGGATCACAGGATTTTCTCGAGACGATCCAGGACTGTTTCCTAAGTCAACATATAACCGAACCCACACGGGGTAATAATATACTGGACTTAGTTCTGTCGAACAGAGAAAACCTAATTAGCAATGTCGAGGTAGGGAACGAACTTGCAAACAGCCATCACAAAGAAATTCGATTCCAGTTAGATTTTCAGGGCAGACGTAAGGAAAATTCCACTAAAGTGCCAGATATCAGAGGGGCAAACTTTGACAGTTTAAAGAGGCAGCTGAGAGAGGGGGTGTCGCGCTTGGCTGTGAACCTGACAGATAACACCCACCCGATAACGAGATCTGAGATTGCCGAGTTCCACGACAATTTAAATAGTGAGTTACTTAATGCACAAAGGCAGAATATACCATACAAAAAACTCAGATCAGACAACAATGACCCTAAATGGATAAATAATTATTTAAAGAACATCATTGGCCAAAGGAAGGCTATAGGTAGAAGGATAAATCGTGGCGAAATTCACCTCCGAGACTATTATAGGGTATTGGCGAGTAAGGTTAAAACCGAAATAAGGAAAGCAAAGAGGAGTAATGAGGTAAGGATAGCAAGGGAGGCGAAGACAAACCCCCAAAGGATTCTACCAAATGTATCAAACTAAAACACGAGAAAAGATTGGACTAATACGGTCAGACTTCGGCGAGCTCACTGATAATGATGGAGAAATGAGCAATAATTTGAATAAATATTTTTCAAAAGTCTTCACCACCGAAAATTTAAACATGATACCCGAGGCACCGACTCTATCCAGAGATAGTGAAGAAAACAAATTAAGTGAGATAGTAGTGACTAGTAATGATGTTAGTAAGCAAATAGACAAACTAAAGCCTAATAAGTCACCTCATCCCGATGAGATATTTGCCAGAGTATTAAAGGAATGTAAGGAAGAGCTTAGTATGCCCTTAGCAAAGTTGTTTAACATGTCATTAAAAACAGGTGTAGTACCAGAATCCTGGAGGATAGCGAATGTAATACCGATTTTCAAGAAGGGGGATAGATCACTATCCTCTAACTACCGCCCAATCAGTCTAACATCAATAGTAGGCAAATTACTGGAAGCATTCATTTCAAACTCTATTCGAAATCACCTGGAGAAGCACCGATTGATCAATGATTCCCAGCATGGCTTCACAAGTGGACGTTCTTGCCTAACTAATCTATCAACATTCTTTTCATCAGTTTTCGAATCGGTGGACGAGGGGCACAATTATGATGTGGTATATCTCGACTTTAGCAAAGCCTTCGACAGAGTCCCCCACGAAAGACTAATTAGAAAGGTAATATTCTAAAACGGATTAGGGCGTGGTTGCAGGACAGGAAACAGCGAGTGAGCATTAACGGCACTAAATCCCATTGGAGCAACGTCACTAGTGGAGTTCCCCAAGGCTCAGTACTTGGACCATTATTATTTATTATATACATAAACGACATAGATATCGGCATAGACAGCAACATAAGTAAATTTGCTGATGACACTAAAATAGGACGTGTAATTAAATCTGACGAGGATTCTGCAAAACTACAGGAAAATCTAAACAAATTTTTCGAATGGTCTGAAAAATGGTAGATGAAATTCAATGTGGACAAACGTAAAGTACTCAGTATAGGATATGTAATCAGTGAAACCAGTTACCAGAAGAACAATGATGCCATTGTGAAATCCGACTGCTAGAGATTTAGGAGTAATGATAAGTAGGAATCTTAAGCCAAGTAAACAATGTTTTTGCTCGTAACAAGGCTAATAAAGTACTTGGGTTCATACAAAGGATTGTTAGTTACAAAACTAGCGAGGTCATCTTAAAATTATATCTTGCGCTTGTGAGACCTCACCTGGATTACGCAGTTCAGTTCTGGTCACCGTATTGCAGAATGGATATAAAATCCGTGGAAAGAATTCAGAGGAGAATGACAAGACTAATCCCGGGCATTAGGAACCGGGCATTAGAGACAGGTTATAGCATTTTAATTTGCACTCCCTCGAGAGACGTAGAGCGAGGGGCGACATGATAGAGGTGAATAAATGGAAGTCAGGGCCAAACAAAGGGGACATTACAAAGGTACTCAAACTATCCAACCAGGAGCGAACTCGTAACAATGGTTTTAAATTACACAAATTTAGATTTAGGCGTGAAATAGGTAAACACTGGTTTGGAAACAGAGTAGTGGATGAATGGAACTAGTTACCAAATATCATCATTAACTCGGATACGCCGGATAGCTTCAAACATAGGTTGGATGCTTATATGAGCAATAGGGGTTGGGTGTAAAAGGGACTGCCCAGTATGGGTCAATAGGCCCACTGCAGTTTCCGCCATTCTTATGTTCTTATGTTCTTATATGATAGAAGTGTTTAAGTGGGTGAAGGGAATCAATAAGGGCGATATTGATAAAGTTCTTATAATATCCGAGCAGGATAGGACTCGTAGCAACGGATTTAAGTTGGATAAGTTTAGGTTTAGGAGGGAGATAGGAAGGAACAGGTTCACAAATAGGGTGGTGGACGAGTGGAACAAGCTTAACAAGTTTGTAGTAAGTGCTGGAACACTGGAAAGTTTTAAAAGGAGGCTAGATAGATTCATGGATGATAGACAGTGGTAGTAACTCTCGACAGGAGCTGCCATGCACAGGCCTACCGGCCTATTGCAGACTCCATATTTTCTTATGTTAGGTTCTTAATACACGTTGTGGGAGGATTAATCTTGACATAACTTGTTCACTAAGGCATATCTGATGAAACTTTAATCGTATTTTAAATTTATGGACCTTGACCATCAAGAGGAGTATTCAGTAATGGAGGAAGACTGTCCAGGACAGCTTGTAGAGAAGTAGAAGGGACGTGTGGAATCCATAATGAAAATCTAGTCTCATTAAACATACCTAATCTGTCAACATGAATTTGAGTAATGGCATGAACAAATTGGACAATTTTGTGATTAAGAAGATTTGTAACCAGGTGAAAGGTTGGGTCACTCTACCTTATGTCCTGAATATGGTGGACACCTTCTGCCCCTAGGGACTTGACCTCTTTCTCCTTTACTGTATAATTATTATCCCTGAAGATGCGAGTTACACGAAAGCGCTTGGGAACTTCGTGGTTTTCATTTTTCCTGTATGGTTATCTGCATATACATGGATCACGCGCACCTACGGTGATTTATTTGGATAAACATCAACAAGTACATTGGCAGAGAAAAAAAAATGAACAAACAAACCATTGAGTAGTTAATTATTAATTTTGGTTCAATTTAACTAGACAGAGTAAAATACTATAAAAAACAAAAGCATAAATCCTACAGATGAATATACAAAGATGAGTGGGTCGTGTGAGGGGGGGCTGAACAGGGGGTTCGGTCGTGGGAGGTGGCTGGAGAGTGGGTGGGTCGTGCGTGGGTTGGTTGGAAAGTGGATGGATCGTTTCTGGGGGCTAGAAAGTTGATGGGTCGTGATTGGGGATGGAAAGTTGATGGTTCTTGTGTCTGTCGGTGAGGGGTGGAAAGTAAGTAGGTAGTGTGTGTGTGTGTGTGTGTGTGTGTGAAGGGAGGGTAGAAAGTGGGTGGATCGTGTGTCATGTGTCTGTCGGTGGGGGATGTAAAGTGAGTGGGTCGTGTGTCTGTCGGTGGAGGGGATGAAAAGTTGGTGAAACGTGTGTCTGTCGGTGGAGGGGATGAAGAGTGAATGGATCTTGTGTCTGTCGGTGGAGGGGATGGAAAGTGAGTGGGTCGTGTGTCTGTCGGTGTAGGGGATGGAAGTGAGTGGATCGTGTGTCTGTCGGTGGAGGGGATGAAGAGTGAATGGATCGTGTATCTGTCGGTGGAGGGGATGGAAAGTGAGTGGGTCGTGTGTCTGTCGGTGGAGGGGAAGGAGAGTGAGTGGGTCGTGTGTCTGTCGGTGGAGGAGATGGAAGGTGAGTGGGTCGTGTCTCTGTCGGTGGAGGGGATGGACAGTGAGTGGGTCGTGTGTCTGTCGGTGGAGGGGATGGAGAGTGAGTGGGTCGTGTGTCTGTCGGTGGAGGGGATGAAGAGTGAATGGATCGTGTATCTGTCGGTGGAGGAGATGGAAAGTGAGTGGGTCGTGTCTCTGTCGGTGGAGGGGATGAACAGTGAGTGGGTCGTGTGTCTGTCGGTGGAGGGGATATAAAGTGAGTGGGTCGTGTGTCTGTCGGTGGAGGGGATAGAAAGTGAGTGGGTCGTGTGTCTGTCGGTGGAGGGGATGGGAGTGAGTGGGTCGTGTGTCTGTCGGTGGAGGGGATGGAAGTGAGTGGATCGTGTGTCTGTCGGTGCAGGGGATGGAAAGTGAGTGGGTCGTGTCTCTGTCGGTGGAGGGGATGGAAAGTGAGTGGGTCGCGTGTCTGTCGGTAGAGGGGATAGAAAGTGAGTGGGTCGTGTGTCTGTCGGTGGAGGGGATGGGAGTGAGTGGGTCGTGTGTCTGTCGGTGGAGGGGATGGAAGTGAGTGGATCGTGTGTCTGTCGGTGCAGGGGATGGAAAGTGAGTGGGTCGTGTGTCTGTCGGTGGAGGGGATGGAAAGTTAGTGGGACGTGTGTCTGTCGGTGGAGGGGATGGAAGTGAGTGGATCGTGTGTCTGTCGGTGGAGGGGATGGAGAGTGAGTGGTTCGCGTGTCTGTCGGTGGAGGGGATGGAGAGTGAGTGGATCGTGTGTCTCTCGGTGTAGGGGATGGAGAGTGAGTGGATCGTGTGTCTGTCGGTGGAGGGGATGGAAAGTTAGTGGGATGTGTGTCTGTCGGTGGAGGGGATGGAAGTGAGTGGATCGTGTGTCTCTCGGTGTAGGGGATGGAGAGTGAGTGGATCGTGTGTCTGTCGGTGCAGGGGATGGAAAGTGAGTGGATAGTGTGTCTGTCGGTGGAGTTGGTTGAAGAGTGAATGGATCGTGTGTCTCTCGGTGGAGGGGATAGAGAGTGAGTGGATCGTGTGTCTGTCGGTGGAGGGGATGAAGAGTGAATGGATCGTGTGTCTCTCGGTGGAGGGGATAGAGAGTGAGTGGATCGTGTGTCTGTCGGTGGAGGGGATGGAAAGTGAGTGGATCGTGTGTCTGTCGGTGGAGGGGATGGAAAGTGAGTGGGTCGTGTGTCTGTCGGTGGAGGGGATGGACAGTGAGTGGATCGTGTGTCTGTCGGTGGAGGGGATGAAGAGTGAATGGATCGTGTGTCTGTCGGTGGAGGGGATGGAAGTGAGTGGATGGTGTGTCTGTCGGTGGAGGAGATGGAAGTGAGTGGATCATGTGCCTGTCGGTGGTGGGGATGGAAAGTGAATGGATCGTTTGTCTGTCGGTGGAGGGGATGGAGAGTGAGTGGATCTTGTGTCTGTTGGTGGAGGGGATGAAGAGTGAATGGATCGTGTGTCTGTCGGTGGAGGGGATGGAAAGTGAGTGGGTCGAATGTCTGTCGGTGGAGGGGATGGAAAGTGAGTGGATCGTGTGTCTGTCGGTGGAGTTGGATGAAGAGTGAGTGGATCGTGTGTCTGTCGGTGGAGGGGATGAAGAGTGAATCGATCGTGTGTCTGTCGGTGGAGGGGATGGAAAGTGAGTGGATCGTGTGTCTGTCGGTAGAGGGGAAGGAAAGTGAGTGGGTCGTGTGTCTGTCGGTGGAGGGGATGAAGAGTGAATGGATCGTGTGTCTCTCGGTGGAGGGGATGGACAGTGAGTGGATCGTGTGTCTGTCGGTGGAGGGGATGAAGAGTGAATGGATCGTGTGTCTGTCGGTAGAGGGGATGAAGAGTGAATGGATCGTGTGTCTGTCGGTGGAGAGGATGGAAAGTGAGTGGGTCGTGTGACTGTCGGTGGAGGGGATGGACAGTGAGTGGATCGGGTGTCTGTCGGTGGAGGGGATGGAAACTGTGTTCAATACAGTGACATCCTGGCTGTTTACTCGGATATGGAAGGCTTAGCATATTGAGTGTTAAATCCATACTTTTTCTATCGGTCTGTCATGAGTATGGGACCCACTTTCGCTTTCATCTGTTTATGAATCTATGCATTTGTATGTATGTGTGATACGCTTGTGTATATATTTGTAATGCAGCGTGTGTTCGTAGCAATTTATGTATATTCAGTGAAAGAATAATGAAAAAAAACACACAAATGTTCGAAAAGTATTTAAAATATGACACCAGACAGATAGTAATTTTGATCTTTGATATTTATCTTGGGTGAATTATATAAAGGTCCTCTTTCTTTAAGAAAGTAAAGGCTCCTAGTTTATGCATTGCCCTAATGGAATATATTAATCTTACAAGACAAATTTTGGTCTGGAAATCATTGAAAGCGAAAGGAATAGAATCCCCTATATTATTAAAAAGATACTGTGAATCTGGGTGCATTTAATTTTTTCTATACTTGGTTGAAAGGAATATAAAAAAAAATTTGAGAGAAATAAAGGGAAATGAGACACTATTGGGAAGTGACGAAGTTTCATCGAGGTACTGCCATGGGTGTCGTTGAGGTACTGCCAAGGGAAATGACGGATGCGTTGGGAATTGTTGGAGGCTTGAGTTGTGAAGGGAAGACAGTGGTCGAGCCAGAGGGCATATCTTTTGGTGTATAGGTTTATTCCAACACCACATACACCTAAACATACACCCCCCGGCGAGACCTGGCTGACTGGCTGGCTTGTTGGCTGACTTGGTGATTAGCTGGCTGGCTGGTTAGCTGACTGGCTGGCTGGGTAACTGCCTGATTACATGGTTGGCTGGCAGGGTAGCTGGCTGATCTACAGTAGTACACGACTGGCTGACTGGTTGATTTAGTACACGACTGGTCTGACTGGTTTTCTAACTGTCGGTTTCAGTGATCTTTTGACAGGGTTTTAAGGATCCGACCTGAGCTACTTGTTAACAATCCTATGTGTTTACCTTATTAAGAAAATTACTCAAATTCATAACTCTTTACTGAATTCAAGAAGAAGAAGAAGAAGAAGAAGAAGAAGAAGAAATTGAAAAATAGTGTAGAATAAAAACGAAATAAGAAAAAAATGAAGAAAGACGAAAAGAAGGAATATGAATAATAGGAATAAAAGGAGTAAGAAGGAAGAAAATGTAGAGTTAGAGAAAGAAATGGGAAACATAGTAGAATATTATAAAGAAGAAAACCGAGAAAGAAGAAATTGAGAAGATGAGGAAACGGAAATCTAGCAGTAGAGGAGGAAGTAAAATATAAAATAGAAGAATGAGGAGAGAAAAGATAAACAAATGAAAGCGAATTCCATAGATGTTTCGGCCAGGTGTGTGTACAGACTTGGTACCTTGGGGAATAGCGAGGCTGGTACTCCACTAGACAGACTTTCCTTTATCCATCTGAAAAAGTTCGTACCAGTTTTGCGGTTGGGTCGAGTGGGTAGGAGCGCCGTGTTTTTTTTTTTTTTTTTTTTTTTTTTTTTTTTTTTTTTTTTTAAGTGGGGAAAGGATGGAAGGCATGCTGGGGCTCAAGGCACAGCCACACATGAGGGATAGAGAAGTCACAACATATAGTCGTGGAGGGAAAGGTTGGAAAAGAAGTTTAATGAGTTAAACAGAGGGGGACGACACCCCTTGTTTTACATATTACAGAGTTTGTTGCCTAACTAAGCTAACCTAGGATTTAGGATGAGGTTGCACAATGGTTATTTTAGTAGACAATGGCTAGATTTATTTTACAATTACAAGTTTATTAAAATCTTATACTGTATTACGTTATGGACTCACTTGATTGTGACTTGTTAAATGTGAACTTATATCATTTAAGTTTTAATCTAAGGTGGATCACTGTGACGAACATAGATGGGTCGCGGGCTGGGTTGTTGTAGTGCGGGCAGACTCCGGGCTACCAGGCGTGGGGTCTCCCTCCGTTGATGTCTTCCCCGCGTAGGTGGTCTGGGCTGCGAGGGTCGTCCAGGAGCTTGTCCCAAACCTTCTTCCCTAGGCGATGGAACCTGAAGTTGAGGGCCTCTGTTTTATTTCTTAGGTGGATGGTTTCCACTGTCTCCTGGTAGGGTGGCGCTTGGCCACTGGCTGATCTCAAACACTTGTTTTGGAAGCTCTGTAGTTGTTGTAGTCTGGTCTTCCCGAGTGTGACGAGTGGTATAGATGGGTACTCCAACACAGGCCTCACCAGCGCCTTGTACAGGTGAACTTGTATCTTCTCAGGCATCAGTTCAAAACGTTTTAATTTGGCTGCGGCGACTTTGGCTTTATTTAGTCTGTCCTTGACGTGGGGAATGATGCCCGTCCGAGAGATGATGAGGCCGAGCAACCTGCCTTGTTTAGAGTACTCAATCTCTTCGTCGTCGATCATCAATGGCGCCGGCTTGAATTTGGCTATGGGTATGACCTCAAATTCGGTTTTGTTTGTTTTTATTTTCCATTTATTTTCATATTCCGAGATACCCTCTAATGCCCGAGCAGTGAGTCGCGCCATCCTTGCTGTGGACCTTCCTGGGCAGGTGACGATCTGTGTTACATCGTCGGCATACATGACGTACTCGCTGCCGACGATTGGGAGTGGCAGGTCAGCCGTGTAGAGTGTGTAAAGGGTTGGTGAGAGACAAGAGCCCTGAGGCACGCCGCTCGATAGTGAGAATTCTTCTCCAAAATGTTCTTGCATCTTGATTTTGGCTCTGCGAGGCCTCACTCAGTGGTAAGTCGCAGAAATCAAACCGCTGAACGTTGGGTCAGGAGGTGATATATTGAGCAATTAAATTTGATTGATAATTATCAGCGACGATTGAGTTAAATAAGTTATCCCGATCAACTGTTCATTCAGTTAAAAAATAAAGGACAAATACTGAGAAAATTAATAATCATGACACAATTGTTAAATGTTGTATAAACTGTGCATGTGCGTGGCAGGCTGGCAAGATGACACAACAGGTTTGTAAACTATAATAGTAATGTATTAAGTAGTAACAAAATAAATAAACACATAAATTTATAAACTGATAATTAAATAAATATACAAGTGAATATATAACTAAGCATATATTCAAAGACTAATTGAAACACTTCACACATTTTAGGTTAATTATATAGACATAATTTAATATATTGAAAATTTAGAATAAATCTTAATTCTACTACAAAAAAGGGTCAAAGAGTTCATTATCAGCTGCTAGAGAAAAGATTAATGCGCTTTACGAGGGATGTAGAATAATTAATTTACCTCCCATCATTCAGTCAGAAAGGAGTTCCTTGAGCTGATTAATGCAATCATCACTTATGTATTAAAGGTAATATAAACTCCCAAAGTTGAATGTATGTGTCTACAAATCATTACATACATTTACGAGTAAATATAAAATAATCTCAGGGGGATTTTTCATTATTACTTTGTGTGTGTGTGTGTGTGAGCGCGCACAGGGTGGTGTAATGCATGTAGCTTGATGGCATTGTGTTAGTGTTAAGGTGCAAGAACTGCTTGCTTCCTCTCGCTTTCAGCTACCGCCGCTGGCTAGCCCTCGTAGTGAACAGGGAAGAAAATTGCAGAAGTCTTCCCCTGCCAAATACACTTCTGCTGTGCCTCCTAGATGCAACTCACGGTAACTGGGTGCCTCGTAGGCCCAGGCTACACCAGCAGGGAAACTCGGAGCAGGCCACAGAGGGATAGCACATATAGGCCCACTAGCATGTGGACACGTCCTGGGGCCTACCAACCACTGCCCCACTGCCTTACTGATTAACCTTGGTAAGTACAAGGCTACGGGATTAAACCACAAACAAAAAATCGACGATGGAGCCAACGATGGTATAGGCGGAAGAGGTGACCAACATGGTAACCAAACGACTACTCTGGCTGACGAGGCAATGCACGATGGACAGGCTACTAAGGCGAAACCCAGCAAACTGGGCTATCGTCAGTCAATTGCAACTCTCCCTCTCCCCACTCATTGCAACAATTGCACCACTGGATCAGGAAATGGGAGAGCCAAGAAGTGTGGTTGCAGCCTGCGTTCCTGCCTCACCACATAAGTCAAATCACGCGCAGCCATCATCCAACTCACCATACGTCTCATCATCATAAAAGCCCCTATACCCCAAAAAGTCCTAAGGCGAACGATGAGTGATGACGGAGACAGGCAGAGATGACTGCCTGGAGTCTCTAGTTGCAACTCTGCACATTGACGGCATAGATAAGAAGGTCAATTGTGCACTGAGATCCAGGCAGCAGTGCAATCCGGTCCTGTCTGTGCGACTGAGCAGCCGTTTCGAGGAGCCATTCTCCTCAACCCACATGGGGGGGGGGGGGGGGGCTAGAAAACGTGCCCTAAACATAGCTTGCCTAATGAACCAACCTGACTGGCAACCACATCCAATAAGGTCATCCTTTTGCGGTCGAAAACACAATTATAACCACAGATCAAAACAAAACAAAAACTACGCAACCTCTTAGGGCCGCTGCATGGAATGTCAAGACCCTTCTGGAAACTGGCACAAATGAGCGTCTTGAAAGAAAACCCGCCCTTGTGGCAAAAGAGTTGGCGAGGTATAACATCGACATAGCAACCATTAGTGCGTCCCGACTCTCAGATGAGGGTCGACTCACAGAACGGGGGTCTGGCTATACCTTCTTCTGGAAGGGTAAGACTGCTGCAAAGAGAAACTGCATTTATGGATTTGGGTTTGCCATCCGCCAATGCTTCCTACATAGGCTAACTGAAATTCCTGTTCGGATCAACGAGCGCCTCATGACGCTCCGAATCCTACTGAATCACTCACGCCATGCATTCTTCATCAATGCACATGCCCCAACACTGGATGCAGAGGATGACTTCAATGAGTCCTTTTACAAAGACTTTTGCCAGTGTTGGCAAAGATCCTGACATTTGGCAGGATATCACAGGAAGAAATATATTAGGCAAGTGTAATCCCAACGGCCTACTCCTCAGCATGTGTGCTGGACACAACCTCACTATCACTAATACCTTGTTTAGGCAGGGCGACAAGTTCCAGGGTTTGTGGCAACACCCATAATCCAAACACTGGCATCCCATTGACTACAGTTCATCATTGTCAGAGAAACAGATCGCTGAGATGTCCTCATCACCCGAACCATGAACCATGCGTGGTTCAGACCACTGCGACACTGATCATCGGCTCGTTAGTGCAAAGCTCTCACTTCACGTCATCCCAAAACGGCGAAGGCAGCAAGCCTCCAGAAGGGGTTTTAACACGAAGAATCTGGATGATCTAGTAGAAGCACGTGCTTTCAGAGAGTATGTCGAACATGGGGTGATAAACAACCCAACAACAAACAACCCAATCCCAGTGTGGAATGGGATATTCTCGACATTGTCACGACAAAAACCAGCAAGGAGACCCTCGGCCAGATAGAAAGAAGACACCAGAATAGTTTTGATGAAAATGACCAGGAAATCAATGTACTCGTCGATGATAAACGTGCTGATTTAACTGACTGCCAGAACAACCCTCAGTCTCGGACCAAAGCTGATACCTTCCACAAGAAGAAAGCAGCGGCCCAGTTTGAACTTCGCAATTTAAAGAACGACTGGTTTTAAAATAAAGCATGTGAAGCACAAAAACTTGCAGATCAACACAAGATGCGTGAAATTTTTAATTCCAGTTAAACATTTTATGGGCCAATCACTCATGGCGAACCCTTCCCCCCCCCCACTCCGCTCCTCCGATGGTAACTCCCAAATTAAAGACGAAGAAGGCCTCTTTCTGCACTGGAAAGAGCACTACCATTCGCTGTTCGACCGAAACAGCAATGTGGATGTCCTGACTACCCAGCAGGTCTCTCAGCATCCAGAGCTGACCCATCTCAACTGTGCTCCTTCTCTGGATGAGGTAGCTACTGTCATCAAACAGATTAAAAATAACAAAGTCTCAGGATCTGATGGAATCCCAGCCGAGGTGTATAAAGCAGGAGCTCCTCTGCTTACTTGCCATCTCCATTCTCTCCTGGAGAATATATGGGAGAAGGAGGAAATCCCCCAAGCTTAATATTTATAAGAACATGGACGACCAGTCAGACTGTGGCAACTACTGCAGGATCTCACTGCTGTCCATAGCTGGCAAGATTATCGGCCAATTCCTCCTAAACAGACTTCTTCCTGAGGCGGAAAACTTCCTCCCAGAATCTCAATGTTGTTGAACAACATCACGTCGCACTACTGACATGTGTCTTTGCTGCCCGACAGATACAGGAAAAGTGCAGACAACAGCGTTGTGACCTGAAAAAGGCATTCATCGACCAAACCAAGGCCTCCGACTTGGTCCACAGGGAGCCCTCTGGCGGACACTTTAGCCGTTTTGGCTGCCCACCAAAATTCATCTCCAATGAGAGGCAACTCCAAGATGGCATGAACGGCTGTGTCCTGCACAATGGCACCCCAGTCTGAGCTCTTCCCCATTAAAACGAGAGTAACACAGGATGTGTGCTGGCACCATCTCTCTTTTTCCATTATCATGGCTGCCCTCCTTACTCGCGCCAGTGCCAATATAGCCGGCGGCGTGGACATCGAATACTGGATGAAGGATCTTTTCAACATAAGACGACTCCAGGCAGGAACAAAGGTGTCGGCAGCTTCCATTACTGAACTTCAGTATACAGACGACCTCATCCTTGTCGCTCACACTGAAGGCGACCTCCAGGAGATCCTGAACGTCTATACATATGCGTATGCACAATTCGGCCTTGAGGTGAATGTACGTAAGACTCAGATTCTTTTTCAGTTTGCCCCTGGTTCAGCCACATCTCCACCACCCATCCTGCTTAACGGTACTACCCTCTCTAATGTTACCCACTATCAGTATCTTGGCTCCCGCCCGTCCACCACCGCGGACATTGATGAAAAAATTCAACATCGGATCAGATGTGCATCTCAAGCCTTTGGCAGACTCCGTACCCACGTCTTCAGCTGCAGGAAGCTGAAATTATCTCCAAAGTTGCATGTATATCGAGCTGTGGTTTTTCCCACCCTGCTATATTGCAGCGAGACATGGGTCACTTACAGGATACACCGCACGGCACTTGAAAACTTTCACCAAAGTAGTCTACGTTCCTTCCTCCGAGTTTGCTGGGAAAACAAGAGAATAAATGTCAGCATTCTCACTAACACTATCTGTAGGAGCATCGGGGCCACCATTATCTTTGAGCAACTACGTTGGACTGGCCATGGTACACGCATGGACGACAGTAGACTGCCAAATCAGCTACTTTACAGTCACCTAAAGAATAGTAAACGTAGCGATAGCGGGCAACTGAAAAGGTATGAGGATAGTTTTAAGACAAACCTGAAAAAGTGCCAAATTGACCTGGGAGACGATTACTCCACACGGTAACGCTTGAAGGGGCACCACGCGAGAAGGTGTCAATACTTTCGAGTTAGCCCGACTGCATACTGAGACAGACAAGCGCCAATGGCGGAAAGACGCTGCCGCCGCTCCTCCCGCACTAGATGTAGGTGCCACACGTGCGACATCTATGGAGACCCTGCCGGTCCCGTATCGGCCTTTCTAGTCACCTGAGAGCTCACCAGCGAAAGTGACATTCCTAATAACTCATATCATTGTCTCATATAGCTGGATGATCGTCATACTGGATTTTGAGTGACAGCAAATTAGTAGTAGTAGTGTGTATGTATTGTTTGTTTGTGTGTGTGTGTGTGTGTGATTGATTTTGTTTATGCCGCTGACAGCGGCTACTTTATTGTGCACCCCACACTCATCCTGTGAGCGGTAGCGCAAAAGGATTACAGAGTAGAGTTTACAAAGGGTCATAATAATTAACCCCCGTTGTCAGGATATTATGTCACTGAATGTTACACAGTATTTCATTTACATTATTTGTTTAGTTCTATACATAAAGGGTGGTGTGTGTGTGTGTGTGTGTGTGTGTTATGGAAGAAAATATATACGGGTGGATATATACGATTACAAACAAATAAATACATTCAGTGTAATTTTGTTATGGAAACATAAATTGTCCAGCTAATTATATGGAGAAATGCATGAGTCGTTGATATTAACATTTTTACCCTAAATTACACTCATGTCTTTGCACCATAAGTCGTCTTATGGTATTAACGTTAAATTCCTCGTACATTTGTTTGTGCATCATTACACATATAATGACCGAACAATGACTATTTATTGCACCGTCTTTCTTCACAATAAAAAATAAGTACTAAATCTGTCTCGCTATTTGAGAGTGTAATTTTATTAATGCACTGGACTTGATAAAATATTTTACTTCACAAAAGATTTTATATTTGTTGGTTCACAGAATACAAAATAGAATACATTTATCACTAAATTACGTAAAGCATCACTCAGTGTCAGAGGCTCAATGTTGCAAATCGACAAAACAATCAACACATTGATCTTTCACTATTTTTTCGTAGTATCAAAAATTTTATCACAATATTTCAGAACGAGTTAACACTTCATGAAAAAAATTCTTTGTCAGTATACGCTTGGGTACATTATTACGCAGTGATTGTGAACACATAAGACAATATGAACAATGATGTGAATTATTAAAAAACATTATTGATATTGAAGTGGGTATAGGTGCATTAGTGTTGGTGGTAGATGTTTAAGTTGTGTTGGGGGTTTAAGTAGTGACGGTTTTGAGGATTTCGGTGGTGGTAGTGGTTTAGGTGATGGTAGTTGAGATGGTGGTAGTAGTTGTTGTAGTTTAGGTGGTGTTGGTGGTGATAGCTGTAGCTTAGGTGGTATTGGTAATTGTTGTAGTTAAGGTGGTGGTGAGGGTGGTTGTTGTTGTTTAGGTGGTGTTGGTGAGTGTTGTAGTTTAGGTGGTGGTGGTGAAGGTGGTTGTTGTAGCTTAGGTGGTGTTGGTGGTTGTTGTAGTTTAGGTGGTGTTGGTGGTTGTTGTAGTTTAGGTGGTGGTGGTGATGGTGGTTGTTGTAGTTTAGGTGGTGGTGGTGATGGTGGTTGTTGTAGCTTAGGTGGTGTTGGTGGTTGTTGTAGTTTAGGTGGTGTTGGTGGTTGTTGTAGTTTAGGTGGTGTTGTTGGTTGTTGTAGTTTAGGTGGTGGTGGTGATGGTGGTTGTTGTAGCTTAGGTGGTGTTGGTGGTTGTTGTAGTTTAGGTGGTGTTGGTGATATTAGTTGTTACACCCATTCCTTATCAGACGTATGTCTGACCATCTTATATATGAAACTTCCCAGCGAGTTAGAGTTAATGCTGGTGTTTGGTAATGTGTTGAACTCATCTACAAGTCTGTTTCCAAGGCATTGTTTACCTACTCCTCACCTGAATCTAGATTTATCTAATTTAGATCAATTTCAATGTGTTCGCTACCTCACTCTGCGTCTCGCAAGTGAATGCAAATGAAGTTTTCTTAATATGTCACTATACCGAAAGTCCCTAATGCCCGGGATTAGCTTTTTCACAAGGAATTAATATTCATTCTTATAGTTTGGTGACCACAACTATATTTCATAATCCAAGTGTGGTCTCACAGTCGTGATATAACGTTTTGGGAGATCCTCGCTGGCCTTGCTTCAGGATATGAACCCTTGTAGTCTGCTACCCTTGCTTCGAATATAATGCATTGCTGGTTTGGCTTTCGGTTCTTGCTTTATTACCCATGAATCTTTCTTACAATCGGATTTCTCTATATCTGCAGTTGTTCAGCTGATATCTGGATCTTTTGTTTCCATTCCCTAACCTTACAACTTTATTTTTTTACCACACCAAATTGTATCTACCAATGTTCAGCCCATACTAAAACTATGTTTAAATTTTCCTCAAATTTTTTGGAGTTCTCGTCAAATATATTTATACGCCTTATTTGAATATTGTCAGCAGCAAATTTACTTTTGTTCCTGTCAACGTCTATATATGTACTGTATATGGCGATAATGCGTATAATAAAGAGTACGCCACCTGTGACGTAATCCCAGTCAGATTTTGAGTCATTTATGCAGACTTTCGGTTTCCAATCCGTCAACCAATGACCTAATCCAATTTAGAATTTCCTCTCCAAGAGGCTACAGCGTTAGGGTGTGTCATAGGAGGGAAGATCAGCTAAAACTAATGGCCCATCACTTTTTTGGTAGATTTTAGTGTATATAAACAGAAAATAATTTCAGTTTCAATATTTTGCAACCTCTTGCTAGGTAAATTTTAGCGTGAAATTTATCGAAAATCTAACGTACAGCTGCATTAGTGCATTACAATTAAATAGTGAACATTGCTTTCTGACTTCAATCTTTAACAACCCAACTAACAATATTTTTTTCTGTTTTAGATTCTGATGCATTTATAAGTTGATAATACTTGCGATGGCTGCTTGTGTCAGGACGAGGAACCAAAAATCCAGCCATCTCAGTCACTATCTTGGGTCTGGGAGAGAGCTCCTGAAGTCGGAGTTGCCTACATTGAGAGATGCTTTGAGATACGGTGTTTTAATCAGGCAAATCAGTGAAAAGAACCAAAGAACTTACACAAACAAAGACATTGCCAGTGATATAACCAAAGCTGTCTTGGCACAGTACACTCTGGCTAACGCTCAGTTCAAGCCTCCAGTCATAACAAGTCAGAAGAAGATTAGTGAGAGACTGCTAGCCAGTTGGGAAAAGGCAAGAGATATCTCTCTTGGGAGAGGAAAACTTGCAGTTAAGGACAGCTTTGCCAAGCAACTGGACCAGTTATTTGACATAATTACTTGCAAGTGCCCAATTGTTCTCTGTCCTGAGTTTGGATGCGATCGTGACTGTAAATCCGAGGCCCACATCTCCTGTATTTGCAAGCGTGAACTGAAGATTCCCGTGATCGAACTGGCATTTGTCAAAGCACAGAGAGAGAAGACTGGCAGTATAGGGGCTCTCATGATTTCTAACCAAGATATTCCGGAGTCCAAGAGACAGGAGGCTGCCACAGAGAGACAGAAGAGGAGAAGAGTTGCCGAGGAAAAGAGACTTGAGAAGGCCCAGGGTGAGGTAAAAAAGGCCAATGATTGGAGTCAAGCTGATTCAGAGTTTAATGACTTCCCCATGGCTGATCCGAGTGCTGACCAGGAGAATGGTGACTTTGTTCCTAACCCAGAAAATAATGATCCCAAACCTTCCAGGCATAAGATTCGAAATAGGAAAGATATCCCGAGCATAGCTCTGGCCAGCATGCGACACCACACTGGTCTCAGAGAAACTGCAGAGATAGCAACAGCTGCATGGATTGACGGTGGTTTGATAACACCTGATGATGTTCACCTGGTGATAGATCATAGCAAAGTAAGGAGAGCTCTGGAGAAACTTGTCAGTAACCTAGAAGAGGAGTTTGATAAGGGGATAAGAGAAAATGGAATCAATTGTTTGTTCTTTGATGGGAGAAGGGAAGACACTAAAGTGTTCATGAAAGTTGGAGATTCTGACAAGTTGTTCCCTGCCATGGTGAAGGAGGAACACTACTCCTGCTGCAGTGAGCCAGGAGGGAAGTATTTGTGGCATTTCACTTCAGAGAAAGATGACATCAGGAAACCAGCTGAGATAGTGGCAGATAACATTGTGAACTGGCTCAGAGAGAGGAACGTAGACCAGACCCTGCAGGCCATTGGAGGGGACAGCACCAACACGAACACAGGGTGGCAAGGGGGGGGTCATACAGTGGATGGAGCGGAAGATTGGGAGGAAGCTGGTCTTGATTGTTTGTGACCTCCACACCAACGAGTTGCCACTCAGACATCTGATCCAGGAGCTGGATGGCAAGACTCTTTCAAACAACAGATGGTCTGGTCCTCTTGGCAAGATGCTGGACTCTGCCACTGAGTTAGAAATAAATCCGAGCTTTGAAAAAATCACAGTTGGCCCTCCACTCGTTGAGCTTGCACATACTGTCATTGACGACCTGAGTACTGACCAGTACTATGGTTACATGATTTGCAGTGCCATCAAAACTGGGGTCATGCCTGATAGACTTGCTTACCTGCAGATAGGTCCAGTCTCACATTCTAGGTGGCTCACAACGGCTCTCAGATTCTGCAGAATTTGGGTCGCTCATCATAAACTGAAAGGGAACCAGCTTCACAACCTGAGACTTATTGTCCAATTCATCGTGAGTGTCTACTTGCCAAATTGGTTCAACACCAAGGTCAAGTCATCGTTCTCCGAAGGTCCGAGGCATGTTCTCTTCCAGCTTGAGCTCCTGAGGAGTCAGCCAAGGAAGGTTGTTCAGATTGTGGAGGAGACTGTGAGGAGATCTTCCTGGTATGCTCATTAGGGTGTGTCAATTTTGTCAACATGTTAAAAATCAAATTTGGTAGTCAAAATATTGTGCCTCTTTATGTCTAAACTTGAGATTAGCAAACAAAAATGAATTGAAATAACCCTCACCTACATCAATTATACCTTAAAGTTTCAAATATCAGTATTTCAACAAATTAATGAGACTTGATTAGAATTATTCACTTGATATTAACTAATCTCATGTAAGCATATGGATTATGGAGTATTTTATGGTTCTATAGCTTGTGTACAATATGCATGTCAGAACATGAACATGAACAGGCTCTCCGTGTGGGACAGTTTAATTCTTGTTTTGACTTGTACCAAGCGTGAGGATAAGGCGCCCGGCTCACTCTCCTTCTAGATATCATAGACGGTGGTTTGCTCTCATTGCACTTGCACCTACTCTACCAGACGAATTCTACATTTTAATTATTGTAAGTAGGGCATATTGATTGTCGCAGTTACTTATATCATTGTATAAAACATTATGTTCTAAGAAATTATTATGTTATTTCTGTTACAGCATTTTTGATAAACAAATTGATATTTTTTGAAACAACAATTGAATTATGAAACATTGAAATATTTTTCTATTTGTCAGATAGTGCGAAGATGTCAAAATTGAAGACAAGAAGTCAGTTGTCAACCCACTTGAGCCTGCTAGTTGGTAAGGGAAGGAGCTTCCTGTATCAGAACTTCCAACAGTGAGAGACATGCTAAGATTAGGGTTACTCCTTCGAGAAAAAAATGCAAAGGACAGAAGGAACTATACAGATAAAGAACTCATAAATGACATGATAGTCCCTCTTCTGCATCAATGGACAAAAGCTAATGCACTATTCAAACCACCTGTGATTAATCAGTGTCGAACTATTGAGCTAAAACTAACGAAATTATGGCACAAAGCAGTTGAAACATCACTTGGTAAAGGAAACTTGGCCAGGAAAAATGAATTTCTGCACACACTTGATACTCTGTTTGACATTTTGACCTGCAAGTGCTCCATACAATTATGTTCTGAATCCAACTGTTCTCACTCAGGTAAGAGAGAAAATTATTCCCACATTGATTGTGGTTGTCCTCGTGAAAAGAAGATCCCTGTTTTAGAGCTTGAATTTATAAAGGCACAGAGGACAAAGGCAGAAGGCCAAGGAAGTATGCAAATGGGTTCAATAGATTATTCAGAAACAAAGAAGCAGATTGCTAATGCCAAGAAGAGAGAACAAATCCGAGAGAGGGAACAAAAGAAGAAAATGAAGAGTGAAGAAGCCATCCAAAGAGAGGAAGAGCTGTGTCAAGATGTTTATCACTTCTTTGATAGTTCTTCTGATGAACAGGAAGCAACATCAGATGATAGTTCCAAAGAGCCATCTGAACCTTTACCAAAGAAAATGAAATACAACACAAGAAATATTTCAAACATTGCTTTAGCTAGTATTCGCCACCATGCTGGACTTCTTGAGGCTGCAGAAATTGCAACTGCCGCTTGGATAGATGCAGGCCTCATCAGCCGAGAGGATGTATCTTTGGTGATAGATCATAATAAAATTAGAAGAGCACAAGAAAAAATAATGAAGGAAATATCTGATCAGCATGAAAAAGATTTAAGCGAGGGAGGGCTCTCCTGTCTTTTGTTTGATGGAAGAATAGATGACACAAAAGTTTTGCTAGAAGTAGAGGGAGTGAACAGAAAGTTTCCAGGTCTCATCAAAGAAGAACACTACTCTGTCTGTTCTGAGCCTGGTGGTCGGTTTTTGTTTCACTTTGCTCCCGAAACTGAAGTAGAAGGGAAGAAACATGCAGAGGTCATTGCTGATCATATTTTATGTTGGGTTCAGGAGAGAGAACTTGGCAGTTCACTGCAGGCTGTTGGTGGAGATTCAACTGCAGTGAACACCGGATGGCAGGGGGGTGTAATGACGCATTTAGAGAAAAAACTAGGAAGAAGACTTGTTTGGATTGTATGTGATTTATATACAGGCGAGCTACCTCTTCGTCATCTCATCCAGGAACTTGATGGTCCTACAAAGAGCAACAACAAGTGGTCAGGTCCCCTTGGCATCATGCTGGATGAAGCAACGCAACTAGAAATAAATACAACCTTTCCAAAGGTCGAAGTTGGCCCTCCCCTTCCGGCGTTGTCTGAAGGAGTCATCAAAGATCTCAGCACAGATCAATCCTATGCTTATCGTATTGCCCAAGCAATAAGATCAGGAGAAGTGCCTCACTCATTGGCTCTCTTGGAGATTGGACCTGTCAGTCACAGCCGTTGGTTAACTACAGCTCTTCGTTTCTGCAGGATTTGGATTTCCAAACACGAATTGAAGGGCAAAGTGCTGAAGAATTTGAGGTTAATTGTTGAATTTATTATTGGAGTTTATCTTCCCCAGTGGTTTAGTGTGAAACTTAATCCTATGTGGGTGGATGGGCCCAATCACCTTTTGTTTCAATTGCAGCTAGTAAGAACACAGAGGAAGGTAGTGAGGGACATCGTGTTACCTGTGGCAAGAAGGTCCGCTTGGTATGCTCGATCAGAAGCAGTTTTGCAAGCAATGCTTTGCAGTCAATGTACCAATCTCCGAACCGAGGCTGTAGAAGTCATTCTAAAGATTAGAGGAACGCTAATAGATGACGACCAGTTGAGAGACTGTTCGTTTCATTCAAGAAAAGTTCCCCCAATAAACGTCAATGCCACCAAATTGTCAGAATTGGTTGACTTGAGTTTGGAAGTCTTAGAGCCACCATTGACAACAAGTCTAACTAGCCAAGAATTGAGAAACCTTAAAGAGACTCCAATGCAGGTGCCGAAGTGGCCTTCCCACACTCAAAGTGTGGAGAGATGTGTGAAAATGGTCACAGAAGCAGCGGGCCATGTTTACAGCCACGAGAGCCGAGAAGGTTACATCAAAGCACAAATAGCAAGCAGACTACTGATGACAAGAAACCAAAGCAAAGAGAGTATGAAGGCATTGGTTACTTTCAAATAGACTACGGATAATAAAATATAATAATTTGAAACTTGAAACAGTAACATGTGTGCAAACGCTGGTTATGTTATAAATTCACAAATATGTACATTTAAAAATCCATTTGATGTAGGTAGGACTTATTATAAAAAAAAATTTATGCCAGAATATTGTTTTGCATGCTTAAAGACTACAATAAATTGCTACCAAATTACTCGATTTTCAATTTAGCCAGTTCACCCCCTAAATTGACACACCCTAATGCTCATCCCGAGGCAGTTCTGCAGACAATGCTCTGCAGTAAGGATGAGGAGGAGAGAAGAGTGGCAGTCAAAAAGATCTTGGATATGAGACTTATGAGAGGATCTGGGCATGACGAATCAGTTGGTGACGATTCCTTCAGGGTCAGGAAGACTCCTGAAGTCAATCTAGGTGCCAAGACCCTCACTGATCTCATAGATCTGGATAACATCCAGGCTGGCAGTGAGCCCCCTCTTACCTGCAGCCTCACCAATGTTCAAGTCAGAGCTTTCCTGGACAACCCCATGCATGTCCCTGCCTGGCCCTCGCACACCCAGAGTATAGAGCGTTGTGTACAGCAAGTGAGCGAGGCCAGCAGTCACGTGTACAGCCAGGAGAGGAGGGAAGGCTACATCCGAGCTCAGGTGGTCAGCAGGGAGGTGATGAGTAGAAACAGAAGCAAGAAAGACATGTTCTCTATGGTGTGCAGCAACACCGGGTCGTAGTAGTAAAACCGGTTTTTGTATTTGATGATTTTGTTTTCTAAAGGAATATTAAATTTAATAAATGTGTCAAGATCATTCGTTTCACTATTCTGGATCATTTTCATCCTAATAAATTAACCTGATACATTTACTTTACTTTAAATAAGCTATTTAGTGGTGTTGGTAAAAGGGTGGGAATACTGAATTTTCATAAGATTTCAAGTTAAAATTTACCTAGCAAAAAATAAAAACTTTTCAAATCTGAAGATGTCACATGATTCTGCAAATAGAACTACATCATTAATACCATGGGCCGATTTTTCAAACTCAAAAAAAAAGAAATTCGCCTCCGTATGACACACCCTACTACAGCGTGCCTCAACCTTTCCTATTAGTCTTTGACGAAGGACCCTGTCATAAGCTTTACAGAAGTCGAGGTGAACCACATCATAGTCGTGTACATCATAAACTGAATCGTAAAAAGTTGAAAAGTCTAATAATAGATATGTCAGACACGAACCCCCTCCGATAAAGCCATGCGGTAAATCATTAATCAACCTTTGTTTCTCAAGGTGATTTCGAATTGAATTAGTAACTGTTGCTTCCACTAATTTTCTCACAACATGATGATAAATTAATTGGCCTGTATTTAGAAAGTAGTGATCAATCTCCCTTTTTAATATCGGTATCACTTTCGCGATCCTCCAAGAATCTGATACAGTACGATGACCGATATTAATAGCATACGAAACAAGTTCGCCAATGGCATATTAAGTTTTTCATTACATTCCTTATATTCCTTTGCTACTCTCGTCACTAATAATTCGTTAAGTTTGGTTTCTTCGCTACAACTATAGATAACAGTTGCCTCCAAAAACCATGATAAGCCAAATACCATGATAATCCGAACATAGTTACAAGAAGACCAAGATAATCCAAATAATTATAATCCAAATACCACTGTTGTTTAATTCAGAATATCATTAGAGTTCAGACATTGTGTTAACCCGAACGCCATGGTAATCCTTGATTACTTAAGTATCATTTTAATTTAATACAAACAACATAAAATATTAATATTAATCCAATCACAATAATGCTTCATAGGTTTTAATTCTCCAAGTATCATTTTAGTCCAAGCGTCATCATCCATTCAAACACCATGATAATCCACACCAGCTTTTCCGCCAATCTCATAATAAACTCTGTAATTTAGATGAAGATGATAATTGTAATAATCTAGGTCACCAGTCCCTGTGTTTACTCCCTACTACTTTACTTCCCGTTTCTATTCTTTCCCTCTCTCTTTGTTCTCTTCTCTCATCGCAAAGTCATTTGTCACTTTACTTCATTATCATCATCAGCAGAGAAATTTAGGTTTAGTAAGTACACAGCAGAAAATAGATTCATAAACAGAGACGGAGAGGGAGAACAAAAAAATATTAAATATATATATATATATATATATATATATATATATATATATATATATATATATATATAAATATAAATGGAGAGAAACAGAGAGAGATCCTGCACTTTTATCTAACTGCTGAGATATGTAAATAATATGCAAATAAAAGTGGTTTGGTTTCTTTCAAGGAGGCTGTGATATACGCCTCACTTATTAAGTCCATCAAATGAAGAAACATAGTTCAATTTCTCATACTCAGAAGATTATGCACACAGAGATGCCCTATGTCGCTGTGTACAGTATATCTACAAGTCATGAGCATGAAAGTTAGTGTAAATAAATATGTACTAGCATGTTATATATTATTTATAGTACAAGGTGTAAGCGTCACCAGCTAGATCCATTACCGTGTAAATTATTGGTTTAATCTGGTGTGGGCACTGTTGCCAGGCCGGGTTTATTGGGTCGTCCGGCTTTAAACCGATATTGTTGATCGTGTCTTGTGTCACGTACATCGACCGTCGACCACTGCTCCGTGACCTGGCAGACGAGGGACCGCAGTTGCACATTTAAGGATGACATAATTGTGTTTGAAAAATAGTCCATTTAGTTTCTCTTAGAAGCCTTTTAGATTTTGTGTCTATCCATGTATCTACCTAACATTCAACCTTATTTCATGCCCCTCAATTTGAAATGAAAGATAAACACCAGTTCGCACAAACAGACAAGATCCCGTCGATTAAACTTTTTTTATATTAACGAAAACCTCGAAAATATCTCCTTATTTTCTGTATTTAAATGTACAATTCCAACACACACACACACACACACGTCATCGCCACTTACTGCCGCCTGCAGTCCGCCATTACAACAAAATTCAGCCCATAAGAGCCCGCACTGATAGATATAAGAATAGCACCATCCCACCTATTGGTAAAATAATAAACAGCTCCTGATTTATGTACTGTACAGCCCTGTAAATGTATTGAACGTATATTATTATGTCTAAATCACATGTAAGTTTGTATATTTTCAGCCACCGGCTGCTACTCTATTAATAAACCGTTTATTATTATCATTATTTATTACACACACACACACACACACACACACACTACTAATAATAGTAATTTGCTGTCATTCGGAATCGAGTATGACGTTCATCCAGCTATGATACAAGGATATGAGTTATAAGAACATAAGAACATAAGAATGGAGGAAACTGCAGCGGGTCTATTGGCCCATACTGGGCAGTCCCGTTTACACCCAACCCCTATTGCTCATATGAGCATCCAACCTATGTTTGAAGCAATTCAGCGTATTCGAGTTATTGATGATATTTGGTAACTTGTTCCATTCATCCACTACTCTGTTTCCAAACCAGTGTTTACCTATTTGACGCCTAAATCTAAATTTGTCTAATTTAAAACCATTGTTACGAGTTCGCTCCTGGTTGGATAGTTTGAGTACCTTTGTAATGTCCCCTTTGTTTAGCCCTGCCTTCCACTTATACACCTCTATCAGGTCGCCCCTCGCTCTACGTCTCTCAAGGGAGTGCAAATTAAGATGCTTTAACCTGTCTCTATACTCAAGGTTCCTAATGCCCGGGATTAGTCTTGTCATTCTCCTCTGAATTCTATCCAAGGATTCTATATCCATTCTGTAATACGGTGACCAGAACTGAACTGCGTAATCCAGGTGTGGTCTCACAAGACCAAGATACAGTTTTAGGATGACCTCGCTAGTCTTGTAACTAACACTCCTTTGTATGAACCCAAGTACTTTATTAGCCTTGTTACGAGCAAAAACACATTGTTTACTTGGCTTAAGGTTCCTACTTATCATTACTCCTAAATCTCTCTCGCAGTCGGATTTCTCTATGGCATCGTTGTTCATCTGGTTTCTGGTTTCCCTGTTTACATCTCCTATACTGAGTACTTTACATTTGTCGACGTTGAATTTCATCTGCCATTTTTCAGACCATTCGAAAATTTTTTTTAGATCATCCTGTAGTTTTGCCGAGTCCTCGTCAGATTTGATAACACGTCCTATTTTAGTGTCATCAGCAAATTTACTTATGTTGCTGTCAATGCCGATATCTATGTCGTTTATGTATATAATAAATAATAATGGTCCAAGTATTGAGCCTTGGGGAACTCCACTTGTGACTTTGCTCCAATAGGACTTAGTGCCGTTAATGCCCACTCACTGTTTCCTGTCCTGTAACCACGCCCTAATCCATTTAAGGGTGTCACCTTTGATACCATGAGCTTCTACCTTTCTAATTAGTCTTTCGTGGGGGACTCTGTCGAAGGCTTTGCTAAAGTCGAGATATACCACATCATAATTGTGCCCCTCGTCCACCGATTCGAAAACTGATGAAAAGAATGTTAATAGATTAGTTAGGCAAGAACGTCCGCTTGTGAAGCCATGCTGGGAATCATTGATCAATCCCTGCTTCTCCAGGTGATTTCGAATAGAGTTTGAAATGATTGCTTCCAGTAATTTGCCTACTATTGATGTTAGGCTGACTGGGCGGTAGTTAGAGGATAGCGATCTATCCCCCTTCTTGAAAATCGGTATTACATTCGCTATCCTCCAGGATTCTGGTACTACACCTGTTTATAATGACATGTTAAACAACTTTGCTAAGGGCATAATAAGCTCTTCCTTACATTCCTTTAATACTCTGACAAATATCTCATCGGGACCAGGTGACTTATCAGGCTTTAGTTTGTCTATTTGCTTACTAACATCGTTACTAGTCACTACTATCCCACTTTATTTGTTTTCTTCACTATCTCTGAATAGAGTCGGTGCCTCGGGTATCATGTTTAAATTTTCGGTGGTGAAAACTGTTGAAAAATATTTATTCAAATTATTGCTCATTTCTCCGTCGTTATCAGTGAGCTCGCCGAAGTCTGACCGTATTGGTCCAATCTTTTCTCGTGTTTTAGTTTGATACATTTGGTAGAATCCTTTGGGGTTTGTCTTCGCCTCCCTTGCTATCCTTACCTCATTATTCCTCTTTGCTTTACTTATCTCGGTTTTAACCCTACTCGCCAATACCCTATAATAGTCCCGGAGGTGAATTTCGCCACGATTTATCCTTCTACCTGTAGCCTTCCTTTGGCCAATGATGTTCTTTAAATAATTATTTATCCATTTAGGGTCATTGTTGTCTGATCTGAGTTTTTTGCATGGTATGTTCTGCCTTTGTGCATTAAGTAACTCACTATTTAAATTGTCGTGGAACTCTGCAATCTCAGATCTCGTTATCAGGTCTGTGTCATCTGTCAAGTTCACAGCCAAGCGCGACACCCCCTCTCTCAGCTGCCTCTTTAAACTGTCAAAGTTTGCCCTTCTGAAATCTGGTACTTTAGTGGAATTTTCCTTACGTCTGCCCTGAAAACCTAACTGGAATCGAATTTCTTTGTGATCGCTGTTTGCAAGTTCGTTCCCTACCTCGACATTGCTAATTAGGTTTTCTCTGTTCGACAGAACTAAGTCAGGTATATTATTACCCCGTGTGGGTTCGGTTATATGTTGACTTAGGAAACAGTCCTGGATCGGCTCGAGAAAATCCTGTGATTCTGAGTTACCCGTAAGGTCAGTCCAATCTATTTGGCCAAGGTTAAAGTCGCCTACTATACAGACTTTGTTGTGTATGGAAGCCCTGCGCATTTCATCCCAGATAAGTCGCTCATTGACGCTATCAAGATTGGGGGGTCTATATATTACTCCTGTGATTAATTTTTCCCGACCATCGCTTAATTCTATCCAAATTGTTTCTGTATTCCTCTCAGTTTTTATTTCCTTATTTATTTCACACTTCGGATTATCCCTAACATAGATTGCTACTCCGCCTCCTTTCCTGGTCTGCCTATCGGTATGGAACAGTTTGTAACCCCCAATTTGGTATTCGACTGGTAACTCACGTGTGTCTAGGTTGATCCATGTTTCAGTGAATGCAATTATATCGATTTTTTCGGTACATACCAAGGCCCTAATATCATCCATTTTGTTTCTCATACTTCTACTGTTCGTGTAGTATACATTTAAGTTAGTCGTGTTCTGAGTCCTCCCCTTACCGCGTTTAGTTTTAAATTCCCTGTCTAATTTAGTTTTGTCATCATTCCTAACACTATTTCCCTGTAGTCTTTCACTTTGTTTACCCCCTCCCACTGCACTCTCCTCCACCCCCGTGCCCATATGTTCCCTTAGCAGTTTAAAGACTTCGATATCTTTTGAACTGCTCCTACTGTTTGTATAATATACATTTAAACCTACTCTTCCCTGGTCCTGTTTTACCCCTTGTCCTGAGCAACTAATTTTACTTCCCAGGACCTGATTGTTTTTTGACTCCCACTTTCCCCGACCCCTCTCTACTGGCGAAACTCCCCTTCGGAGTGACACTTTCACGCTCCAGGGATGCAGACAACGTCTTTACCCCCTCACGAGACAAGTGTACTCCGTCTCGACAGTACAGGTAGTCGTTGCCACAGAATCGTTGCCAGCTACCAATGAATGCCCAACAATTGTTTGCACAATGTTTTTCCAGTCGGCAATTTATAGCAATTGCCCTGGACAGCCATTCACGACCAACCCCTCTTCTAGGCAAGACACCACATACTATCGGGATCCCTCCCCTATCTCTAATCTTCCCCAGCGCCTCCCTATACCTCTTGAAAAGTTCCTCACTCCTAACCTTACCTATGTCGTTTCCTCCCACACTAAGACACACTACTGGATTGGTACCCTCCCCTGACAAAACGCTGTCTAACCTCTCGGCTACATGCCCTATCCCAGCCCCAGGAAAACACACCCTAGTCCTACGTTTCCTATCTCTCGCACAAAAAGCCCTATCCATAAACCTCACCTGGCTGTCACCAACTACCACGACCTTACCTGTGGGCAGGGTTTGTACAACTGCCCTTTCCTCTCCTTGATCCATACAGTCCTGCCTCTTCTCTTCCTCGCCAGCTTCCTGTAGCACCTGGTAAGGGTTACTACACTCCACACCCTGGTCAGCTTTCCTGAGCCTGACCCTAGTCCCCTTGGAGACAACCACTCTCCACGCCTGCTCCTCCTTCGCAGGTGTCCTGCTAGGCAGGACACCTACCTGAAGGAGTTCCGTCCTGAGGGCTTCATTTTCCCCCTTTAGAGTGTCAACCTCACTCCTCAACTGCCCCAGCTGCCTTAACAGAGTGGCAAGGAGGTCGTCTTTCCCTACACTCCCCTCCTCTTCCCCCACGACACAATGATCCAAAGCGGCCATTTTCCTTGGTCTCTAACGGGAGCACGATCGGCACGATCTTCTCCAAGCTGGGTCAGAGGGATGTCACCGTCGATTGTGTGTTTTGAGGTGACTAAAGAGGCCGATACAGGACCAGCAGAGTTGTTCACAGATGTTGCACATGTGGAGGAGTACATCGAGTGCCGGAGGGGTGGTGGCAGCATCTCTCCGGCGTTGGCGCTTGTCTGCTTCGGTTTGCAGTCGGGCTAACTCGAAAGTATTGACACCTTTATCGTTACATACACACACACACACACATTTATATATATATATATATATATATATATATATATATATATATATATATATATATATATATATATATATATATATATATTTCATGTAAATCCACAATGAAAACGTGGATAAGATAAATCTTGATAAAATCACACGGGAGAATGGAAACAACGGAGTACCTTAGCTTTCGTCTTTATTCAAGACATCTTCAGAGGCAACTGGATTACATAGACAGAGAGAGGCTTAAATATACAGGGTGACCTTAAAAACATGAGGTCAGGTCATAATGATGACATCCACTAATCCACACACCAACACCATCACACACGTAGAGGAGCTTAAGAGAAGGGGGTGACGTGACTAGTCAGGTCAGGTCACACATAAGGGACCCACAAAATAACTATCATACATCTAGATCAAAGGTTTTCAAAGCATTTTTAACCTTGGGCCACAGAAAGACTTCTGGTTGAAGCTAGTTTGATTAAGGAATTAAAATCTATAAACCTTAGTGATGGTCAGTTCAAAACTGATAATATGTTACATAAATTTATTTGTCAGTGGCCCAAGGTTAAAAATGCTTTGAAAACCTTTGATCTAGATGTATGATAGTTATTTTGTGGGTCCCTTATGTGTGACCTGACCTGACTAGTCACGTCACCCCCTTCTCTTAAGCTCCTCTACGTGTGTGATGGTGTTGGTGTGTGGATTAGTGGATGTCATCATTATGACCTGACCTCATGTTTTTAAGGTCACCCTGTATATTTAAGCCTCTCTCTGTCTATGTAATCCAGTTGCCTCTGAAGATGTCTTGAATAAAGGCCAAAGCTAAGGTACTCTGTTGTTTCCATTCTCCCGTGTGATTTTATCAAGATATATATATATATATATATATATATATATATATATATATATATATATATATATATATATATATATATATCCATCCATCCTTTTCCTCTTCCTTCTCATTTTTTTCATTCGCTTCCAGTCCCACCTCTTCCTTATCCTCATCATCTTGCTACTTCCCTTCATCCTACCCACCTTCCCACTTTTCCTCTCCCTCTTACCCCTTCTCCCCTCTCTCCCGATTCCCCGTTTATCTCCTTCTCCTCTCGCCATTCTTCCTCCTTCTACCTTCCTCCTGCTACTCTTCCTCCTCTTCCTCTTACCACCTCCCCCACCTTGTCACCTATCGGACCAAGTACAAAATAGAAAGAAAACAATTTAATTAATTTTTTTTTTCATATATCATTCTGCCAACTGTTCCTCATTCACATGTTTTCCTTGGCGTCTTTTTTGTCTATTTTATACATTCCTCTGTGTTTTTATTCACTAATTCTTCTTAAATTCTTCATCGCTGCCTTCCTCACTCCCGTATTCTCTTGGTGATAAGTCTTTATTATTTTTTTATGAATGTAATTCCTTCTTTCTTGTTAAGGTATTTTCGCGTCTATGTGTGTTTTTTGGTGCTTGTTATCCATTATTTACCTTCAAATTCTCTCTGGGTCTTTATCACCTTCCTCTGTCTCCTTATTATATCACCTTCATTTGTATTTCTGTTTTATTTTAATTAATTCATTACTTTCTTTACTATTGAAATTCTGTGTATTGTTGGTTATTTTCATATTTTTTTTATTTCCGGTCCGTCTTCCTCATTTAATATCTTTGTAATGTTTGCTTTCTTTTTGTATCCACTTCTGTATTCTCTTTTCTTTATTCATATCTGTTTATCTGTCTATTTGCTTCATCCCTCTCTGACTTGCTTCCATTTTCGTTTTCTTTTTTTGTTCCCTTGTTCTTTTCTGTCTGTCTGTCTGTCTGTCTCTCCCTCAATCTTTATCTTTTTAACTTTGTCTTCTTTTTCCCTCTAACACTCTTTCTCTTCCACGCTTTCCCCGTGCTTCTTTTCTTCTCCCTTTCTGTCTTTCTTCCTCTCTCCACCTCGATCTCTATATCTTTCCTCCTTCTCCTCCTCATCCAGTTCGTCCTGTTTTTCGCCCCTATTCACACACCAATCGACTTAGTTGTATTCTCTCTCAAATTTTCCTTCGCCGTTCCGAAATCCAGAACCTGGATTCACCGTTCTCCTGGTCGGTTCCGTATTGTGCCTTACATGGTCAATTGGGCATCAGTCCAAATAACCTAACCTAACCTGGACTGGGGCCCGTTACATTCGGGTATCATTAGGATAGAAGTTCATTAGGACTAGGACTTATTAGGGCAGGACCACAATGATAACTAGTTAGGCTTGGTTAGATCTGAGCCAATTATGACTTGGCACTATACAAGTAGGATTAGTGACTCGTAAGGTTGTGGGAGTGAGTGTGTGGATTTAGGTGGGAAGAACTGACTATTATACAGTATTGTACACTGACTCATGCGCACTGTCCCTTGTTCACTAGCTCTTGTACAGTGGCCCTTGTAAACTGGATCTTGTACACTAACCCTTGTACACTGGCTCTCGTGCACTGGCTCTTGAGCAATTTAAATAATGAGTCAATTAATGTACAATGGCAGAATATACCATACAGAAAACTCAGATCAAATATAAAAAACCCGAAATGGATAAATAACTATTTAAAGATTATTATTGGACAAAGGAAGGCTATACGAAAGAGAATAAATCGTGGTGGAGTTTACCTTCGAGATTATTATAAAGTATTGGCTAGTAGGGTTAAGACCGAGATAAGAAAGGCAAAGAGGAGTAATGAAAAGTAGCAAGGGAGGCGAAGTCAATCCCAAAGGGATTTTTCCAAATGAATCAAAATAAATCTCGAAACAAGATTGGACCATTACAGTCAGATACCGGCGAACTAATTTAAAACGACGGAGAAATGAGCAATGATCTGAACAGATATTTTTTATCAGTTTTCACAACCAAAAATTTAAACATGATACACGAGGCGCCGACTATCTACAGAGATAGCGAAGAAAATAGATTAAGCAAGATAGTAGTGACTAGTAACGATGTTAGAAAACAGATAGATGAACTAAAACCAAATAATGCGCCAGGTTCCAACGAGATATTTGCTAGAGTATTAAAGGAATGTAAGGAAGAACCTAATATGTCCTTAGCAAATTTGTTTCACATGCCATTAAAAACCGGCGAAGCACCATAATCCTGGAGGATAGCGAATGTGATACCAATTTTCAAGAAGGGAGATGGATCACTATCCTCAGACTAATGTCCATATAGTCTAACATCAACAATAGGCAAATTACTGAAAGCAATAACTTCAAACTCGATTCGTAATCACCTGAAGAAATACAAATTGATCAGTGATTCCCAGGATGGTTTCACAAGTGGGGTTAATGTCTGACAAATCTTTCACCATTCTTTTCAACTTTCTCCCACGAAAGACTAATACGTAAAGTGCAGGCACATGGAATTGGAAGGGATGTTCTAAACTGGATTAAGACGTGGTTACAGGACAGGAAACAGAGAGTCAGCATTAATGGCACAGAATCCGATCGGAGTAACGTCACTAGTGGAGTACCGCAAGGCTCAGTTCTTGGACCAATACTATTTATTATCAACCTAAACGACATAGATATCGGTGGAGACAGCAACATCAGTAAATTTGTTGACGACACTAAAATAGGGCGTGTAATTGAATCTGACGAGGACTCCGCCAAAACAGCAGAAAGTTCAAAAAAAAATTTTCGCATAGTCTAAAAAATGGCAGATGGAATTTAATGTGAACAAACGTTAAGTAATTAGCTTAGGAGATGTAAACAGCGAAACCAGGTACGAGATGAACAACGTTGATATAGAGAAATCCGACTGTGAGAAAGATTTAGAGGTAATGATAAGTAAGAATCTTAAACCAAGACAACAACGTGTATTTGCTCGAAACAAGGCTAACAAAGTACTAGCATTGTTATCGTAAAACTATATCTTGCGCTTGCGAAACCTCACTTGGATTATGCGGTTCAATTTTAGTCACCATACAACAGAATGGATATCGAATCCCTAGAAAGCATACAGAGGAGGAAGAAATACTAACCCTGGAAACTGGGAACCTTGAATATAGATATAGATTAAAGCATCTGAATTTGCACTCCCTCGAGTGACGTAAGATTAGGGTCTATGAGTTAGATGTATAAACGGAAGTCAGGGTTAAACAAAGGTGATGTAACAAAGATACTTAAATTATCCAACCAGGACGAACTCATAGCAATGTTTTTAAATTAGACACATTTACATTTTAGCGCGAAATAGATAAACACTGATTTGGCGATAGAGTCGTGGATCAGTGGATATATGAGCGATAGGGTTGGGTGTAAACAGTCCCTGCTTAGTATGAGCCAATAGGCCCACTGTAGTTTCCTCTATTCTTATGTTCTTAAGTTCTTAAGATCTTGCACATTGGCTCTTGTACACTAGATCTAGTTCAGTGGTTATTGTACACTGACTCTGATACAATTTTATTGCTCTTGTACGATGGCTCTTGTACTTTCGATCTAGTACAGTGGCTCTTGTACATTGTCTCTTGTAATATGGCTCTTGTACATTGTCTCTTGTAATATGGCTCTTGTACAAAGGCTCTTGTATAGTTGCTCTTGTACAATTGCTCTTGCATAGTGGGTCTTGTACATTGGCTCTGGTATAATGCCTCTTGTACAATGGCTCTTGTGTACAATCGCTCTTGTACAATGGCTCTTATACAATGGGTCTTGTGTACTGCCTCTTGTTCAATGGCTCTTATACAATGGCTTTTGTACACTGGATCTTGCACAATGGCTCCTGTACAATGGCACTTGTGCAATGGCTTTTGTGTTCTGCCTCTTGTACAATGGCTCTTGTATAGTGGCTCTTGTACAATTGATCTTGTATAGTGGGTCTTATACAATGGCTCTGGTATACTGCCTCTTGTACAATGGCTCTTATGTACAATGGATCTTGTACAAGGGCTCTTACACAATAGCTCTTGTGTACTGCTTCTTGTTCAATGGCTCTAATACAATGGTTTTTGTACACTGGATCTTGTACAATGGCTCCTGTACAATGGTTATTGTACAATGGCTCTTATACAATAGTTCTTATGTACTGCCTCTTATTCAATGGCTCTTGTACACTGGCTATTGTACAATGCTCTTGTACAATGGCACTTTTACATTGGCTCTTTTACAATGATCATTGTAGAAGAGGTATTATACAATAGTAATTGGAGAATGTCTCTTGTACAATGACTTGTACAATGGCTCTTGTAAAATGGCTCTTGTACAATGGCTTTGATTCAATGGCTCTTATATACTGCCTTTTGTGCAATGGCTCTTGTACAATAAATTTTGTACACTGGCTCTTGTACAATGACTCTTGTGTACTGCGTCTTGTACAATGGTTCTTTTATAACGGCTCCTTAATAATGGTCTTTGTATAATGGCTCTTGTGTACTGCCTTTTGTACAATGGCTTTTATATAATGGCTCCTGTATAATGGTCTTTGTACAATGGCTCTTGAGTAATGGCTTTTGTGCACTGGCTCTTGTACATTGACTCTTGTGTTCTGCCTCTTGTACAATGACTCTTGTACAATGGTTCTTGAACAATGGTCCTTGTACAATGGCTCTTGTAAAGTGTCTCATGTACAATGGCTCTTGTATAATGGCCATTGTACAATGGCTCTTGCATACTGGTTCTTGATCATTGACTTTTGTACAATGGCTCTTACATACTGGTTCTTGAACACTGCTCATGTACAATGGCTCAGGAACAATGGTTCTTGTATAGTGGCTCTTGTACAATGGTTTTTGTTCGACGGAACTTGAACACTGGCTCTTGTACACTCAGTAATAAATATTTTTACTATCGGATGCTGTTGAATATTAAGGTATAGGAAATCAATAACTACAAACCTGCCTTACTATATATATATATCCTCCATACGCGCACAACTTCCCTATTCTCAAGCAAATGTCCATCTCAACTTCCTCCAACTCTCACCCAAACTTCTCTAGTTTAAGCAACACCTCCATTCCACTGTCGCACCTAATGACGCCATGTAATCTGACCTAACCATCTCGATGTCATTAAAAGTTTTAAATGTCACGAGGTCGATAATGACATTTTTCTCATAGCGCTAAGTACGTCTTTAGGGTCATATCGTTTGACCTCTGACCTCGACCCAATTTCCGGGACAGGTGATATTTAACGTGTGTGTGTGTGTGTGTGTGTGTGCTATTCAACGGGCGATGGTTAAATGGGATAGCTGAGATTTATGGGTTTCTCTACTTACCATGATGGGAGGGAGGGAGTGAGAGTGTAAAATGCAAGGAATGAGGCATTGGGTAGAGGGATGGGGAGTAAAAAATAGATGAGAGAGAGAGAGAGAGAGAGAGAGAGAGAGAGAGAGAGAGAGAGAGAGACTAAAGGAAAAGATGTACAAGAGACGGTGTTCATTATTTGATAGTTCCGGCATACATCCTCCTTCATGTACTAGACCAGACTGGCAGGTGATGTTCCCCCTATTCATTCATGAATATTCCCACTACCCAGTTCACCAAGCAACAGATCCTTGTACAGTAGCTCCACACGTCACAGATTCACCACCAACCAGTCGGTATTGAGTATTCTAGATGACGTGAGGAAGTGTGATGTGCAATTCGATACACACATACACACACACACACACACACACACATCAGTTTCGAATGAAGGAGTATTCAACTTTGATCTCACCCTCCTGTCCACTGGCGCACACGTTGGACCCTGGTGTTGCCTGGTTTTGGTGTGTGAGGTGCATGTTGGCTTCCTGCTCGACTCGTTTATAGTTAAGTTGTCAAAGACAGTTCTCGGGAGTGACCCTGAGGGTAGTTCTCTTTCACTATTACTGGTTTGAATTCTTGTAACATTTTGTTATTTTGCGTCTATTTTGATCATTTAGGTATTTTTTATCCTTACAGAACACTGTATTAAATGATGTTTCCTTGTAAGATCATAGTTTGTCTCTGAACATCACTCCCGAGCATGAACCAAATCTCATAACAGCATTAAGATAATTAATTCACCTGTCAAGAACTCTATCTATCTATCTATCTATCTATCTATCTATCTATCTATCTATCTGTCTGTCTAATATTGCAATCTATGAAACTAAGTCCCTGAAACTGAAAACAAAACCCTAATTGCTCAGTAATAGAGACACCCCTGGCTCCGCCCATCGAGTAAGCAATCACTTGAGAGCGGCACACCCTCTCACTCTCACAACTCAGATTTAGTTTGTCTGTTTTACTCAGCACTGATGTGTCTGCACCGGCCTTCTTGCACTGTGTTGAGGTCGAGTACTGAAACGATTACACAAATAATCTTTTCAACTGATACATAATTCTATCTGTGTTTTATGTTTGTCAAAATTTGCATCTATTCATTTATTCTCTATCTCTATCACTGGAATGGAAAAGGTAGACAAAATCTCATAAATTATATATATATATATATATATATATATATGTATACCTGTATATATATATTGATAAAATCACACGGGGAAAAGGGAAACAAAGGAGCACCTTAGCTTTCATCTTTATTCAAGACATCTTCAGAGGCAACTGTTGCCTCTGAAGATGTCTTGAATAAAGACGAAAGCTAAGGTGCTCCGTTGTTTCCCTTTTCCCCGTGTGATTTTATCAAGATTTATCTTATCCACGTTCTCATTGTGGATTTACATGAAATATATATATGTGTGTATATATATATGTATATATATATGTATATATGTATATATATATATATATATATACATATATATATATATATATATATATATATATTCCATACACAAACAATACCTCACTAGTCGGTAATCGAACCCTGGACCTCTACATGTGAACAGGGATCACTACCACCACGCCACAAGGACAAAAAACAAAACAATCCTAGGCTTTGTTTTATCTCGTATAAAGCCTGTTCATTTGTCTTATTCTTAAGCAACGTGAACCTCCATCTTGGGTTGCCTGTGCCAAATATGTGGTCGTAGTAGCCAAAGTCTAATTATACCAAGTCAACCCATGTGCAGGAGGTGGAGCAAATTTTGTAATGCCATTGGCCTTAGTCGAAGAAAAAGGTAATAAGGGAGGACTCGTATATTATCATGGGTGTGAGCATCCCACTGTATTAGAAGAAATTCCTGCCATATTTTCTGATTTTCTCAACCCCTAGCACACTATCTTTCAGTTAGCCACTTGAACTTCTAATGTAAGCATTAATTTTATGGAATTCCTATTCTTATGATTAAAATTTATTATAAATATTATTAACAATCCCCTCCTTCCTCTCCTTATTATTATTCATACTTTTATAATTTTGTTGCCAGTATCATTGTAAAAGCAATTTAGTAATCACAGGCTCATGGGCTAGCCCAGTGGTTCTCAACCTTTTGCACTCCATTCCCCCCTTGAGGAATTTTCAACATCCTCGTAGCCTCCTTCACTTTTCTCCCAACCCCCCCCCCCTCCCCCACTCCCCACAAATAATGTTGAAAAATAAAATGCAGATGAAGAGAATACCCTTATTTTATTTCAATTTGACAATCATCATTATGTAATATTTTGATAGACTTACAAAATTTAAATAAATGACGTCACTAGACTAGAGTGACTACTAGACAAGCCTCACAGCAAACTTGAATTTGGTTGGGAAAAGATCATATGACCTCTGCATATTTTGTCACAGCTCAATGGGAAGGCTGACATTATTTCCTTTCAGTCAGGTGACTGATCCGAGGTTGTGTCACTGACAATGCACATCTCATGTCCGGGTCCACATCCAGTCGGTTCCGGCTTTTTCTCTTTATATGTAGAAGGGTGGAGAAACCAAATTCGCATAAAAAGGTAGTTGAAAAAGGCAAGAGGACTCGAAGTGCAATCTCGCTAACTTTTGGATATGACTGATACATTGAGCACCAGAATACAGTCAGATATCTTTTTTCATAGAGATCTTTGGCAGCAGAATCATTCTTGAGATCAAGAAATTCGCCCTGAACATCATTGAGAATGGTAGCAATATCAAGAGTGCCAGAGAAAGGATTCCTCACCAATTTCCCATCATCCTCCTCGAATTCTGGGAAATACTTTTTTGAGCTCACTTTCCAAGGATTTCAGGTGCTGAGTGATTTCAGTTTTGAGTGATGGGTCAAGCAAATGATCTTCATTCTCATCAAGAACAGATGAAAGATTCTCAAACATGGCAACATTTCCTGCACTGACTTTCCTTTGCCAATTCTGGAGCTTGGCAAGAAATGCATTAAGACAATCCATGAGGTGAAACACATTTCTGTCCTTGCCCTGCAGCTTGAGATTCAGCCTGTTTAGCTGCTCAAATATATCTGCTAAATATGCAAGACGTGGCTCCCACAACACCTCATTGAAGTGACTTAATAGATCATCTTTCCCTTGCATTTCCAGGAACAACTTAAGCTCTCCCCGAAGTTCAAACACTCGATTCACAATATTGCCCTTGGAAAGCCAGCGCACTTTGGAGTAAAAGAGGAACGTTACCTCTAGACCACTAGGACACATCCTGCATCTAGAAGATGATGCAGATATTGTATATTTGTACAGCTTAGGATTTCTATAATAGTGTTAAAATATATCAATATTTTATAACACACACACACACACACACACCATCGGTGAGGGAATTACTACACCACGTGAGGCCCCTCATAACATCATCTGTGAGGGAATTACTACACCACGTGGTCCCTCATAACACCATCTGTGAGGGAATTACTACACCACGTCAGGTCCCTCATAACACCATCTGAGAGAACTGCTACACCACGTGAGGTCCCTCCTAACACTATCTGGGAGAGAGTTACTACACTACGTGTTTGCTGTTCAACACCTACATTAATCTGTATGTTCACTGTATGTTTCTTTACCTTTCTCTAATGAAGGTTTTTGTTAAACCACCAATGTATGTAATAATTCATTTATGTCCAATGAATATTTTCAGCCTTCGGGCTGCAGAACTTTTTCAATAAACCGTTAATTATTATTATTATTATTTATTATTCACACACACACACACACAAACACATCAAAAAGACACCTGGATAACAACACCCGTGGGGTGTTTATTTCAGAATTGATAATACTGTGCAAAACATTTAGTTTTTTGTATAAAATATCGTGGATTTTGATAAATTTTAACAAATAATTATAGGTATTTGTTATAACCAAAATTACTAGATATAAATATTTGTAAAAATGCCTAAAAATAGTGAAAATTAGAAAACTAACACAATGTCACTAATTTCTCAAAACCCAACGCGTGTATGACAAAACCATTGCCAGGTCCGTAATCACCATGCCCTCATTACTAAAGACAATTTACTAGAAATTACAGAAACATTATATATTAATATTCTAACGAAAACTTCAGGATATATCAAGCAATGCTGCGTGGGGAAATACTTGGACTTTGGGAGGCGCACAATTTCACTCATTGATCAGTGTTGCTTGAACTATCAGTGGAACAATTGCGTCACAGCTACCAGTAAGGCGTGTCACCTATCCCCAGAATTGTTCTTCTATGTTTGTGAATATTACATCGGTCATAGTCAGGTCAATCATAAGATTGTACCTGGCACAAAGTTCTGCATTAGTTATCATGCTAATTTTATCATGACTATGGGTGACCAAGACGAATCATGGTCACCTCACTTCAGCTGTGGAAGCTGCCGATCAATATCAGAAAGATGGTTAAGTGGTACTCGGAAGTGAATGACGTTTGCCATTCCTCTACTATGGAGAGAGCCAACTAACCATGATGACTGTTACTTTTGTTTGGTGGATTTATTTAAGTACAAGTAGGGAAAAGATCGAAGAAATATTGTGTATCCGAGCATACTATCTTCTATTACGCCCTTGTTACACAGTGAATATCTACCAATTCCTAGTCCACCTTCTATAGAACCGACTTCAAATGTGGAATTATCATCTTCTGAAGAAAGAGACGATGGTGACTGTAATGAAGCAGGCTTAAGCAAATATCTACATTTCCTTCATCAACATGAAATAGACGACTTAGTCAGGGACTTACGTCTCACCAAGACTAGTGCAGAGTTCTTAACATCTTGTTAAAGGAGTCATGAGAGAAAATGTCTTGAAGCTCCCTAGCGTCCTCGATCCTACTATAGCACTCGGTAGCCTATTCCACATATCCACAACTCTATTACCAAACCAGTGCTTGCCTATATCCTTTCTGAATCGGAATTTATCTAATTTAAAGCCATTTGTTCTAGTTATTTCGTTATTACTGAGCTTCAGAACATCTTCCATTTTACCCTTGTTAATCCCACTCACCCACTTGTACACCTCTATCATATCTCCCCTAACTCTACGCCTCTCTAATGAATGCAAGTCTAAGCTTTTCAGTCTTTCCTCTTATGTAAGGTTTCTAATATTATGGATCATTTTTGTCATTCTTCTTTGTACTCTCTCCAAAGAATCTATGTCCATTCTATAATAAGGACACCAGAACTGAACCGCATAATCCATGTGTGGCCTCACTAATGCTAGGTAAAGTTTCAAGATAACGTCAGCAGTTCTGTTACTCACAGACCTAGATATGAACCCTAGAATCCTGTTTGCCTTGTTGCGAACGCTAATACATTGTTTTCTAGGTTTCAAGTCGTTGCTAACAAATACACCTAAATCTTTTTCACAAACTGAGTTTTCTATTTCCGTGTTACCTAGTTTATACTTAACGTTTGTATTCGTCTTCCCTATCTGTAGTACCTTGCATTTATCAGTATTAAAATTCATTTGCCAGTCTACTGACCACTCATGTAAGGTATCTAGATCTCTTTGAAGGTGTTCAAAGTCACTGTCTGAATTTATCACTCTCCCCATTTTGGTATCATCTGCAAATTTACTAATCCTACTAGTTATGTCTAAATCAAGATCATTAATGAATATAACAAACAGCAGAGGGCCCAATACAGATCCCTGGGGAACTCCGCTTTTGACCGCACCCCAGTCTGACTTTAATCCATTTATGCTGACTCTTTGTTTCCTACCAGTTAACCATGACCTAATCCATTTTAATAATGATCCACCTATTCCATGTGCTTCTACCTTCCTTATCAATCTCTCATGAGGGACTCTATCGAATGCTTTACTGAAATCTAAATAAATTATATCATATGACTTATCATTATCTACCGCTTCATATACTTCTGAGAAAAAGCTAAGCAAATTTGTGAGACAAGAACGTCCCTGGGTGAACCCGTGCTGAGAAGAATGAATTAAGTTGAATGTTTCAAGGTGGCTTCTGATTTTTGTAGGAATAATTGACTCTAGCAACTTGCCTATGATTGACGTGAGACTAATAGGACGGTAATTTGATGCAATTGATTTATCACCCTTTTTGAAAATCGGAATTACATTTGCAAGTTTCCAAGCTTCTGGCACTAGGCCCGATTCCAATGACTTATTAAATAAAACTGTTAATGGATTACTCAACTCATCTCTACATTCTTTTAATATTCTAGCATGTACCTCGTCTGGCCCAGGCGATTTATGAGGCTTCAGTTTGTTAATTACTTTAAGCACATCGTTACTAGTAATATTGATATTCATCAACATATTTTCTATACTGTCGTTATATACCTTATGAACTTCTGGAACTGTGCTAGGTTTTCATTTGTGAATACGGAGCGAAAATGACTGTTTAATGTACTACACATTTCTAACTCATCATCAGTCATTTCTCCTGTCGTAGTTTTAAGGGGACCTATTGTATCTCTAACCTTTGATTTATACAGTTGATAAAAAGCTTTGGGGTTATTTTTCGATTCGTTTGCTATCTTGATTTCATAATTTCTCTTTGCTTTCCTAATTTCTGTTTTTACCTGTCTTTTTAGGTTCTGATAGTAACCAAGTAGGTGATTTTCGCCTTTCTTAACTTTTCTATATACTCCTTTCTTTTTCCCTAGAAGATCTAAGAGTCTATTATTCATCCATTTTGGTTGGTTCCGTATCGATCTGAATTTTCTTTTAGGGATGTGTTTATTTTGAGCATTATTGATTGCCGCAATAAATTGTTCATAAGTAGCTGCTAAATTAAATTCGGGGTTATCCCGTCCTAAGTTGGCAGTTTCCGGAGGTGTGGGGGGGATTAATCTTTTGACCATAGGGTCATCCCTTAGGTCTCTCCTTAAGCTACCGTAATTAGCCTTCCTAAAATCCGGGATCAAGGCCGAATTTTCCTTCTTCCTGCCATCCCATATTATGTTAAAATATATGGCTTTATGATCACTGTTTCCTAGTTCGTCTCCAATCCCAACATCTTTTACTAGATTTTCATTATTACTGAGAACTAAATCGAGGATATTATTTCCTCTAGAGGGCGAGTTTATGAATTGATATAAAAAACTATCTTGTACTACTTCTAGAAAATCTTCAGATTCATTATCGCTAAGTTGATTTTTCCAATCTATGCCTGAAAAGTTGAAATCGCCTAGAATACATACATTGTTTCTATCAGATGCCTTCTTTATTTCCTCCCATAGCAATTTACCATCGTTCCTACTCAAATTAGGTGGTCTATATATAACACCAATGACTACGGATTCACTGCCCTCACCAATCTCTACCCAAATACTTTCATTGTCGCTATTTGTTTTAATGTTTGATTTATTGCAGCTTTTTAATGACACCCTGATATACACTGCTACACCGCCACCTCTCCTTCCTACTCTGTCAAATTTAAATAGGTTATATCCTGGAATATGAAATTCTGCTAAAAAATGTTTGCTGTTTGAATTTATCCATGTTTCCGTTATTGCAATTATATCTATGTTCTCTTTACTAACAATGGCTCTGAGCTGGTCCATTTTGTTACACAGGCTTCTACTATTCGTATAATAAACACTCAATATATTTCTTCCATTTCTATCTGTTTTACATTTATTACTTTGATGTTTGTTATTATGACTAACTATATTTTCGGCATTATCTACTTCTGTTTCACTACTTCCCAGGACCTGCTTGTTTTTTGACTCCCATTTTCCCCGACCCCTCTCTACTGGCGAAACCCCCCCTTCGGAGTGACAATTTCACGCTCCAGGGATGCAGACAACGTCTTTACCCCCTCACGAGACAAGTGTACTCCGTCGCGACAGTACAGGTAGTCGTTGCCATAGAATCGTTGCCAGTTATCAATGAATGCCCAACCATTGTTTGCACAATGTTTTTCCAGTCGGCAATTTATAGAAATTGACCTGGACAGCCATTCACGACCAACCCCTCTTCTAGGCAAGACACCACATACTATCGGGATCCCTCCCCTATCTCTAATCTTCCCCAGCGCCTCCCTATACCTCTTGAAAAGTTCCTCACTCCTAACCTTTCCTATGTCGTTTCCTCCCACACTAAGACACACTACTGGATTGGTACCCTCCCCTGACAAAACCCTGTCTAACCTCTCGGCTACATGCCCTATCCCAGCCCCAGGAAAACACACCCTAGTCCTACGTTTCCTATCTCTCGCACAAAAAGCCCTATCCATAAACCTCACCTGGCTGTCACCAACTACCACGACCTTACCTGTGGGCAGGGTTTGTACAACTGCCCTTTCCTCTCCTTGTTCCATACTGTCCTGCCTCTTCTCTTCCTCTCCAGCTTCCTGCAGCACCTGGTAAGGGTTGCTACACTCCACACCCTGGTCAGCTTTCCTAAGCCTGACCCTAGTCCCCTTGGAGACAACCACTCTCCACGCCTGCTCCTCCTTCGCAGGTGTCCTGCTAGGCAGGACACCTACCTGAAGGAGTTCCGTCCTGAGGGCTTCATTTTCCCCCTTTAGAGTGTCAACCTCACTCTTCAACTGCCCCAGCTGCCTTAACAGAGTGGCAAGGAGGTCGTCCTTCCCCACACTCCCCTCCTCTTCCCCCACGGCACAACGATCCAAAGCGGCCATTTTCCTTGGTCTCTAGCGGGAGCACAACGGCACGACCTTCTCCAAGCTGGGTCAGAGGTCAACTGATGAGGAATATATATATACATATATATATATATATATTATATATACATATATATATATATATATATATATATATATATTCCTCATCAGTGAATTCCGGGCTGCAAATTCTCAAAGCACGTAAAAACATTGTTGAAAATACTGACTGTTTGACTCTATTATGGTGGGAGAATAATAATGAATGTATGAACACACAGTAGGTTTTCTATAAATACTTACACAGAATAGGTAACACCTTTAAGTTCAGTATTTATAGAAAACCTACTAATGTGTGTTCATACATTCATTATTATTCTGCCCACCATTATAGAGTCAAACAGTCAATATATATATATATATATATATATATATATATATATATATATATATATATATATATATATATATATATATATATATATATATATATATATATATATGTGTGTGTGTGTGTGTGTGTGTGTGTGTGTGCCCTTGTTACTAGTATTGTTACAGTACGATCTACCTTACCCATACTACCCACAAATTAAAGTCTCCAATGAATGGATTTAGATGTCATTCGTTTTTTTCTCAAATGCTTCCTCGTTTCCTAAAGTGCACATCCAGACACCGATAGGTTAGTCAGGGAGCCAAGGCTTGTGATGAGTGGATCTTTCTCTCCTGAGGAAATGATGCAAGCTTCAGAGACGCAAGGATAACTTTTGAATGACATATTAAGTACCATCCATATTTAAGAGGAGAGAAAAGCAGTTGTGATTGGAAGAATGACTTAAGGCAAAGAATAAGTTTGTGGTGTACTGGAGTGGTGCCGACGTTAGTGGCGCTGTGTACGACCTGTATATTCTCTTTTATTTTTACTGTATAAATGTACAATAAAAGAGCATAAAAAATATAACGAAGGTTATAATGCAGTTCATCTCTTCCTTTCTTCTCTAATTGTCATTCAGTTAATTTATTCTTCGTTGGTCCATCTTTTGGTTGATATATTAACAGTCGTGTGAATAAATCCACAAAACTGTAAATACACGATTGACAGAAAAAACTATATATTAGAAGTTTTTCGATGATTGATCACCAATTTATTCGGTTAAATGAATTGTTATTATTATTATTTTTTATTCATACTATTATAATTTACAGCATTATTTTTCTTATCATTAATAATAATAACAATAATGATAATGATAATAATAATAATAATAATAATGATAATAATAATAATAACAATAATAATAATAATAATAACATTATTATTATTATTATTAGTGCACTACAGGAAAGCAGACATTTTATTCAGAGTGATCTAATAAGTCAACCACCAATTGGTTGTCAAATGATTCCCTCATTCTTTCTCTCCAGCTAATGGACAAAACTTCTGGGAAATTGCCCAGTACTTAATGTTAACTTTAAGTTTAAGTGGCTGATTGGAAACTACTTCAAAAGAGGAGACACAAAATGGGGAACTAATTAAGTGAATCAGAGACAAAAGACGACAAATCTCTCACTAATTAATTAGGTAAACCATCTATTCTTATATCTGTTAATCTACCAATCTACTTATCTATATATATATATATATATATATATATATATATATATATATATATATATATATATATATATATATATATATATATTATATTTTTTTTTTTTATTTATATTTAATTTTTCCTCTACCTCTAAATAAAAGTAATTCGCACTGAGCAGGGAATTCCAGCGACGGCCCCTAGGATCCAATATACCTCGTAAGGAACTGTAATTCTCCCCTTCCTTATAAGAAGGATCATCTATACTCAAGTCTTTTGACAGGATTCACTCATTTCCTCCGCCTACCATTACAACATGACGGAACCTCGGAACTCATCTACAACCTTTTTATTAATATGCAGAGCGTTGGTACTTGCAAAATTCTTGAACTAATGTTTTCATAACATAAGAAATATTGAAATCACCTAAACTGTATACTTTGCCTACAGCCTAATATTTCTCGATATTAAGAAATCGAAAACACCAATCTTATTTGATCTCTTTCGTTATTTTGCCTATTTTACAAAAGGAAAAGGACCTGACCTAACCTAACCTAACCTAACCTAACCTAATAGAAAACTAATTTATTGTAATGATTGATTGTCAGACCAAACCTTACAGCCCAGAATTATGCCGTATATAGCAGCAAGTACATTACAGACATCGTGGTACCACCACATTCCGGGTTGACACACCTCAGGTCGACCCATGTGACTTGACCTCGCCCGCTAATGACGTGAGTCAGGTGACCTACAGCCGCACCTAGCCAAGACACCTGGCCGGGACCACACCTGCAGCAGCTATCCAGATCAAACCAGTTTAGTGCTAATTGGTTAGAGGTCAGAAGCCGGCTGTGCCGACCCCATATAAAGGCCCTGCAGTCCCGTCCACGGGCATTGCCATTACGATTGTAGTACCATTATCATCCTGGTTGCTGTCATATCTCTCCCGTTCGGGTCGTCACTCGGTTCACTAAGCAGAGTCACACACGTCCCCTCCCCAGGTCGGGAGGGAGACCTCCCGACCAGACCACGGCATCGCCAGCTAAGCAGATTCTCCCATAGGAGGCAGCCCAGCCAGCACTCATTGGGCCTACGTCAGGGTACACGTGAGTCTTTGTCAGAACGTCCTAGGGTGAGTTACCTACAGTGGGAAGTGTATTCATTCAGGTGTGTCCGAGAGTCAGTGTCAAGTAACGTGAAGCATAATGTGTTAGTGCCCCGATATACAAGTGATATTAATGTGTTCATGTCATTGAGTGAAGTAATAAATAGTTGTATCAAGAGGTGTTTAACAAGTTGTCCCTTTAAGAAGTGATGTATGTGTATTGACATACGAGATGAGATAAGCGTATGGACGCTGAGTAAATAACATACAGGCCACGCTACCAAGTTTCCTATCTTTACATAGCTACTCTCTATACTTCCTACTTATATATGTAATCCTCTCTCTGTTTATTTTGTCTCATTATATTGGTGGCAGCGGTTACATCTTCCTCTCATTGTGAGTTTTGTAGCATTATATTGGTGGCAGCGAACTATGAAGTTAACCCATGCCCTCCCCCGGTAGCCATAACACCTGGCTCGTTAGTTCAAAAGTGCGTGAAAAGAAGTTCCTGCGTAGTAGGGTGAAAAGTGCCCTAGTGTGTCTCTGTTACAGCTCAAGTGAATGTCTCTCGTCGTGGTATGCACGAATTTTTAATAGAAATATGTTCAGTGCTTAACGTAATTTCTCAGTGTCCCCCGCGATCTGTGACATTCTCAGTAGCCCAAGTGCAGTTTGATTGTTGGTCAGTGTTAAATGTAGCCATTGTGTTTCAGTGATGAAAGCGGTGTCTGTACTAACTGTTATAACTTAACATGTCTTTTAACCTACATCCTCCTCCCTGTCCTAATCCTTACCTCAACCTTACCCTTCCGTCCCTGCCCTGCCCTGCAGCCCCGGCCTGGCCCGATCAACCACGCCTCGGCTCCTCCCCACTTCACCCGCCACGCCTCACCTCAGCCCCGCCGCGCCTCGCCTCAGCCCCACCTCACCCACCTCGTGTGACCTGACCTCCTTTTGACCCGCTCCGCCTCGTTGCTTGTGACCGTGATATTGCGATGAATGCAGAGCGTCACTCAGTGTATCTTTATGCTATTATGATTTGTGATGTACTCTTTGACGCGCAGTGATAAATGTTATTCAGTGTAGTGCACAGAGCTTCACTCCCCGACCCAGCCTGATGAGAACATTGTCGTGACGGAAATGATAGTTGCCACACATTGACGTGACGTATAAGGTAAACATTTTTTTTTTTGCGAATACACTTCCAACTAACCCATCACCCCTTTAGGATTGTTTCTCTGTCAAATGTCACACACAGTACCACCCATGGCCAGCCGGACGTCAACCACAGTACATACGAGCAGAGAAGAACCAGCATGGTGAAAGCAGCTTGATGAATGCAGCACGAAACCCACCACACACCACGCCACTTCTTTCAAGTCCTCCCTTGGTCTAGGATTAAGAAGATGTTATATTTTTCTACTAGGCAGTTAAGGAGTGTGGAATGAATCGCCACACAACGAACCCTGGTGAGCCCAGCCAGGGAGGGATTCACCACTGTGGAAGGTGTAAGACAGGACGGTCTTTGGTCTCGCCGACACTCACGTACGGAGGGCGAGCCCTGGTCCGCGGAACCTGCCTTACAAGTCATCTAAGGAGACGACAGCCCACACAGTGGACCGGCCTTCATCCCGGCCGGAGGGGGCCGACGGCAGATGAACAGAAAATCGTCTGGAATATGTTGAAAATAATGATGTTGCAGAGAAGAAATACAGATGGAGCAGAAAAATTCATCTGGAATATGAAAATGAAGATGTATAAAGAAACGCAGATGGGCAGAAAAATTGTCTGGAATATGAAAATGGAGATGTATAAAGAACGCAGATGGGACAGAAAACTCGTCTGGAATAGTATAGAAACCAGGAGGAAGTGAGAAGAAGTCAGAAGGTGTGGAGAAACGACCTACAAGGCGCGGTATGTGAAGAAGACAGAAGATGTGCTGTGTGAAGAAAAAAGGCAAAAGACGTGCTATGTGAAGAAAGAAGACAGAAGATGTGCTGTCCTGACACCACAAGAAAGTCGATGATGAAGGACCCACCGACTACAGCTGCTGAGCTGCCGCCATCCCCTATTTTTCAGATACCAGCTGGATGGAAGACGTGAACTATGCCGGACCCAACTAATGTACTGATGTTGTTGATGTATAATAAAAAGATATCAATACCCTAATATGTGAAGTAGGAACATTTTTGTGTATTTTGAAGTATTTTCTGTTGATTTTTGTTGATGTTTACTACAAAGAATGTCTTTTTTTTAGTCTCACCTGTTTCTATGAGTTCATGGAACACGATGTTGTAGCCATATTACTGACTGAGATGAATTATTATTTTGACATGGGCTGATAAGATGTAACACCTGTTGTTTTGATTTGCAAGTTGTCTCGGATACAAATCTAGATATGGAGGATTTTTTTCATTCTATGTTCACTTGCTATGTTTCCTTTTTCTCCTGGCATAGAAGCTTTGATCTTGGCGGGAGGTATAGTGAGCTTTGTCAGATCAAACTAGCGCCAGTAGAAAAACATACACTTATGAGATTGTTGATTGTAAATGTTATCGCCCCAGGGATTATCTTTGACACCACACGTGACGTTGCTGTCTATATATGGCATCAGTCTGTGATGAAGCTTTGGTCTTGGCGGGAGGTGTAATGATTGATTGTCAGACCAAACCTTACAGCCCAGAATTATGCCGTATATAGCAGCAAGTACATTACAGACATCGTGGTACCACCACATTCCGGGTTGACACACCTCAGGTCGACCCATGTGACTTGACCTCGCCCGCTAATGACGTGAGTCAGGTGACCTACAGCCGCACCTAGCCAAGACACCTGGCCGGGACCACACCTGCAGCAGCTATCCAGATCAAACCAGTTTAGTGCTAATTGGTTAGAGGTCAGAAGCCGGCTGTGCCGACCCCATATAAAGGCCCTGCAGTCCCGTCCACGGGCATTACCATTACGATTGTAGTACCATTATCATCCTGGTTGCTGTCATATCTCTCCCGTTCGGGTCGTCACTCGGTTCACTAAGCAGAGTCACACACGTCCCCTCCCCAGGTCGGGAGGGAGACCTCCCGACCAGACCACGGCATCGCCAGCTAAGCAGATTCTCCCATAGGAGGCAGCCCAGCCAGCACTCACTGGGCCTACGTCAGGGTACACGTGAGTCTTTGTCAGAACGTCCTAGGGTGAGTTACCTACAGTGGGAAGTGTATTCATTCAGGTGTGTCCGAGAGTCAGTGTCAAGTAACGTGAAGCATAATGTGTTAGTGCCCCGATATACAAGTGATATTAATGTGTTCATGTCATTGAGTGAAGTAATAAATAGTTGTATCAAGAGGTGTTTAACAAGTTGTCCCTTTAAGAAGTGATGTATGTGTATTGACATACGAGATGAGATAAGCGTATGGACGCTGAGTAAATAACATACAGGCCACGCTACCAAGTTTCCTATCTTTACATTCCTACTCTCTATACTTCCTCCTATTTATGTTATGCTTCCTCTCATTGTGTTCTGCCGCATTATATTATGGATGTTAGTGCTCTATTCAACCTATTATAACTTAACTCACTTTTCTTAATTAATTGATCCAAATATAATGTTAAAATGACTCATTCTCATTAACCTTCTATCAGTGTAATATAATTAACATCTAACATTATTTTGTCGATGGAATAATTAACTTGGTTTGCGTATGTTAATTATACTAATTATTTCATTAACATAGACTGAAAATAGATGAATTAGTTGATAAAGAATAAATGTATGGAAAGAAAGAATATTAATTAGATAGTTATAGTGACTGACGGATAGACAAGTGAACAGACAGAAAGGAAAACATGGATAGACAGAATCATGCTAAATATTCAGGTATGGAGCAAACAAAATTGGCACACTGGTGGATTACCTAACTAAGAGATAAACGGAATTAATAAAGAAGTAGACAATGGCACTGTGGACTGTAGCACTCTAACAGTGATCCTCTAACTGTAGCACAGTAACTGTAGCTCTGCAACTTCGGTACTCTGAGGCACTGTAACTGTGGTACAATATCTGTGGCAAGAAAACTGTGGCACTATAACTGTGGTACCTTACATATGGCACTGTAACTGTTGTACTGTAACTGTGATACTGTAACTGTGACACTTGTTACGGTCATCTCCCCTTTCCCTCTGTATTTGTTTCAGTTACCCATTGTATTTAGTTTCTATTGTGTCCCGTTTTTCTTTAGAATCGAAATCACAAGCTTATGGTAAAGACTTAAAAATGTCTTGATTATTTTTATATAAGTATGTACTGTATACTAGTATTTCTTTCATTATGTAAACTTTGTAGAATGTATTTTTATTCTTGGTACAATTATGAAAGACTGAAAGAAGCAGGTGTGAAGTATAAGAAGAATTAGAAATTATATGGTGATGAAACAAGAAAGTATTGGAACATTTTTGTTTTGGCGACGCTCTCTCTGTAGCGAGGTTGAACAGGATAGGAGGGCCAAGTTTGTGTGGTGCACATTTATCTATTATTATCTGGGCAATCATGGATAATTATGGTGTTAACTAAAGTGTAATATGTTCATTATAGTCTAAAGAATATTACAGTAGTGAGAGAGCATTGTATTTGGTGGAGATAACATTATTTTCAGTGAATTGATATGTTGCCTTTTTGTATGTGCATGGATGGAGAGCAAATATTCATTATATTTTGTTGTTAAATATATTTTGTTGTTTCGTTTAAAGATGTGCTTTGATTAAACCAGTTATAATGGGAACAGTGGTTTTAAAATAAACACCCGTCAGCTGTCAGGAGATTGTTAGCCAGACATAAGGTCAGGGTCTGTGTTTAACATTTAATCTCTCTGTTAACAGAAGCTGTTATTTCAGAGTGTCCTCTGATATAATGGGCCTATGGGCTGATTATACATCCTCTGGTGAGTCCTAGAAGAGGGTGTGAAGGTTGTAACACGGGGGCCTGTGTCCGGGAGGGAATGAGTCAAGTATACTGATTGTCCCAGTGTAACCAAACAGTACCGAAGTGTTTGAAGGTTAGTTAATGTGCTCTCGTGTGGTGTGCTGGTGAAGATTTCTGTAAACAAGTAAGTGTTAATACTTGTATAAAAATTGTGCGGTTAGGTGATTACTGTGAAAAATTAGAAACATGGCAGGAAATATTGATAAATTTCAGGAACCAATGATGTTCACTTTTTGTACCAGTGTAATAAGGAGGAACTAATTGAGGTGGCATCTAGGTATGAAATTTCTCTGAGGTCATATATCAAAAGTGATATGCAGAGAAAGTTAATTGATGAAGTGGTGTCTTTGTCAATATTGGAGGAAGTTGAAGGCGTTGGTAATTTTAGTGGTGGTTATAAACAGTTAAATGAACAAGTGGCAATGGAGAGGTTAAAATTAGGAATTCGAATTTTAGAAAATGCATTTAGAGGTAGAAAGAGAAAAGGAGAAGATACAGGCAGATAAAGATGTAGAACTGGGAAATTAGAAGTAGAGGAGAGGGCAGGTATAAGGAGAGGAAATGGAGATAAAGGTAATAGAGTATGTCATTCACCTGAGTTTTTGGAAGAAGATGCTGAGGACTTATTTACTCAGTTTGAAAATGTTGCAACTATTAAAGAATGGGACAAAAGTGACGGGGCAATATTGGTGAAGAGTAAATTTAAGGGTTAGGCCAAAAAGGCGTATGCGTGTCTGAGTATGTCAGAGTCTGTGGATTATGAGGCGTTAAAGAAGCACTGTTGAAGACGGTTGAAATGGATCCAGAAATGTACAGGAGAAGGTTTAGGGGCATTAAGAAAGTGAGTGGACAAACTCATCTTGAAGTGGCTAGAGAAAGTGGGATGAGATTTGATAGATGGTGTAAGTCTGAGGAAGAAAAGACTGTGGATGACATAAGACAGTTAGTCCTGTTGGAGCATTTTAAAAGTTTTGTGCACCCTGAAATTAAGTTTGAAATAAGTAAGAATAGAGTGAAGAATTTGATGGATGCGGCTAGGTTGGTTGACCAGTTAGCAGTGGTACACAAAATGTATATGGAAGAGGTATCACATAAACAAGGTGGAGTAAGGCATAATAGAAGCCAGAATTATGACAGTATCATAACTATTTAAATGTTAAGCAGCCTAGTCCAAATTATTCTAAAGGAGGTCCACCCCAGGTGTCACAAAATACTGTTGGGAATAGATCACAAGGACAAACACAATATAAACATCCAAGACCTCAGTCCAATTATAACCCTTATGTTAGTAGACAGGAGAGACCACCAATGAAATGTTTTGTTTCTGGAGAAATTGGCCATGCTAAATATCAGTGTCAGAGTGGCCCAAAGTCTGCGGCATTAACTGTTGCGGGAAGGCCGCGGAATATTTGTAATGTAAGAGGTAACGAGTACAGTGTGAGTAAGCCAAAATCTGTGATTTTTGAGCCATTTATTAATGAAGGAAAGGTTGGGATTAAAGGTAGTCCTGAGAAAAAAAAATAATAATATTGAGAGATACTGGAGCAAATCAGAGTGTGATTTTGAAAAATGTATTAGAGTGGACAGATGAGTGTTACTCTGGTGAAGAAGTGAATTTAAGAGGATTAGGTTCAGGGATGACTGTCCCATTACATAATGTAAATCTTGAGAGTGGATTTGTGAGTGGCATTGTAAAAGTTGGGGTAAGTGTTGAACTTCCCGTATCTGGAGTACAGATGTTATTGGGTAATGATTTTGCTGTCGACAAGGTGGTCCCAGAGCCTATTATGTGTGAAAATCCATTTGATGAAGAGGCTACTATAGAGGTGGACCATGTTGTGAAAAATGAAGATGTGTTGGATGATTCGAAGAAGTGTAAACCTGATGTTGAAATACAGTGTATTGAAACTGTGTACCCAGCTTGTGTTGTGACCGGGGCAATATGTTAAAGAGAAGAGAAGAGTTTGATGATGATTTGGGAATAGGTGATATATTTAGTAAAGAGGATGTTATGACCACAGATAATAAAGGAGAGTTGGAAAATATTAAGGAGTGTACTGAGGAAGCAAAAATTTATGTACTACCAGATTTTGTTGTGGACAAGGAGGAATTAGTAAGGTTACAGAACAGTGACGAGAGTTTGAGGGAATGTTGGAGTGAAGCTAAGAGAAATGGGGGTGAGAGTGATGTATCAATTGAATTTTGTGTACAAAGTGGTGTGTTATTGAGAAAGTGGAGGCCTGTTGATGTTCCAGCATCGGATCATTGGGAGGCTAGGAAGCAGATTGTTATTCCAAAGGAATATAGGGAACATGTTATTGCTTTATCCCATGATTCTTGTTTGTCTGGACATTTGGAAGTCAGGAAGACAACTGACAGGCTACTAACTCATTTTTATTGGTCTAATATAAAGAAAATGTATCTGAGTACTGTAAAACTTGTGAGATATGTCAGAAAGTCAGCCTAACCAGATTATACAGCCGGCACCACTGAAGCCAATTCCTGCATTTTGTAAACCTTTTAGCAGAATTGTAATTGATTGTGTAGGTCCTTTGCCTAAAACACAGAAGGGAAATAATTATCTGTTGACAATAATGTGTGTGTCTACCAGATTTCCAGAAGCTGTACCATTATGTATCATACATTCTAAAAATATTGTAAGAGAGTTAGTGAGATATTTCTCCTGGGTAGGCCTGCCTGAAATTATTCAGTCAGACCAGGGAAGTACTGTAATTTCTCTTCAAGAATGTTTAAAAGTATATTAAAGGGATTACATATAATGCAAACTTTGTCAAGTGCTTATCACCCGCAAACCCAAGGAGTTGTGGAAAGGTTCCACCAGACTTTAAAAAAATACTTTAAGAATGTATTGTGAGGAATTGTCTGTAGATTGGGATGAAGGTGTGCCTTTAGCGTTGTTTGCCATTAGAGATGCTGTACAGGAGTCTACAGGTTTAAGCCCATTTGATTTGGTATGTGGACATGAAGTGACAGGCCCATTAAGTATGCTGAAGGAGAAGTGGATTGGGAAAATTGATTCTCATGGGTTATTGAAGTATGTATCAGATTTCAAAAACTGATTGTTTTGGGCTGGAGAGATTACTGCAGAAAATGTTTAAAGAGAATCAGGAAGATATGAAAAGGTGGTATGACAAGAAGTCTAGGAGTAGAGTTCAAACCTGGCGACCAAGTGTTGGTATTGTTGCCACAAACAGGAAATCCATTGAAAACCAAATTTTGTGGTCCCTGAGTGATTGAAAAAAGAGTGGGAGACTTTAACTATATTGTAAATACTGCAGTAAGATGCAAGTCATGTAAACATGATAAAACCATATTATCATAGAAACTCTACAGAAAATGATGTGAATAACAAGGTGAATTGTGTATGTGTCAGGCCTGATGATGAAAAGATGATATATGAAAGTGAAGATATTAAGTTGGGGTGATGTGAAAATAAACTGTTAAATAATTCAGGTGTGTTGAATAATTTAGAAAATAAACTTGATCGCTTATGAACTGAGAAGAGAAATTAAATCATACAAATGGTACATGAGTTTAGGCCTTTGTTTTCTGATGTTCCTAGGAGAACTGAGGTATTACAGCATGATGTTGAGGTTGAAAATACAACACCCATTAAGCAACACCCATATAGAGTGAATCCTAAGATGAGAGATATAATGAGAAAAGAAGTACAGTATATGCTTGATAATGATATGATTGAAAGAAGTAACAGTCCTTGGAGTTCACCGTGTGTATTGGTGACTAAACCTGATGGTATTTCATATAGATTTTGTACTGATTACAGAATAGTAAACACTGTAACCAAAGCTGACTCATATCCTATTCCAAAAGTGGATGATTGTATTGACCAGATAGGAGATGCTAAATTTGTAACTAAGATGGATTTGTTGAAAGGATATTGGGAAGTACCACTGACTGAAAGAGCGAAAGAAATTTCTGCATTTGTGACTGTGGATGGTTTATATCGGTATATAGTGTTACCTTTTGGTATGAAAAACAGCGGTAGTACTTTCCAAAGATTAGTTAATCAAGTATTGTATGATGTTAAAGGTTGTTCTGTGCATATAGGTGATATTGTACTGTATTCAAAAACTTGGGAAGAATATTTGTATATAATCAGAGAATTACTTAACAAATTGAATCAAGCAAACTTAACTGTAAACCTTGTGAAGAGTGAATTTGCTCAAGCAACTGTAGAATATCTAGGTTATGTTGGTCAGGGAAGTGTCAAACTAATTAATGCTAAGGTGGAAAGTATTGTGACGAAGCTCTTAAAAAATTGAAACATACTTATAAGTGCACCCATACTTTCTACTCCAAATTATGACAAACCATTTAAATTGTATGTAGATGCTAGTGATTATGGAGTTGGTGGAGTTTTAATGCAAGAGGAAGATGATGCTGAGTATCCTATTTATTATTTTTCAAAGAAGTTTCTTTTGTATCAGAAAAACTATAGCACAATTGAGAAAGAAACATTGGCATTGATATTAAGTTTGAACCATTTTGATGTTTATTTGAGGGGGTCAGGCATACCGATCCAAGTTTTTACGTATCACAATCACCTGGTATTTTTGCACAAGGTTAAAAATGTAAACCAACGTTTGACAAGGTGGAATCTATTGTTAAATGAATATGATTTGATTATTAAACATGTTAAATGAAAGTTGAATGTCGTGGCTGTTGCACTGTCCCGTATTCCAGTTAGTCATGAGTCATCCAGCGGCTGACTCGTTCCTCTTTTGGGAGGGTATGTTACGGCCATCTTCCCTTTCCCTCTGTATTTGTTTTAGTTACTGATTGTGTTTAGTTTCTATTGTGTCCCGTTTTTCTTTAGAATCGAAATTCCAAGCTTATGGTAAAGACTTTTAAAAATGTCTTGATTATTTTTATATAAGTATGTACAGTATACTAGTATATGTTTCATTATGTAAACTTTGTGGAATGTATTTTTATTTTTTGTACAGTTATGACAGATTGCAAGAAGCAGGTGTGAAGTATAAGAAGAATTAGAAATTATATGTTTATGAAACAAGAAAATATTGGAAAAAAAATTTTTGGCGACGCTCTCTCTCTAGCTAGGTTGAAGGGAATAGGAGGGTCAAGTTTGTATGGTGCATATTTATCTCTTATTATCTGGGTAATCATGGATAATTATGGTGTTAACTAATGTGTAATATGTTCATTATAGTCTAAAGAATATTACAGTAGTGAGAGAGCATTGTATTTGGTGGAGATAACATTACAGGTATTTTGAGTGAATTGGAGAGCACATATTCATTTTATTTTGTTGTTAAATATATTTTGTTGTATTGTTTAAAGCTGTGTTATAATTAAACCAGTTTTATTGGAAACAGTGGTACTAAAATAAACACCCGTCAGCTGTCAGGAGATTGTTAGCCAGAAATAAGGTCAGGGTCTGTGTTTAACATTTAATCTCTCTGTTAACAGAAGCTGTTATTTCAGAGTGTCCTCTGATATAATGGGCCTATGGGCTGATTATACATCCTCTGGTGAGTCCTAGAAGAGGGTGTGAAGGCTGTAACACTGTAACTGTGCCACTCTACATATGGCACTGTAACTGTGGTACTGTAACTATGGCTCTGTAACTGTGATACTATAACTGAGATACTATAACTGTGGCACTGTAACCGTTGTACTGCAACTATGGCACTATAACTGATAATGTAACTGTAGCACTGTAACTCTGACACTGCACCTGCGGCACTATAACTTTTGTACTGTAACTATGGCACTGTAACTGTTGTACTGCAACTATGGCACTGCATCTGTGATACTGTAACTGTAGCACGGTAACTCTGGCATTCTTCTTGCGGCACTATAACTCTTGTACTGTATCAATGATACTGTATCTTTGGCTCTCTACCTGTGGCACTGTAACTGTTTTGTTGTAGCTATGACACTGTAACTGTGGGACTCAATGATACTATAATTGTGATACTGTAACTGTGTTATTGTATCTGTTGTACTGTAACTGTTGTACTGTAACGGTGGCACTGTAACTGTGGGACTGTAACTGTGGCACTCTAACTGTGGCACTGTAACTGTGATACCGTAACTGTTGTACTGTAACTGTGGCGCTATAACTGTTGTACGCTATCTGTGGCTCTATAACTGTGGCACTGTAACTGTAACACTATAGCTGTGGCACTGTAACTGTGACAGTGTAACTGTGGCACTCTACAGTAGCTGTGGCACAATAACTGTGACACTATAACTGTGGCACGATAACTGTGGCACTATAACTGTGGCATTATAAATGTATCACTTTAACTGTGGCACTCTACTTTTGGCACACTAACTGTGGCACTATAACTGTGGCACTGTACCTGTGGCATTATGACTGTGGCACTATAAGAGTGGCGCTATAACTGTGGTACTATAACTGTAGCGCTCTCCCTGTGACATTATAACTGTGGCACTATAAGAGTGGCGCTATAACTGTGGCACTATAACTGTGGCACTATAACTGTGGCACTATAACTGTAGTACTACAACTGTGGCACTATAGCTGTTGTACTACAACTGTGGCACTATAACTGTAGTACTACAACTGTGGCACTATAACTGTGGCACTATGATTGTAGCACACTCCCTGTGGCACAATATATGTGGCACTATAAAAGTGGTACTATAACTGTAGCATCTCCCTGTGGCACTATAACTGTGGCACTATAAAAGTGGTACTATAACTGTAGTACCCTACCTTTGGCACTATAACTGTGGTGCTATAATTATGGCACTCTACCCGTGGTATTATAATTGTGCCACTCTAACTAGTACTATAACTTTGGTACTGTAACTGTGGAAACCTTAACTGCGGCACTATAACTGTGGTCCTCTAACTGCGGCACTATAACTGTTGTCCTTTAACTGTGAAACTCTAACTATGGCACTATAACTGTGACACTATAACTGTGGCACTCTAACTGTGATGCTGTAACTGTGGCACTACAACAGTGGCACATTTCCTGTGGCACTCTAGCTGTGATACTCTGTATCGCTAAAACTGTGGTACTCTGACTGTGGTACTATAACTCTGACAGTCGTACTTTGGCACTATAGCTTTGGCACTAAAACTGTTGCACCCAAACTACGGCACTATAACTTTGGTCCAAAAACTGTAACTCTCTAACTGTGGCATTATAGCTGTAGTACTGTAACTGTGGCACTGTAACTAACACTCTCCCTCTAGCACTATAACTGTAGCACTATAACTGTTACGCTATAACTGTGGCACTCTACCTGTGGCACTATAACGTGCCACTATAACTGTAGTACTATAGCTTTGGCACTATAACTGTGGCACCCTAACCGTGCCATTATATCTGTGGTCCTCTAACTGTGACATTCTAACTGTTGCACTATAACTGTGACATTTTAACTGTGGTATTCTAACTATGGCACTATAACTATGGTACTCTAACTGTGGCACTATATTTGTGAAAATATAACTGCAGCACTATAACTGTGGTCCTCTAACTGTGATACTATATCTGTGGCAATATAATTGTGAAACTATAACTGTGGCACCATAACTGGGACAACACTACCTGTGGCACTATAACTGTGGCACTTTACCTGTAGCACTCTAACTTTGATACTGTAACGGTGGAACTGTAACTGTTGCACTATAACCGTGGCAATCTAATTGTGATACTGTAACTATAGCATTATAACTGTAGCACTATATCTGTGGCCCTATAACTCCGGTACTGTAACTGTGGCAATATAACTGGTACCGTAATTGTGACACTATAACTGCAGCACTATGTCTGTGGCACTCTAACTGTGGCACTATAATTGTTGCACTATAACGGTGATACTGTAACTGGCACTATAACTGTAGCACTATATCTGTGGTACTCTAACTGTGGCACTGTGACAATGGCATTATAACTCCGGTACTGTAACTGTAGCACTGTAAATGTTCTCATGAATCCTTAGTAGAGATTATTTGGGATTACGGAGAGTTCCAGTGAATCAGGTATTAATAATTTCATTGAAGCTCATATAAATCCAGGTGTATTGTATATGTTATATATTAATCAATTTATTTGGACCATTTTGTAGTAATATGATATGTAAAATGCATTTACTTAATTGATTTATTCTAATTAGCTAGTGTCTGCATAACAGCCATTAGACTAGTTACCGTGTCTCCGGTAATGAACTCCTGAGGACCTTAAATTCCCACCACCCACCTGTCAGGTTGGGAAAAGCCGGCTGAGAGCCAGTTTTACTCCTGACCCTGACCGCTGTACGTCGGAGCTGCTTCCTCAATGTTCTTGGTGTTGTCTGGGACTTATGTGGCTGACTTGTATTCATCTGAACAGATAAGTTTTTCTTGTTATGATTGTAGGTATAATATTTAGGATATTTAATAGGAATTAAAATTAAGTTACCATTCTGTTTTGCCTCGTAATGCTCTTGAGTAAGTTTTCCTTGTATATATTTTGATTTGTTTTAAGTGTATTTTTCACTATTAAACAACACTCGACCTATTGAAACCTATCTAGAGCACTTTTAATAAGAAGTGCATTAACGTAATTTTATTACAGATCAGCATTATCTCAACCTGACTTTGATCTGTAATACCGTGGTACTGTAACTGTGATACTATAAGTGTGGTACTGTAAATGTAGTACTATAACTGTGGTACTGTAACTGGCACTGTAACTTTGGTACTCTAACTGTGGCACTCTAACAGTGACACTCTAACTGTGGCACTCCAACTGTGATATTGGAACTATGATACTATAACTGGTACTCTAACTGTGGTATTCTGTGTGGCACTGTAACTGTGGTACTGTAACTGTAGCACTGTAAATGGGAAAGTTAATGTTTGTGAGCCAGTGTTGTGGTACTTCAGTAATTATTGTGGTTCTATTCTAATGATGAGCTTACGTAGATTTCAATATAGCAAATCATTTGTTAACCTAATGTAATTTGGCTTACGTTTGTAACAAGTCTCCATTTGTGGTGTGAGAGTGGTAATTGATAATGGTGAAGGAGCTGATTTTTTATCCCTTATCCTTATCTGCCTCTATTTTTTCCACCTTTCTATCTCTTCCTATCTATCTCTGTCTCTCACTCACGTTTATTGTGTATCTCTCTCTGTCTTGTTCCTTTAAGTTTCTTCTATTTCATCTCCCTCACTCGTTCTTATTATATCTGTCTCTCAACATCTTTCTCTCTCTTTTCTCCCTCTAAACCAGTCTCTCCTGTTATCTCCCTATCTGTCTATCTGCCCCCGTACCATTTTATCTTAATAAATCTAGCCATCTCTATCCTTCCATCTCTATCTATTCACCTATAAATTTGTTGAGCCCTCTTATATCTTAATACATAAACACTGTATCTATCTACGTACCTACGATTCTATCTATCTATCCGAAGCTATCCATCTCCGTCTTTTATCACAATTACTGCAGTATATCTAACCAAACATAACAATTCTTTCAACAATCTTCCGTTTACTCAACAATTCATCATCCTCTCTTTTGCAATGTGCCAGTCCCGTGTATATGTTGCGAATTCGATGCATGAATAAAAGTTGTCCTACGTGTATATAATATCTCCTCGCCCAGTGTACCTAAAGCGTATAGGATTGCCTAGTACTGCCCGACCGGATATTACCTGGTCCAGTGTGTGTGTGTGTGTGTGCCGGACGATCAAATACCACATGACAATCAATAGGGAACTTCAGCCTTATGGACAAGGATAGATTACCAGTTTATAGTTTTAATGGCATATAATAACAACAACAGACGAAAATTTCGGTTCAGCTAATATGCTATTTTGTTTGCTAAATTTTCCGTATATCATTTAGCATAATTTTAAGGCAATGTTTTTTGAGGTTTGGTAATGGCATTATATTATCGGAAAAGTTGTTAATTAGAGGCAAAAGGATTAATTTTGATTCATAGGTGATGAAGCGTCAAATAAAAATATTGCGTTGCAGTTCAAAGGCACTAGCGTTAATGAATACTGTAGATGGTGTAATATTTAATTGAATTGCAGTATTTGACCTAAATGGCATTGAGTGTGAAATATAGTGGATGACGAAATCCACAGATATTATGGCCATTAATTCCGTTTATTCAGTTATTCGTGGGTGATCGTGGTTGGAATTAAAAAAACTAAATAAATGAGAACGACGCAATGCTTCGAGTGATTAAAATTTTCAACTCGGATGACGTCCATCGACAGTGAAAAAAAGTAAACATTTACTTACTGAAGAAATTATATGATTTCTGTATTGTTAATTGATAGTAGACTAAACACACACACACACACACACACACACACAAAACACATTTTTCCAAATTATAGGTAAAATATATACGAAAATAGCAGGAGCCAGAAGTCCCTAACTACCCACCCCGACCTCAACGATACAAAATTTAATTCTCCGTTTAGTTCTCGTGTTTGTCTGTCAGTCTGACTATCAACTTGTAGTCATTTTTTTCTGTTACTTTCATTTTTTTAATCTCTCTCTCTCTCTCTCTCTCTCTCTCTCTCTCTCTCTCTCTCTCTCTCTCTCTCTCTTGCTGTCTGTGAAGAACAACAAAGTTTACAATGATTCTCTCTCTGTCTTGCTCTCTGTGAAGAACAACAAAGTTTACAATGATTCTCTCTCTGTCTTGCTCTCTGTGAAGAACAACAAAGTTTACAATGATTCTCTCTCTGTCTTGCTGTCTGTGAAGAACAACAAAGTTTACAATGATTCTCTCTCTGTCTTGCTCTCTGTGAAGAACAACAAAGTTTACAATGATTCTCTCTCTGTCTTGCTCTCTGTGAAGAACAACAAAGTTTACAATGATTCTCTCTCTGTCTTGCTCTCTGTGAAGAACAACAAAGTTTACAATGATTCTCTCTCTGTCTTGCTGTCTGTGAAGAACAACAAAGTTTACAATGATTCTCTCTCTGTCTTGCTCTCTGTGAAGAACAACAAAGTTTACAATGATTCTCTCTCTCTCTCTCTCCCTAAAAAGGAACAACAATAATTATAATGATTCTCACTTTCTCGCTCGTCTAATTTTCTACCTTCCTTTCAACCTTTCCTTCTCCTCCACTTCCTCTTCATTCTTTTTCCCCTTTGCCCAAACTTTTTCCCTTCCACTCTCTCCCTCACCATCCTAGCACTATCTTCCCCCTCATCGGACATATAAAGGTTCCCGGGTACCTCCCTATTTAGTTAACTTCCGGGATTAGTCCGATCGATACTGTCGCCCAGAAAGAGGTGCTCGTGATGGTTCAGGTGTTGGTGTTCGTGATGATACAGGTGTTGGTGCTCGTGATGGAACAGGTGTTGGTTCTCGTGATGGTACAGGTACAGGTGTTGGTGCTCGTGATGGTACAGGTGTTGGTGCTCGTAATGGTACAGATATTGGTGTTCGTGATGGTGCAGGTACATGTTTTGGTGCTCGTGATGGTACAGGTGTTGGTGCTCGTGATGTTACAGGTACAGGTGTTGTTGCTAAGTGATGGTACAGGTGTTGGTGCTCGTGATGGTACAGGTGTTAGTCCTCTTGATGGTACAGGTGTTGGTGCTCGTGATGGTACAAGTGTTGGTGCTCGTGATGGTACAGGTACAGGTCTTGGTGCTCGTGATGGTACAGGTGTTGGTATTCGTGATGGTACAAGTGTTAGTGCTCGTGATGGTACACGTGTTGGTGATCGTGATGGTAAAGGTGTTGGTATTCGTGATGGTACAGGTGTTGGTGCTCGTGATGGTACAGGTGTTGGTGCTCGTGATGGTACAGGTGTTGGTCCTCGTGATGGTACAGGTGTTGGTGTTCGTGATGGTACAGGTGTTGATGCTCGTGATGGTACAGGTGTTGGTGCACGTGATGGTACAGGTGTTGGTGTTCGTGATGGTACAGGTGTTGGTGCTCGTGATGGTACAGGTATTGGTGATCGTGATGGTACAGGTGTTCGTGTTCGTGATGGTACAGTTGTTGGTGCTCGTGATGGTACAGGTGTTGGTGCTCGTGATGGTACAGATACAGGTGTTGGTGCGCGTGATGGTACAGGTGTTGGTGCTCGTGATGGTACAGGTACAGGTGTTGGTGCGCGTGATGGTACATGTGTTGGTGCCAGTGATGGTACACGTGTTGGTGCTCGTGATGGTACAGGTACAGGTGTTGGTGCTCGTGATGGTACAGGTGTTGGTGCTCGTGATGGTACAGGTGTTGGTGCTCGTGATGGTACAGGTGTTGGTGCTCGTGATGGTACAGGTGTTGGTGCTCGTGATGGTACAGGTGTTGGTGCTTGTGATGGTACAGGTGTTGGTGCTCGTGATGTTACAGGTACAGGTGTTGTTGCTAAGTGATGGTACAGGTGTTGGTGCTCGTGATGGTATAGGTGTCAGACCTCGTGATGGTACAGGTGTTGGTGCGCGTGATGGTACAGGTGTTGGTGCTCGTGATGGTAAAGGTACAGGTGTTGGTGCGCGTGATGGTACACGTGTTGGTGCTCGTGATGGTACAGGTGATGGTGGTCGTGATGGTACAGCTGTTGGTGCTCCTGATTGGACAGGTACAGGTGCTGGTGATCGTGATGGTAAAGGTACAAGTGTTGGTGCTCGTGATGGTACAGGTAGAGGTGTTGATGCTCGTGATGTTACAGGAACAGGTGTTGTTCCTAAGTGATGGTACAGGTGTTGGTGCTCGTGATGGTAGAGGTACAGGTGTTGGTGCGCGTGATGGTACATGTCTTGGTGCTAGTGATGGTACACGTGTTGGTGCTCGTGATGTTACAGGTACACGTGTTGTTGCTAAGTGATGGTACAGGTGTTGGTGCTTGTGATGGTAGAGGTACAGGTGTTGGTGCGCGTGATGGTACATGTCTTGGTGCTAGTGATGGTACAGGTGTTGGTGCTCGTGATGGTACAGGTGTTGGTGCTAAGTGATGGTACAGGTACATGTGTTGGTACTCGTGATGGTACAGGTGTTGGTGCTCGTGATGGTACAGGTGTTGGTGCTCGTGATGTTACAGGTACACGTGTTGTTGCTAAGTGATGGTACAGGTGTTGGTGCTCGTGATGGTACAGGTGTTGGTGCTAAGTGATGGTACAGGTGTTGGTGCTCGTGATGTTACAGGTACAGGTGTTGTTGCTAAGTGATGGTACAGGTGTTGGTGCTCGTGATGGTACAGGTACAGGTGTTGGTGCTCGTGATGGTACAGGTGTTGGTGCTCGTCATGGTACACGTGTTGGTGCTCGTGATGGTACAGGTGTTGGTGCTAAGTGATGGTACAGGTGTTGGTGCTCGTGATGTTACAGGTACAGGTGTTGGTGTTCGTGATGGTACAAGGGTTGGTGATCGTGATGGTACAGGTACAGGTGTTGGTGCTCGTGATGGTACAGGTACAGGTGTTGGTGCTCGTGATGGTACAGGTGTTGGTATTCGTGATGGTACAGGTGTTGGTGCTCGTCATGGTACACGTGTTGGTGATCGTGATGGTACAGGTGTTGGTGTTCGTGATGTTACAGGTGTTGGTGCTCGTGATGGTACAGATGTTGGCGCTTGTGATGGTACAGGTGTTGGTATTCGTGATGGTACAGGTGTTGGTGCTTGTGATGGTACAGGTACAGATGTTGGTGCTCGTGATGGTACAGATGTTGGTCTTCGTGATGGTGCAGGCACATGTTTTGGTGCTCGTGATGGTACAGGTGTTGGTGCTCGTGATGGTACAGGTACATGTGTTGGTACTCGTGATGGTACAGGTGTTGGTGCTCGTGATGGTACAGGTGTCGGTGCGCGTGATGGTACAGGTGTCAGTGGTCGTGATGGTACAGGTGTTGGTGCTAGTGATGGTACAGGTGTTGGTGCTCGTGATGGTAAAGGTACAGGTGTTGGTGCGCGTGATGGTACACGTGTTGGTGCTCGTGATGGTACAGGTACAGGTGTTGGTGGTCGTGATGGTACAGCTGTTGGTGCTCCTGATTGGACAGGTACAGGTGCTGGTGATCGTGATGGTAAAGGTACAAGTGTTGGTGCTCGTGATGGTACAGGTAGAGGTGTTGATGCTCGTGATGTTACAGGAACAGGTGTTGTTCCTAAGTGATGGTACAGGTGTTGGTGCTCGTGATGGTAGAGGTACAGGTGTTGGTGCGCGTGATGGTACATGTCTTGGTGCTAGTGATGGTACACGTGTTGGTGCTCGTGATGGTACAGGTGTTGGTGCTAAGTGATGGTACAGGTGTTGGTGCTCGTGATGTTACAGGTACACGTGTTGTTGCTAAGTGATGGTACAGGTGTTGGTGCTCGTGATGGTACAGGTGTTGGTGCTAAGTGATGGTACAGGTGTTGGTGCTCGTGATGTTACAGGTACAGGTGTTGTTGCTAAGTGATGGTACAGGTGTTGGTGCTCGTGATGGTACAGGTACAGGTGTTGGTGTTCGTGATGGTACAAGTGTTGGTGATCGTGATGGTACAGGTACAGGTGTTGGTGCTCGTGATGGTACAGGTGTTGGTATTCGTGATGGTACAGGTGTTGGTACTCGTCATGGTACACGTATTGGTGATCGTGATGGTACAGGTGTTGGTGTTCGTGATGTTACAGGTGTTGGTGCTCGTGATGGTACAGATGTTGGCGCTTGTGATGGTACAGGTGTTGGTATTCGTGATGGTACAGGTGTTGGTGCTTGTGATGGTACAGGTACAGGTGTTGGTGCTCGTGATGGTACAGATGTTGGTCTTCGTGATGGTGCAGGCACATGTTTTGGTGCTCGTGATGGTACAGGTGTTGGTGCTCGTGATGTTACAGGTACAGGTGTTCTTGCTAAGTGATGGTACAGGTGTTGGTGCTCGTGATGGTACAGGTGTTAGTCCTCTTGATGGTACAGGTACAGATGTTGGTGCTCGTGATGGTACAAGTGTTGGTGCTCGTGATGGTACAGGTACAGGTGTTGGTGCTCGTGATGGTACAGGTGTTGGTATTCATGATGGTACAAGTGTTAGTGCTCGTGATGGTACAGGTGTTGGTGCTCGTGATGGTACAGGTGTTGGTGCTTGTGATGGTACAGGTGTTGGTGCTCGTGATGTTACAGGTACAGGTGTTGTTGCTAAGTGATGGTACAGGTGTTGGTGCTCGTGATGGTATAGGTGTCAGACCTCGTGATGGTACAGGTACAGGTGTTGGTGCGCGTGATGGTACAGGTGTTGGTGCTCGTGATGGTAAAGGTACAGGTGTTGGTGCGCGTGATGGTACACGTGTTGGTGCTCGTGATGGTACAGGTACAGGTGATGGTGGTCGTGATGGTACAGCTGTTGGTGCTCCTGATTGGACAGGTACAGGTGCTGGTGATCGTGATGGTAAAGGTACAAGTGTTGGTGCTCGTGATGGTACAGGTAGAGGTGTTGATGCTCGTGATGTTACAGGAACAGGTGTTGTTCCTAAGTGATGGTACAGGTGTTGGTGCTCGTGATGGTAGAGGTACAGGTGTTGGTGCGCGTGATGGTACATGTCTTGGTGCTAGTGATGGTACACGTGTTGGTGCTCGTGATGTTACAGGTACACGTGTTGTTGCTAAGTGATGGTACAGGTGTTGGTGCTTGTGATGGTAGAGGTACAGGTGTTGGTGCGCGTGATGGTACATGTCTTGGTGCTAGTGATGGTACAGGTGTTGGTGCTCGTGATGGTACAGGTGTTGGTCCTAAGTGATGGTACAGGTACATGTGTTGGTACTCGTGATGGTACAGGTGTTGGTGCTCGTGATGGTACAGGTGTTGGTGCTCGTGATGTTACAGGTACACGTGTTGTTGCTAAGTGATGGTACAGGTGTTGGTGCTCGTGATGGTACTGGTGTTGGTGCTAAGTGATGGTACAGGTGTTGGTGCTCGTGATGTTACAGGTACAGGTGTTGTTGCTAAGTGATGGTACAGGTGTTGGTGCTCGTGATGGTACAGGTACAGGTGTTGGTGCTCGTGATGGTACAGGTGTTGGTGCTCGTCATGGTACAGGTGTTGGTGCTCGTCATGGTACACGTGTTGGTGCTCGTGATGGTACAGGTGTTGGTGCTAAGTGATGGTACAGGTGTTGGTGCTCGTGATGTTACAGGTACAGGTGTTGGTGTTCGTGATGGTACAAGGGTTGGTGATCGTGATGGTACAGGTACAGGTGTTGGTGCTCGTGATGGTACAGGTACAGGTGTTGGTGCTCGTGATGGTACAGGTGTTGGTATTCGTGATGGTACAGGTGTTGGTGCTCGTCATGGTACACGTGTTGGTGATCGTGATGGTACAGGTGTTGGTGTTCGTGATGTTACAGGTGTTGGTGCTCGTGATGGTACAGATGTTGGCGCTTGTGATGGTACAGGTGTTGGTATTCGTGATGGTACAGGTGTTGGTGCTTGTGATGGTACAGGTACAGATGTTGGTGCTCGTGATGGTACAGATGTTGGTCTTCGTGATGGTGCAGGCACATGTTTTGGTGCTCGTGATGGTACAGGTGTTGGTGCTCGTGATGGTACAGGTACATGTGTTGGTACTCGTGATGGTACAGGTGTTGGTGCTCGTGATGGTACAGGTGTCGGTGCGCGTGATGGTACAGGTGTCAGTGCTCGTGATGGTACAGGTGTTGGTGTTAGTGATGGTACAGGTGTTGGTGCTCGTGATGGTACAGGTACAGGTGTTGGTGCTCGTGATGGTACAGGTGTTGGTGCTCGTGATGGTACAGGTGTTGGTGCTCGTGATGTTACAGGTACAGGTGTTGTTGCTAAGTGATGGTACAGGTGTTGGTGCTCGTGATGGTATAGGTGTCAGACCTCGTGATGGTACAGGTACAGGTGTTGGTGCGCGTGATGGTACAGGTGTTGGTGCTCGTGATGGTAAAGGTACAGGTGTTGGTGCGCGTGATGGTACACGTGTTGGTGCTTGTGATGGTACAGGTACAGGTGTTGGTGGTCGTGATGGTACAGCTGTTGGTGCTCCTGATTGGACAGGTACAGGTGCTGGTGATCGTGATGGTAAAGGTACAAGTGTTGGTGCTCGTGATGGTACAGGTAGAGGTGTTGATGCTCGTGATGTTACAGGAACAGGTGTTGTTCCTAAGTGATGGTACAGGTGTTGGTGCTCGTGATGGTAGAGGTACAGGTGTTGGTGCGCGTGATGGTACATGTCTTGGTGCTAGTGATGGTACACGTGTTGGTGCTCGTGATGGTACAGGTGTTGGTGCTAAGTGATGGTACAGGTGTTGGTGCTCGTGATGTTACAGGTACACGTGTTGTTGCTAAGTGATGGTACAGGTGTTGGTGCTCGTGATGGTACAGGTGTTGGTGCTAAGTGATGGTACAGGTGTTGGTGCTCGTGATGTTACAGGTACAGGTGTTGTTGCTAAGTGATGGTACAGGTGTTGGTGCTCGTGATGGTACAGGTGTTGGTGCTAAGTGATTGTACAGGTGTTGGTGCTCGTGATGGTACAGGTACAGGTGTTGGTGTTCGTGATGGTACAAGTGTTGGTGATCGTGATGGTACAGGTACAGGTGTTGGTGCTCGTGATGGTACAGGTACAGGTGTTGGTGCTCGTGATGGTACAGGTGTTGGTATTCGTGATGGTACAGGTGTTGGTGCTCGTCATGGTACACGTATTGGTGATCGTGATGGTACAGGTGTTGGTGTTCGTGATGTTACAGGTGCTGGTGCTCGTGATGGTACAGATGTTGGCGCTTGTGATGGTACAGGTGTTGGTATTCGTGATGGTACAGGTGTTGGTGCTTGTGATGGTACAGGTACAGGTGTTGGTGCTCGTGATGGTACAGATGTTGGTCTTCGTGATGGTGCAGGCACATGTTTTGGTGCTCGTGATGGTACAGGTGTTGGTGCTCGTGATGTTACAGGTACAGGTGTTCTTGCTAAGTGATGGTACAGGTGTTGGTGCTCGTGATGGTACAGGTGTTAGTCCTCTTGATGGTACAGGTACAGATGTTGGTGCTCGTGATGGTACAAGTGTTGGTGCTCGTGATGGTACAGGTACAGGTGTTGGTGCTCGTGATGGTACAGGTGTTGGTATTCGTGATGGTACAAGTGTTAGTGCTCGTGATGGTACACGTGTTGGTGATCGTGATGGTAAAGGTGTTGGTGTTCGTGATGGTACAGGTGTTGGTGCTCGTGATGGTACAGGTGTTGGCGATTGTGATGGTACAGGTGTTGGTATTCGTGATGGTACAGGTGTTGGTGCTCGTGATGGTACAGGTACAGGTGTTGGTGCTCGTGATGGAACAGGTGTTGGTCCTCGTAATGGTACAGGTGTTGGTGTTCGTGATGGTACAGGTGTTGGTGCTCGTGATGGTACAGGTGTTGGTGCACGTGATGGTACAGGTGTTGGTGTTCGTGATGGTACAGGTGTTGGTGTTCGTGATGGTACAGGTGTTGGTGCTCGTGATGGTACAGGTATTGGTGATCGTGATGGTACAGGTGTTCGTGTTCGTGATGGTACAGTTGTTGGTGCTCGTGATGGTACAGGTGTTGGTGCTCGTGATGGTACAGGTACAGGTGTTGGTGCGCGTGATGGTACATGTGTTGGTGCCAGTGATGGTACACGTGTTGGTGCTCGTGATGGTACAGGTTCAGGTGTTGGTGCTCGTGATGGTACAGGTGTTGGTGCTCGTGATGGTACAGGTGTTGGTGCTCGTGATGGTACAGGTGTTGGTGCTCGTGATGTTACAGGTACAGGTGTTGTTGCTAAGTGATGGTACAGGTGTTGGTGCTCGTGATGGTATAGGTGTCAGACCTCGTGATGGTACAGGTACAGGTGTTGGTGCGCGTGATGGTACAGGTGTTGGTGCTCGTGATGGTAAAGGTACAGGTGTTGGTGCGCGTGATGGTACACGTGTTGGTGCTCGTGATGGTACAGGTACAGGTGTTGGTGGTCGTGATGGTACAGCTGTTGGTGCTCCTGATTGGACAGGTACAGGTGCTGGTGATCGTGATGGTAAAGGTACAAGTGTTGGTGCTCGTGATGGTACAGGTAGAGGTGTTGATGCTCGTGATGTTACAGGAACAGGTGTTGTTCCTAAGTGATGGTACAGGTGTTGGTGCTCGTGATGGTAGAGGTACAGGTGTTGGTGCGCGTGATGGTACATGTCTTGGTGCTAGTGATGGTACAGGTGTTGGTGCTCGTGATGGTACAGGTGTTGGTGCTAAGTGATGGTACAGGTGTTGGTGCTCGTGATGTTACAGGTACAGGTGTTGGTGTTCGTGATGGTACAAGGGTTGGTGATCGTGATGGTACAGGTACAGGTGTTGGTGCTCGTGATGGTACAGGTACAGGTGTTGGTGCTCGTGATGGTACAGGTGTTGGTATTCGTGATGGTACAGGTGTTGGTGCTCGTCATGGTACACGTGTTGGTGATCGTGATGGTACAGGTGTTGGTGTTCGTGATGTTACAGGTGTTGGTGCTCGTGATGGTACAGATGTTGGCGCTTGTGATGGTATAGGTTTTGGTATTCGTGATGGTACAGGTGTTGGTGCTTGTGATGGTACAGGTACAGATGTTGGTGCTCGTGATGGTACAGATGTTGGTCTTCGTGATGGTGCAGGCACATGTTTTGGTGCTCGTGATGGTACAGGTGTTGGTGCTCGTGATGGTACAGGTACATGTGTTGGTACTCGTGATGGTACAGGTGTTGGTGCTCGTGATGGTACAGGTGTCGGTGCGCGTGATGGTACAGGTGTCAGTGCTCGTGATGGTACAGGTGTTGGTGCTAGTGATGGTACAGGTGTTGGTGCTCGTGATGGTACAGGTACAGGTCTTGGTGCTCGTGATGGTACAGGTGTTGGTGCTCGTGATGGTACAGGTGTTGGTGCTCGTGATGTTACAGGTACAGGTGTTGTTGCTAAGTGATGGTACAGGTGTTGGTGCTCGTGATGGTATAGGTGTCAGACCTCGTGATGGTACAGGTACAGGTGTTGGTGCGCGTGATGGTACAGGTGTTGGTGCTCGTGATGGTAAAGGTACAGGTGTTGGTGCGCGTGATGGTACACGTGTTGGTGCTCGTGATGGTACAGGTACAGGTGTTGGTGGTCGTGATGGTACAGCTGTTGGTGCTCCTGATTGGACAGGTACAGGTGCTGGTGATCGTGATGGTAAAGGTACAAGTGTTGGTGCTCGTGATGGTACAGGTAGAGGTGTTGATGCTCGTGATGTTACAGGAACAGGTGTTGTTCCTAAGTGATGGTACAGGTGTTGGTGCTCGTGATGGTAGAGGTACAGGTGTTGGTGCGCGTGATGGTACATGTCTTGGTGCTAGTGATGGTACACGTGTTGGTGCTCGTGATGGTACAGGTGTTGGTGCTAAGTGATGGTACAGGTGTTGGTGCTCGTGATGTTACAGGTACACGTGTTGTTGCTAAGTGATGGTACAGGTGTTGGTGCTCGTGATGGTACAGGTGTTGGTGCTAAGTGATGGTACAGGTGTTGGTGCTCGTGATGTTACAGGTACAGGTGTTGTTGCTAAGTGATGGTACAGGTGTTGGTGCTCGTGATGGTACAGGTACAGGTGTTGGTGTTCGTGATGGTACAAGTGTTGGTGATCGTGATGGTACAGGTACAGGTGTTGGTGCTCGTGATGGTACAGGTACAGGTGTTGGTGCTCGTGATGGTACAGGTGTTGGTATTCGTGATGGTACAGGTGTTGGTGCTCGTCATGGTACACGTATTGGTGATCGTGATGGTACAGGTGTTGGTGTTCGTGATGTTACAGGTGTTGGTGCTCGTGATGGTACAGATGTTGGCGCTTGTGATGGTACAGGTGTTGGTATTCGTGATGGTACAGGTGTTGATGCTTGTGATGGTACAGGTGTTGGTGCTCGTGATGGTACAGATGTTGGTCTTCGTGATGGTGCAGGCACATGTTTTGGTGCTCGTGATGGTACAGGTGTTGGTGCTCGTGATGTTACAGGTACAGGTGTTCTTGCTAAGTGATTGTACAGTTGTTGGTGCTCGTGATGGTACAGGTGTTAGTCCTCTTGATGGTACAGGTACAGATGTTGGTGCTCGTGATGGTACAAGTGTTGGTGCTCGTGATGGTACAGGTACAGGTGTTGGTGCTCGTGATGGTACAGGTGTTGGTATTCGTGATGGTACAAGTGTTAGTGCTCGTGATGGTACACGTGTTGGTGATCGTGATGGTAGAGGTGTTGGTGTTCGTGATGGTACAGGTGTTGGTGCTCGTGATGGTACAGGTGTTGGCGATTGTGATGGTACAGGTGTTGGTATTCGTGATGGTACAGGTGTTGGTGCTCGTGATGGTACAGGTACAGGTGTTGGTGCTCGTGATGGTACAGGTGTTGGTCCTCGTAATGGTACAGGTGTTGGTGTTCGTGATGGTACAGGTGTTGGTGCTCGTGATGGTACAGGTGTTGGTGCACGTGATGGTACAGGTGTTGGTGTTCGTGATGGTACAGGTGTTGGTGTTCGTGATGGTACAGGTGTTGGTGCTCGTGATGGTACAGGTATTGGTGATCGTGATGGTACAGGTGTTCGTGTTCGTGATGGTACAGTTGTTGGTGCTCGTGATGGTACAGGTGTTGGTGCTCGTGATGGTACAGATACAGGTGTTGGTGCGCGTGATGGTACAGGTGTTGGTGCTCGTGATGGTACAGGTACAGGTGTTGGTGCGCGTGATGGTACATGTGTTGGTGCCAGTGATGGTACACGTGTTGGTGCTCGTGATGGTACAGGTTCAGGTGTTGGTGCTCGTGATGGTACAGGTGTTGGTGCTCGTGATGGTACAGGTGTTGGTGCTCGTGATGGTACAGGTGTTGGTGCTTGTGATGGTACAGGTGTTGGTGCTCGTGATGTTACAGGTACAGGTGTTGTTGCTAAGTGATGGTACAGGTGTTGGTGCTCGTGATGGTATAGGTGTCAGACCTCGTGATGGTACAGGTACAGGTGTTGGTGCGCGTGATGGTACAGGTGTTGGTGCTCGTGATGGTAAAGGTACAGGTGTTGGTGCGCGTGATGGTACACGTGTTGGTGCTCGTGATGGTACAGGTACAGGTGTTGGTGGTCGTGATGGTACAGCTGTTGGTGCTCCTGATTGGACAGGTACAGGTGCTGGTGATCGTGATGGTAAAGGTACAAGTGTTGGTGCTCGTGATGGTACAGGTAGAGGTGTTGATGCTCGTGATGTTACAGGAACAGGTGTTGTTCCTAAGTGATGGTACAGGTGTTGGTGCTCGTGATGGTAGAGGTACAGGTGTTGGTGCGCGTGATGGTACATGTCTTGGTGCTAGTGATGGTACAGGTGTTGGTGCTCGTGATGGTACAGGTGTTGGTGCTAAGTGATGGTACAGGTGTTGGTGCTCGTGATGTTACAGGTACAGGTGTTGTTGCTAAGTGATGGTACAGGTGTTGGTGCTCGTGATGGTACAGGTACAGGTGTTGGTGTTCGTGATGGTACAAGTGTTGGTGATCGTGATGGTACAGGTACAGGTGTTGGTGCTCGTGATGGTACAGGTACAGGTGTTGGTGCTCGTGATGGTACAGGTGTTGGTATTCGTGATGGTACAGGTGTTGGTGCTCGTCATGGTACACGTATTGGTGATCGTGATGGTACAGGTGTTGGTGTTCGTGATGTTACAGGTGTTGGTGCTCGTGATGGTACAGATGTTGGCGCTTGTGATGGTACAGGTGTTGGTATTCGTGATGGTACAGGTGTTGGTGCTTGTGATGGTACAGGTACAGGTGTTGGTGCTCGTGATGGTACAGATGTTGGTCTTCGTGATGGTGCAGGCACATGTTTTGGTGCTCGTGATGGTACAGGTGTTGGTGCTCGTGATGTTACAGGTACAGGTGTTCTTGCTAAGTGATGGTACAGGTGTTGGTGCTCGTGATGGTACAGGTGTTGGTGCTCGTGATGGTACAGGTACATGTGTTGGTGCTCGTGATGGTACAGGTGTTGGTGCTCGTGATGGTACAGGTGTTGGTGCTCGTGATGGTACAGGTGTCGGTGCGCGTGATGGTACAGGTGTCAGTGCTCGTGATGGTACAGGTGTTGGTGCTAGTGATGGTACAGGTGTTGGTGCTCGTGATGGTACAGGTACAGGTGTTGGTGCTCGTGATGGTACAGGTACATGTGTTGGTATTCGTGATGGTACAGGTGTTGGCACTCGTGATGGTACAGGTGTTGGTGCGCGTGATGGTACAGGTGTCAGTGCTCGTGATGGTACAGGTGTTGGTGCTAGTGATGGTACATGCGTTGGTGCTCGTTATGGTACTGGTACAGGTGTTGGTGCGCGTGATGGTACATGTGTTGGTGCTAGTGATGGTACACGTGTTGGTGCTCGTGATGGTACAGGTACACGTGTTGGTGCTCGTGATGGTACAGGTGTTGGTGCTAAGTAATGGTACAGGTGTTGGTGCTCGTGATGTTAAAGGTACAGGTGTTGTTGCTAAGTGATGGTACAGGTGTTGGTGCTCGTGATGATCCAGGTACAGGTGTTGGTGTTCGTGATGATACAAGTGTTGGTAATCGTGATGGTATAGGTACAGGTGTTGGTGCTCGTGATGGTACAGGTACAGGTGTTGGTGCTCGTGATGGTACAGGTGTTGGTGCTCGTGATGGTACAGGTGTTGGTGCTCGTCATGGTACACGTGTTGGTGATGGTGATGGTACAGGTGTTGGTGTTCGTGATGTTACAGGTGTTGGTGCTCGTGATGGTAAAGATGTTGGCGCTTGTGATGGTACAGGTGTTGGTATTCGTGATGGTACAGGTGTGGGTGCTTGTGATGGTACAGGTACAGGTGTTGGTGCTCGTGATGGTACAGGTACATGTGTTGGTGCTCGTGATGGTACAGGTGTTGGTACTCGTGATGGTACAGGTGTTGGTGCACGTGATCGTACAGGTGTCAGTGCTCGTGATGGTACAGGTGTTGGTGCGAGTGATGGTTCAGGTGTTGGTGCTCGTGATGGTGCAGGTGTTGGTGCTCGTGATGATACAGGTGTTGGTGCTCCTGATGGTACAGGTGTTGGTGTTCGTGTTGGTACAGGTGCTGGAACTCGTGATGGTACAGGTACAGGTGCTGGTGCTCGTGATGGTACAAGTGTTGGTGCTCGTGATGGTACAGGTGTGGGTGCTCGTGATGGTACACGTGTGGGTGCTCGTGATGGTACAGGTACATGTGTTGGTATTCGTGATGGTGCAGGTGTTGGTGCTCGTGATGGTACAGGTGTTGGTGCTCGTGATGGTACAGGTACAGGTGTCAGTGCTCGTGATGGTACAGGTGTTGATGCTAGTGATGGTACAGGTGTTGGTGCTCGTGATGGTACAGGTACAGGTGTTGGTGCTCGTGATGGTACAGGTGTTGGTACTCGTGATGGTACAGGTGTTGTTACTCGTGATGGGACAGGTGTTGGTGCGCGTGATGGTACAGGTGTCAGTGCTCGTGATAGTACAGGTGTTGGTGCTAGTGATGGTACAGGTGTTGGTGCTCGTGATGGTACAGGTGTTGGTGCTCTTGATGTTAGAGGTACAGGTGATGGTGCTCGTGATGGTACAGGTGTTGGTGCTAGTGATGCTACAGGTGTTGGTGCTCGTGATGTTACAGGTACAGGTGTTGTTGCTAAGTGATGGTACAGGTGTTTGTTGCTCGTGAGGGTATAAGTGTTAGTCCTCGTGATGGTACAGGTACAGGTGTTGCTCCTCGTGATGGTATTGGTACAGGTATTGGTGTTCGTGATGGTACAAGTGTTGGTGCCTGTGATGATACAGGTGTTGGTGCTCGTGATGGTACAGGTACAGGTGTTGGTGGTCGTGATGGGACAGGTGTTGGTGCTCCTGATTGGACAGGTACAGGTGCTGGTGATCGTGATGGTAAAGGTACAAGTGTTGGTGCTCGTGATGGTACAGGTAGAGGTGTTGATGCTCGTGATCTTACAATGTGTTGGTGCTCGTGATGGTACAATTACAGGCGTTGGTGCTCGTGATGGTACAGGTGTTGGTGCTCGTGATGTTACAGGTGTTGGTGCTCGTGATGGTACAGGTGTTGGTGCTAAGTGATGGTGCAGGTGTTGGTGCTCGTGATGCTACAGGTACAGGTGTTGTTGCTAAGTGACGGTACAGGTGTTGGTGCTCGTGATGGTACAGGTACAGGTGTTGGTGTTCGTGATGGTACAAGTGTTGGTGATCGTGATGGTACAGGTAGAGGTGTTGGTGCTCGTGATGGTACAGGTACAGGTTTTGGTTCTCGTGATGGTACTGGTGTTGGTATTCGTGATGGTACAGGTGTTGGTGCTCGTCATGGTACAGGTGTTGGCGCTTGTGATGGTACAGGTGTTGGTATTCGTGATGGTACAGGTATTGGTAGTTTTGATGGTACAGGTACAGGTGTTGGTGCTCGTGATGGTACAGGTGTTGGTGTTCGTGATGGTGCAGGTACAGGTGTTGGTGCTCGTGATGGTACAGGTGTTGGTGCTCGTGATGGTACAGGTGTCAGTGCGCGTGATGGTACAGGTGTCAGTGCTCGTGATGGTACAGGTGTTGGTGCTAGTGATGGTACAGGTGTTGGTGCTCGTGATGGTACAGGTACATGTGTTGGTACTCGTGGTGGTACAGGTGTTGGTGCTCGTGATGGTACAGGTGTCGGTGCGCGTGATGGTACAGGTGTCAGTGCTCGTGATGGTACAGGTGTTGGTGCTCGTGATGGTACAGGTGTTGGTGCTAAGTGATGGTACAGGTGTTGGTGCTCGTGATGGTACAGGTACAGGTGTTGGTGCTCGTGATAGTACAGGTGTTGGTGCTCGTGATGGTACAGGTGTTGTTGCTAAGTGATGGTACAGGTGTTGGTGCTCGTGATGGTACAGGTAGAGGTGTTGGTGCTCGTGATGGTACAGGTACAGGTGTTGGTGCTCGTGATGGTACAGGTGTTGGTATTCGTGATGGTACAGGTGTTGGTGCTCGTCATGGTCCACGTGTTGGTGATCGTGATGGTACAGGTGTTGGTGCTAGTGATGGTACAGGTGTTGGTGCTCGTGATGGTACAGGTACAGGTGTTGGTGTTCGTGATGATACAGGTAGAGGTGTTGATGCTCGCGATCTTACAATGTGTTGGTGCTCGTGATGGTACAGGTACAGGTGTTGGTGCTCGTGATGGTACAGGTGTAGGTGCTCGCGATGTTACAGGTACAGGTGTTGTTGCTAAGTGATGGTACATATGTTGGTGCCAGTGATGGTACAGGTGTTGGTGCTCGTGATGGTACAGGTGTTGGAGCTAAGTGATGGTACAGGTGTTGGTGCTCGTGATGGTACAGGTACAGGTGTTGGTGCTCGTGATGGTACAGGTGTTGGTGCTCGTGATGGTACAGGTGTTGTTGCTAAGTGATGGTACAGGTGTTGGTGCTCGTGATGGTACAGGTAGAGGTGTTGGTGCTCGTGATGGTACAGGTACAGGTGTTGGTGCTCGTGATGGTACAGGTGTTGGTATTCGTGATGGTACAGGTGTTGGTGCTCGTCATGGTCCACGTGTTGGTGATCGTGATGGTACAGGTGTTGGTGTTCGTGATGTTACAGGTGTTGGTGCTCGTGATGGTACAGGTGTTGGCGCTTGTGATGGTACAGGTGTTGGTATTCGTGATGGTACAGGTGTAGGTGCTCGCGATGTTACAGGTACAGGTGTTGTTGCTAAGTGATGGTACATATGTTGGTGCTAGTGATGGTACAGGTACAGGTGTTGGTGCTCGTGATGGTACAGGTGTTGGTGCTAAGTGATGGTACAGGTGTTGGTGCTCGTGATGGTACAGGTACAGGTGTTGGTGCTCGTGATGGTACAGGTGTTGGTGCTCGTGATGGTACAGGTGTTGTTGCTAAGTGATGGTACAGGTGTTGGTGCTCGTGATGGTACAGGTAGAGGTGTTGGTGCTCGTGATGGTACAGGTACAGGTGTTGGTGCTCGTGATGGTACAGGTGTTGGTATTCGTGATGGTACAGGTGTTGGTGCTCGTCATGGTCCACGTGTTGGTGATCGTGATGGTACAGGTGTTGGTGTTCGTGATGTTACAGGTGTTGGTGCTCGTGATGGTACAGGTGTTGGTACTCGTGATGGTACAGGTGTTGGTGCTCGTGATGGTACAGGTGTTGGTGCTCGTGATGGTACAGGTACATGTGTTGGTACTCGTGATGGTACAGGTGTTGGTGCTCGTGATGGTACAGGTGTTGGTACTCGTGATGGCACATGTTTTGGTGCTCGTGATGGTACAGGTACATGTGTTGGTACTCGTGATGGTACAGGTGTTGGTGCTCGTGATGGTACAGGTGTTGGTACTCGTGATGGTACAGGTGCTGGTACTCGTGATGGTACAGGTGTTGGTGCTCGTGATGGTACAGGTGTCGGTGCGCGTGATGGTACAGGTGTCAGTGCTCGTGATGGTACAGGTGTTGGTGCTAGTGATGGTACAGGTGTTGGTGCTCGTGATGATACAGGTACAGGTGTTGGTGCTCGTGATGGTACAGGTGTTGGTGTTCGTGATGATACAGGCATTGGTGGTCGTCATGGTACAGGTGTTGGTGTTCATGATGGTACAGGTGTTGGTGCTCGTGTTGGTACATGTGTTGGTGGTCGTGATGGTACAGGTACAGGTGTTGGTGTTCGCGACGGTGCAGGTACAGGTGTTGGTGCTCGTGATGGTACAGATACAGGTGTTGGTGCCTGTGATGGTACAGGTGTTGGTGCTCGTGATGGTACAGGTACATGTGTTGGTGCTCGTGATGGTACAGGTACAAGTGTTGGTGCTCGTGACGGTACAGGTGTTGGTGATTGTGATGGTACAGGTGTTGGTGTTCGTGTTGGTGCAGGTACAAGTGTTGGTGCTCGTGATGGTACAGATACATGTGTTGGTGCTGGTGATGGTACAGTTGTTGGTGCTCGTGATGGTACAGGTGTTGGTGTTCGTGTTGGTGCAGGTACAAGTGTTGGTGCTCGTGATTGTACAGGTGTTGGTGTTCGTGATGGTACAGGTGTTGGTGTTGGTGTTTGTGAAGTTACAGGTGTTGATGTTCGTGATGGTACATTTGATGGTGTTCGTGGTGGTATAGATGTTTGTGCTAGTAATGGTACAATTGTTGGTACATTTGATGGTATAGATACAGGTGTTGGAGTTCTTGGTGGTACAGGTAAAGGAGTTGGTTTTCGTGATGATACAGGTACAGGTGTTGGTGTTCGTGATGGTACAAGTACAGGTGTTGGTGCCTGTGATGGTACAGGTGTTGGTGCCTGTGATGTTACTGGTGTTGGTGACTGTGATGGTACAGGTGTTGGTGTTCTTGATGGTACAGGTGTTAGCTGATACATACAGAATCCATTGAAATTCCGCTTATTCCTTCCTTCCTCCCCCGAATTACTCTACCACAGAGAACTTACTCAACATCCTAACTCATAGAAAACATGTCCAATTCGCCTACACATCAAATACACAAAGACAAGTGCTGTGACACAATATAAACAGAAGTTGACCATGAAATGCTACGGGTTCCGAATATTGGTACACTGTATGACCGTATATTGTATGGTAACTGTATATAGCAGAAAATAGTATCTTATCCTTTTGTTATGGCTTTTGAATACCACTACACATCATTAAAACACTGTATAAATATTGTGGATGGGTGTATAATACTTAAGCTGTCATATATGTATTAACAATACATAAGATTTAACTATCAATAAATTGTTGTGAATACCTGTAATAAATAAAAATAAACTCTGTATATACCCGTAAAAAGCTTTAAATTACTATATATGCCAAACAAATGCTGTACATTGTAGCAAAATCCTTATAAATAGATCAAAAGTACTCAAAATACCCATAGAAAACAGTAAATTATAGTATAGCCTTATAACCCAGGAGGATATGATCTGAGAGCAGAAGATGGATCAGACAGGGCTGGAATTGAGCCACACAGAGAGAGAGAAAGAGAGAATGGGAAAAGGAGTTGAGTCTGGAAGAGGCTTTGGGAACCTGAATGATCTCCTTATAGACTCTCACGTGCGTCAGTATTAGTAATAATATACCACTGGAAACTCAACCCCATAAAAAAGTTGCCAAATAGTGAGAAAATCTGGATAAAATGTACCGCGAAATTACGGTGTTTTGGCCATCATTTTCTAATTTCCTCTGACTTGGCATTCATTCATTCTTTCTTTTTATCTTTTTGTATTATTTCTTTCGTTGTCATTCTTGCTAGGTTTCTAGGAGTGCTTATTTTCTTTGCTTATTATATTCTGTCTCTCTCTCTCTTCCCTGTTATCTCTCTATTTCATACCCTGTTTATCTTTTTTCTCCGTTTACCCTTTCCTTCATCCCGCCTCTCTCTCTCTCTCTCTCTCTCTCTCTCTCTCTCTCTCTCTCTCTCTCTCTGTCTGTCTATCGGTGTATTGGTCTACAATATCCTCTCTCTCTTTCACCACATCGGTACCTCAGTTTAACTTATTTTCGGCAAAACAGAGTTACAGTCAGAGTTACAGTCACCTGCCCAAATTAGTAAATCATAGAGGCTTTGGGGGCGGGGGGGGGGGGAGGCGTAAATAAGAATATGATGGTAGGGTGGTGAAGAGGTAGGGTGATTGGTTGACGGTGGTAGCGTGGTAAAAAGGTAGGGCGATTGGTTGATGGTGGTAGGGTAGTAATGTGGTAGGGTAGTGGGGTGGTATGGTGGTAGTGTGGCAGGGTAGTAGTGTGGTAGGATGGAGGTGTGGTAGTGTGGTAGGGTTGTAGGGTGGTAGTGTGGTAGGGTAGTAGTGTGGTAGGGTTGTGGGGTGGTATGGTGGTAGTGTGGCAGGGTAGTAGTGTGGTAGGATGGAGGTGTGGTAATGTGGTAGGGTTGTAGGGAGGTAGTGTGGTAGGGTAGTAGTGTGGTAGGGTTGTGGGGTGGTATGGTGGTAGTGTGGCAGGGTAGTAGTGTGGTAGGATGGAGGTGTGGTAGTGTGGTAGGGTTGTAGGGTGGTAGTGTGGTAGGGTAGTAGTGTGGTAGGGTTGTGGGGTGGTATGGTGGTAGTGTGGCAGGGTAGTAGTGTGGTAGGATGGAGGTGTGGTAGGGTAGTAGTGTGGTAGGATGGAAGTGTGGTAGTGTGGTTGGGTGGTAGGGTTGTAATGTGGCAGGGTTATAGTGTGGCAGGATGGAAGTGTGGTAGTGTGGTAGGATGGTAGGGTGGTAGTGTGGCAGGGTAGTAGTGTGGTAGGATGGAGGTGCGGTAATGTGGTTAGGTGGTAGGGTTGTAGTGTGGCAGGGTAGTAGTTTGGTAGGATGGAAGTGTGGTAGTGTGGTTGGGTGGTAGGGTTGTAGTGTGGCAGGGTAGTAGTGCGGTAGGTTGGAAGTGTGGTTGTGTGCTAGGGTGGTAGTGTGGTGGGGTGGTAGTGTGGTGGGGTGGTAGTGTGGTAGGTTGGTGGGGTGGTAGGGTTGTATTGTGGCAGGTTAGTAGTGTGGTAGGATGGAAGTGTGGTAGTGTGGTAGGGTGGTAGTGTGGTGGGGTGGTAGTGTGGTGGGGTGGTAGTGTGGCAGGGTAGTAGTGTGGTAGTGTGGTAGGGTGGTAGGGTGGTAGTGTGGCAGGGTAGTAGGATGGAAGTGTGGTAGTGTGGTTGGGTGGTAGGGTTGTAGTGTGGCAGGGTAGTAGTGTGGTAGGTTGTAAGTGTGGTAGTGTGGTAGGGCGGTATGTGGTAGGGCGGTAGTGTGGTAGGGCGGTAATGTGGTAGGATGCAAGTGTGGTAAGGTGGTAGGGTGGTAGTATGGTGGGGTGGTTGGGTAGTAGTGTGGTAGTGTGGTAAGGTGGTGGGATGGTAGGGTGGTAGTGTGATAAAGTGGTTGTGTGGTATGGTGGTGTGATGGTAAGGTGGTAGTGTGATAAAGTGGTTGTGTGGTAAGGTGGTGGGATGGTAGGGTGGTAATGTGGTAAGGTGGTGGGGTGTTAGGGTGGTAGTGTGATAAAGTGGTAGTGTGGTAGGGTGGTGGGATGGTAGGGTGGTAATGTGGTAAGATGGTGGGATGGTTAGATGATTTATTACCTAAAGGAAAATAATATTATATATATCAATATCTGAATAAATTAAGTCAATATATTGGTCATAAATTTCCGTGAAAATCTTTTCCTCTACGCCACTTATTTTAAACTTATTACTCGAAGCTGTTACTCTGATCCCTTTACTCTATGCGGCATAGAGTAAAGGGATCAGGAGCACAAGTCAGCAAGCGTTACCGCGGGAGAAATGGAGCTATTGGTACCAATGTATTTTCTAAGTTGAGTTCTGTCATGTGGAGCTTGGATTTGCTTCCCCTGTGTTACTCTCACATGATCGGAAAATAGTACTGTTATCCTTTGGTCTGTGGTTGTGGAGTAACAAACAAAAAATTTAATGGCTTGTTTCTCACTTTTTAAAAATAGCGCTTGCGGCCTTTTGATTCTAAGGTACTTCGTAATTACTGAACGTCACTTATTCTCCTTTTCCCAAAAACACACTGGCGAGTGTTAATGCCACTATAGGTAACAGAGCTACACAAAGATCTGTGTCCTCAAAGCATACCAAGAGACTCACTGTTTCCGCAAATTTAATCTAACTTAACCTTGCTAGACCCAACCTACCACACCCATTATTTGACATAAGCCAATGATTATTTTATTACGTGCTAACCTAACCTAACCTAACCTAACCTAACCTGATCTAACCTAGCCAATCTGTAACGTTACCTGAACTGAACTAATCAACACCTATAACGACTTAGCTCCATATTGCTAAATCTTAGCATGATGTAACTTAACCTAAACAGCCTCTAAAATTGCATAACCAATCCTTAGCATGGCATAACTTAATATAACTATCCTGTAACATAACCTGACTGACCCCTATCCTGCCCTAACTGAACCTGATCAACATTAACATATCCTAATCTAACGCAACCAAACACGAGGTTTTAGTATAACATTTCATGCTTTGTTTCAAGACCTCGTAGGAGTATAAATTTTGAACACACACTTTTACCTTAATGTAACACAGAGAAACTAGAAAAATAGTTCTTAAAATATCAATTAACTTCATAAAGTATTGTTATGTAATGTGGGTTACTGAGATTTGATATTGAAATTTGGGTGTGCAAATCCATAGAATTCCTTATACAGTAGGTGACTTCAGATTATGATCCTGTGCGTAGAAATCTGAAACTGATTAAGTTTGTCAAATAGACTGTACGTTTTTCAATATTTGTTGCAATACGTAAACACATATTACATTTCTAATTAAAGCTTCTTTACCAGAATTATTTATTTTAATGGAAAATAATATACAGTGGTGTCTATATTAATTTCAACTTAAAGGTGAAATTCGATAGATTATTCCTGTTTAATCAAATAAGAAATACAGATATAAAATTTTCCGTTCAATCTCTTACGACCTTATGTCTGGGTACATTTTCCGAACTGTCGTCTGAATATCAACATTTTATTATTTCAAGCATACTGTACAGTACATTTGACGGTCCTCAATTGTTTATTCCTTGATAGAGGAAGCGGGATCATAGTGCTGTCACTAGGTACCCCTGTACAATGACACCAGAAGCAACTGGCAAGTGTGACAAATATATACAGTATAAATATTATAAAATAGCTTACTAAAGCCTAAGGAAGGAAGGATATTCCTTTAACACATAATCAATGTTATTTACAAAATATCTGACCAGTATGGGGAGGATCATCGTGTCTCCGTCAGGGGGTCGTGGAGTGGTGGTCCAGCAGGCGTCACGGAAGCGTTATGTGTGGGGACATCTTAGGAGGTAGTGGATAAGGGTGCTGCTGTCGGGTCTTCTGCATAATGCACAAGAGCGTTGCTCAGGGGATGCGAGGATACCAATCTCCCAAGCAAAGTCATACCCAATGATGATACGGGCAGCAATCACGTCCCCTTTCCGAGACCCTTTCCCGTAGACGTACGAGAGGTCAGGAAGTTTACGGAGGACATCGTACCAGGTTGGCGGGGAGTCCAGGGGGATGGCTGCTTCCCGAACTTCTCTCTGTTTGCGGCGAATTTGGGTCCTAATCTGTAAGAGTGTTCGAGGAACAACGTAGTCAGGTGTGGCCTTGTTGCAGCCAGTCTTGGCAAGGCCATCTGCTGCCTCATTCCCCAAGATACCGACATGACTGGGTATCCATAGGAATGTCACAGGACGGCCTGCATCCTGAAGTGTGGATGTTAACCCTCGTATTCGGAGGATGAGGTCCTTATTTTCCCCTGATCCAAATGCGATCCCGTCGAAAGCAGACCTGGGATCGCAGCGGACAAGCAAGGGGCAGAAACCATCTGCTTCTTCCTCAGCGAGAAGGGCAGCAAGGAGGGCTATTAGTTCAGCCTGAGTGGAGGATGCCCCATCAGAAACTCTGAGAGACAGTTTGACAGGCTCAGGGGCATGAGGACGGGAGATGTAGACACCAGCCCCGGCCCTACCTGTAGCGGGGTCAACAGAACCATCAGTGTAGAGGACGACCCTACCTGGAGACCAGTGAGCGATCCTGGAGAGGTGGTATTTGCAGAGAATAACAGGGTTCACCTGGGATTTCGGGAGCGGTCCACCGAGGGCAATCACTTCAGGTTGAAAATCCAGCCAAGGAGAAGGAGACGAACCAACAGCAGGGTTGACAACAATATCAGGCAGGAGGTCGTGTTCCTGAAGGGCTCGGATGAGTGACCCTCGCCACTGTCTTCTAGATGGAGGTCGGTCTCGGACAGCAGGAATCAAGTTGGTTTGGACATAGTTGCCCCGAGGATCCCGTAGAATGGAAACGGCAGTTTTTAGGTAAAACTCCTGGACACGATCCTGTAAGGGGGAAAGACCAAGTTCGGTATATAGAGAAGTAGAGCGTGTCCACTGAGGAGCCCCAATGATGATACGAGCAGCTTTCCTCTGGATAACTTCGAGACGATTGACAGCAGTCCGACTAATGTTGACGAGGGCAGGGGCGGCGTAGTCGACACAGGAACGGACAAAGGACTTGTACATGGTGAGAAGTACAGGGATGGTGGCACCAAGGGAACCCCTGCACATGGTAGAGATGGGAGCGAGACGCCGAAAGCATTTGTTTCGAAGATAGCGGACTTCAGGGATCTGACAACGTGTGCGAGTTACATACACACCCAGGTATTTTGTCTCATTAACCCAGTCCAAGGGCGCTCCTGATAAGAGGAGGGGTGGAGGTACAACACGACCGTGCCACATGGCTTTTGTTTTCGCAGTTTAAAGAAGGAAACCAAGTGAATCACACTATCTGGAGACCAGATCAAGGGCTTCCTGCATGCTGAGGTAGTCAGGGGCTTGGAGGAGGACATCGTCGGCATATCCTGAGTGGACAACTTCTGTCGGCCACGGGAGAGATGCAATGGAGTGCATGAGATTGTTAAACAAGGTGGGACTCAGGACTCCACCTTGAGGGGTGCCGAGGTTCATTTCTTGAACAGGAGACATAGAGCCTTCAACGCGAACCCGGGCCTGACGTCCAGTGAGGTAAGAGGCGATCCATTGTATAAGTCTCCCTTTAACCCCTAATCGCGCAAGTTTAGCTAAAATGAGGGCAGGCTGAGCCGTGTCAAAGGCTCCCTTGATATCAAAGAAGACGGAGATGCGGGAAGTCTGATTGCAATAATAGGAAGCAATGGAGTGTGCTGTGATGCGATGTTGAATGAAACCATTGAGGGAGTTGTGGAAGCCGCCTATGGTGTGAAGAAGGCGACGATGGAGTATCCTCTCCATCACCTTGCAAACACAGGAGGTAAGACTAATGGGTCGATATTTCCCAGGATCTCCCGGCATGGGGATGGGGATAACAGTGGCATTTTTCCAGTTGGACGGGAGAACCACATGTTCATAAGACATATTGTAGAGAGCAAGCAAGGGGCCGTTAGGAATATTAGTACAGGCGTTGAGGACGGAGTAGGTTATCTGATCATTCCCAGGAGAGGTGTCTTTTCTAGAGCGACGAGCACTGTGAAGCTCGAACTGTGTGATGGGATGATGAGTGGGGGCAGGGGAGGTAAGAGCAGCACGAACAACAGGCTCAGACGCATCGATGCGAGCCTGCACTGCCTCCTGCATTGGATCTGGAAGTGCCTCAGGGGAGGAAGCTCGTGCCCAGTCCTCCATTAAAGAGCAGGCAAGGGAGGCGGGGTCAGGGTGGGGAAGAGGCCTCCGTCGAGTACCCCGTATAGCATTAATCCGATTCCATACATAAGAGGGTGACGACTGGAACGATAGAGACCCCGTGAAGGATAGCCAGTCTGCCTCACGTATCCGACGGCGCTCCTGAGTTGCAAAGGAGCACCAATTTTTGAAGTCTTCCAAGTCCTCTGGAGACCGAGACCTCCGCATGGCAGAGTGGAGATCACAGGTTACCTGCCGGAGATGTCTCATGGCAGGGATACGATACCAGTAGTTGGTGGCATTTCTGGGGTGACAGGGAGGGCGTGGAGGGAAAGCGCGATGACAGTCATACACGGCATCAACAAAATCAGCGCTGTAAGAGTCAAGGGATTGGGGGACAGCATAGGAATCCGCCCAGGTAGAAAGGTATTGGCTAAAGGAAGGAATAGCATCTTGTGTGAGACGAAGGCGAGGGGATCGATAAGGAGCTGATGTTGGGGCAGAGAAGGGGAGCCTGAGATGGGTAGTAACGGCAAGATGGTCACTATACAGAGCAGGCTCGGTGCAGGCGGTAGGATGAAAGGAGGTATGATCGTTCACTAGTAAGCCAACATCAAGGAAACTATGGGGGAGGCAAGTAGGATCGTCAGGACAAAGAAAGCGAACATCATCATCCCCATTAAGAAACTGTGAGAGATGTGATCCGTTAAGGGTACATGGCGTGGGATGATCCGGAGTAAGAGTGGGATGGCGGGCATTAAAGTCGCCAAGAACAATAGTGGGAATCCCATCATGGAGGTCGTGAAGAACCTGGGGGTCCAGAGAATCACTCTTGAAATGAACATTGACTACACGTAGGGTCCGGTAACCAAGAGTAAGGGAGACAGAAAGTAATTCAGACTGGGGTCCATGTGAGTCAGGTGAAGGGAGACGAACAGATGGAATGGTGTTACGCACAAGGGTGAGGAGGCCACGAGCCTGCCCACGGTACCGAGGCAGGGTGTAAACAGTATAGCCAGAGAGGCGGAGTGGAATAACATCGTCTGTGATGGTTTCCTGAAGTAGAGCAACATCTACTTGATGGGAGAGCACAAACTGGGCGAAGTCTGTCCCGCGAGGTCTAAGTCCCTGGATGTTCCATTGTAAGAAGAGGAGGGAACGGCCTCCGGTGTGAGATGAGTCGGAGGGGCTAGACAGGGCTCCAGAGGAGGTACCAAATTCTGTTGAGAAAAATGGAGAGGGAGGAGTGGGATAGTGAGGGATGGATCCTCCATCTCGGGAGATGGAAGGAGGCGGGTCATCAGGGCTTGCAAAGTGCGCCCCTGTTGGGTCAGGGTGTCCAGAATGAGTTGTTGTTGCCTGTGCAATGTCGCAATTGTTTTCACAAACAAGTCGAGTTGGGCAGAGAGAAGGTTGATTTGCTTGGAGTGGCGATCCAGACGGACAGTAATTGTTTCCATAGAACCAACTTGGTGTACCTGTACAGGAGCTGGAGGTGGCGGCGAGGATTGCCCAGGGCCCGACTGGGTATGTGGTGGTGGTAGCGACGGAGAGGGACGGTGAGGGTTTAGTTGAGTAAGAGGTGGTGGTGCTGGTGAGAGACAGCGGGGGTCCGGGTGGGCAGGAGATGGTGGTGACTGTGTGGCAGGGCCGGCAACGACCTTGTTCCAAGAACGGTAGGGAGAGGGAGGGAGGGGAGAAAGGATGGGTGGTAGGGGTGATAGGAGGGGTGGTAAAGGAGAGGAGATCAATGGGAAATCCTTGGTGGATGGAAGAGGCGGTGGTGGATGGGAGTGAGGTTTGGTTGACAGGGGCTTCATCAGAGACGAGGGCGGTGGTACAAGGTAAGTTTTCCCCGGGAGAGTGCCAGGACGCTGTGGGCAATTGGCATTCCAGGCGTGATGACTGCCATGGCAATTGACACACCATGGAATAACTGGGATTTTGTTCTGAATTTTCGATTTGCATTCCACCTGCGCAGAAACCGCAGGCGACCATCCTCGTGCACTCCCAGGTGCGGTGTTTCCAAGATTGGCAACGACCACAGATTTTCGGGGTTCCGATAAATCGGTCGAGAGGACAGTTGTGAATTGGTCCTACATTCACCTTCGAAGGGAGGGGGGCCCACCCACCAGCCGATGAGTTCGTTGGATGGACGTTTGGAGACCGGGTTGATGCGGCGTGTTATGTCCAGTAGTTGTGGGAGAAGAGGGCGAAGATCGTCGATAGGGATCTCCCAGGGTACGTGGCGAACCTTGGTACGACGAGTTTCTGGGGTGATGGTGGTCAACTACAGCATCACCTCCCCCTGGGGAGCAGGAAAACCCACCTGAGTGAGCAGGCGTACCGTCTCGCCCATTTGTGTGGTGACTATCACGGCTGTGGGACCTCGGCGGAGGCGAAGTGTTGAGTCCTGAAGTGGAGAGCAGTGACGGAAGAACCAGGTCGTCCGTGTGCTCAGAGGCAAGTCCCAAGGAAAGGCGAGACGACGAAGGCGCGACGGGGCAGGGAGACAAAGGGAATCCCCTATGTCCATCGTCGGAGGAGGGTGGGTCATTGAGCCACATGTAAGCTCACTTGGGGACCCCGATGACAGGAGGAGTCCACCCTCTACAGCCCCAGAAGGGGTGCAAGGGGGAGCCGTGGTCCCTGCTGGAGACCCTGACTTCTGAAATTTCTGCTTCTTCTTTGACTTGTCTTCAAGAAGAAAGTCGTCAGCATCACTGTCACCTACTGCCACCGTTTTCAACGAACGGGAGAGTTTAACGGCGGGCATAGGGCACGTTGGCATACTGCAGTCAGGTGGAGTGGTAATGACGTCACTGCTACGTCACACTATCACATTGCGCATGCGCAAACTTGAAAAACTTTGCTCAGAGGGATCGGGTGGTAGGACCAGATGTTTTATCACCCAAAAATGACAGTCCAAAAGTAAAAAAAAAATATATGCCACTGTGCTGATAACTGGGTCTTATTATAGTTGTCTGCACAGGCTGGGATTGGTAGACTCGCTGAATTCGTCAGAAATACGAATTTTAAGGAGCAGTCTCTTACAGCCTTTGTTGACACTACGCACGCATGCGCGTTCTCTCTGACGGTCCTCTGAAAACATAGGTACCGAGGCTAATACTTTTTTCTTTGTTAGTGGCCTTTAACCTCCCTTTATACCCATATCTTCTCCACACATTTTATTACTTAACTATACGAATATATATATATATATATATGTATATATATATATATATATATATATATATATATATATATATATATATATATATATATATATATATATGCAGCTTTGTCTCCTACGGTTGTTGGTTTAGGGGCCGATGATCTTGTTCCCCTGAGGCAAAGCAATACAGACCTGAATAATGTGAAGCAGAGGCTACATCTCAGCCAGGCTGCACTGTCGCTTCTGGGCTGCTGCTTCTGTTCAGATAACTCCTCGGTTAGTCTGGCTTAGAAACATCCTGCAATTGGTCCCATGCCACCAAATGTTGCGAACACCAGAGCAGTGAAGCTACCTTATCACTCTCGTTCTTCCTGTGTGCAGCTTCGAAAGACAGGTTACTGTGACAGGCGGCCATGGGATCGATTATCCTGATATCAAAGAATGCTCCTTGTCCCCGTATCCAGAATCATCAAGCATTGACGTCCACACGGGCTTCATTGGATGTGTTGGAAGTCCTGTGATGGAGATTCTCACCGTCCAGTGGAAGGAGGGTCTGTTTTACCGTGACGTCGTAGCAAAATTCCTTCAGCATATTCGTTGTGAGATCCTTACTTCGTCATGCCTCATACATACGAAACCACACCTCTTGCACGTGATTGATGTCGTAGGATGAGCCACAGACGCATTGGGTGGGCATACCATCTACTGGCTAACCATACCTTAGAGTAATGACGTCTGAAAATTCTTGTTTGTTAAAGCTGAAGCCCTTTGCTCTTATCAGCAACTTTGTTAGCCAGTTTAAGGCGCCCACCTCCTGCGCTACAGCGACTTTGTTGTTGACCTCACTTCCATTGAACACCTCTATTGCCTGTTGATGGTGTTCTGGCTTCACAATGAGGAGGCACTTGCTGACATTTGGGTAGTACCCTATTTATGGACCGCATGATGCTACTAGGTCCCAACACTTTTTGATGTCCTCCACTTTCCCTGATCGTGTAACCACATCAACGCATGCTACTTGCTTGAAATTAATCAGTTCATAGTTTATTGTGCGTTGTAGCACGGATAGGCCTAGTGCGTACAGTGCCATGGCGACAGGTCCCCCTGCGTTGTTCCCTCAGTTGACTTTATGATGATATCACCTCTTTGGACACTACTACTACTACTACTGCTATGTTTATTCAAAGAATTGGGTAAATACTGTATATTAATGTATGACTTTTTCAGTAAAAGAGACTTTAATGATATAATAATGAATTACCACGTCAAACATAATATAAAGCCTTAGATTAACAATAAATATGCTAGAAATATTGAAAGATAAACAATTCTCGTAACAGAAAACAGAAGAATCACATTTACTCATTTCCGTACTTTCTGAAACATGACCCTTTATTTCTCTTCTATTTTATCTCTCTCTCTCTCTCTCTCTCTTTATATATATATATATATATATATATATATATATATATATATATATATATATATATATATAAAGGAGAAAGAGAGAAAAGTGAGAGAGAGACACCTAGATTCTGCCAATAATCGTGAGGGACGATTTTCAGAGACATTCATTAATAACTCAATTCTCAGCGTGGTAGAAGTCTCACGTAGAGGTAATTCATATGAAATAAGACACCTGAGCTAAGCTACCGCAATATTCTTTTTATAGGGGAAAGACCTGGAGGAATCTGAAGGTTGAGAAGGAGTGCGACTCACTGAAGGTTTCACAAGAGTTGATGCGTCCGAGCCTAAAGGCCACCAGATTAAGAATATGAAAAGTTTTTTTTTTTCTTGTTGGGATTGATAACATTAGAAGGAAGAGGCTTTGTAAAGTAGCACTTGTGGAATACTCTGTACACAATTAGAACCAATGATTGGCTAAGAACAAATCAAAGTTTACCGACGAAGATGTCGTGTGTGATGATTTGTTCTATTATAGCCTTGAGTTAGAGCTCGCACAATATAGTCCTGAAATAATTATTGGGAGGCAGACAAATATTTCCTTACATGATACAAATGGGACTAGGCAGAAAGGAATGGGAAAGTGACTCACCGAGGGAGTTATCGTAAGCATTGATGTGCTCTGAAGTCATGAACTGGTGCACCAGGGCCGTTTTGCCCACACCCGGTGCACCCAGCATCACCACCCGGTACGGCGTCACCATTTCCGAGGCCGACGACGCCTGGGACGACGCCGCCGACGATGCTGCCGACGTGGCCAGCGAGCAGGGATGTGACCAGGCACATACATCAGTGCTGAAGGGAAGAAAAGAGATGGGGGAATTTAGTGGGGTTCTGTGATGTAGGAAGCAAAGAGGATTGTATTTCTTGGAAACGAGGTTAGATAACTAGAGGGGGGAGGATAGAGGCAGGTTAATGGTGTGTTTATCGAGTGTCAGGGAAGTAGGATGGGGAAACATGAGTAAGTGAGGAGGGTGAGAAGTTAATCAGGAGGATAAATGGAAGATATGGGGTCTGAAAATAAAGGTGAGTGACACTTGAGGAGAGAGAGAGAGAGAGAGAGACATGTTCTTACCACTAGCGGAAGATTTACAGGTATCCATTAGAGAGTGGAGGACTCACTAATCCTTGGACCTGAACTCGGATTTCATACTAAAACACGGACCCAGACATGACACAGCAAGGAATCCATGGCCTTTTATTAGTTGTTTGGTGCAATACTAACGTAAGATTAGCACGACACCTAGGACTTTGGACTTAAAAATCTTAATGGCGTTTTAAAGATATATTTAGGGGAACAACGACCTAATGCACGATTACTACAAAAACCTTGATTACATGTGAATACAGCTATCATGTGTCATATGACTCAACGGTGTGCTACGTGTCATGGCAACAGTGTGGAAGGTAGCATATAATTTAACAGTGCGCCACGTGTGATACATTACTTAACTGTAAACAGATGTCATATGACTCAATATTGAGGGAGGTGTCACAAGAGTCAATAGTGTACCAGGTGTCATATAACTCAACATTGACACAACAATGCAGAAATGAACCGACAGTCATATCTAAAGGACCATCTTTTTCTGACATTTGATACAGCTGTGACGTAATGCAGACCAGACATACTAAGAACTTATGATATTGTGTTAACTGCAAATTAGCGAATCAGTATCACCGAGTATCAGGTATGACACGAAATAATCCAGAATACGTGACATAATTGGCCCCAAGTAACATATGACACACTATATCGCAGAGACTTGACAGGACATTTATTCTAGGATACCTAACAGAAATGAGTAGTAGGAGTGCTTGACAGGAGAGGAGGTATAGTATACATGCCAGGCACTGTCAAGGCCACCACGGATAATAGCAGTTTTGGTTCGTCCTCCAGCGATGATGATCATTAAACAGAGTTTTATTGCAAATTGCTTTATGATGGAGGTTCTGTTTCGTTAATAGGAGCTCACAACTAATACTAATGGGGCTGTGTGGGATTAGGAAAGGGTATTTTGGTTGAGCTTGGGTTGGGGATTGTGGGGAAATTTAGGGGTTGGGGAGATGGATTATTGGGTTAAACTGTGGAGGTGGGGAGAGGATTAGGGGGGGGATTAGGAGATTGTGACATTGGGGAGGGAGCAATGTGGTGATTAGGGTTGAGGAAGACGTGTGGGAATAAGTATAATGAAGAGGGGGTGGAAGTTAAGCTGGGTTGAAGAAGGGGAACTGAGGAATGTGGAAAGGGAAATAGAGAGGTTGTGGGGAGGGGAAAGAGATTGTGGTAAAGGTAGTGGAGGAGTGGGAGAGAGGGAATGAATGAAAAAGGATACACACACACACACACACACACACTACTTCTACTACTACTTTGGTGTCACTAACAATCGAGTATGAAGTTCATCCAGCTATGATAATATGAGTTATTAGGGATGTCACCTAGGTTGGTGAATTTTGAGGTTACTAAAGAGGACGATACAGGACCAACAAGGTGGTCCACATTCGTTGCACATGTGGACGGTTGCATCTAGTGCGGAAGGGGTGGTGGCAGCGTCTTTCCGGCGTTGGCGCTTGTCTGCCTCGGATTGCAGTCGGGCGAACACGAAAGTATTGACACCTCGTTTTTTTTTTTTTTTTTTTTTTTTTTTTTTTTTTTTTTTTTAGGTTAAGGTGGGGAAAGGATGGAAGGCATGCTGGGGCTCAAGGCACAGCCAGACATGAGGGATAGAGAAGTCACAACATATAGTCGTGGGGGGAAAGGTTGGAAAAGAAGTTTAATGAGTTAAATAGAGGGGGACGACATCCCTTGTTTTACATATTACAGAGTTTGTTGGCTAACTAAGGTAACCTAGGATTTAGAATGAGGTTGCACAATGGTTATTTTAGTAGTCAATGACTAGATTGATTTTACAATTACAAGTGTATAAACATCTTATACTGTATTACGTTATGGACTCACTTGATTGTGACTTGTTGAATGTGAATTTATATCATCTAAGTTTTAATCTAAGGTGAATAACTGCGGCGGACATAGATGGATCGCGGGTTGGGTTGTTGTAGTGCGGGCAGACTGCGGGCCCTCCGTTGATGTCTTCCCCGCGTAGGTGGTCTGGGATGTGAGGGTCGTCCAGGAGCTTGTCCCAAACCTTCTTCCCTAGGCGATGGAACCTGAGGTTGAGGGCTTCTGTTTTATTTCTTAGGTGGATGGTTTCCACTGTCTCCTGGTAGGTTGGCGCTTGGCCACTGGCTGATCTCAAACACTTGTTTTGGGAGCTCTGTAGTTGTTGTAGTCTAGTCTTCCCGAGTGTGTCGAGTGGTATAGATGGGTACTCCAACACAGGCCTCACCAGCGCCTTGTACAGGTGAACTTGTATCTTCTCAGGCATCAATTTAAAACGTTTTAATTTGGCTGCGGCGACTTTGGCTTTATTTATTCTGTCCTTCACGTGGTGAATGATGCCCATCCGAGAGATGATGAGGCCGAGCAACCTGCCTTGTTTAGAGTACTCAATCTCTTCGTCGTCGATCATCAATGGCGCCGGCTTGAATTTGGCTATGGGTATGACCTCAAATTTCGTTTTGTTTGTTTTTATTTTCCATTTATTTTCATACTCCGAGATCTCCTCTATTGCCCGAGCAGTGAGTCGCGCCATCCTTCATGTGGACCTTCCTGGGCAGGTGACGATGTGTGTTACATCGTACTCGCTGCCGACGATTGGGGGTGGCAGGTCAGCCGTGTAGAGTGTGTAAAGGGTTGGTGAGAGACAAGAGCCCTGAGGCACGCCGCTCGATAGTGAGAATTCTTCTCCAGAATGTTCTGGCATCTTGATTTTGGCTGTGGTGCTCCCCCAAGCGTTACGGTGTGAAGTGATCGACCCCCAGGTGAAGGGGTCGATTTGGCACTTTCTCAGGTTTGTCTTAAGACTATCCTCATACCTTTTCAATTCCTCGCCGGCGATACGTTTAATATTCGTTAGGTGACTGTAAAGCAGCTGCTTTGGCAGTCTACTGTCGTCCTTGCGGGTAACATGGCCAGTAGGGTGTGTCAATTTTGTCAACATGTTAAAAATCAAATTTGGTAGTCAAAATATTGTGCCTCTTTATGTCTAAACTTGAGATTAGCAAACAAAAATGAATTGAAATAACCCTCACCTACATCAATTATACCTTAAAGTTTCAAATATCAGTATTTCAACAAATTAATGGGACTTGATTAGAATTATTCACTTGATATTAACTAATCTCATGTAAGCATATGGATTATGGAGTATTTTATGGTTCTATAGCTTATGTACAATATGCATGTCAGAACATGAACATGAACAGGCTCTCCGTGTGGGACAGTTTAATTCTTGTTTTGACTTGTACCAAGCCTGAGGATAAGGCGCCCGGCTCACTCTCCTTCTAGATATCATAGACGGTGGTTTGCTCTCATTGCACTTGCACCTACTCTACCAGACGAATTCTACATTTTAATTATTGTAAGTAGGGCATATTGATTGTCGCAGTTACTTATATCATTGTATAAAACATTATGTTCTAAGAAATTATTATGTTATTTCTGTTACAGCATTTTTGATAAGCAAATTGATATTTTTTGAAACAACAATTGAATTATGAAACATTGAAATATTTTTCTATTTGTCAGATAGTGTGAAGATGTCAAAATTGAAGACAAGAAGTCAGTTGTCAACCCACTTGAGCCTGCTAGTTGGTAAAGGGAAGGAGCTTCCTGTATCAGAACTTCCAACAGTGAGAGACATGCTAAGATTAGGGTTACTCCTTCGAGGAAAAAATGCAAAGGACAGAAGGAACTATACAGATAAAGAACTCATAAATGACATGATAGTCCCTCTTCTGCATCAATGGACAAAAGCTAATGCACTATTCAAACCACCTGTGATTAATCAGTGTCGAACTATTGAGCTAAAACTAACGAAATTATGGCACAAAGCAGTTGAAACATCATTTGGTAAAGGAAACTTGGCCAGGAAAAATTAATTTCTGCACACACTTGATACTCTGTTTGACATTTTGACCTGCAAGTGCTCCATACAGTTATGTTCTGAATCCAACTGTTCTCACTCAGGTAAGAGAGAAAATAATTCCCACATTGATTGTGGTTGTCCTCGTGAAAAGGAGATCCCTGTTTTAGAGCTTGAATTTATAAAGGCACAGAGGACAAGGCAGAAGGCCAAGGAAGTATGCAAATGGGTTCAATAGATTATTCAGAAACAAAGAAGCAGATTGCTAATGCCAAGAAGAGAGAACAAATCCGAGAGAGGGAACAAAAGAAGAAAATGAAGAGTGAAGAAGCCATCCAAAGAGAGGAAGAGCTGTGTCAAGATGTTTATCACTTCTTTGATAGTTCTTCTGATGAACAGGAAGCAACATCAGATGATAGTTCCAAAGAGCCATCTGAACCTTTACCAAAGAAAATGAAATACAACACAAGAAATATTTCAAACATTGCTTTAGCTAGTATTCGCCACCATGCTGGACTTCGTGAGGCTGCAGAAATTGCAACTGCCGCTTGGATAGATGCAGGCCTCATCAGCCGAGAGGATGTATCTTTGGTGATAGATCATAATAAAATTAGAAGAGCACAAGAAAAAATAATGAAGGAAATATCTGATCAGCATGAAAAAGATTTAAGCGAGGGAGGGCTCTCCTGTCTTTTGTTTGATGGAAGAATAGATGACACAAAAGTTTTGCTTGAAGTAGAGGGAGTGAACAGAAAGTTTCCAGGTCTCATCAAAGAAGAACACTACTCTGTCTGTTCTGAGCCTGGTGGTCGGTTTTTGTTTCACTTTGCTCCCGAAACTGAAGTAGAAGGGAAGAAACATGCAGAGGTCACTGCTGATCATATTTTATGTTGGGTTCAGGAGAGAGGACTTGGCAGTTCACTGCAGGCTGTTGGTGGAGATTCAACTGCAGTGAACACCGGATGGCAGGGGGGTGTAATGACGCATTTAGAGAAAAAACTAGGAAGAAGACTTGTTTGGATTGTATGTGATTTACATACAGGCGAGCTACCTCTTCGTCATCTCATCCAGGAACTTGATGGTCCTACAAAGAGCAACAACAAGTGGTCAGGTCCCCTTGGCATCATGCTGGATGAAGCAACACAACTAGAAATAAATACAACCTTTCCAAAGGTCGAAGTTGGCCCTCCCCTTCCGGCGTTGTCTGAAGGAGTCATCAAAGATCTCAGCACAGATCAATCCTATGCTTATCGTATTGCCCAAGCAATAAGATCAGGAGAAGTGCCTCAGTCATTGGCTCTCTTGGAGATTGGACCTGTCAGTCACAGCCGTTGGTTAACTACAGCTCTTCGTTTCTGCAGGATTTGGATTTCCAAACACGAATTGAAGGGCAAAGTGCTGAAGAATTTGAGGTTAATTGTTGAATTTATTATTGGAGTTTATCTTCCCCAGTGGTTTAGTGTGAAACTTAATCCTATGTGGGTGGATGGACCCAATCACCTTTTGTTTCAATTGCAGCGAGTAAGAACACAGAGGAAGGTAGTGAGGGACATCGTGTTACCTGTGGCAAGAAGGTCCGCTTGGTATGCTCGATCAGAAGCAGTTTTGCAAGCAATGCTTTGCAGTCAATGTACCAATCTCCGAACCGAGGCTGTAGAAGTCATTCTAAAGATTAGAGGAACGCTAATAGATGACGACCAGTTGGGAGACTGTCCGTTTCATTCAAGAAAAGTTCCCCCAATAAACGTCAATGCCACCAAATTGTCAGAATTAGTTGACTTGAGTTTGGAAGTCTTAGAGCCACCATTGACAACAAGTCTAACTAGCCAAGAATTGAGAAACCTTAAAGAGACTCCAATGCAGGTGCCGAAGTGGCCTTCCCACACTCAAAGTGTGGAGAGATGTGTGAAAATGGTCACAGAAGCAGCGGGCCATGTTTACAGCCACGAGAGGCGAGAAGGTTACATCAAAGCACAAATAGCAAGCAGACTACTGATGACAAGAAACCAAAGCAAAGAGAGTATGAAGGCATTGGTTACTTTCAAATAGACTACGGATAATAAAATATAATAATTTGAAACTTGAAACAGTAACATGTGTGCAAACGCTGGTTATGTTATAAATTCACAAATATGTACATTTAAAAATCCATTTGATGTAGGTAGGACTTATTATAAAAAAAAATTTATGCCAGAATATTGTTTTGCATGCTTAAAGACTACAATAAATTGCTACCAAATTACTCGATTTTCAATTTAGCCAGTTCACCCCCTAAATTGACACACCCTAATGGCCAGTCCAGCATAGTTGTTCATGGATAATGGTAGCCCCGATGCTCTTACAGTTGGTATCAGCCATAATACTGGCATTTGTTCTCTTGTCTTCCCAGCAAACTCGGAAGATGGAACGTAGACTACGTTGGTGAAAGTTTCCAGGTGCCTTGAGGTGCTTCCTGTATGTGACCCATGTTTCACTGCCATATAGCAGGGTGGGGAGGACCACTTCTCCATATACATGCACATTTGTAGATAATTTCAGCTCCCTACAGCTGAAGACACGGTTTCGGAGTCCACCAAAGGCTTGAGACGCACATCTGATCCGGTGCTGAATCTCTTCATCGATGTCTGCGGTGGTGGACAGGTGGGAGCCGAGATACCGAAATTGGGTACAATAGAGAGGATAGTACCGTTAAGCTGGATGGATGGTGGAGGTGTGGCTGAGCCAGGGGACAGGTTGAAAGAGAATCTAAGTCTTACGTACATTCACCTCAAGGCCAAAGTGCGCATGCGCATCTGCATAGATGTTTAGGATCTCCTATAGGTCGTGTTCAGTGTGAGCAACAAGGGTGAGGTCGTGCGCATATTGAAGTTCAGTAAGGGAAGCTGCCGACACCTTTGTTTTTGCCTAGACTCGTCTTATGTTGAAAGGATTCCTCTTCACCCGGTACTCGATGTCCACCCAGTGGGCTAAATTGGCACTGGCACGAGTAAGGAAGGCAGCCAAGAAAATGGAAAAGAGAGCTGGTGCCAGTACACATCCTTCTTTAACCCCTGTTTGGATGGGAAAGAACTCAGACTGGGTGCCGTTGTGCAGGACTGAGGGTCCAACAGAGCGCTTCACTGTTGACCGAGTCGAAGGCCTTGGTTAGGTCGATGAAAGGCAAGTACAGGTCACGACCCTGTACTCTGGAATTTTCCTGTATCTGGCGGGCAGCAAAGATCATGTAAGTGGTGCCACATGATGGTCTAAAACCACATTAAGATTCTGGGAGGAAGTTTTTCGCCTCAGGGAGGAGTCTATTTAGGAGGACTCGGGCGATAATCTTGCCAGCTACGGAGAGCAGCGAGATCCCGCGGTAATTGCCACAGTCTGACCGGTCTCACTTGTTCTTATAACTATTAACAATGGGGGCATCATTAAGAGTTTGGGGGATTTCCTCCTTTTCCCATATATTCTCCAGTAGAGAGTGGAGACGGCTGATAAGCAGAGGTCCTCCTGCCTTATCCACCTCGGCTGGGATTCCATCAAGCCCTGAGGTTTTGTTATTTTTCATCGGTTTGATGGCAGTAAATACCTCATCCAGGGATGGAGGATAGCTGAGGTGGGTCAGCTCTGGATGCTGAGGGACCTGCTGGGTAGTCAGCACAGCCACATCGGTGCTTCGGTTGAGCAATGAATGGTAGTGCTCTTTCCAGGGCTCAAGGAGGCCTTCATTGTCTTTAATTATGAAGTTACCATCAGCTGAGCGGAGGGAGGGCTGCGCCACTAGTGGTTTGCTCATAAAATGTTTTAATGGAATTGAAAAAATCGCGCATCTTGTGCTGATCTGCATGTTTTAGTATTTCAAATGCTTTATTTTTAAACCAGTTATTCTTTAGAATGCGAAGTTCTCGCTGAGCTGCCGCTTTCTTCTTGCAGATGGTATCAACTTTGGTCCGAGACTGAGGGTTTTTCTGCCAGTCAGTAAAAGATGCACATTCATCATCGATGAATACTATGATTGCCGTGTCATTTTCATCAAACCAGTCCTGGTGTATTCTTTTGCAGGTTTTAGTCAAAACAGTGTTGAAAGTATTCCATTCGGTAATCGGATTCGCGTTGTTTGCTGTTGGATTGTTTATAAGCCCATGTTCGAGCTGCTCTCTGAAAGCATGTGCTATTGCTGGGTCCTCCTCCAGACGCTTAGTATTAAAACCTCTTTTGTATGTTTGCTGCCTTTGCCATTTTGGGGCAACGTGAAGTGAGAGCTTGGTTCTGACAAGTCGATGATCAGTGTCACAGTGGTCTGAGCCACGCGTGGGTGATGAGGACATCTCGGCGATCTCTTTCTCTGACAATGATGTAGTCAATGAGATGCCAGTGTTTGGATCGTGGGTGGTGCCACGAACGCTTGAATGTGTCGGCCTGTCGAAAAAAGGAATTGGTGATAGTGAGGCTGTGCGCAGCACAGTTGCTGAGAGGGAGTAGGCCGCTGCCATTACACGTTCCTAGTCTATTTCTCCCTATGGTTCCCTGCCAAACGCTAGCATCTCTGCCAACTCTGGCATTGATGTCGCCAAGGAGCACAGCCCTGTCTTCTCTGGGGATAGAGGTTAGCTCTCTGTCAAGGTCCGCGTAAAAGGCCTCCTTGATGTCATCCTCTGCATCTAGTGTTCAGGCGTATGCACTAATGAAAAAGGCATGACATGAGTGATTCAGTGGGACTTGAAGCGTCATAAGGCGCTCGTTGATCCCAATAGGCATTTCAGTTCGCCTGTGTAGCATGTGGTGGCATATGGCAAAGCCAACTTCATAAATGGGGTTTCTCTCTGCAGCAGGCTTACCCTTTCAGAGGAAGGTATAGCCAGACCCCGTTCTGTGAGCTGGCGCTCAGCTGGGAGCCGGGACTCACTGATGGCTACTATGTCGATGTTATACCTAGCCAGCTCTTTTGCCACAAAGGCAGTTCTTCTTTCAGGACACCCATTTGTGCTAGTATCCAGAAGGGTCCTCACATTCCTTGCAGCGACCATAAGAGGTTGTATGGTTTGTTTTTGTTTGGATCTGTGATTTTGACTGTGTTTTCGACCGCATACGGATGACCTTACTGGATGTAGTTGTCCAGTCAGGTTGGTTTTTTAGAGTTGTGACTAGATATTCCCGTCTGTCATCGCTGCCTGTCTCCGTCGCCACTCGTCAGTCACCATAGGACTTTTGGGGTAAAGGGATTTTGATGGTGATGAGAGGATCTGATGAACTGGATGATGGCTGCGTGCGAGTTTATTTATATGGTGAGGCAGGAGCGCAGGCTGCAGCCACACATCTTGGCTCTCCCTTTTCCTGATCCAATGGTGCAAGTGTTGCAACGACTGGGGAGAGGGAGAGTTGCAATGGACTGCCGATTGTCCAGTTTGTTGGATTTCGCCTAAGTAGCCTGTCCATCAGGCATTGCCTTCGCCCACCGGTGTAGTCGTTGGTTTCCCATGGTGGTCACCTCTTTTGCCTAAACCGCCGTTGGGGTCTTGTTGGAGCTCTGTAAGCATGTCTGCCTGATGCGGGGCTTCAACCCAGATTTTTCGTTCGGTTTTTACTCCCGTAGCCTTATACCTACCAAGGTTAATCCGCAAGGTAGTGTCGCAATGGCTGGTAGGCGCCAGAACGTGTCCGCATGCCGGTGGGCCTATTGTCCCTCTGGGACCCACTGCTACTCGGAGATCCCCTGCTGGTCTAACCTAGGCTCATGAGGCATCCAGTTACCATGTGTTGCCATGAGGAAGCACAGTAGGAGTCTTGATGGTGAAGAGGCTGTGTACTGTATGAGGAATACTTATGCAAGTTGCTTCCCTGTTCGTCACGAGGGCTAGCCAGTGGCAGCAGCTGAAAGCGAGAGGGAGCAAGCAGTGCTGGCACCTTAACACTAACATAGTGCTGCCACTCTAGACGCAATTCACCACCCTGTGTTCCCAACACACAAACACACAAACACACATGCAATAAAGACTGGATAAAACAAGTAATATAAGAAAAACTAGATGGATAAAAGGATCAGACAGTCCAAAGACTTCTTCGTGTTGTTCTCAGGATAATTGCATCGTATTTCTGGGTCTGCCCTGGGCTCGTACGGTGGTCTCATCAACTATTGCCCCTCATTTATGATTAATGAAACATCTTTAAATTTTTTGTGTTCGTGAATTAAGTTTTCTTTAGTTTTACTACAGTAGGTCTTGAGCATAGTGAGTAATTATTTCATGTTTGGAATTTTTTTTCTGTAGCATTATTTTGGGGGGAGCTACTGATGCCACGCACTGTTTAGTATTTAAATAATTTTCTGGACATAATTGAATTCCTACACTGTGATGAGTTTTATTTTACAGTTTTTGCTACAAAAGGTGTTATATATATATATATATATATATATATATATATATATATATATATATATATATATATATATATATATAATATTCAGAAATTTCAGAGTAATTTCGAATGCCCCGCCATTAGCGGTACTGAGCGTTCAAGGTCGTCTGAGGGAAGAGAGCGCTCCCCGCACATAGTGGGAGATTGCGGAACTAGGCCTATATGATATTAAATGTAATTTACCGGATTAATAATGATGCGATTCATGAAGTTAAGGGACTATTATTGAATTTGAAATTATTATAGATCGTTTAGCAGTCTGAATAATGTTAAAGGGTGTCCCAAGGAGTTATTAGTTAGGCGGAAAATAGGTCACGTAGGCCTAAGCTAACGCCTTGAGAGGACACGAAGCGGGCTCTCTCTCAGTCCCGGATAGCACTCACACGAACAAGACGTCCCTGCGCGTCTGTCCCAGAAATAGTCACGTGGCCTAGTCACCTGTGCTGAAATATTGCAGTATAACAAGTAAGTCTCATTCGATCTCAGACAGGGTTAGATAGGGCAGTGATAAAGTAAACTAGAGCTAACAGTGAGTTCATTTCAGGGTTTCCGTGAGAACCCACTTGACTGAAGTTGACTGGAGTTGACCCGGAGTTGACTGCGAGAGATTGACTGCCGTTTGAGACTGCCGTGGATGATTGAGGGTGGCGATTGTCGCCATTGGACCGAGCAAAGTAGGCCTGTCACTGTTTAGCGGGGTAGCAAAGGATCTCTTGAGTGAACGAGTGCTCCCGACAACTAAACGACCCGGGACCAGCAGTGAGTGATCAGTTCTTACCACTCCGGGCACATCACCACGTGTCCCGAGCTGCTAGCGAAACCCTCTTGCTAACGGGGCGCTAAAGCTTCTCTCAACTGTACAAGGTCTGATTGGCTCACTCCCATCCGCTTTATGGACGCACTGGGAGTACACTGAGGCTATCTGAGTAGACTAATGGTCACACACTGAGACCGTGAGTCTAGGTCTCTAGGAGATACCTGGAGGAACATTTTCCCTCCCTTATTACGGGTGTAGTTTAATAGTTTCTAGATAATTTTGATAATATTGTTTTGAATGTTTGTGCCATCAAGTGGAACCAGAGTGATACTGTGATTTGATTCTTTTAATGCCTCTGATTGTTCTTCATAATTCTGATCTCAGGTATAACCTTGTTCCCCAGAGTAGTGGTTAGGTTAGGTTAGGAAGTGTGCATCTGTTGGGGTGCTATAATTGTGTTGAGTGCCCTTAAGGCCTATTCATTGTAGAGTATTTAATTTCATATTTTATCTCCATTCCTCAGTGACATATAATTTTGTTGAGTGCCCTTAAGGCCTATTCATTGTAGAGTATTTAATTTCATATTTTATCTCCATTCCTCAGTGACATATAATTTTGTTGAGTGCCCTTAAGGCCTATTCATTGTAGAGTAGTTAATTTCTATTTTTTTTATTACCTAAGTGACTGATATTATTGTGTGAACGCCTTTAAGGCCTGGTTCATGTGTGCACGCAACAGTTCTTAATACTTCAAATTTATTGTTGCCTGAGGTTCTAATAATTTCTATATCATGTATAACTTTTATTCCCCAGAGTAGTGTTTTAAGTTCAAGTTGAGAGGTGCGCATATTGGTGTACCATTATTTGATTGTGTTTGTAGTGTTGGAGGGAATATAAGTGTCTAAATTTTACAGTGTGTCTCATTCATCCCAGTCACAGATGCTATCCTTCCACGGGTCACGGACAATTTATTTTGTTTAGTAGTTTTAAGTGTTCTTGTGCTGGTTCGGGATTTTTCTCAAAGGGGCGCTTCCACTGCCATTACCATCTATTAATTTTAAATAAACCCCAAGTCAAGTGAGAAATTAAAGTCCAGTAAATTCCGACCGGTTACAAATGGTAGCAGAGCGTAGTTAATTTTATTTCGTGACTGATAGTTCTGTGGTTGGGATAATGAGCGTAATCATGGAGTGGATGGAAACGGTAGAGAGTGTGACCCCAACTCTACTCATGCTCGCCGTGGGAATGGGGTTGTTGTGGTTGACGGTGCAGTTGAGAGAAGAGTTCGTGGAACGTATTGGGAAGCTAGAGGGGAAAATCCGGGGTGAGTACCAGGAGCGATTGGAACAGTTAGAAGGGAAGATCAATGGGGAATGTCAGGCATGGGTGAACCAAATCAGGGGGGAGTATGGAGTATATGTACAACAGTTAAGGGGGGAGTACCACACACAATTGCAACAGTTAGAGACGGAACACCAACAACACATAGCTCTAGATAGGGTAAAGACACAGTATAAAATACAGCACGATGAGACAATGTGGGAGATGAGGAGACACAATAGTAGAGAGGGAACTAGTCTCGGGGCCGGGTTGACCATGTCTAAGTTCGACGGTAGGCCAGGAATAGAGGTAGGAAAGTGGTTAAGAGAGGTTGACCGAACCCTCAAGCTGTTAGACGGAGACGAAGTCAGTCGAATCCAATTCATAATAAGGCATCTTGCGGGGCCTGCGGCAGATCGCGTATACAACGCACGCAGAGACTGGGAAACCGTAGATGAGTTAACTTGTTATTTGAAGCAGCAATATGGCGGACCGACGGCCACGTACGACGCCATTCAGAAGGTGATGACGCGGAAACAAGGGAGCAACGAAACGCTTCTTGAATATTATGACGCTATGCTAGATTTAAACGATGAGTTGAACCACCATGATCATAAATATGATAAGGCCCTGTTGGGAGATGCAATCACTCGGGGGCTCAAGGAGGAACAAAGCCGTATGTGGTTAGTGGATGAGATCAAGAAGTATCCTCACCATAGTCTAGACGAGTGGATCACGGGGCTGAGAGAGGCGGAACAAAAACGAGAAGCTTTGAGGGAGGTACCGCTGACTAAAGGAAGAGAGAACGAGCCGCAGACTGGAGGCTCGATTCCCCCGAGGTGCTATGCGTGTGGACAAGAGGGCCATTTCAGTTTCAATTGCACAAACGGGTCCAGACCAGGAGAGAGTGTCCCAAGGGGATACGTGGCCAATGGCCAGTATCGAGTTGGAAATAACAATCGGAACTGGCGGTCGGGAAATGGCCAAGGCCAGGCAGTCCCCGCCAACCGTTCCTGGCCTCACCAATAGATTCCACCGGCGATGTTATGAGCCAAGAGAGAGCGGACCCATGGTCAAGCGTGGTTCGCATGACAAATTTAATCACAACAGAAGGTACCTTAAGGCTGAAAGCAGAGTGTCCTAAGGTCTCGGTGCTGGTAGCGGGTCGTGAAATGTGGGGTTTAGCAGATACTGGGGCAGAAGTGTCGCTAATTGATGAACTTTTCTACCGTCGGGAGCTGGAGCCTGCAGGCGTGGTGTTGCAGCCCACTCGAATAAGGGTAAAAGGGGCGTCAGGGTTTCCAGTGCCGTGTGTGGGGTGTATTCGGGTCACTATGGTCGTATGTGGGGTGGAAGTCACTGATGTGGGGATGTTGGTTTGTCCAGGGATTGAGACCCAGGGTAAGGGGCAATCTCATGTCGGGTTGTTGGGGATGAATGTGCTGGGGGAGGTTGCGGAGATCTGGCCGCACATGTATCACTTGTGCAGGGAAGCCAGGAGCACCGCTCAGTGGGAAAATTGCTTGCATGAGGTTAGGCAGTTATGTGCAATAGAGGCCATCAGCCTGGGGTATTGTATGACAGAGAGGAAGGAAAGACCAACCATTCCTCCCCGGAGTACTCGGTTGCTGTCAGTATGTGTTCCCTCATTAAGCCAGGTAGCTAACAAAGAAGTAGTGATTGAACCTCTAACAATAGAGGATGAAGGTTGGATGCCTGAGGGTGTGATAGTGTTGCCGACAGCTGTAAGAGTGGTGAGAGGCATGACCCAGGTGTTGGTGGCAAATCTGTCTGATAGTCGTAGGAGCTTGAGGGGCAATTGGCGGATTGGGAAAGTGGCTTCGGGGACGGAAGTCGAGGAAGACATCAGTGAAGAGGTGAATGTGAGGACAGTGCAACCGGATGCCCGTACGGAGGTCAAAGTGCACACGGAGGAAATGAATGAGGGACAAGAGAGTGCAGTTAGGTGTTTAATAGAAGAGTTTAGTGATATTTTTGAAGAAGAGGGCCAGCCCATAGGAAAGGCTATTGGGGTTCAGCATGAGATCCCAGTGACCACAGACAGGCCAGTTAGGGTGCCATATCGGAGGATCCCTCCAAACCAGGTACCAGAGGTGAAGCAGCACATTAGCCAGCTGTTAGATCAGGGAGTAATTCAGCATAGTGAGAGTCCGTACTCTGCCGCCATTGTAGTAGTGAGGAAAAAGGACGGGACGCTGAGGTTGTGCATTGACTATCGTGACTTAAATAAGGTCACGGTACGCGATGCGTTTCCTCTGCCTAGGATAAATGAAACTCTAGAATCTCTGACGGGGGCCCAGTTTTTCTCAACGTTTGATCTGGCGGCGGGATATCACCAGATAGAAGTAAAACCTTCAGACCGTCCAAAGACTGCCTTCAGCACAAGCTTCGGACACTTTGAGTACAGGCGACTGCCTATGGGATTGTCAAATAGTCCGGGAACCTTTCAGAGATACATGGAGCGGATTTTAGGGGATAAGATCTTCTCCTCGTTGCTTGTATACCTTGATGATGTGATGGTGTTTTCAAGTACAATAGATCAACATATAGTCAGATTGAGGGAATTATTTTGCAGGATGAGGGAGAATAACTTAAGATTTAAACCTAAAAAGTGTGAAATAATGGCTTCAAAAGTAAGTTATTTAGGATATCAGGTGTCAGCTGAAGGCATCACAGCTGATCCTGAGAAGATTAGGGTAGTAAGAGATTGGCCAGTCCCTCAGACGGTGAAAGATGTGCGGTCTTTTGTAGGGTTCACATCATTTTATAGGAAATTTGTTAAAGGGTTTGCCCAAATAGCTGCTCCACTGCATGCGTTGATGCATGGGAAATCTAAGGATCGGGTAGATAGTGAATGGAGAGAGGAACAGCAACAGGCTTTTGAGGAGCTGAAAGACAAGGTGACGCAGACACCAGTGTTGGCTTGCCCAGATTTCACTCAGGAGTTTATATTAGAAACAGATGCAAGTTTTCGTGGGCTAGGTGCGGTGCTGTCCCAGCGGAAGGATGGCAGGCTGCATCCGGTGTGCTATGCGAGTCGGGGCCTGAGGAAATCAGAACGTAACATGAACAACTATAGTTCTCGTAAGTTAGAGATGTTAGCACTCAAATGGGCAGTCGTGGATAAATTCAGGGATTATTTGGCAGGGAAACATTTCACAGTCTATACAGATAACAACCCACTCAGTCACCGGGAGAAGGCTAAACTAGGTGCCGTGGAAAGTAGGTGGAATGCGGATCTCGAGCAGTTTAACTTTACTATAGAGTACAAGCCGGGGAAGAACAACATTGTGGCGGATACTCTATCTAGAATCCCGGCGGAACAGGAGGAAGATAGTGAAGAAGAGTATACAGCGATGCATGTACTAGAGGAGAACGGGGCAGGAAGGAAGGAACTGTGGACGATGGATGGGCTGCGTAAGGAGCAAGAAGGCATGGACTATATGACAAAACTGCGAAGATGGTTGGTGGGAGAGCTGCCGGAGGATGAGGTACAGGTAGAGCTCCAAAATGATGATTTCCGCAAGATGTACCGAGCTAGGAAATCCCTGATAGTAAGAGAAGATGTTGTTTGGCATAGAAGACCCGAAGGGAAGAATCTATGGAGGGAGGTGCCAGTGTTAACTCCAAACTTGCAGGAGGCTTTGACTAGAGCCTGCCACGACGAGTTTGGCCATCAGGGGCGAGATCGCACCCTGTCGCTGGTGCAGGAGCGAGGGTTCTGGTCAGGCATGGGAGAAACAGTGCGAGACTACATAGCCAGCTGCGAGAGGTGTGGAGTAGCAAAAGATGAAGTGCCGAAACCCCAACTGCATGTAGGGACGATTGAAGCTGCCAAACCATTAGAGACACTGGCCGCAGATTTCACCTTGCTGGACAAGCGGCAAGGATTGGAGAATGTCCTGATAATGGTTGACATATACAGTCGTTACACTTGGGCCTTTCCCACCAAAGACCAGAAAGCCTCGACGATTGCAAAGATCCTGGTGAATCGAATCTTCCTGGCAGTGGGTGCACCTGAGCGACTGTTGACCGATCAGGGAAGGAATTTTGGCAGTGCATTGGTCCGACAAACTTGTGCCACCTTTGGGGTGAAGAAAATAAGGACGTCAGCATATCACCCACAGGGAAATGGCATGGTGGAACGGTTCAATCGAACCCTGCACGGTCTGCTGGCCACCCTCGAGGCAGAGGAAAAGAATAGGTGGCCAGAGCATCTGCAGGCAGTGGTGTCACAATACAACGCGACTCCGCATGCCACGACAGGGTTTTCCCCATTCCTGTTGTTTTACGGGAGAGAACCAAACCTGCCGTTTGACCTTAGGCCGGAACTAGACCCAGAGCCGGTAGATGAGTGGGTGATGGTGATTAGAGACCGGCAACGACGATTGCAGGAAGCAGTGGAGATCAATGTTCGGAGACGTAAGGAAATAAATAGAAGAAAAAGAGAAGAGAAAGCCCACGAGAGTAGCTGGGAAGTGGGCCAGGAGGTTTTGCTGAGGAACAATGTAAAAATAGGCCGGTGTAAGCTGCAAAACCATTGGTTTGATACGAGATGGCACATTGTTGAGGTCCTAAATCCAAGGCCTGGTTTATATCGCATTGCGCCCAGTGGGGAAGAAGACCTGGAAGCGAGAGTGGAAAACCGGAGCAACTTGAAGGCTGCTCCAACCCTAAGGCATCCGGGAGACCCAGCGATGGATGAATCTGAGGAGGAAGACGAGGAGCCCCCACTCCAGATGAGCGAGATGGAGAAGTAGTTCAGAGAGGTCGATCGAGCCTGCAACTGAAAGACGAAGCCGACAAATTACAGTTTAGGTTGCAGGGTAATGAGAAGGGGCAGGTTGTCGAGGGTGAGTTGGAGGAGTTGTGAGTAGGGCAGGGGGGATTGGAGAGATGGTTAGGTCAGAGATGTGCGTTGAGTAGTGGTTGCTGTCATGAGCGGGATTGAGAGTACAGTTGTAATGTCCAGGGCCTCACTAACATGGACTGGTACATTGTCAGAGGGTTGGTCTGCCGGCATGAGGTTCGGAGACGTGGACTGAGTATTTTTTTGACACTGGTTCCTCTTAGCTCAAGGGCCAGGCAAAAGGAGAGAATGTTTGTTTTGGACTGTGTATTGTTTTGACACTGGTTCCTCTTAGTTCAAGGACCAGGCAAAAGGAGAGCATGTTTGCTTTGGACTGAGTATTGGTTTGACACTGGTTCCTCTTAGTTCAAGGGCCAGGCAAAGGAGAGCATGTTTGTTTGGGCTGGTATTAATTTTGACATTGGTTCTCTAGTTAAGGGCCAGGCAAAAGGGGAGCGTGATGTTCTGGTTGGTTATGAGTTGGGCTAGGAAGAAATGGGGAAGAAATGGAGTTGTTAGCTGTGAGTGGAATAGTACAGAGTTGAAGGTGGGGTCTAAGTTGTTCTCTCAGCACATGAGGGCAGTGCTGTTTTTCTTTTAGGGGGGTCGAGTGTTAGCAGGAGAGAAGAGAAGACGGGAATGCTGCGTTTAGCAAAAGGGGTAAGATGCAGTTTCTTAGAACAAATTTTAGGGGGGTCGTATGAATGGTCTTCTCAGCACATGAGGACAGTGCTGTCTTTTTTTAGGGGGGTCGATTGTAATATTCAGAAATTTCAGAGTAATTTCGAATGCCCCGCCATTAGCGGTACTGAGCGTTCAAGGTCGTCTGAGGGAAGAGAGCGCTCCCCGCACATAGTGGGAGATTGCGGAACTAGGCCTATATGATATTAAATGTAATTTACCGGATTAATAATGATGCGATTCATGAAGTTAAGGGACTATTATTAAATTTGAAATTATTATAGATCGTTTAGCAGTCTGAATAATGTTAAAGGGTGTCCCAAGGAGTTATTAGTTAGGCGGAAAATAGGTCACGTAGGCCTAAGCTAACGCCTTGAGAGGACACGAAGCGGGCTCTCTCTCAGTCCCGGATAGCACTCACACGAACAAGACGTCCCTGCGCGTCTGTCCCAGAAATAGTCACGTGGCCTAGTCACCTGTGCTGAAATATTGCAGTATAACAAGTAAGTCTCATTCGATCTCAGACAGGGTTAGATAGGGCAGTGATAAAGTAAACTAGAGCTAACAGTGAGTTCATTTCAGGGTTTCCGTGAGAACCCACTTGACTGAAGTTGACTGGAGTTGACCCGGAGTTGACTGCGAGAGATTGACTGCCGTTTGAGACTGCCGTGGATGATTGAGGGTGGCGATTGTCGCCATTGGACCGAGCAAAGTAGGCCTGTCACTGTTTAGCGGGGTAGCAAAGGATCTCTTGAGTGAACGAGTGCTCCCGACAACTAAACGACCCGGGACCAGCAGTGAGTGATCAGTTCTTACCACTCCGGGCACATCACCACGTGTCCCGAGCTGCTAGCGAAACCCTCTTGCTAACGGGGCGCTAAAGCTTCTCTCAACTGTACAAGGTCTGATTGGCTCACTCCCATCCGCTTTATGGACGCACTGGGAGTACACTGAGGCTATCTGAGTAGACTAATGGTCACACACTGAGACCGTGAGTCTAGGTCTCTAGGAGATACCTGGAGGAACATTTTCCCTCCCTTATTACGGGTGTAGTTTAATAGTTTCTAGATAATTTTGATAATATTGTTTTGAATGTTTGTGCCATCAAGTGGAACCAGAGTGATACTGTGATTTGATTCTTTTAATGCCTCTGATTGTTCTTCATAATTCTGATCTCAGGTATAACCTTGTTCCCCAGAGTAGTGGTTAGGTTAGGTTAGGAAGTGTGCATCTGTTGGGGTGCTATAATTGTGTTGAGTGCCCTTAAGGCCTATTCATTGTAGAGTATTTAATTTCATATTTTATCTCCATTCCTCAGTGACATATAATTTTGTTGAGTGCCCTTAAGGCCTATTCATTGTAGAGTATTTAATTTCATATTTTATCTCCATTCCTCAGTGACATATAATTTTGTTGAGTGCCCTTAAGGCCTATTCATTGTAGAGTAGTTAATTTCTATTTTTTTTATTACCTAAGTGACTGATATTATTGTGTGAACGCCTTTAAGGCCTGGTTCATGTGTGCACGCAACAGTTCTTAATACTTCAAATTTATTGTTGCCTGAGGTTCTAATAATTTCTATATCATGTATAACTTTTATTCCCCAGAGTAGTGTTTTAAGTTCAAGTTGAGAGGTGCGCATATTGGTGTACCATTATTTGATTGTGTTTGTAGTGTTGGAGGGAATATAAGTGTCTAAATTTTACAGTGTGTCTCATTCATCCCAGTCACAGATGCTATCCTTCCACGGGTCACGGACAATTTATTTTGTTTAGTAGTTTTAAGTGTTCTTGTGCTGGTTCGGGATTTTTCTCAAAGGGGCGCTTCCACTGCCATTACCATCTATTAATTTTAAATAAACCCCAAGTCAAGTGAGAAATTAAAGTCCAGTAAATTCCGACCGGTTACATATATATATATATATATATATATATATGCAAGTAAATCACTGTAGGTGCGCGTGATCTAGGTATATGCTGATAACCACCAGGAAAGAAGAAAACACGAAGTTCCCAAGCGCTTTCGTGTAATTCACATCTTCAGGGGTGAGTACAGACTAGATAGAGTAATGCAGAACAAGATGAATATATACAGAGGAGGGTGAGACCAGGTCCACAATGGTCAGGTAATGACCCTACTAATCTTTAAATGGCACACAACGGTTGGTGGTTGGGTCAGATGGGACAGTGACCCGCCCTCTCACCTGATCACAAATCTTCTTAATTACAAAGTTGTCCAGCTTGTACATGCCGTTACTCAAATTCATGTTGAATGCTTCGGTATGTTTAATAAGACTAGATTCTATGATGTTCCTACTATCAATTGAATTACATGGTAATATTGAGGAGGCATTATCCCAGTCAATGCAATGCTTGTTATCCCTCAAATGAACAAACAGAGCATTGGATTCCTGGCCTGTCCTGACACTGTATTTGTGTTGTTTAATTCTAGTTACAAGATCTTTACCTGTCTGGCCTAAGTAAAACATATTACATTCCTTGCAAGGAACTTTATAAATGCAACCAATTGTGTTGTTGGGGGAGTTCTTGATTAACATTTGTTTAACAGTGCATGAGTTTTTAAATGCCACATTGACGTTCCAAGATTTTAGCTGTGCCGGAATGTGTGAGAAATTTTTGTGAAATGGTAATATTAAGATATTCTTATGGTCATGGGTGGGCTTGGGATCAGTTCTATAAAAAGTTTTCTTAGTAATGTTTAAGCATTTGTCTGTGAAAGATCTAGGGTATTTAAGGTTTGAGCCAATATTATATATATATTTGTATTCCTCATCGATGAATTCCGGACTGCAAATTCTCAAGGCACGTAAAAACATTGTTGTAAATACTGACTGTTTGACTTTATTATGGTGGGCAGAATAATAATGAATGTATGAACACACATTGGTTGGTTTTCTATAAATACTGAACTTAAAAGTGTTACCTATTCTGTGTATCAGACAGTCTAGGAATGGCAATTTACAGTCTTGCTCTAATTCCACAGTGAATTTGATCGAGGGGGCTAAGTTGTTAAGTTGTGGTAGGAAAACTTTTAGGTCCTCATTACATGGCCAGAGACATAATACATCATCAACATATCTAAACCAGACTGCTGAGGGTGGTAAAATATTACTTAATAGTTTCTTTTCAAAGAATTCCATATATAGGTTGCTTAATACAGGTGAGAGTGGATTACCCATTGCCATACCAAATTTTTGAGCATAATATTCCCCATTGAATTCGAATTTGCAATCCTTAATACATAGTTTGATGAGTTCGATGAAGTCATCTTTCGAGACGGGCAGTGAAATGTTATCCAGGGAATCTATGAGGAACTGTAGTAAATCATCAACTGGGACCTTTGTAAAAAGTGACGTTACATCAAAGCTGACCAGTTTAAAATCATGATTAACAACAATGTTTTTACGTGCCTTGAGAATTTGCAGTCCGGAATTCATCGATGAGGAATACAAATATATATATAATATTGGCTCAAACCTTAAATACCCTAGATCTTTCATAGACAAATGCTTAAACATTACTAAGAAAACTTTTTATAGAACTGATCCCAAGCCCACCCATGACCATAAGAATATCTTAATATTACCATTTCACAAAAATTTCTCACACATTCCGGCACAGCTAAAATCTTGGAACGTCAATGTGGCATTTAAAAACTCATGCACTGTTAAACAAATGTTAATCAAGAACTCCCCCAACAACACAATTGGTTGCATTTATAAAGTTCCTTGCAAGGAATGTAATATGTTTTACTTAGGCCAGACAGGTAAAGATCTTGTAACTA